>JAWNNI010000174.1:0-665570 GCA_035043065.1 Hirtodrosophila confusa | reverse complement strand
TTTAAAAATAGTGTGTGTAATTAGAAAGAATTGATAAATTGTTTGTGTTTTTATTGAACGGTTAAATTGTTTGGAAAAAAGTATAATGGGTTTGTGATACCTTGGTACACAGTTTATAAGGTGTCAAGATATAGTTTTAAGAAGAATTGCAAACCAACCAAACCATATTTTATTAAAATATATAAACAGTTTCGAGCTATAGCAATTGCATAGTTTGATTGATATATATTATATAAGATACCAAACACAGTATTTCATTTATTATTATGTTATTGTGGCTTCTTGTACATGCTAAAAGTATGCAGAATCATATGCATCCAAATGTTGATTAAGCTGAAAAGTATGCAGTGCAAAATTGAAATTTGATCATAGGTTCTCAAACTTTCGAGTTTTGCCAAAACCGTAAAATTGACATTTGTACCGCTGGTTAATAAGATGTATAAGAATATAATTTATTTACTACTTTAAATATGAATACTTATTATTGATTAAACTTCATTTACTTCTTTGGGATAGTGCTATGGTAGTTTGTGTGTGTGTATACGACTTTTAATTTCCTTATTCACTGTTGAAGCACAATGCAGTATGCTATTGTTCCTATGCCATGCGGTCCTTTAACCAAGTGGCGAACATGGAAACCCGGGTATAGACATCGGGATTGTTGGAGGCACAGAAAGCGGTGCCATATGAGACGACGCCCACCTGTTTGAGGGATTCACCATTGGCCATAACCAAAGGACCGCCCGAATCACCCTGAAAACACAAAAAATTAAATAAAATATAGAAAATGAAATGAAATACAGAAAATATGTATACTTGGTAACAAAGCCACTCACATTGCAGGCACCCTTGCCGAAGCGTTCCAGGGCACAAACCTCAGTGTCCGTCAGCTGTGTCATGGTCTTCTTGCATTCGGCATTGTCCAACGTTTTGTACGAGAGTTTCTGCAGAATTGTTGGGTATTTGGCAAAAGGTCCAGTGCCAAAATGAAATACGGAACCCCAGCCGGTGAGGACCACTGCTTGGTTATCGCCGACGAGATCAGCACTGCTCACATCGATGATACTGACACGTTTGCCATCCAGTTCGAAGGGAGGATCGATTTTAACTATGGCTATATCGCTGGTTACCAGCTCTTGGTAGTTTTCGTTCATCTCGTAGGACTGTACCTGGGCACGATATCCGCTGCTGTCATTCAAATCCCGGATGCCAGCTACCACGCTAAGTCGACTGGCATTCTGTCCATTGACGCAGTGCGCCGCTGTTAGGACCCTGTTGGGAGCTATGAGGGATCCACCGCAAAAATGTCGCTGTTTGCCTTTGCTGGTGAGGAACTGCATTGACACCTGGTAAGGGACATACTCATCATCAGGCACATCATACCCCCCAACTACGCGCTCCTGCGAACTGCTATCCGCATTCTCAAAATGTTCATCCACTATATGGTAAATTGGTTACTAACAAACCTTTTATTGAAACAATTTCAAACTTACGATCAATAACTCGGCCCATTTCCTTTCCAGATATCGGCCGAAGCATTGCCAGTGCGCAGAGCAGTAAGACCAAACCAAATTGAGATTCCATGATGTCGTTTGTTATTTACGTAGAGCACTGTTCTGTTTGAATACTACGAAGCATCGGGCTTTATATATACTGCATTTAGGGCTCATTAGAATTTTATCAGAAGATACCTGGGTCGGTAGCTGTGGGTGGTCTGACCGCATAGAATGCGTAACAAGGTCGTCTGTTTTCAAGCGATAAACTTGTGAGCTAACCATGCTTGGAGCTCTGGGTGCCCATAAAATGCAGCTCATTTGTTGGGAACGTTTTTCTTGGAAAGCCCGAAGAGCATAGCATTCCAACATAGTAATTTAACTACCCCAAATATATATTCTTCACAAAATTACATAAATGTTTCACTCATTACAGTTGTGCTGAGTTCACGCTGTGGTATAGATACTTTTTTTAAATAATATAGTAATCAAAAATAAACGAATAAAATTAAAAGTTAATTTTTGGAAAATCAAAATTATAATAATTTTGAATATCATGGACCTTATCCAAAGTTGTAATAATAATAATAATAATAATAATAATAATAATAATAATAAAATTAATAACAATAATAATAATAATTGTTATAATAATAATAAACAATAAAGATCGACTATCTCGGAGCGCCTAGATTTATGCCCTGCATAAATATAATTCTCGCAATTGATGAGTTTTAATATAATATATGTATAAATTTTTTTTTTTTTTTTTTTTTTTTGAGTTTAAATCTTGTATTTATTTATTTAACTTGTATTCTGCTACCACAGAGGCAGCTTGACAGGTTGCATGTAAGAAACTAAAAAACTAACTAGAGCTAATATTGCATAGCCGGTACATATGTGAATTTTTAAATATATATTTTACATTTATTGTTTATTATATTTTATACGATGGCCCTGGTGGGCAAGTCGCTTGGGTGAAAACGTTTTAGTCTTCTTCTGACGTTGCGGCGAGAACTTTCGCCACTTAACCTCCTTGCTAGTGCATTGGGGTGAGCCGCAAGTCGCTCAGCGTATTTTTCAGCTACATGCTGAAGAACGTCACCTACTTTAGGGACTCTTAAATCTTTTTCAATGTCCCTCGTGCGCATGTACCAAGGGGCTTTACAGATTCTTCTGAGGATCTTACTTTGGGTGACACGAATTTTGTTTATGTGGCTTTTTGCTGCAATTCCATATACCTGCAGGGCATATTTCCATATTGGGCTTAGGACACATTTGTAAATAGCTACCTTGTTGGACAGCGACAGCTCATTATTGGCAGATAGGAGCCACGACATTTTTTTAGATTTGTTACGGACCGTTTGAGCAATCATAGTTGTGTGTCTACCGAATGTTAGATTTTTGTCCAAGACAACACCAAGGTATTTGTAGGCAGGCCTTTGTTGAAGAGGTGAGCCTAACATTGATATGGCTGGACAAGTGCCTCTTCTATTGGAAAATGTTACGCTTGCACATTTGCTGCCATTGATGCCAAATATGTATAAAGAAAATCGTTTTTCACAGAAAAATTCTTTTATAGCAGATTGATTCTACAGCCGCTAACACAGTAGTTCAATTTGTATCAAATTTGTCCAGCTTGTACAAGACATAATGAAACATAGATTTGGTGAGTTTGGTCCTTCAAATCAAAGAAATCTTTAATACAACTCAATTTCTTACCGATCATTCCCATGGCACATAAGTATATGATATACTAGTGGTCCGAATTCAACCAAACGTGTTCAGCTTGATTTGGTGAGGTCGGTTAAGGTACGAGTAACTTAACCAACGAAATAGGGCCTTTTTTTTTTTTTAATATTTTACATAAAATTGAACTCTATATATTTTAATAAATATTATTTGGAAAATGAACAAAAATGAAATGTCAAATCAATTTAGAGAACAAAACGTTGGTAGTCTTTGAGATAGAGTTTCTGTGGTGTTCAAAACTTTACAAGTCGAAATATTTTGAATTCTCCTTAAATAACCTTAAAGAACTTTGGTATACATGTATGTATTGTGTGATTCAGTTTGGGTGGCATTTCGCACATTGTACGAAAGATAGGGGTACAAAGAGTCAGAAAGAAGGAAGTCAGGGAAGCTGCTGCATCGATTCCTGGGAATGACACCTACAGGTACACCTACACAAACACCTAAATTGAAACGACAAGAGCAAGGACATTGCCAGAAGTGGCCCAAGTAACAGAGTGGCGTGTGGAAGGGAACTGTGTGTGGGTTCGGGTTGATCAGGCTGCAGTTTTAATCAATGAATAATTTAAATATTCCGATTAAACAAGCTGCTGCTGCTGCCTGTTGCCTGGCAGCGGACATTTCTTTTAATTCATTGTTGAGAGGGGAATGACGGGAAGGAGGAGGTGGCTGCAGTTGCAGACAGGCAATTGGAGCACTGGAACATTGGAGCATCCGCAGTTGCCATGGACAATCAACACCTTTCAGTTCGGTTTCTGGCTATCTGAGCAGCTCACATGTTCGATGCAAATCAACTTTAGCTGCCGACGTCTGGGCGGCCACAGGCTGTGGCTATCTGTGATGCGCCTTGCAGCTCCCTGCCATGTGTCAGTTCCGGCCTGATTGCATCCAGCTAATGAATCATTTTACTGCACCTCTTGAGAACTGTGTGTGGCGGCAGCAGGCAACTGGGGCTGGGACTGGCGACTGGCGCAAATTAATTATGCACACCTCTGGGATTCGGAGAGTCGGCTTTGCTGCATGTTGAGGTCTTGATCTTTGGACTACTGTGTTAATTGTTGGCTTGGCGCTGCCTACGAACCGATTTGAACTTGAAATGGCTTTATTATTTTGGCAGGATGTGCTTGTGTTGGCTCCTTGGTTGCTGGCGCCCCTCGTGCCACCTTATGCCTTTGGCTTTTGTTAATTGGACCACCCTGGAAATGCGCAAAGAACGCGAATAACGTGACAGGATTTATCTGCGGATTTAATTTTCAGTTTTTGCATATAATTTGCATGTGAGTTCGTTGAGTCCGTTGACAGGTTAATCCCCATGTAATCTCATTAGGCTTTGTTGTCTATCCCTCAGCGGATTCTATTTTAAAATATTCATTCATGTCTATCTTCATCTTTCAAACAGCAAGTCTAATATAAATATTATTAAAAAACTTGTGGAAGATTTAAAATAAATGGATTTCAAACTACGAAAACTTCGTGCTTATTAATTATTATATAAATTATATTATATTATATTATATTATATTATATTATATTATATTATATTATATTATATTATATTATATTATATTATATTATATTATATTATATTATATTATATTATATTATATTATATTATATTATATTATATTATATTATATTATATTATATTATATTATATTATATTATATTATATTATATTATATTATATTATATTATATTATATTATATTATATTAATTATTAATTTAATAAGGAAAGGGAAAATAACTTATTTCTGTAGCATTTTGTCAAATCTAACGAATTATAAGATTCTCCCACATTTCACTTTGGGATCAACCTACTTGGCCTTTGGGCCACTGTGCACAGTGGGACAACTGTGACTCCTGCTGTTCGTTAGTGCGTGCCTGAATATCATAAGAAAATCTCGGATATGGGATGGGGCAATCATATTCTCGCTGAGCAGAGCTGTCTTGACAGAAGCGCCTACCTGTTGTCATCAATTAGGTAACAAGCTCACGCGACCGATAAATATTACCAAGGTATCAGTATCAGTATCAGTCGTTACCTTGGCAACAGTATCTACAAATGGTTTGGCTGCTTGCTGTGCCCAGATCTTTTATCTGATTTGCAAATAAATATGTATTTCACTTGCCCCGCAGAAGAACCAGTGAGGGAACCGATTCCGGGGGCTGTAGACTGCAGTCATAATTTATAGGTGTGCCAAGTATGTGAGAGGGGTGTGAGGGGGGCAGCTTGTGCTGGCGCTGGCAAATTAAGTACTAAAATAAACGACCAATTTACTGATTATGCAAAACATGCAATTAATTTTCCACTCCACATTTGTTCCAAATGTTCCATACTCGAATTAACTCAACTTGTTGTTGTCGTTTGTCTGGAGAAATATTCGTAACGAGTGTAAAATTAATTGCCCCGGCAAGCGGAAAATTTATTTGAATCTTGTAGTCTTGCTGACACGTGGAATACCCATACAAGGAGAAGGGCTACCAATAATTTATTATCTATACTTAAGCTTGGCTGATGTGCTTACTTCGGCAACTAATGCCCGAATCAAATTTGATATGATGATGGCACTCACAACGGATAACTTTATGCACTATACTTACACTTATGTACTACATCAATAAGTCATCGATATCAGTGTTGTACAACGACATCTTACAACCTACTATCTAATTTGTATACTATCGACTATTAAGTACTATTATTATATTGTATCAATTACTAAATTGCACCAGTTATTACAGCCGTTCAGGTTATGATCAATCAATCAATCAATTAACTGGAAGCTTATTGAATAATTTAGTCATTTTTATTATGCCATCTTATATATTTGAAATATTTAGAATAAATTAACGGTTCAGGTTTATATTTTGATGCATACTATATTCTTATATTCGAATGTTTATATGTGAGAGGCGCACGTGCAAGAGACAATTAAATACTCATGTCGGGACTGGCTACTGAATTTGAAGGCCCAGTTCAGAGCTCCGAAGTCGGGCCATAAAACCAGCGGCTTTGCTTTAAGAACCGACTTATAAATCACATTGAAGACTCAGCGGCAGCAGACACAACAACAAAACAACACAAAACTACGGCTTCGGCACTGGCAGGCAATAAAAGTGGCAGTCAGAATATTTCCTTCTTTTTTTGTTGGTTTGGATGAGCCTGTTTGAGGCCGGCCACACGCACAATTCTGCAGAAGTTGGCTGGAGAACATGGCTGAGAATGAGGCGGCAATCAACCAAAATGTCATAATAATGATGGCGTTCCAGGCGGCCCTCGGAACCAACAGGATGCTTATCTTGTTAACACCGAACCATTGCCGCCTGGCGTTAACTTTAAGTCCAGTAAAAACGAAATCGGGGAATGACAAAGTCAGTTCTTGCATCAACGGATCTGATGAAACGATTAAAATGCATTTTGTTAGCAAGAATTTTGAGTTTCGGTATAGTTAAAATGGGCTATGCCAAAAGAAGTTATTGAAGATGTGCAACTTAATTGGCAATGGGATAAAAGCAGATATATAGCAGACATAAATGAAGGTCGAATTTATAAGATAGTAAGGCAAATACTTTAACCTTGCTAGTAAGTTCGGGATGCTTTTAAAAAGTTATTGAAACTGAAATCCTTGCCCACTCTCCAATTATAATACTATAAGGTTAGGCAAAATTTGATAAAAACCAGAATACACCATTATAGAACTTTCCAGGGATCGATCGTCTTATGAACTCGAAGAAACTTAATATAACTTGTATATACTTTCCTCATTAACCCAAAAATCGCTGTGGAATTATAAATACTCGAATTTTCAGAAATGTGTAACATATGAACCTAACTAATATACATATATTATTATGGCATAGTTTTGTATGACCTTCGACTATGACAGCACGCCTTTGCCTGTAAATGGAGGTCGTCAAAAAGCTATAAATTGAAAAGATTAAATACTTTGTCGATGCTTGATTAAATACATATATATAAATATATATAATTGTTGAGAAACATCCATCACAGTTACAGCAACATAAGATTACTTTGTTTAACTTATCTATAAGGCGTTAGATCTATTTCAGTTGTGCCCTTACAAGCGTGCGAATTTTTCTCTCGTCTTATTTAAAATAAGTTGAATGGCAGATTTCCGTAAATTTATTAATGTTTTCAAGTACTTCGATAAGTAAAGATATTAAAGAGGCGCCTTGATGCTAGTAAGCAAAGTATTCACTTTCGCCTAGTTATAATTTAAACAAGTTAATTGCTCAACCTTGACCCTATTTATTAGCGTTGAAGATCAAGATACGATTACATTTAGCAACAAACTGCATGCAATTATTTGCCTACTTGTTAATCTCAGCTTTAATTGTCAGCCAACAGTGAGATAACAATGCACCGATGCATCTGAAAGATACATAAGTATAAAAGATACAGTTCGAAAGCTGACGCAATACTCAAAAGGTTTTAAGTGACAAAATGAGACTGAAACATTCACAGCTATTGAGAATTTTCCTCTTGGCTCATCTTGGCATGGGTCTGGTGATGGCAGACGATGTGGAGACATTTAATACAGAACTTGCGGATGCTGAGGATCTGTACTTGAATCCGGATGCAAACTTAAACCCATCGCGCATCAATGGAGGCCATTTGATGAACCAGTCGGTGCCCTTCCAGGTGTCCATGCAGATGCAACGCAGAGGTCGCTGGAGGCACTTCTGTAGCGGATCCATAATCAGCGAGCAGCATGTGCTGACCGCGGCGCATTGTGTGGACAAGATGAGGGTGGAGGACATCAGCGTCTTGGGCGGCACACTCAACTGGAAGAGCGGTGGACAGCGGCACAAGATTGTGGCCAAGCACGTGCATCCGCAGTACGCAATGACGCCGCGCATTATCAATGACATTGCCCTGCTTAAGGTCAGTCCGAGG
Organism: Hirtodrosophila confusa; assembly: GCA_035043065.1. Taxonomy (NCBI): domain Eukaryota; kingdom Metazoa; phylum Arthropoda; class Insecta; order Diptera; family Drosophilidae; genus Hirtodrosophila; species Hirtodrosophila confusa. The sequence goes on along the minus strand of JAWNNI010000174.1, from coordinate 657,406 downwards.
TTGGCATTGCATCTCGCCGAGATCAGCACCATGCCGCTGGGTGGCGCCGATCGCATTGGCGGTAAGATGCCCGTGCGCCTCACCGGCTGGGGCTCCACAACGCCAAGCAGCTCGGGGGCTAAGGTGCCGGATCGACTGCAGGTGCTAAACTATCAGACCATCTCGAATGAGGAATGCGCACAGAAAGGTTTTCGCGTCACACCCAACGAGATCTGTGCTTTGGCGGCCCAGGGCCAGGGTGCCTGCATGGTGAGTACCTCAAAGTACCTTAAGGTTGTGGAAAGCTCTACTAAATTGATGGCTTTTACAGGGTGACTCGGGTGGTCCACTGATCTTGTCGAGAGGCCAGCAGCAGCTGGTGGGCATTGTGTCCTATGGCAGCACCACCTGTGCCCAGGGCAAACCTGATGTGTACACGCGGGTTTCCAGCTTCTTACCCTACATTAGCAAGGTCCTTAACCAGGACTTGGCCTAAGCGACATCGAAATGAACTGCAAAACAAATAAATTCTTTGTGGCTTACATTTTATTTGCCTTTTTTTTGGCGGCTAATTAAAAATCTTGTTCAATATTCGCCACAGTCGCTGCCAGCCGCGCAGCATCTTCATCGACCCAACGCCTAGGCCCGGTCTGGTATGGTCTGGCCTGGCCCGGCTCCAGCTTTGGCCCGCACTGTGCGGACCATGATAAATGCAAAAAGCAATTTATCGCACATTTAACTCAATTCAGTTTCTTTATGGGCAGCCAGAGACGCAGGCGGTGGGGACGGGGGCCGCTTAGCTGGGGGCACGCCTGCCAGCCAGACAAAGTTTCTCTGACACGCACGCTTCATGGACTGCAGCCTCCAGCCTCCAGCCTCCAGTGCAGCATGTTGCATGCTGCTTGGCCCATGGACCGTGCACCGTGGATTGTGGACCGTGGACCGTGCGAAGGCACTGCACAGCGCTTGTAATTCGATATTAGATTTTATGTGCGACAAATACGAAGTGCAAACATTTTTATGTTTCTGTAATTTCTATGCTGCATTCGTATTTGTAGTGGAAAGAATTGACGATGTGCCCTGCGAGCTCTGCTTTCTACATAATTAAGTTTAAATAATGTGGAGCTCACGCTTTTCGATTCGGGATACTCATTTACACCGACCAAAGTATGCGATACCTGTTTCTATGCCTGGATCTTAACCAATCTCTACTACTGATTATTGTAATCAATTGCATAAATTGTCAAAAGCTTAGTGCATTACATACTCGTAAGTAGATCAAATATCGAATTTCCGATATTTTGGAATTTAATTATTCAAAAGCTAAGCTTAAGTTGATATTCCGAACAAATCATTCCGAAATTTATTCAATGAATTCCGAAAAGCAATACAAATTTGTCTTGAAAAGTATTGCCCTTGAGACAGTGTAAGAAAATCTATTTGAAGATACCTCAAATAAGGTCAATCCAGTTCTAATTCAATTGAAAATGAAAAAACAAAAACTAATCAGAATAAAAAGTAAATTAAATGGTAACAGGGCTGATTGTCACAGATTAGAAATATAGAAATATGAAAACTGAAATATTTTCACAAATATAGAATCAGTTTAAAAAGAAAAGTAGCTGTACATCGCTTGAATATTTTTGGCAAATTAACCCCGAACTCAGCTGAAATTTTGACTATTAACATAGGCTTTTCTTTTCAAATTCATATCACGCTAATCCCAAAAAAAAAACTATGGCATAAGGCCACACTGGTTGATTTGTATGAAAATTCTATAATTTGTTTCCGCAATCACGGCATGTTTAGCTGAGAATACTCGTAATGGATGGATGAAGTGTTGACTAACTGAGAATTATTCAACTGCATGTCATATGAATATGAACTCTGAGTGTGTGCTGTACGTTGGAATGGAAGGGAAGGGAGGGTGAACGTTTGCTAGGAGCTCGAGCTGACCGCATAAATTCATTTAGATCAATCAATTCAATTTGTTTGTCAATAAAACCTAAATGAGTATTTCATTTAAACAAATTAAAATTCGACCCATTTGAATGTCGCGCACAAAATTCCAACAAGCAGCCAACTCAACCAACTGAACCCGTACAGCAATTAAAATTGACGGGGAATGGGATTCGGATTGGGTCTGGAACTGAGACAGGGACTGGGACTGGGACTGGAGCCGGAGCCTGATTTCTTAGATGAACGAATACGAATGCCAACACGAATACGTGTGAGTACTCGAGTTCGAGTTGTTTAGTATGAAAGGCCCTGTCTTTGGGCTGCCTTTGTTGACTTTTCATTGTCAATTAAAATCAAATAAATTTATTTGCTGCTTGACATTCGCGGACCGATTCTGATTCTGTATCAGAATGCCGATTCTGATTCAGATTCTTCGCAGCGAGTCTCGTGTTTGGCATGCAAGTGCATTGAGCAATATTATTTTGACCTTCTTCTTGTATTTGTGGCAATTTATTTGGCTGCGACTGCCGCAAACGTTGCTAACCTTTGACCCGATCACAAATCACTTTAAGATTACAAGCTGTGAGCAGTTACTTCGCCTTGCCCTGCTTTGCCACAGACTCCATCGCTTTCTTAACCGTTTCGGGATCTCCTAGGAACTTCATGGGCGCCAACGGTTTCATGCACTCATCCAGCTGGTAGACAAAGGGTATGCCAGTGGGCAGATTGAGTTCCATGATGGCCGCATCTGACATTTGGTCCAGATACTTCACAATGCCGCGCAGACTGTTTCCGTGTGCGGCGATAATCAGCTTCTTGCCCTGCTGCATATGCGGCACGATGACATTGTTCCAATAGGGCAGGGTGCGTTTGATGGTCAGCTTAAGGGATTCGGCTTTGGGAAACTCCTCGGGATCTAGTTCCCCGCAGTATCGTGGATCCTTGACAATGCAGTCGTAGTACTTGTGATCCTTTTTCATGGGTGGCGGCGGTGTGTCAAAGCTGCGACGCCAGATCTTGACCTTCTCCTCACCATACTTCTTGGCCGTCTCGGCCTTGTTGAGACCCGTCAGGCCGCCGTAGTGGCGCTCATTGAGACGCCAGGTCTTGCATATGGGTATCTTCGTTTGGCCAGTAACCTCCAGCACCGACTGCAGTGTATCCTGCGCACGTGTCAGCATTGAAGTGTGCGCCAAGTCAAACTTCATGTTGGCATCCTTGATCGCCTTGCCCGCGGCACAGGCTTCCTGCCGGCCCTTGTCACTGAGCGCGGCATCGAACCAGCCACAAAATAGATTCTTCTGGTTCCACTCGGATTCCCCATGCCGTATCATGACTATCACGTATTTCTTCTGCTCACGCTTTTTAGAGTAATTCCGTTGGGTCTCCCGGTAAACCCATCGAGGGTTCTCCACAAAGCTGCATTTTTGCTGATGGACAGAAAAGATGCGGCACAGCAACTGACTTTCACAGCCAAACTTTATAAGGCCAGTCATATTTTAAAATTTAAATGTTAAGAAATTAAAAAATATTATTGTGTAAATCGTTGTTCATGAACTGGCCTTTAAATTGAAATCGGATGTTGCCTACTGTGATCGACCTTTTTTCTGAGCTCGCACAAAAAATGCCTTAGAGGTTTTGAAATTAAATAGTTTCATAAGTACAGAGTGATGTGAGTTATCAGATCCACTGCATGATTTTTCCCAAATTTTACTGGAATTTTTTATTACTTTGAGTGCTATCTCTGATATAAACAAGTAAGAATGCTATAGTCGAGTATACCCGACTACGAAACTCCCTGTACCCAGGTCTAAAACATCCAATCACATCTAAGTCCACTTACCCATACACACACACATACACAAAGACGCACGCACACAGGCGGCAAAAGTGGCTGTGCATCTTCTTCCCCCTCTCGCTGCATTACTGAATCTTCTATCGTGAATAACTTCCGTGTTTATTATCCGATCGACTTGAAATTTAGACAGTAGATTAAGAGAGACTAAAGTATTGTACATGCCAAATCTTAAAGCTATATCTTGAAAATTGTTACTGTAAAACGGTTTTAATAGATTTGCGGGGGAACGGGGGAGATATTTGAAATTGGAAACAAACTTGATCTGCGTATGGTATACAGGAAACTACATTCCAAATTTGGTGTCTCTAGCTTTTATAGTTGCTGAGATCGACGCGTTCATCCGGACAGACGGACAGACGGACAGACGGACGGACGGACAGACGGACAGACGGACAGACAGACGGACATGGCCAAATCAAAATCTCTTTGATACTGATCAAGAATATATATACTTTATAGGGTCGGAGATGTCTCCTTCTGCCTGTTACATACTTTTGCACAAATCCAATACCCCTTTTTACCCATTTTATGGTTACAGGGAGTAAAAAGTGTAAGAAATATTGAATTTGTTTGAAACCACTAGGAATATTGACCCGCCGTAAGGAAGTGAGATCTGCCTTTTCTAATTCCATTTGTATGCTACCTTGAAAGGTGTAGTTTTGAATAAGCATTAAGACTAAATCATTTTATCCATAAAACGAGGACGGTAAACTGTCAAAATGGATATGAGCCAGAAAAGAACTACAATAAAATGAAAGATTTGTGCGAGAACAACTCAAACGCGGACTTCAAATGCGAGCAGACAACAAATTGACCATAGACGAAGATGCAATTGGATGTGAGGATGTATGGAAATGGATGGCTGGATACTCAGCAGATGCAGAAGCCGCCATAAATAGCTTTTACGGCCGACAGTGGCGGCAGCTCGAATGATAAATTGTCTACTGTGGTCAGTTCTGGACGTTGTCGTCTGTCGTCCAGACCGGCCAGGTCGACAACTTTCCACTGACGGCTACCACAGATCGATGCACTACCAGACGGTGCCCAGTCGCGCGGAGATTAGACAATTTGTAGAGGAGCATGGACAGTTTTGCCTGGAAGCGCCACTCTGGTGGCAACCAAGCACGGGCCATGTGGAATTCCGCCTGGTCGCAGCCTGGCCAAGCTCTTTACAGTTGCTTCGTGTTAATTGAAAATTGTACGGTAATGTTGCTTATCGGTTGCCTATCAGCCGAAGTGGTCGTCTTCTATGGGTGCTAGTGCCAGTGGCTGTATATGGGCACTGTCTTTGGGTTTGGGCTTGGGGTTTGCGTGTACCACGGTCCATGTTTCATGGAGCCACACCTCGAGGCCTCACGCATTGGCAGAGGTGTTTGATAAACATCCAAAGTCATGTCTTAGGATTTTTTTCTTTGTGTGGCTTGCGGTGAAAATTTCTCAAACGCTTTTTGACAACTTTCATGTGAACGCACTTAACAAAATTTATCGCCTCTGACATTTTTTGTGACTTTAATTGCTTATAGACGTAAGAAGTTGTCGTCTAGCTTCTTGTCTGACTTCCTTGGGCCTTCTCCTAACACCTGTGGCCCACCGCGCATTTTGGGGCTGAGCGTTATAAGCAGGGCCTTAAGCACGTTAACAGTTGACACGATTCGTGGCTTAATTGCTTTTATAAAATGATTGATGATACTGGACCATATCGTGTGTAATCGAGGCTATTATTGGACCAAGCCTCAAGTATTGACTGGAGAAGGTTCTGAACCTTTCATTTGGTTTGCACTTCTGTAAGTAGTCTTAAAGAATTTGTATAAACAATTTTTTCATGGATATGATTTAAAGCCATTAACTCTAAATAAACCAAAATCTACAAAAATATGAAAAACATATATACATTAACGTTCACATATCTTATAACATAATATTTTAGTTCGAAAAAACGTTTTGTTCTAATTTACTCAGTTAATAGTTTAATTAGTATAAATACTCTGTACTAAATGCAAAAAAATGTGGAACGCTTCACGATTTTGCGTGTCATCCTTGCGCAGGGGCCATGCTAATCTTCTCTGTATCGTTCCAATTTTAGTATATGTTCTGCCGAAGCAAGAACGAAAACTAATCCAGCAAACTACCTATTTATATTGCAACATTGGCGAACTACAACTTGGGAATTACAAGCAATCGGCTGGTACCTACAAGTAGTCCACACGAACATGAGGGTTGATGTTTGCCTGCGACCCATTGTGGATATGGTGAAGACACTCAATGTGAAATGGAAACACTCGAGTTATATAGCTTTACCGTGAACATTTCTTTCGAGTTTATATTCTTTTAAATATTTTGTTTCTTAAATATACTACAAGCAAGCAAAAAAGGTTTTTTAATTGAAAAATAAAATTGAAAAAAATAATAGTTAAATATCATCTCATTAAATTCAAATTAATTACCACAGCTTGATACAAAGTCGGTAGTTCGTTAAAGGTATTATTGATATTCGATAGTGCCATCGAATATTTTCCAACCCGAAAACTAAAAAGAAAATCTTTTGAAGTAATTTAAAACAAAATTATTTTTAAATGGATTTCTGTTAGATTTGTTATTTATTCATTTATGAATGCTCACGTATATGGACCACGTTCGGTTGCGCCTTACGACTTAATCGGTTTTCAAAATCAATTTTCTTTTGCCAAAAATAAAATGGCGCTTACAATTACGGAAATTTCAACTGACGCGTGAGGGGGTCAAAAGTTTTCCAGACTCTGCGGCAGCAATCAGCAAATGCCCATTGAAAGGCTACAGAGCTGGCCAAAAGGCATCAGCAGCTCCGCGCATGTGTGTCGGCCAAGAGGCGACTGGAACTGACACTGGAACCGAAACCGAAGCCGAGACCGAGACCCCAAATAGGAGCTGCAGCCAAACGGTGGCCAGTCGAGAGGCTACTGCACAGCTGCACATGAAATTGAGATGCAGTTGCAACAACATTCATCAAACATACACACACTCGCGCGCGCACACACACACACACACACACACGTTCCACGGCCACGAACTTTGCTCGCTTAACCTCTGGTTGCTGATGTTGTTGTTTTTGCTGAATTTTGGCTCGTATGAGGAGTACCTGCGGCAATTTGAGCACCTGGCGGCATCAGATCCGAAGATTCAGGCTCACATGTGGCGCGCATTGAACTCATTTTCCGTTTTCCCCGGCTAATGTGATTTGTATTTGCGTAAATTGAAAATTGAGGCTGTCAAGGATTTTTTTTCATATAATGCGATCATATAATTCACAACAGCTGCAATAAATTATATGCCCGTATGTATGTTTCATTTTAAGATTGAAGCTATAATTTGAATCGAATATCAATGCAAATTATGCAGATTGAATGCAATTGGCAGTGCAACTATTATGCAAGTTGATTCTGTAGTGAAAATTGAAATAAGAAATTAAGTTCAATTGAATACCTTAAGAAAATATTAAGATCTGTGAACTAAACATTATTTTCAGCACCTGACAAAGTCGAATTAGAATATGGGAATATTCTAATAAAAATAATATTATATCTACAATGTAATACTTTTTATAAACAAGGTATTTAATTAAAACACGTTTCTAAGATATTCGTGTTTTATTTATTACTTTTGATTGATTAAAATTCTAGGACAGGTATGTCAGATTATATACGACTTTCTAATAAGTGGATAGGTTCGAAAATTATTATCAAAATATTTATTATGACACAGTGTTGACAGTAAAATGTTATAACTCTTACATTAAATGTCTTGTGGTAATTGATTTGATCTCAATTCAAAACAAAATTATATTACCCTCTGCTAGAGCATACAAAAATTTCATTATCCAAAACTTCTTTGGTGGGATTCGAACTCGTTGACCACTTTTCAAGTGATTCGGCGAACTGGCAACTCAGTGAACTCAGCCACCGTGGGCCAAATGTATCCGAGAGAGTAAATTTGGTTAGGCTCTCAGCAAATAATTTGCCCTCCGAGTCTTATGCTGGAATCAAGTCCTAATTAGATTTAATAAGCCCTGTTAAAAATGGTTGTATTGTATTTAAGTGATCAATATTATTTTTAGAAGAATATCCTGAAACTTACTTAAGTTGTACGTTGGTTGGCTTAAATAAAGAATTTTTAACATAATTTAAAATTATGCAACAAAAGTCCCTAACCCAGACCCAGGACACTCCAGCTCAAATTCGAACTCAATTCATGAGAATGTTCCCATCGATTGAAGAGCCACCCAAGAAATTAGTCGATCTAGGCCCATAGAAAAACGCCCAGTCCAAAGACTGATGCACATAACCGAATCCAGCTTTCAAAAACCAATTTAGCTGTGCCTTGGCTCACTTTATCCCTTTCACACACCGCTGCCCGCCTGGTCCTGCCCCGCTGGACATGGGCATGGGCAAGTGGAAGCGGCGCTGCAGACAATCATCGTTGGTGTGGGTGTGTGAAATAGGGCTGGGAGCTCTATGGCTAGTCCCATCGTTCCAGTGATCCAGCGATGCGGATGCGTGCGTTCCTCTTCTGGATATGGACATCGATGGATATGCGGCGAGGTCAGGTGCGGTGTGGTGTGGTGCGAGGCAAGGCGCTCAGCATGCGATTTCATTTTGATAATAATGGCAAAGTCAAATAATTATAATGATCATGATTACAATCATCGACGCTGGCAGCGGCTGTGGCTCTGACTATGACTCTGGCTGCGTCTCTGGCCGACGCTAAGGCTGAGGCTGGGGCTGGGGCTGGGGCAGTGTTTGTGGCTTCATCATCAATGCAGCAAGTTGGCCAAATGACTAAGCAATTTACCGTTTTGTATAGATTTCAAAGTCTTGCTTGCACCACGCCTGCCCCTGACCCTGTCCCTGTCCCTGTCCCTGGCCGTGGCTCTGTAAGTTGCTCGTCTGGCCGCAGTTCAACTCTGCAGCAAAGTTTGGGCACATCTTCAATGAAATTTCAGGTCAATTGTCTTCTGCGGCTGCGTCTGAGTCCAAGATCGCGCCTTCAACTATTGGCTTACGAGTAAAGACCGCAGACGCAGTTCTTGGCATTTTCTATTTTCGCGCAGTATTCTAGACAGTATTTCTATGTCTGAGTTTTATATTTTCTATACCCTTGCAAAGGTCACACGAATTTTTTAAGCTAGTATGTTACATGTGTTATTAATTACTATTGGGTTCCGTAAATAATTAGTTCTGTAAATAATTAACATTTTATTTTAAAAATACACGAAGGGTTTTTTGGTTTTTGATTGGTCACTGAAATTTATTATCAATTTTAATAATTGGTAAGAATATACAATGTATTATTTACATACTGTTAAGAATTTTTCGAGCATAGTTTACTACTTTCCGAGACTCCCTAGTAATGGTTAATGGCTTTGTTTCTCAAAATGGTTTGGGTTCATTTTAGTTTTTGCAGATATCTATAAGCTACAGGATAACTCGAAATTCGAATATAAAGCAGGAGCATATAAGGGATTCTGCGAAAACTATATTAAAATAATACACTTTAATGTTTTTATCAGCTTATTAACTAAACTTATCAAGGCTTGTAAACATTTTCACAGTTATTTTCAAAGCCCGACTATAAAAACTGTTTATTTTTTGTTGAAAAAAGCTTAAAAGAAAACACAAAAGTTGTTAGGGTATTTAAACTGCCGCATGCCAAAAAACGCTGATCTTTCTCGTCTTAAAAAATGTTTATTTGTTGTTTGTTGCACTCCCGTACTCGTCGCACCCCCGCACTCGCTGCGTAGGCGCTTTCCACAGATTAATTGAAGTCATAAGCAATTGTAAACTTATCGCTTTCGTGTAGACCATAAGGCTGCGTCTGGAGAAGGCAGACGCAGGCAGATGCAGCGTTTGGATAACTTATTTCTCGTCTCCTCAGTTTTTTATATTTTTATAAATTTTTTTTCATTTGTGGCTTTGTCGATTTATCGATTTGCAGCAGCAGCAACCACAATGACAGTTATTCTGTTGTTGTTTTAGCTATTTTTGCTATTTTTGCTGTTATTTGCTGTTGTTTGGTGTTGGCGTTGCTTAATTTGTTGCTATATTTGATTGTGGCACACTTTGCGCAATTATTTGATTGCGTTTCTATTAAGTACCGATACAGTTCAAGAGTTCAACAATCAGTAGCCAATAGCAGCTCATTTATTTCATTCCGTTCGAGGTTAAATTCCATCGCTGAATCAATGGATCGTGCCAGCCCGCTTAATGAAAGTAGTGGAAGTACAAAGTCATCAATAAAATTGTATAATTGAGTTGCTAGACTACTAGTTTCTTCATGTTAGGTTCTTTAATGAGTCTGATCTTGCATTTGAGATCTAATTAAGAACTCACACTAGACAATCGCCCAAAAGTATGCAGCAAGTCTATATCATTTTTTCGCTGTTGCATTTTTCCATTAAATCTCTTTGTTATTTTATAAACCACTTGAATTAAACTTAAACTATATTTACAAGAACTACTTAGTCAAAGAACAGAATATTAAGTGGGGTTAATGAAACAAAACAAAAAGTAAATAAAATTTAAGAAAAAAAATAATAATAATATTTGCAGTGACCTCTTTGCCAGGTCAATCGGGTGAGACCTCTTAAGCCTTCTCCGCACTCCGCCTGGATAAGAAGAAATAAATACAATACATTTCCTATACGAAAGAGAGATTCATTTAAGCAATTTACTATGATAAGTAAAATGATAATGTTGGTAAAACAATAATAATTTAAAAATACTTTTAAGAGTCAAAAATATGAATATAATAAGCAATATTATATGTGTTAACCTATCCCATATGATATCATGTTTCGAAACATGTATCGGACTTGTGGCCGCAATAACAAATCTAATTAAGATAGAATTAATATTGAGTATAAGAAATCTCATATTATTTGATTATTGGATTCTAAGTAGTTTTTTACTTTCTAGAAGACTTCACTCTATTATTTGCAGATATGTTATCGATACTAGTAGATATTCTAATACAAGAGTTATTCAATAAGCATAACTGCGATTCCCATCTCCTTTATTAAGGACAAACTTTGTAATCGCTGAACGCCTTCCACGTCACACACGTTCAGCAAGTGGCTCAGTAATTATAAGGCAGGACATATGTAGGAAGCAAGCACAACAATAGCAATAATAAACTTTTCCGAGCGGCAAGGACTTGGATGTGGGATACGGATGGGATGTGCCAGTCGCTAAAGGCAGCAATTATGGCGCGTCAGATTGGAGGCGCTGAGCGTGGAGCGAAAGGATAAAAGCCGGATGTCAAAATATGGGTAATAAATGTGCTAAACAGACGTTGCAAGATGATACACTTGGGCACACACACAAACACACACACACACACACGCACATGCATAGATGATGAGTTAAATGGCAAATGCTAATGGAAATGTGACAGGCAACCAAAGGAGGAAGCTGCCGACTGTCTCCAGTAGCTCTTTATTGCTTTGGGCCCCAAACCCCGAACCTCCCCCTACCAGCCACATATGCAAATATACATAATGCTAAATGTATGAGGATGGTGCACACACCACGTGAATTTAGTGGTTCCGGAAGTTTTGTGGCATTAGAGCAATTTTATTGCCGTCTTGAAAGTTTGCTTACGCTTTCTGGCATAAATGAAAAGACGCGAATTGAAATTCATGGTGCCTGAAAGTGGGTGGAGAGGCGTGTGTGTGTGTGTATGTGTATGTGTGTGTGTTGTATTTTATTGTGTATGCCTTGCGGTACACTCGTGAGACACTTGCAACTAAACGTGCCACAAAGCTGAGTCGAGCAGCTCGCGCCTCGAGCGGCGTTAATCTGAATCTGTTTGGGGATGTGGATTAGAAATGGGGGTTAGGGTTTGGGTTGGGGTGTCGCCTAACAGGCGTGTAAATATGGGTGGCATTCACTTAACATATGTTTGTTTATTCATTCGTGTTGCATGCCAAATTGCAGACAAACAATTAAAATGTTGTTGCGACTTTAATTGAAAATTAATTGTTACTGTCTTCGGTTACAAACGCCCCTTATTATTATTTTAATTAATTTTCATGCACATTATCCGGGCCGGCTTGGCTTGTGTTACGTAAGAGATTTGCAGATGAGTAAAATTATATTTTAGATAAGTTAGGAAATCTAAAATTAAATTTGAGAAAATTTGCGGTTTCAAATATTTTAATTTTTATTGTTTTTAAGTTTAGTTTGTATACTGGGGAAAATCTATGATGGAAACAACCAGTTATCAGACTACATACATTATTCTAATTTTTAGTTTTATAACCGACTTGCTTATCAGTCACCCCTCGCTTAGAAAGAACGTAGTTTAGGGAGGGGTATGTACAGTAAAAATGCTCTTAATTGTTTTTATATGAATTTTTAGATTAATAATTTTTACGTATTTTATTTTTAAATTTTAAAATATAAAAAATAATTTTTAGTGCTCTACTTTGATGAGATATTTAATAATTGAAGTTGAGAAAAATAAATGAAGTTATTTTAATAAGAAAGTTAGACTAACTTCATTTAAATTTCGCATAAAACTGTGTGTTTTATAATAATATTTATATTTTATTAATAGCTAAGTAACCAAACATAGTACTATGTTAGTCTAGCTAAAGCGGGTAGAACCACCCCGAGAAAAACTCCTTTACAATCTATCAACTGCAATTTTCTTGCGGCAATCATTAGCAGCTTTGATAAATTGATTTTTGTGGCAAATTTGACAAATTTGCTAATCAAACAAAATGCCAAAGGAAGAGAAACATCCTCGCCTTGGACAGTTGAAAGGTGTTTTTAATTACTCCGAGTAGTTGACAACAGGACAATTAACGATAAACTGGAACTGAGCTGCCTCCGGGTGACATTTAACCAAACGGAAAAGTGCAAATATTGTCAGAGTCTTGGAATGAATTTGGTTGGGTGCGGATAAAGAAAGGGAAAAGGCAAAACCCACACAGAACATCATTAGTGCCCCCTCCATCCCCCTGCGCATTAAGCAGCATCCAGGGGATGCTCGACTTTGACTTTGTCTCCAGAGTCAGACTGAGACTCAGATTCAGTGGCAGAGTCGGTGTCGGAGTTAAGAAAATTGACAGTTCTGGCAACCGGCTGGCGAAATGTAAACAGCCAAATGCGCCAGGTCCAGGTCCAGGTCTCGGTCCCAGTCTCTGGACTGGTAGAGGCTGGGCTCTTTGGAGATTTTCTAAAACTAAAATAATTTGCTAATATTTGCACAGCAACAAAGTTGAGATACCGCGCGCCGTGCAACGCGCCACATCATTAATTATTGCTGCCACAAACTCAACTGAGCTCAGTTTCAGTTTTCGCTTCGGGTTCGTGTTCCTTTTGGGAACGGTGCTGCGGTACCGGTCGAATGCCTCTGAAAGGTTGTTAATTAATAGAAATTTGCAATGGAATTTCGCAATTTTGCATTTGCATTTACCGTCCCCCTGGCAGCATCAATTTGTCCCTATCTTTGGATGGAGCTATCAAGGGAAATAAGTACGATTACCTGGCTGAGGATGAAAATTATTTATATCAGAGAAGAAAGCACACATTTCTTACAGGTTATCTGTTATTTGGGTTAAGTTTTCGCGTATGTTGTAATTTGGTTACCCCAGAGTAAACTAATTAAATTATAAATTTAAGATAAGCTCTTTTACAACTTCCAAAAATATCAAATTAAATGTGAAATTCTTTCTATTGTAGGTATATTCTAGATCAAAGACTTTTGGATTTTAAAAATATAACAATAATCATTATTTGCGGTCCCTGATATTGATGATAAATATTTTCATAGTTAAGAAAAGTCATGCATTTTATTGTATAAGAGGAAATCAATTGTATTCGATATATCAAATACAATAGATTACATTGAGATCGGAGCGGAATCGAACATTTTTATTATTAAAATTCAATTTTAATAACATATAATTTTAGAACGTCCAACCCACTATTATAATTTTCGGAGATTCTAGTTTCTGGCTTGAGAGTGGCGCGAATGAATTCGAATCAGATTCGAAAATATTGCACGTAAATATTAGATAGTCTGATCAGACCTTTAACGAATCTGTATAATGCTCATTGAACTCACTCACACAGTAACATTTACACTCAGCACACACTCTCAGTGGCACTCTCACTAGCACTCACTCTCTCACACAGCACAATGAGCACCGCCCCATTTTGAGTGGCTTGCTGAGCACAGCGACTGCATATGTGTGAGTGAGAGAGCGGCAACGGCAACGCTCATTTTTATTTGTTAATGAAATATTGTGCTCCTCTAACCTTCGGACCTGCACTATGAGCCCCAGCGCTCCAAGCGGCACGTGCGTGCAAGCGAGATGGCCAGAGCGGAGCCAACTGTTCGAGGAAACACGCAAAATGAGAAATTTCCCAGTTACTGGCGGCTCAGGCGACAGTGAAGTGGAGCAGAGCTCGCAGCCAACAGCGGCATGCGTCTAACGGTCTCTAGTCAATCTTTGTTTTTGTGGCAGGCTTATCAGGCGGTCCGCTTATCACGTTGAGTAATGAATTTTTCGTGTGCTTGTCGCGGGTTTCTGTCATACTCATACTTATTTTCGGAGAAGCAATAAAATATTGAGATTTTTACAGTCAGAGGAATTCAAAACTGCTTATCAGCAGCCACGAGAATCTATAAAGATTACCAAAACACAAAATATAGAAAGCATCCAAAAGACAGAGCAGCATTTGTGACATAAGCTGGCAGCAGATAATTCCGAATCCAACTCGAACTAGAATGAAATCATTTTCATATATTTCGTTTTGCACAATAATTAATAACTTGTTGTGCCAATAACGTTGAACCAAGCCGAAAACACACGCGTCTCTTACCCCTTGAACCCTAAACAAAGACCTCTCGCCCATCGCCCTTGCCAAGATGCTGCCACATTCAGTCAAAGAAATTTTTCGGTTGATTTTTGGGTGCAAAACTCGAAAAAAATTAATTTTGGTAAAGAGTTCATAAGGAAAGGGATGATGCTGATGATGCTGAGCCCTTTTGCCTTTGTTTACAATGCTGATCTCTTAAGATCAAAGATGTTCGGCCATTTAGCAACGACTGGGGTTAAAAACCAGACGTGTTTGCCTTTTGGGTTAAAATCTTGAACTTTCTTTATTAATTGTCGCTGACATGTTATGAGAGGCTGTGACCAGGCTATCAAGTTCAGAGGTGACAAGCGGTTTGGTCCAGTTAAACAGCAGCTGTCTGTCTTTAGAGACAGCATTTGATGGACAGTTGACCGTTACAGCTCAAATTTGATGAGAAAGTACGCGGCTGGGATGTCACAAGAAAGATGATGAAAGTTGTAAATGAATTTCAAAGTTTTGTACACGATGTTGAACAGAATTGTTGTAACAGCCAAGGTATAGAAATAATATCTACCTGTTACTATATTTGTTTATTTCTTCTTTCTCTAAAGAAAACAACACCTATAAAGTTCAGAATTGTCACCAAAAACCTTACGAGCCTGAACAATTGACCGTTAGGGGCGGGATCTGATAAGAATGTTCGCTTCTCGAAGGATGAGTGTTGTAGCTGAATATCCAAATTTGTATAAGTAGTTATTACCTTAGATTAACCAGGTTAAGGTTAGGTAAGGTTAAGTTTGGTTAAGGTTAACATGAAAATACAATTTATTATCTAAGATTATATTGTTATACTTGTAGAACTTCGTTAGATATTCACTAAGTTTTGGCATTTGTGTTTGGTATAAAGCAACTAACAACTAAAATTTTCAGCACTGTCACTTTTCACATTTGAAGCGCAGAACATAAAATTCGAATTAGTCACAGCAACAGATAAAAATGATAATTAATGATCTTCATTGCTGGACAGCTATAGTCAAAAGTGTAACTGCGCTTAATTTTTGGCACTTTCCACTCCTCCCCTTTTCAGCCTGCACCCCAAAATCTGAGAGTAAAAATGAAAATATCGTTACAAAAATGTCAGAAAAACACAACAACAACAAAAAAGTAAATAATAGGAAAAAAGGCAACTATAAAACCCGAAATCACGAAATTCACCAAATTATTTGCAGTGGAAAATGCATTGAAAATTGGCTAAAATAATGTCAAGCGTAACAAGGGAGCGGGCAGCTCAAACTGGGGTAGGGTATTTTTGCATATGTGTCGACTGTCCAAAATGCATTGGCATAGAAAATTGTTGCCACTGTTGCCACACCCGGAACCTGGAACCCGCAACCCGCAACCCGCACCCCGCTGATGGCGCTACCGATCGGCAGCGTTAATGGTTTTTTTGTAATACTAAGCAGCCTGTGTGTGTGTGTGTGTGTTTGCGTGTGTTCGTTTTCACCTTTGACCCAATTTCTTAGGCCTTGCAAATATTTTAGCATCTTTGCCTTTTGCATATGCAGCAGCCGCCGCCTTTGAATATTTTCTGTGCCTGCGTTGAAGGCAAACAAATTCATTTGCTTTCTTCTGGGCAATTGTTGAAGATGGTAACGGGATCGGAATTGGGTTCGGGTATGGAAATGGGAATGGGAATGGGAAGTGGAAATGGAAATTGAAAAGAAAAGCCGCGTGGCGTCGGGCAGCGCCCATTTCTTTCAGCTACACTTCAATATTTGTTTTGTTTGCTTTTTTTGCACCTCTATGAAGTTGACTTTATTATTTTTGTTTACGCATAATGCATAAATATTTATTGACAGCTTAAGCGAAGTAGAAAAGAAGAGGAAGAATACAATAGGTGGCTTTCAAAAAAAGCAAATCGAAATTTTGGCGCATTTTCTTTAATAATTTGCTAAAATAATGTTGTCAAAAATCAGCTTAGTGATGCATACAAAAATCAAGATCTAGGTAAAGAAAATTTAAAACCATTGTTAAAGAATATAAGCGGCTCAAAATAATATGAAAATAATAAAAGGTACTACGTGGAATTTTTGAAAATTGCTGAATTTTATTTTATATAAATTTAAACATCAATATATATTTGCATGGCACTTAAAAATAAAATGATGTTATTGAAATATCAAGAAAACACTGTACAAACACACAAAAAACACTATTTACTCAAAAAATAATAGATTTCAGTAGCAGAATCCAAATATTTCCTAATATTTTACTTAAACTTAAAACATAAGTGCTAAAACAAGAAATTGTTCAAATATGTATGTCGATTTTATAGAAATTTATTTTTGACGAATAACGCAAATTGAAAGGCGTCCAACACACAAGACACTTATAATTTAAATACTTCAAGTTTCAAAGACATTTATTTAAATTCACAAATTTACATATATGGAAGAAAAATAGAAAAATTGCGATCCGAAAGTTATGTTGGTGGGTAGAGCTCATTATACCTTAATAATGAATGTTTATTACTGTATTTTTCGATATACACGAAAGACATCTATAGAAACTGTCTACAAGTCCTACAAATGCACATCTCTTAGGATTTTCTTTGTTGACATTCATTTCAGGAAATCCCGACCAGTGCTCAGCACAAATATCTACTTTCCCTTTGCGAACCATTTCAGCTAGTCATTAAAGCCAAGTTTCAATATCAATTCTGGGTTATCACACCTCAATAAAAGTGAGCTGCAGTTTTGGAAATGCGACAGCCAAATGTCAATCCAATAGATGGTTCCAACAGCCTTTTGTAAGCCCATTTTGATATGCCTCATAAAACTAGGAGTCGGACAACCGGAAGACGAAGAGAAACTGTCCTCTTCATATCGATAATGGTGCTAATTGAATTAGGCAAGTATCGAGACGTGTGAAGTAGCGCCATATTTGAGAGCTCTCAGGACATCTGCGTTCAATTTGATTGCGCAACGGTGGAACAATCAAGTCTCATATGGCTTATGTCTAAGATTCGCTGGATACGATACGATTGTCATGCTTATAAATGTTTCTGTAGGCTGTCACGCATAATAAGCCTGGGGCATTGCGATTTCATTTTTATGATTTTCTAATGAAAAATCACATTTAAAGATCCCGAGCTTCGGACAGCACCTGGACAAACAAACGGAAACGGCAGCTTGTGAGGTTCTACACTTAGGAGTAGAAAAAGAAAAAACAACCCTTCGAGCGGCTGCGCCAAAGAAAACAACGGTCAGCATTGACCTCAGTGACCTCCACCGATTCTTATTGCCGCAGTGCATTTGCATAGCGAACATCCCGATGAATTTTTAAACCAACAAATTTTTACTCCCTGTACCCATAAAATGGGTAAAAAGGGGGTATTACATCTGTGCAAATGTATGTAACAGACAGAAGGAGACATCTCCGACCCTATAAAGTATATATATTCTTGATCAGTATCAAAAGAGATTTCGATTTGGCCATGTCCGTCTGTCTGTCCGTCTGTCCGTCTGTCCGTCTGTCCGTCTGTCCGTCTGTCCGTCTGTCCGTCTGTCCGTATGAACGCGTCGATCTCAGCAACTACAAGAGCTAGAGACACCAAATTTGAAATGTAGGTTCCTGTATACCATACGCAGATCAAGTTTGTTTCATATTTCAGATATCTCCCCCGTTCCCCCGCAAATCGATTAAAACCGTTTTACAGTAACAATTTTCAAGATATAGCTTTTAGATTTGGCATGTACAATACTTTAGTCTCTCTTTATATACTGTCCAAATTTCAAGTCGATCGGATAATAAACACGGAAGTTATTCACGAAAGAAGATTCAGTGATGCAGCGAGAGGAGGGAAGAAGAAGCACAGCCACCAATTAAATTGCCTCGCTTGCGCTGTCGCTTTTGCCGCCAGTGTGTCTGTGCGTCTTTGTGTATGTGTGTATGTATGTATGTGCAAGTTGGACGTAGATGTGATTGAATGTTTTAGACCTGGGTACAGGGAGTTACGTAGTCGGGTATACTCGACTTTAGCATTCTTACTTGTTACTTTTGGTCGCATGATTTTTACAAATTTTCTTATCATCATATTTTTGGGGGGAAAAACTTGATTTTTTGTCGTTTTTGGGAAACAAAATGCTGAGATTCTTAATTAAATTCTTCTAACCTCTGGAGAAACAATCTAATTTGTAAAATATACCCTTGAAATGTAACTGAATGCTCATTGAACCATTTGATTTTTATGTCGGATCTTGAAAATGTTCAACGAGTGTCATTCAAGTTAATGTGAATGTTTTTTGTTCCGGTTCCCTGGCGAATTATTACTGATCCCAAAGCGTTTTTAATTCTTTGATTGACATTTCGCTGGCAATTCAATCAAATTGCGTTTCTATTATTTTTTTGTGTTTTTAATTGTATTTGACAAAGTTGCAAAACAAGATGTTGATTTTTATGTCAAATCCAGAGGGTTGCAGAGGGTCGCAGCATCTTGAGATGTTATTTTCTTATATACTTCATGGGGTGTTCCATTTTTTGTTGAATAAATCTGACAGCTGCCCTTTGCTACAAGAGTTTGGTTAGAGATTATAACTGACATTTGACCAATGGCCAATGGTCAGCTGGGTTATGAAAGGGTTGCATTTTGGGGTTCGTTAGGTATAGGGAGTTGATGCTGTGTGGATGGCTTGGACTGCAATTAATGAGTTTAGAACTTGGGAAAGTAACGGAAATTTGTACAGTTTTCTTATGCTGAATCTGTCAATCAAATTGTGTAGATATTTTGTAGCTAAATTGCCCACAGCGATGGCTAATCAAAACATCTAACAAAGTATCGGATGGCATAACCCTACAGCAATTTTTAATGCTCACTTCTGAAACGCACAAAAAACTGCACAAATTGGGTTATAAAATTACAATTGCGGCCAAAGAACAATAAAAACAAAATAACAAAATGGGCTTACTAATGTTTGCGGCTTAGATTTCAAAGGATGCTCTCAAAGGGATGCCCCGAAGTCACCGACATTAATACGGCCTGAGATCGGAGCAAAGGGGTGGCAATTGTTACCTTCTGAGTGGAAACTGTAGCAAACAGTTGCGACAATTGAGGATTTGAGTCAGCTTCAAGTATCACATTACGTTGCAGATTGCAATCTTTAACCCGTATCCGAATAGGCTGAAAGGGGGCTGCCGCGTGCCTAGAGACGCCTCAAGGCATTATCTAATTACCGCATTAGCCGCCGCATGACAAGGACATCTGCAGTGCCACGTGGGTGTTGACCAAGTTCTGGGCATGTGGCCAAATACAAAATAGTTTAAACCCTTGGCACGGCCTCGTTTTGATGTCTTTGTCAGCAGCAGCATCCGACCATTTGCGGAAGGTGTTGCCCAGCCAGGACACTGGTCAATGGCCAACACCTACTGAGGCGGCATTGTTTCGGTGTTTGGTGTTGTTTCTGGCTATTCCAATACCATGATTTACGTGCTGACGAAAGGACCACTGAGCGACCTTCGGCTGCCCTTAGCTGACCAAGACACAAGGCGCAAGGATGAAACTGGAACTGGTGTTTTGTCTGGCCAGCGTAGCTACCAAAATAATTGCCCATATTTATGGGCATTTTAGCCTTTTATGCTGGCATATTTCCTTTGCCATTTGTGCATTTATTACACATTTCTTTAGCCCTGACCGGCCAAGTGACAACTATTTTAGTTTCTGCTCTTCCTTGTCGGGCCCCCTGCTCCATGCCTAATGCTCAACACAATTGCTTTAGGCCTTGTTTTTGTGGCACATGAACTTCCTTCCGTAAGCAATTTCATGCTCATTTTGTGGGCGTTAAAATTGGTTTATTGTCTTTAAATGTCCTCTGGCCAGATGTCTAGAACCAGAAGCAGCACCAGATGCAGGCCACTGGACATTTGACCATGGCATGTGGTCAGAGCAAAGGTGTGGATGTCTTAATGTTCAGGTGATAAATTGTGGCTCACCAAATGTTTATGGCATTTGATCTGTTTTCTTTGGAGGCAGCAAATATATTAACATACTCGTATAACTCAGTAGTTTCACAGTTCATGTTATTGCACAAAACAAATGCTACTAAGTATCCAACAAACTTCATTTTAATTTTTTTTGAAAGCTACCTTGAAATGATCTTAATTCTTAGGCGAAAATGTTACATAACAAAACTTTGAAGCTTAGATTTTTAGATTAAATAAAGAGGATATGGGTTAGTTTCTGAGAAATGGGTGCATTAATGTATTAATTATAAAGCATTATTCATGGCAATTGTATTACAACAATATCAAAACAATAAGATTAGTGTACAGTAAATGTATGTTAACCCATCTAATTTGGTTAACTACATTCGAAATTGTCTGCCTCACCTTTGAGCTGCGGGATGAACCCCTGCTTACCCTTCACTCTCGTCGTAAGTATGCCCATATGACATACTCGTACACCTAACCCGTATATTTCACAAGCTCATTTGAGGCTGGGACTGAAGCCGGACGATGCTGAGATGCGGCCAGGAGATCAACAAAAAGTTTAACCCCCTTAATTTGGCCGGTCAGTTTTTATTGTGGTCAACAAATGATTTTATTTCTTTATTTTTTATGAAATTGTTTCTACACAAAAGCGAAAACTGTTTGCCACCAAATGTGATTAAAAAGTCCGGCGAAACAAAAACAAAAAGCCAAATTCCATTTCGCAAGCAAATATATTAAAATGTCAAGTAGGCAAATGTCAATACTCGGGTTGGCTGAGACGACGTCAATTATTTTATTACGAGTATGATTTCCTTCTTCTTTTTTTTTAAATGATATATTTTTTTTAATTTTTTGTAGTTCCTGCATTTGGTACGTTTGTCATTTGCCGCCAAAGCGGCTTTCATTTAATTGTCGCCAAGTTTTTGCCTGCAATTTGTGGGAGCAATGAAGTAAATGCATTTTGATTTTGCAACTGGCTCAGTTCGTGATCTGCGACTCTTGACAATCCGTTTGACATTTACAAGGCGGTTCACTTTTGTTTTTAATTAGATGAACTCAGCCGGCTAGCTGGGTGGTCTGTGCCCAGCTCTGGCTCTGTCTCCGGCTCTGGTTCGGGATCTGCTCGCTCCGGCGGCTGATTATCGACGCCAGCTCTTAGATCTTGCCGTCGATTAAGCTGCTTAATGCCATTAACATGATTAAGTGACTGCCTGGCTGAGAACTGGCGAGCTGGTGAGCTGGTGAGTTGGTGAGCTGGTGAGCTGGTGAACTGGGCAATTGGTGAGGGGAAGTACACCATATGTGGCACCCGCTGACTGCCCTTTGGGGGGTTTTGCACTCTTGGCCCGTCGAGGGCCCTGATTGGCCATGGGGAGAACGGAAGAACGGCACAACGGTACATTCAAATCGAGTTTAATTCATTCATAATTTGTACAGGAGTTCGCGGCTGCTAATTGAACAATTGAACTCTGATCGCTCATTAATAATTGTGATTGTAAGTGAATGAATATGAATGTGAAATGAATCAACTATCGACTAGTTAAGCTCGCGCTAACTTACGCAGGCTCTATTCGAAAGGTTGTCCAAGAGTTCAATGGGGTTATCCGGTATGGTATCCTGTTTGACAGGCTATAGCAGCTTAGAAGGTCGCGCTTTATTACGGGGTGGCTGCTCGGCCAGTGTCAAAGGTCAAAATGGACGAAAACTTCTCATGGGTCAGTTTTTTGGGTTTGGTTTTTGGGCATTGTAAACTTGTTTCAGCACCAATTTCAATTTATTTTTTGGCATTAAATTTTAATATGACCTTTGAACTTAGCCAAGGCCCGCAACAGTATGGGCCAATATTTCCAGTATTTTCGGTGGGAAAGGGCCGACTCTGCCACTAACCAGCTGCCTACCGAATTTCTAACTTACAAAACAATTATCAACCCGACAGATAAACTGTTGTCTGGAGCAAGTAAATTTATCTAAGCCTATTTGCATTTAGCGGCAACATTTGTTGAAATCTCAACTATTTCTGAGATATGCATTCCCTGACGCAATCCACCGACTTTCTCACCGAATTTATTTTTATGAATGAACTCACTGAAATCAAGGAAGTGCGAGTATGCGTAATGCAGTAAAAAGCAAACAGCGACGAAAACCTCAAAAAGATCTTCCAAGTTTATCAGCAGACAAATATTTACCATCATAATAGTAGATGACAGTACAACTGGGTCGTTCCAAAACTTAAAATCCAACTGCATTCTAGTTACATTGTGGACAATGATAGTAATCAGAGTATTTCGTAAATACGAGAGGTGAAAAATGTTGTGGGAACTGAGAAGATCTTCAAGCTTACAGGCGGAAGGTGATCGTGTGTGGATATTAGATACAAGTGGTTCCGTTGCGTGATGAGTAAGTTGTGTGTGATAGATAGTACACTTGCATTTATGAAATAATAACGCAATCAATGTTTCAGATAGTATTTCTTAAAAGTTTCATCATAAATTACTTTTGAAGCCAATATAAAACTTATATGATCAATAAGACTAGCTGTAGTCGAAAAAAAAAAAAATCCTATCAATCGGCTCTTTCAGCAGAACTAATCGCTGAATTATTTCCGCTGCTTCCCCAAAGCAAAAATACTTATAAGCTATATAACTGATAGTTGTTTCTAACTTACAGTTAGTATGTACTTTATATTTTGTTTCAAACACTTATAGAGTAGGTGAGAAAACCTTAAGACATGTTGAAACTCTGGTCACACAGTTGTCACTCTGCAGTAATTTACAAATATTTATTAATGCATTTGCATATATTGCTGACATTCCTTAAAACATCTGTGAACTTTAAGTTGAAGATATGTTGTATGCAAATTAAACTCAATACCATCGAGAACATCCGGTCGTATTTGCATATCTTGTCGGCTATTTATACGATTTCTTGTGCATTACTTTTCTGAAGCAGATAATTACTTCCTTGGCAAATGTTCGAAATGTAAATCACTGACATGAGTGGTGGACAGGCAAACCTTTCGATTGACCACTTGGATGGACTGACAACAACTCTGGTTCTTAACTACTGTACCGGAACCAGGTTATTTAACACTCTTAGCTCACCCTCGAATCGATCCCGTAATTTGTGCTATCGTTTAATGAGTGAAACCCAATAATTTTCTCACATTGTTTGGCTTTGATTACCTTGTGGTTTCCAATTTCGAACCTGAGGAGCTTGAATGACAGTTGCCAAATCCAAGGGGGTAAACATATCATGGTACGGCCAATAAACGCTGCAAAGGGTTGTTTGGTCACCAATAATATTTAATAACAATTGATATAAATATTGAAAGTTTTATTGAGCCATAATTGACAAAAGGGTGTACCGAATTCGTGCGAATTTTCGAGGGTTACTCTTCAGGGTTCTTAGAGAACTGAGTTCCTAAACAATTTATCTTTTTGTTAACTTATCTTTGAGCAAGTTTATGGTATAACATTGTAAATTGAGTCACTTGTTGTTAGTCACATAAATAAAATTTGAACTGCTCAATTTAGAAATTCAACATTGAAGATAAGGCTGTTACGATTTGCTTATCGATGATGTGTTTAAAGTAGAACTAAAACCAGAGCATGTCTTTGGAGATAACAGTGCACAGCGTTTCAGTTTTCAGTTCATAAAACTCGTAAATAACTCAGCATCTAACAGCGATAGCAAAGGGTCCAATGCAAGGATTTCTGTAGGATGTATAAAATAAATAACTATATGCATAAAAGTTTATTCATTTATTGCTCCCAAATGCCATATGTGGGTTTTGTGCCTCAAGCTTGTCCCCAAGTCGTCTCCTCATCCTGCCTGCCACTAAAAAATGTCATGCATAATTCTCACGGAAATGTTCTCCACTAATGTCAGTTCATTTCTCTTTCCTGTACTGTAACAAATTCCAAGGAGTGCAAGAAACACACGCCTCCAAGCGGAATTCCCCCGTTTATAGTTAAATATTGTGGAATCGATTGCGCGGTCCCCATAAATTGTAATCCTCCACGGCCAAGTTGTTGCTGTGTAGATCCTACCAAGGAATATGTGTTTTTTAATGGCTGTCCAGATGTTTTCTTAGCATATTACCATGTGTCGTGGAGGTTTTTCATATTTAAATGCTGTCGCTGGATTTTTGTTCTCACACTCGTGTAGCTAATTTGTGATTTCTGGTGTTTTCGGTGTTGAATTTGGCTGCGTGTTTGTTTTACGGTTGCTTTGTCAACCATTTTCCGGCTATTGGTTTCGTTGTTGCTTTATTGACACTCGAGTGGATGGATGACATGCAAGTGCCGTATGATCTAATGATTTATTGACGTGTCTGACATGGTTCGGGGGCTTAGCTGTAGGAAATGCCAAGTAAGGTGAGTGTATGCTTTACTTCGTTTTTAATTTAGCCCGGAAAAGCATTTCGTAGGTATTTCAGAGGCTTGGAAGTTTTCATTATTTTAAACTAGGCTATAGAGTCAACCTAATATTTTCAACTAAGTTTGGTTTGACTGAAACAACTAAACTGAAAGGAATAAAAAAAGGAATTATTATTAGAACCTTTATGATTTGGACTAAATAACAGACTTTTTGTTGACTTCTCTCATCTCGCAGTGATAGGTTTTCTTTTCTACAACATATTTCTGCCACTTTCTTTGCTGCAACGTTATCATGAGAAAGTTTACTTCCTACACCTGTTTAGTCTTCTACAACCTGCCCAAGCAAACACATCCTGTATCCGGCCGTATATGTAACAGGCCCAGGATATGCATCAGGAAATCAAACTGCTCCAAAATCACGTAAAATTGAAAATATTTACCTACCACAAACACCTAAAAATCTTAAGAATTGAAAAGAACAGACGACTTCACAAAATGCTACAAGCCCAAGCAGTCTTTCCCAAGGATATTCAACTACAAGACATAAGCAGGAAAACTGAATTTTCCACTGTATGCTGGAGGGGAACCAAGGTACGGGTACGGGTGTGCGCAGGCGGTGCAATGAGCGTAATTTGAACACCGCGAGAAAAGCGGCGCAGTAATCCATCGGGAGCGGACACAGATTTCCAATTTGATTTTCAGGCACAATGAGATTTTCCCACACATTTCTTGCATTTTGGGGAGCAAGGGGAAATAGTATGGAAATTAGTCTGTTTATGCTTAATTAGTATTTTGTATCGAGTTTCCCAAATTGTCGCAGTGCCAGTGAATGAAACTCACTCCATGAGCAGCAGGAAGTGCTGCAAATAGTTGCATATGCCAAAGGTTGACCCCTGAACTCTTAACAGAGCGCACCTTGTGCTACCTGCAACTTGCAACCCAAAGCCAGGACAGCGGCACATGCTGTGGTTTTGCTTTGTGCTCCCTAATTGCACTCGTAACTGAGAGCTATACAAATCACGTCAAACAAAACAAGTCAAGTGCCCAAACAGACGGCTCAAACTCTGATCCTCAACTACCTGCATTCAGGATATCCTCGGACTGCGCAGGCGCAGCGTCAGTGTTCGGTTTCAGCTGCCTTTGTGGACACAGGACATCGACTCTGCACAGGACAGCACTTTTAGCACTCGCTCTGCGGTTTTACGCACATGTGGCCACAGTTCTTCGCCCCTGTCCAGGACTGAACAGGACTATATTTGTATAACCCATTAATAGCCTTCTGCGATTGCGTGCGACAGTCGTCTGCTTCAGTGGCTTAACCATACGGAAATCAAATGAATTGTTTTTGAGGTAATTAATTGCTGTTCTGAAATGGATTCATTTACTATATACTCATATTTATAAAATGACATTACTGTGCGCTAACCATGATATGTATATACCTTTTAATAATTACAGATATATATCCGCCAGATTTCTTGATGTGTTCAAAAATGTAGCAACAAGAAAATCTGCCGTAATTTATATAAATTATAATTTAATAAGAAAAACGGAATCCCTTGTGCGAATAATTATAATTTTTAAAACATATAACGATTTTCTTTTTTATTTTCATATATTTTGTTGTTGGCTACATGGAACATGGTACATAGGAAGATTTTCTGAATCTTTATAAATACTATATTTGAAGCATTAAGATGAAGGTGTAGCTCTTGGAATTACTGGCATGTGTCTGTTCGCTTCATTTGCCTCTTAATCGTTGTTGACGCGCATAAATTTCAGTTTGTTTTAGAGGCAATTAATTACAAAGGGTGCACAGCAAGCGGCTTCCACATTTTGGGATCACCCCTTTCTTGGTATTTATTTTGTCAACAAGAGGATTAGGCAGCGGGGTAATATGATCGCCCCCTAATACAAACGAGGGACCAAGTGGAAGCCCTAGTGCTGCGGTTGTGATTTCTGAAAGGTGAGAAATTGATATTTTGAAATGTGTTTGAAATGTTTGAAATGTTCATTGGCAACTGTCAGATGCACAGCATTTTGAGGACATGTCTATTTAAAGGAACAGGGTACTCGGGTACTGGCTACCCAGAGTTTCTCACAGTCCACCCTACGAGTTTGTAGCTCCAATTAAAATTTAATTTTAAAGCAAACACTAATTGCAGTTTTTATATTTCTGTCGCATTGACTCGAACTACGCCTAATTTCGCCCCTAGCACACACCCCTGCGATCCGTGTTCGCCCTGTCCTTGCTGTTGCTCCTGCTCCTGATCCTGCCAGCGAGTGATAAGTTTCGTGCCTGTTCGCTGTCGCAGGTGGTTTGTTTCAGCGGTGTTTGCGTGCCACTCGCCTGGTTAGAAAACATTTACACACAGATTTTGGTTTT
Source organism: Hirtodrosophila confusa (assembly GCA_035043065.1). Taxonomy (NCBI): domain Eukaryota; kingdom Metazoa; phylum Arthropoda; class Insecta; order Diptera; family Drosophilidae; genus Hirtodrosophila; species Hirtodrosophila confusa. Next base: position 630,019 of record JAWNNI010000174.1, on the reverse strand, counting down.
TTGTGGTTGCCTTTTTGTGCCGTATACCAATTTTATTGTTTCCGGATCAAAAGATCATTTCCTGCAAAGGAATATGGCAGGATGCTAGCACGCTGTGGCCGGGAGTGGGCTTGTGGGAAAATTTTAGTCCTGTCTGGTAATACACATACTATATTTAGATCGTTAATGATGTGTTTTGACATGGGAAACTATGAGCTTGGCATCATTTGAAAGGTGACTGAATTCTGTTTGAGAAAATGATTATTATAGACTTTTAAGAATATACAATAGTTATATGCAAAACTATTTATAATGAGTCCTTTGGACACGTTGCTTTATTTAATTGAATGCATGTTGAAAACCAAATTTACTTTCCTACAGAACTTTGCTGTAGTATTGTTATCTGAGACTTTGTATCCATTCAATGCCATAGTATTTTTACATTTCCCTCTTGCACCGCAGGATGTCGGGGCAATGTAAAGCAATAAAAGAAATTAATGCATTTTCTGATAGCCGCTTAAGATGAAAGAGTTAGAGCCAGAAAGACGACCATTGAGCCAACAAAAATCTCCGCGTGTAATTTACGTGACATTTATCGCCGGCTGACGTTGTGCGAGGCGAATAAAGGCAAACAGGACATTCGCCAAAACGCATTACACAACTAAGCTGTGAATATCCTTTAAGTAGAAGCGTAGCTAGGGCCAATGCCAAAGGCAACTGGAGCCATTCTGTAACCCTTTGCTGCCACCCACCCCCGCCAATTGGCGAACTTTTCGCAAACATTTTCCACGTATGCCGCAGAGCAGAGATAAGCTTGTGTGAACTATTGCTGGGTAGATAAACAAAAGCCAAGGAGCAACTGCAAACACACACACGCGGCATGGCCATGGATGTCCTGCCGACATCCTTCGATCGGTCAAACGGCGCTGCCTCGTCCACCGTTGCTGCTGGCAGTTTGCGTAAATGATATCCCGTGGCGAAAGGATTTCCTTTATAGGCCGCTGCACACTTTAGCAACACTCACTCGACGCCTCGATTGTCTTTGGCCATGGACTCAACCCTTGCCTTGCCGTGCCCCATGTCCTGAGACACGCCAGGCGGCTGCTTATATCCTTTTGCATATTACTTACCTCGAATGCACGGCTGCTCTCAGTGGGATGTTGGTATGTTGGGATGTTGTTGTGCAACTTTTATCGTCCCATTATGCTATTTATCATAATTTTTCAATTTAACACCGCTCCATACGGCACATACTCAGGGGACCTTGTTCTGGCTGCTGTCCTGTGTCCTGCGTCCTGTGTGCGGATAGTTTCTCAATGTTTACTTGCGCAAACATCCTTTGACAAAGTTTTCTATTGTCCAGTTACTTTGATGGCTTAGCCCGTACTTTCATTTTTGCATTCTCATCGATTCATCTTTCGCAAGCTGCCAATGTGTTTGCTCAGCCTCGTCCTCGGACTCATCTTAAGCGGCATCCGCATCCACATCCGCATTGGCATTGCATCCAGAGTCCCATTCGCGTTAAGGACGATGTTATTAATGAGCATTTTGACACTTACGTCTTGACATTTGCACAGCTGCTCGTTTGTCTTAGGACTTTTGGTCATTTCAGCGACTGCAACCATAGAGATAATAATGCGAGAGGAAAAGGTCAACCGGCTTCATTCAGAGAACTGAATGGAACTCACTGCAATTTAAATAAAACTGTAATTATGTTTGAGTTTTGCTTAGGTCACTGAGGTACTGTAAACATTTCCTTGGGACATTCTAACAATATTGGTATAGTAATTGATTAGAAAAAGATTAGATATTCAAAATGGGATTTCAAATCATGGGAGTCTTAAATGCAGTCAATTCAATTAAGATTTAAGATAAGAAACAAATTTAAATAAATTTCTACAATTTGCAAACTCTGCTCGGGTGGTAATCACTAAAGGATGATTAACCATATAATTATGTAAATATGCAATCGGCACTTCGATAAACAATAAACTTTTTGGGTGATGGCACGTTAATAAACTTTCCTGCTTAAAAAATCGTTTTTTAAAAAAATTATCCTTGCTTATCCTTCAATTTCAATCATATTATTGCTTATACGTTCAACTTATTTTTAAAGTTAATATGTTCCACATACGAGTAAATACAGCTGTGATTTTTGATTCTTTCCCTATAGTATAAGGAATTTGAATTTGAATTCATCAAAAAATCACACACTTTGCTTTTTGATTCGTCTGAATATCTTTAAAGACAGTAATAAATTCATTTGCGATTACCTCTTAATTATGTAGACAATATTTAAAATACAAAATGTGTATACAAGTTGGAAGTACCTATATCTTAAATTGTTGCGTGTACCTTTCCTCTATTCAATGGATCAGTCCAATCTCTTTGCTGTTGTTTATTAGCTTTGACTACTTTGTCCTAGCCAAGTGCAATCAAATTAATACATAGAGCCAAATAGGAAAAACAAACAGACACAATCAGCGAAGCACACAGCGAACACACACTACGAACCCCCACACCCTTCCACCCTGTGACTGCTCAAGTTGAGAATTGCATCCACAGAGCTCTGACCATTGTCCAGGTTATGGGCAGCTGTCGCTGGACCTCGCAGGACCACCCCATATCATCCAGAAAGAGGTCTGTGCAACGGCATCCACCGATGGCTGTACTGAGACCGGCTCAGTGTGGTCCCAGTGCGGTATGCGTCTTTGTGAGGATTGTTTGCCTTCAATTTGACTACAAACCATAATTTATCTTTTCAGACGTGTTGGTTCGTTGGTCAGCGCGACAATGTGAGGCAGCGTCAAGGATTATTGATTATGCAAAGTGCCCGAACCGGACAATAGCGAGAAAAACAAAGGGCTTAAGCAAAGAAAGGATACGAGTATGTAAAAAAAATCACAGATTGCCCGAAAGGGTTGCACAGGACGCAAACTGGACAGCAGAAATTATGCTCGTATACCTGAAGGAATTTTATATCTCGTCCAAGAAAGTATCCCCTTACAGGACGGCGCGTGTGTTTTCGGTTATTAGGAAGATAATAGTTTTTGACATTGACCGTTGGATCTGATGGTTGGTTGGTTGCAGCCCAAGTTTCAGTGTTAATGGTCAGTTTCGCTATTTTGGCATGGTTAATTATTATCCTGCTCCTGCCAGAGTGTGAGAAAGTTGCGCCTCCAGATGCTGAGAGTCTTTGGCCTGGAATGGAACCAATGCGAAATGGACAATCGTCAGGCAAAGGTGAGCGAAAGGCTTTACCAAATGGCTGCCGTTGATGGATGCTGATGGATTAGGGCGATAATTAATGATGTACGAGTATCTGGTGTGCAATTCCACAAATTGACCAAATAAATGATAGCTAAAGCTACAAAGGTGCTGGTCAAAGGGGAGATATCTGACCCTAATTTACTAATTCACTTTCTCACAGCATCTACATGGATTTTGATTGGAATTCACCTAAAGATTTTTCATGTTGTAGGCTCTGTTTAGCCTAAACGCAAGTGATCATAAGCTTCGTTCAGAAACTTCCAAAAGTGAATGGATATGTTATTTTATAAAACAACATTTCCCAAAAAAATATCAAATTGTTATACGTAAATGCATTAACTAGCGAATTATAATTATACTAATAAATATTGAAATTATAATATTAAGAAAACTTGCTGCTTTATAACAATACAAAGAAGTTTAAACAATTTGGATTTATTGTATTTATTACATCTACAATATTATAGTCTCTTCAGAGCTGTCAGTTCCGGAATATAATGGATTTTGTTTTTATATATGTGCTTTATTAATCATATACACTCGTCCTCCCAAATGTAGGCATATTTAGGAGCATCCTCATGTCGGCTGAACAAGTGCTTAAGGCTTTTGTTACAGAGATTCATTCGTTGCATATAAAATTACACATTCATGTGAAGTATACTGATGATGGGTCTCAAGTGTCCTAAGCATTATCCTTTTACGCCTTTTGTCTGGCAAAAACAGGCTTAGCTACACTACATGAAATTGAGCGTATCTGTGATAAAATGAATAATATATTAATGTATTTACTAAATTGCTACTAATAACCTAAGGTTACTTGTAGTTAAATGCATGCGCTTAAATATTATTTTAAATATTTTATATTTTTATTTTTATATTTTAAATATAATTTAAATATCTCCTTGAAATGTTTTTAATAGTAGAAAGCATCTCTCTTCTAATTATTAATATATAATTTATAGAATTTCACTGAATTAAAATTAGAGGCTTACGAAGCTTAACATTTTATGAAGTCAGCATTTTGCATACTCAATTTTTTTCCAATTGCAATTGACTATTTAGGACCAAGTGCCTATGTTGGCAATCCAATCCAATTTAATCCCGGTCAATTCAGTTTGACGCTGTACATTTTTGGGCCTTTCATTTGGGTGCCAATTCCTGGGCTATTCGGGCATCCCAAAACTATTCAAATTTGATGTGCCTTAGGGATGCGGAAGGAAACGGTAATTCAATCTAGTCCCGACACTAACAACAACAACGGCAACTTTGCGGTCAAACAAAGCGACCGAGTGAGAGCCACATAAAGTAAGAAGAATTATGGCCGAGTGGCTCAAGAAAAGATTTTGAGATAAATGGACAGCCGGCCAATATCAATATCCTTTGACAAGATCTACAAAATAGTCAAGCTGTGCTCATTAAACGGTATTTTTGTGGCCAGCCGACCGTGGCCCGTTGCCCATTGTATCTAACAGTTTGCATCTTGTTATCTGCCAGTCCCTGTGTGTGCGTGAGTGTGTGTGACTGCGAGGGTGCAATGTTGCCGCTTCCTTGGCGACAATTTCCTATCATTTGCGGTTGGCAAGAGAGAGGGGCAACCAACTAACCAAGCAAGCATCCATCCATCTATGCCTCAACTGCCGCAGACAAAAAGCAGCCTTTGTTTGGCTCGGAATTGGGACTGAGATTGGGTTTTGGTTTGGGGTTGGGCTTGGGATCGAGCGGCTCCTGCAAGAGCCATTGGTGAAGTGCACTCGCAGCTTGCATGTCGTTGCTCCTGTGAGTGGGCTCCTAATGTGCATCTAATATGAATATGTATCTATTGTATGTGCAAGGCAAAAAGAGCGGCTTTGTTGTGCAGCGTGGGATACAGATACAGATACATGTACAACTACAGATACATATGTACATACGCCCGCCTGCCTAACAGCTTGCATATTGATTGCAAATGAACAACAATTGCATTATCAATGGCGAATTTGCTACTTAGTGATCGATTTGCCGTTCATGCTCAACTAAGCAGCTGGTGACTGGTGGGCTGACTTTAATCTCAATCTCGGTTCAGCGTAAACCTAATTGAAATTGTTCACCCTAAAAATTGATGTCACCAAAGATCGGCAATGGTGCACTGCACAGATCAGGACCAAAAGTTCAGTCGACATCGAGTTCTATAAGCAGAGTTAATCAAGGCATAACAAACCGCAAACAATCACACTTGACGTTACTATCTATAAGCCTTATGTAAATCATATATAGTAGTACGATTATAATGTGTGGTGTGGATGATAACAGCACAAAAGTTGCTGCTGTTATTGTAAAATATATAATATACGTACAGTCATTTAGGAATTTAAATAAATGCTATTAAGTTCCTAATTATGTGCACAAATATTTGAAATATTTTTTATTTTATTTGTATGTATATTCCATGCAATTTTGTTTACATTTCTTGCTTGACAATTGACAGCTTGTCATAAACAAACAGCAGCGAGCTGTATTTAAGTATAAGATGGGTGTGGGCGAGGGGGACAGAGAGAGAGGCACGCCCGTTGGAGGGGAAAAACTTGAGAGCACTTTGATGAAACGGACGCGCACAAGTCGACGCTTAAAAGCAGGTCAATTGACCTCGTCCAGCTATTTAATGGGGCTTATCAGTCGTTCAAAGCAACAAAATGCTTCTTATCAACAAACTGTCTGCAGCAGAGCAACAACAACAAATGCCAGCAATACAAAATATACATATGTATATATTAATATATTATATATATGCCTATATTAGTATATGAAACAGAACATTCTGGCGCCCTTTGTACGGGTATAATAAAGAATATGTTGCTTCTACAAATGTCTGGAAAGTTTTATTCTACGATCTTGCTTGTTTCGGTTTCGTATTTGTAACTGGCCATTTATGCATGATGAATCAAAAACTTAAAGATTCTGGTAGCCAACATTTTATTTACAAAAACAATTACCCCCATTACTGCTGGAAGTTATTCATAAAATAACCTAATAGCTTGGAATATTCAAAAGGCACACCGATCATTTGTTTCTGTTTGTATATCTGTATCAAGGACAGTCTTATACACATAGATTTAAGGAATAATGGTATACATATTTCGAAATAAGGTTTTGGTTTGGATTATACCAGCTAAGGGACGAGTTATTTGAATTTAAAATTTATTATTTATTATGCTGAGTTATCCTACTACTCTTAATCGTAAGAAATACTCATTAATAGCACACCACAATTTTCCATTATTTGTGTCGAGCGTAAAGCTTTGAAAATAAGTTTGAAATTAATCGCAATCCACACAAAAAATTAAGTTTTAGGGCTTTCCACCAACTTATCGTTTAATGAGTTTGAAGCCAATCGGACGATTATCAAAAAAATCTTAGACGCATTCCGCCCATGGGGGTGGATTATCCAAAATCGGCGAAATACATACATGTCAAATGATTTTTCATATATACAGTAGGCATAATGTTACAAAGAGCTTCATTTGTATCCATTAATTACCAATTCATCGATACACGTAATGTAGACCTCTTGGGCTTTTTTCCCGGGGTGTTGACTTAATGGGTAATTCAAGAGCGCATTTTAAGCTGTTGCCATGAGAACATGTTAAATAGGTTTTATGAAATAAGCAAAAGCCGCAGCGACAAAGGCAAATATTACAAACTAAGTATTCCCCCTTATTCCCTTAACATTTCCCAGTCCACTGAATAATTTAAGTGATTAGCGCAATTTAGCGAAAATAACACGTAAAATTGCACGCTTGAACGCCTCTTCAATGGCACTTGAGGCACACACACACACACAAATATACACACAGTCACACACATCTAGACACCCACAGAGTGACAAGTGCTCGTCTAATAGGCCAGAGATAGTGAAAATTGGCAAGGGGTGTATGGGAAACCCGCTGAGCGGTGGCTCAAACAGAGGTTTGAGTGAGCTAAATGTGGGAAAATTGTCAACGTTGCCGTCACTTGTCACACACATACACACACACGCCCACAACAGGGAACAACCCTCGGGATAGAGTGTTAAAAACCTTATAAACAATGGCAACAATTGCAGATCCTCACAATCGGATTTCTATGCTAATCGTCTCATTCACATTCTGAGGCGTAAAACTCAATGAGCATTCAAGGGCCAGCCCAGCATCCTCGTTTTTTGTGAACTGCGCACACGCAGCGGGACAGGGTTGGAAGAGTGGAAGCGGGCGCAGGAGCAGGAGCAGCAGCTATCAGACAAACAAACAAAGAAAACACACACACAGCAGCCGAGAAAGGAAGAGTAGATCGCATAATCCTTTCAATGCGCCACTTAAGCCGATCAGGCGTGGCAAACAGCAGAACGAGGCCAAACCCTTGCCCCGAGAGCCCTAAACTAGACCCTAAGCGTGCAACAGCCTCCGTCATCCTCAATCCCATTGTGGACCATTTAGTATGTGCGGTTCGTCGGCTGTTTAACCCATTCGTGTCAGGACTCGACTGCTCTTGGGCGATTGCAACTCGACAAATTAGGGCACTCAGCATCATCAGCTTTGTTCGCTTCTGATATCATTGAGGTCGTTTGGCTGTTTTTGTTTGCTTTTTAATGCCCAAGATCAAAATGTTTGCACCGAAGGGTTGATCATGTTGATCTTGTTCATCTTCTTTTTGGAACATTTTGTCGCAGTGAATTCCCTCTCATCTTATGTGATTTATATCTGCAGTGCTGATCTTGATTTGGGATGCCCAAATGATCATGCTCTCTGCTGACTATTTAGTTTGACTTTTGCACTCTTATCCTTGGTCGGGTTATGTCGGGCTGCACGTGCCAAATAAACTCACAGGAGTAGGGCAGTGCAAGGTAAATAAATAAGTCAAAAGCAATAGTTATTGAAGATTTTCTTATGTTAGACCCATGCCAGAAATTTCACAGATTGAATTCCTAGGTAGTAGAGGAAGTAATGTAGTAAATAAATAGAATGTAATAAAGTCTATCATCTTTCTCTGCATATATTGTTGCAACTATATAAACTAGTTGTAGACATATCAGAAACAAACATAACTTCCTTAAAATATTGATTCAACTCTGGTTAACTAATGCGTTACATAACATTGATTACCAGCATATTTTTCTACCATTCTCTCTCTCATTATATCAGAATTGTTAGGCTAAAAGCTCCTCGAATATTATTCCTTACATATCCATTTGGCTAATTATTCAAAACAAAATTAAGCTGAACTGCAAAGCTTGTAGAAAAATCTTTTGATTGATGTTCGCATTGTTTTGGTTTGTCAGCCTGATAAGTTATGCAACGCAATTGTGGCACCCAGCTTGGGATTCGAATTACACCTGGAAGTAAAATTTTATAAAAGCTATCAACAAAGGCGGCAGCCATTTCAATTATCCTGCAGAAACAGCGCCATGCAAACAGATTATTTTCATAAATTAGACTTTATTAATCATTAAGACGACAGCATGAGGCATGAGGCAAGAAGATTAGAAAACCAAGTTCATGCCTAGACGGGACACTTGAAGGACAACGAGTATGAACTTGAAAGGGATGTGTCTCAAAGGATATGCAGCGGTCAGCTTACAAACTGGACATTGGTCAGCGCATTGGTCAGTCACGCACGTAATTTTCGCATTTGCTTGCCCTGCAAAGGACGTCCTTTGGGACTGCTACTGGTACTGAGACAGGACACCCAACGGGATCAGAGGTCAGCACCGTACTTTTGATCATTTCTTCTCACAGTGCGAGTACTCGTCCGGCGAACAGCAGGAAACTTATGACGTTTTCACGTTGAATTTTAATGATTTTTATATTCAAATTAGCTTTGCGCGCCTTTTTCGAAACTGCGCAGCTTTTACTTGGCGCTTGGACTCGTTTGCCCAGTTTGAAGTCAGGGGAGTGTCCGTATCTGTACTTGTATCCTAGTTGTCCTGTTGTTGGCTGTCCTGCTGGTTGGCCCATTCATAGGTCAAGCTGCGCGAATACTTTCAAAATGGCTCTTGTCCCATGTTAAGTTCACATTATTACAATTCCGCAAAAGGGTCAATCTGAAAAGGGCAACAGTTGCTGTTCCGGGCTCATTTGTTGGGTGTCTTTGAGTGTGTATGAAACTGTCGCCATTTTGTTTAAATGTGACCATTCATTGGGCCCCTACAAAGCTACCAAAAGAGAATATGATATGAGAATATGATGTGCATTTATTTTATCAGATATGTGTAAAATTTAGATGTATTTTCAGTGCAGAGACCAAACTATGATCAATAAGATGTCGCGCATTTAAATCGGCTTAGCTATGACAAAGTTTTGATAGTTGGATGTCCATTCTATGGATTTGAGGATTTCACAAGAGAAAATATTTTGAGTTTTTTATGTGAAATTTAAAAAAATCCATAATAAGTTTAAAAAAAAGTATTATGCTAGGTTTAATGTATATAACCGAAGAAACCATTATTCTATTAAGAAACCATTACACTCTTAAGCGAATTCTATTTGCTATTCTGCTTTGTGTGGCATCCTTAATGTGTGGAATTAAAAAGAATCTTTTCATATTTTAGTAAAAGACAAACAAATATATGGAGCTTTATATTTCTATTTTAAGACACAAAGTCAAACAAATATTTCAACACTTATTGACAACAGTTGTATTAACTAAAAGTATAGCGATGTCTAACATAGTAACTGTCACCATCTATGACCGTAACCCCTGTGGCTTGTCAGTTCCAAAAACTAATTATCTACTCAAACATCCGGTGCTTTTCACTAAAAATTAAAAAATAAAACTATTCAAGTGAACTTGTGGACCCCGAACGTTGACTCGTGTGCCTCATAAAATGTTTTATTTATATCTTCATAAGTTTTTCTAGAACGGCGACCGTCCAAATGATTTTCATGTCTTTTAATGTCTCTTTAACTGCTTGACCAACGTTTTCTTTATGACCACATCTTGACCACCTTAGTTGACACCTGCAGCTCCGTTTGGTGACAATTGGCAACAACTTACTTTGGGAACACTGTGAGTGGCTTTGTTGTTAGTTATGGCAGCTCGAAAGATCTTGCTAATTTTCCCACGTAGTACTCGTGATATGCAAAGATGTCTAAGTATCTTGCAGATGCACCTTCAACAGTGCAACTGTTGGCCCTATTATCTCAATGTACACAGCTTTTGTTTGTCCCAGCGCCGGTTGTTGTAACTTTAACTGCGACTGCCTTTGAACCGGGCCGCCGTCTTCTCCGGATGCTTGTTCGCTTTATTTACAGGTAGTGCACTTCCGGAACTGCCGCCGGCCGTAAAACCTTAGCCCAACTTTAATGAAGATAAATATCGTGATGGGTTTCGTAAGAACATGAGTATCTTTCAGATACGTCTTTTGTCTTTGATATATTTAAATAATAGTTGTGTTTTGGTTTGAAATTTCACCTTTTGACACCCAACGTGGCAGCGACTCTGAGAGATTGTTCTGACATGTAAATTAATAAACTGCAGCTCAGTATCCTGGTAACAGGCGCGTAACTGAAGTCAATTATTTGAGTTTGAGCGGAATATCCTGTTTCCAGCATCCAGCATCCAGTTTCGGCGGTAGCATCACCACCATCATCATTATTAACACTTTCCACTGCTATGCACAGCACTTGAACTTGGCTTTCGGTTGTTGTTTCTGTAATTTTATATAATTACACCATCAAGTTGACTGATGACACAAATGAATCCTTGTCGCTCCCTTTCAACCCGATCTGCATAAATTCATAAATTTTCTCTTCGCTGGCCCTGAGCCGAGTCCCTTTTTGGTGGTGGGGTGTCCTTGGCTTAGGTTTTAGGGATAGTGGTTTGACTTTTCCAAATGTTCAGGACATTTGAGCGGAACACGGTCCTCCACTGTTGTGAACCTCGCCTAACCATTAAATTATGTATATTATTGATCAACAGCGTGAGATGTATTTGCCTAACACATTTGGAAGGCTAGTTAAACTGGCTAGTTATTTTTAAGCTATTTATTGAGAGCCAAAGCATCACTTCCTTCCATTCCCACAATGCCCATATTTTACTTATAAACAGCAAATTCTCATTCTCACCATTTATCGCATACATATCAGAAACCTAGTAGTCTGGAATCAGTCTAGAACTGATACAGGATTGAATTGAAGATGCTCCAAAAAGTTATCTTCTTCTGCAGCTCTGAAACTTCTTTAAGAATGCATATTGATGAAAATGCGGCAATATGCCCCAAGGTGCAAGACGATTGTAAAGTACTGAAGACAAGAGATGAACCATATGGTGTTTGCTCTGTGCTAATGCGTTTTTATCCTACCTCTGGCAGCTCCGATCTGTCATAAGGCACAATTCGAATGTCAAATTTTCTGACACTTCAATTTCTTGCAAAAAGAAAAACCAGACGAGCCAAATGTGCGACAAATGAGCAACGCGCGCGTTTCCTATTGCAACACACACACACACACACCAGAGACACCCAGCAGCAGGATGAGCACGAGGATGAGGATGAGGCTCGGACTGAGTGTAGGTGCAGCCGTCGCGTCGCCGGGCAGAAGGACATGCGCCTGTCACTCGCGCGTCAAAAAGACACACACACACACACACATGCACAAAAAGGCAAAGAGATGAAGTCAAAGCAAACAACATGGAATGGTAACCAGGAAAATTAAATTGAAAATTTCAACGCAGAGCAACCTGGTTGCCACAGTTGACTCTTTTGATAAACAAACACACACACATCAACTCGCAGACACAATTTTCAGGCTGTGCCTTTTGCTCATTGCAAAATGTTGATTACAACTGAACAACAACAATATCATCAGGAATATATAACATCAACAGCACACGGCGACACATGAGCCCGACATTTCCGCCTTTGAGGCCGCAGCCGCAAAAGGACATGCGCCAAAAAAAGGCAAAGGAAATGAAAAAAATTATGAAACGCGGTTTGCAGTACACGTAGTGTATAATTCGTGAATGCTCGACAGTTATACACCCTGGCATTCTTAAATTTATTGAAACATTGCGTAGTAATTAGTTTTAGAAAAGTTTTTTTTATTTATTACAATATAACCTTAAAACTAAAACTATGAGGTTATTGGGAATTAACTAAGCAATAGCATCGGACCTTCGGCGTAGTAGTGTTAGATGAAATATATACAGATAAAAGGATACAAAATTTATAATTTATTTATTTTTTTTGTAAATATTGTGCGTATTTATTTTTAATAAAATACAATTAAATTTTAAAAATAAATAAAATAATATAGGGTGACTTTGGTATACGTATGTAAAAAAACAAAACATGTAGACCACAATTTTGTAACTAAGCCAAAATTGAATATCAAAAACCCAAAGGCAATTGTATAAATTTTGAGTTTAAATTATTTAAACATTTAACGACACTTTTCGCGTTCGAATCCCAGGTGAACGTATGTGTTAGCCGAGGGCTATATTAAAAGTATTTAGATGGTAGTTTGTAATCAGGCCATAACAATAACAATAATAAAAGCAATGGAATATAAATATACAATATATTAAAATATGTTTCCATTACTGCTGCTTAACCGACATATAATTGTATTCCTTAGCGGAAACGCTCTCTCTTCAGCATAAATATACCCTATAGCCAATTGGCTTGCAGGATATAAATATCTGTATCCATGTCTGCTTGGCTAGCGTTTGTTATATCTGGAACGAGTTGTCAAATAAAACAGCGACAACCTGGAGCATTGACTTCCTTACAAAATGGCGACTCGTCACGGCGCTTGACTTAAAGAGCTGATGAAAATGATGTGGAAAATTCAGCTCGGACGCTCACCTGTTCTAGACGCGGACACAGGAGCATTGTTAAAACAGGACACTTCAGGCAAGCTAGAACAAACAAATTTTAATATAGTAGTAAAAAAGGAAAAACTACAAATCACATTTCCTGTGCACCGTCAACTTCCTGTTGGTAAAAATCCCCAAGTCACTTTTTCACACGGCGTCGAAGTCGACGTTGACGCTGCTGTCATGTGACAACTGAAAAATCAAACGAAACTGCCACAGCTGCGCGCAGCTTTGATGTTGCATGCAACGTCGTCTATTTTCCGCTGTGTGTCGCTTAATTGTCAGCCAGTCAGACAGTCAGTCCAGTCAAGGTAGTCACAGCTTGGTCAGTCATGCACTCAATCAGTTGCTCTGTGCAGGAGCTGGACAAGTGGCCAGGATAACAAGCCAGCAGCGGCCTAAATGACTCAGGACTTGTAGCAAGGCAACCCTCGGCTTGGGCGGAGCCGAGTCCTCACACCCTCAAACAGTTGCAGGAAGTTTGACTTCCTAAGCGGAACTTGCAGCGTTATCCTTCATGGGAATTTAAAAAGTCCTTGGCATGGGGGCTTGTAAGACCCGAGGGGCGCACAATTTATGATTTATGGCTTATGATCACAACTCTTAAGTGAAATGTGTACTATAAACACTATAGGTAATAAAAGCGTAGTATACAGGAGGTTTCAGTACAAATAGTATATAATCGATTCAAATCTCCGATACACAAATTTGTCGAATTTGTTTGCCATTAAGTGTTAACATTAGGAAAGCCCATTATTATCTAATCGTGCTTAAGTTAATGCCCCAAGTAAACCGCACCTGCCAATCGACGGCCCCACAAAAACTTGCAACCAAAACGCGCCCAAATTGTAAGCACAAGTAAATCCACCATAAAGATGCTTGACATTATTCAAAATACAATACTACAAGATTCCTCAAATGCTTGAGGAGGAGCCGAAGACGCGATAATGCCCCCCAAAACATGTTGGGCAAAAAAGGCTATAAAATTTAATGTCAAATGCAAGCGGCCAAGTGCGAGGCGAGTGAGTGGAGCGAGTCGAGGCCCCAGTCAGGAAAAGACATAAAAGACTTCATTTTATCTTAATGTGCTAATAAATTTTCCAGCGACGAAATCTCTGCCAAAAACCAAATAAATTTACTAATACCGAAATTAACACACAAGACCAAGCTACCCAGGAATGAAATGAAGCGCCAACTTGACTCTCGACTGACATGTGTGTGGAATCGTCGAAATGCAATTAAGGCAGCCAAATCATTGAGGGAAAGACACCCAGCAGCCGTCCCAAATGATATCTCAAGTATTTAAGTAGCTAAACGCCCTGACAACTCCCAAAGTTATGGCACAGCCTGCAACTCTCCGCGTCGCGGCGCGGCGCGTGCTCCGGGCCTGCGCCCACGCCCCGGATCCGACCATAAGTATTCTGTCAACATACTACAGGGATCCGCAGAGAGAAGTCTGCCAAAAAAGGGATAGATCGACACTTGAGTGCCTCCATTGAGGTTCTTCCAGTATTTTTATGTGCTGGGCGCGTGTTTGATGCGCTTGCAATTTCTTTGGAGGGAGCCTGCTGGATCCTGCTCTCTAAAAGGGTTCAGCGCTTGTGCTCGTAAATTTGATAGTGCTCAAGTGTTATTGGACAGCACAAATAGATTGAAGGGCATACAAAATTATTATGAGTCTGCCACCTGAGGTTAGTTGAAAAGTTTTCTTGATCGTGGCAGCAATTCATTTGAATGGTTTTCAAATTGCATTTTGATATCGTTTTTACGAGCAGTTGATGGAAAAATGTAATAAATATGACTTTTATATTTAGATTACAGCCATATAATCAATAATAATCTAACAGATGCATAATTCTCTTAAACTTTAAATAGCTACCAAGTTAAACAGTTGGTTAGAAACATATCAGAGTTTCCCTTTTCACCCTACAAACTAAAGGTGGCTTTAACACAATATTTCATTTCCTGCATTACCATACTTTCGTCTCTACCGTCCTTTGTGTTTCTTGGGTGCCGTCTGTGTCGCCCAGTCCTGA
This sequence comes from Hirtodrosophila confusa, assembly GCA_035043065.1. NCBI lineage: Eukaryota > Metazoa > Arthropoda > Insecta > Diptera > Drosophilidae > Hirtodrosophila > Hirtodrosophila confusa. Next base: position 614,909 of record JAWNNI010000174.1, on the reverse strand, counting down.
TGCGCCTTTCGTCCAGTTCCACCCCTAAGGTCCAGTCTAAGGTCTCATGTGCAATCTCATATGCATTATTTTGCATGTCTGGCAGCTTAGCTATTCAGGCGTAAAGGTCAAAAGATCAATGTTGACAGAGTTGTAATTTTGAACAGGCAAAGCAGCAAACATGGGGAAGTTCTTACCCATATAATGTCGTGCATTTTCGCATTTACTGCTCTAATTTTTGGTTCTTTTTGAAAAGATGTTCTGCCTACCAGTTTGGGTTTGAAAATTTATGCAGAGTTTCCTTTGTCCATCGTCTTAGACGCTGATTAGGCGTGAAGTCGGGATTTGAATACGATTTGGGTTTTTGTTTTAGTTGACAGCATTCGCATTTATTCTGGCGGGAAAACAAAATCCATAAAATCAAATGTGCCAGGTGTACTTACAAATCTTACCAACTTCGAAAAACAAATAATATTTAATATTTATTAAGCAATATGTGTATATTAATAATAATGCATTTCTGTACTTTAATTACTTTAAGCGTCTTTACAAATTTAGAAATTTATTTATAGGGAACTCAAAATCGTCAACATTTCTAAATTTCTAAAGTAGTAGTCGTATATGGGTACGGATATTTTATTTGTATGATAGTACAAAAATTACCTTAATAGAATTAGCTCGAAATTTGATCTATTTAAATTTTTAAGCATGTGCCTTATTTGAATTAACTATGAGAATTCTAGAATGTGTGTTTCTAGAATATAACTCAGAAGGTCACCGTCGTCTAATTGGGGTCATCGATACCCCGGATACAGGCCTGGCAACACGTTACGCCTTATTATGACTGCAACGCACAAAAAGCAGAACAAATAATCTACCCCACTTTAAAAAACATGCACTTAAAAACTTGGCAAAAATGTTTTGCATACAAAAACTGATCATCAAATATTCACATAGTCAAAAGTCGGATAAGTTTTTCCCTAGAAAATGCAAAATCTTGAGTGCAACCACCAAGACGAGGGGTCCAGTGGTCGTCCAGCTGCGTGTGCATCTCCCAGCATCCAGCATCCAGTTACCTGAGACCCATATCAGCCTGTCCTGTCCGGACAAATCCATTGTCCCTAATCTAAGTAGAGCGAACTGCTCGGAATATAGGGCGTCTTGGCATGTGCGAAAATCTACCCCATAATCCTAATGAAATTCCCAAATTAAAGTTTTGGCGAACAAAGGCAGCGAAACTCAAATGATTTTTAGGATGTTTATTTGCGTATCGAAATGTGTGCGTTTTTCATTTACCTATTGACCGAATATTCATAAATCTTCATGGAATGTGCAGTTGTAACAAAAGCCTTGATATAGTTCAATGTTTTTCTATAAAAAACAATCACCTTAAGGTGTGTTTAAGCTGAAATTAAAATACAGAATACACCATATATCAGATTTGTTTCTGATTTCTGCTTAATGCAAACTAATTAATTTAGTTACCATCTAAATAGGAAATGACGTCGCATGCCAATGTCAGAACCATCATGTATCCTAAATATTTCGTTATAATTGGTGTCATAAAAGTTAGTTAGATCGAATTGAATGCCAGTCAAACACGTGACATGTCCAAATTAGTTACCTCTCCAAAAAGAAATACTTGGACAAAGTTCAACGCAGGCGGACCAATATAGCAATATAACATTATATAGAAACCTCAATTTCTGTGGTCATTGCGTGATTCGAGGGCCGGCCATTGTTTTGATGACATGCCAAGTGGTTTATGGTTTCTGATATGTCCACATGACATTTTACCTGTCAGCGTCAGCGATTGCGTAAATTGCTCCAGCGAAATGACAGGTTTGAGCTTTCACCTATTGTCCACGTGTGGGGACACGTCCGGAGTGTGCTCCATGAATGTGGCGCCACATTGAAAATAGTCACAAGTTTACAGCTCGTTTGCAGGTAAAATTCTAAGTAGCTCATGCCATTGTTGTAATTGTTAGTTAAGGCTATGAAGATTTTGTTATTGCCAAATTTTTACACTTTATGATTGCAGTAAAACTGTCTAACATTATCGAAGGTATCGAAGTTCACCATCGATTGTTTTGTCCACTGTCGATAGTTCTTAATTGTAATAAAGACCACCTAGTTTATTTGCAGCCTGCGTCGTTTTTTGACGAACATTAAATTCTTTTTTATGACCGCTTAGGCACATTTCTTAAACCATTTTAACAAGTTGGAACATTGCCATCTTGAAAAATATCATCCCAAATCCGTATATCAAACTTGGTGACGGAAAGTGCACTAAACTCACTTCCTTACTTATCGATTTGCATTAAAGAGGCGCTATGAAAATCCCAAATCTCAAAATTGGATCAATTTGTAATCGGGTCCTGTTGACTATATGATTTAAAAGAAAATTGCAACTTTGGTACAATGAAGGTACTGCAGAAAACCTTAAAATATTGGTACCCATTTGAACAGTGTTTCAAAATTATTTCCCCATACTTATTATAAGAAATCGATTTTTTCCGACCTTTTTCCGGCCCAGTGAAACCACATGTTTAGCCGTAAAGTGAAACCAAATAAACGTGTTTGCTTATTTATTTATAATTACAGCACTAATTAGTATTTACTCTTGTCAGTATGGCAACAGAGCATACATTCTTATAAATACTCCGACCTAGCTAAATCTGTAGTCAAAGTTCTATCAATTTGCGAAGCAATAGGTTTACATCAATTTTGTCAATTCAATTGTGGATCAGTTTTGTTATAGTCCTTTGTGCTATGGACGCGCCGAAGATCTTACAAACTAATATTCAAGATAACAGATAACCACAACAATACATTGATTACAATGGCCATTGACCTATACAAGAGTAGAGTTTTCAGCTATAAGGATATTGTAGATATGTCATATATTCGTTTTTGCAGCATTCCAAACAACTGCAATGGCCCTTAGCTACACTCTGATGCACCTGGCCATGTATCCCGAGTATCAGGAGAGAGTCTATGAAGAAATCAAAGAAGAGTTTCCTAATACTGGGGACTTTGAAGTTACCTATGAAGACGCAGAGAAATTGGAATAACTGGACATGGTAATAAATAAGAGAGTGCGGTTGTTGCCAGCAATTCCTAATTTCTCGAGAAAGTTAACGGCCAATGTGGTGCTTTTAAATGGAGTTGAATTATCTTAATTAATGAAAGTTGTTAGCATTTATAACGCACATCTCAGTAAGGAAATATGGGGTCCTAAGGCAGATATCTTCAATCCAGAAAACTGAATGCCTCAAAATTGAAGGATAAGCATCTATGCGCATTTAAAACGTTCTCAAAGGGCAAGCGAAACTGTCCAGGTATGTATATTTTGTATTGTCGAATTCATTTATACTCTAATTCTCTGCTTTAAGGTTGGAAATATGGACTCCTATAAATTTAGCACAAGTTTTCGAAATGAGAATTTGAAAATTGTTAATTATTTTTCACTCCTTAACATGTAACCTGACAAAATATGCAAATTTCTATTTTATAGAAATAACTCTCTGTGTAATACTTATCTATATAACTTGGTTGGTTACTGTGCTTTGTTTAAAATAGTTTCTCTTTGTTTTTCTAGTAACTTTTACTTATCTCTGATTTCTTGTTTTGCAAAGATTTGCATTAGGCTATCATACATTCATTCATTGTTCAAGTCTTTAAGTAGATAGCTGAATGAGTATTTTAATGATGAACAACTTGAAACGATATAGAAACCTTCGTTTGTTGGCCATATTTCAAATTTGGTAGTCTTAACAAGACAACAACATCTAAGACATCGACAAATGTGTTGAAAGCCTTTTTCGTAAGTGGCAAAACAACTGGCTGGTGTTTGTAAATGTTTCGCTCGATTGAGGATCGGCAACACAAATCACAGATCCCAGGCACATCACGACAGTGGGAAATGTTGACAGAGGGGCGGTGTTGGGGCCTGCGCATGCAAACTGAGTTACATTCAGATGCACATGTACGATCACTTGGCACAGCCAGCAGATACAGATACATATACAGATACAGATACAAATGCAGAATACAGATAAAGATGCGATAAATGCTGCGCAAAAGCAAATCTGCAGCTGTAAGTGCAAAACAGCCATCGATAAGTGTGGACAGACAGCACACAGATAGATACAGATACAGATACAGATACAGCGAAGATTGCGATGATCATGTGCAAAATGTGCCACATTTGTGGGGCAAAGTCGGAGGCTGTGCTGGAAGCACTTGACAAGCCGAAATTAAGAAATAATTCCATTGAGTTGGCAAGTATGTGGGAATCTCAAGCGAGACGAAATTAGACAAGCGGCGTGATTTACGGTACCCTTAAATCACATGACAACACACACAATAAATGCATACACACACACACACTCATATACTGACACACAATATTATCGTAACGGCACATATCGAAAATCGAATTGAAAAGTCGTCGAGCAATAAGAAAATTCGTTGTCGATCTCAATATCTGCATCGCACATGTGAAACTGGCAACTGGAAACTGGGTACTGAGTAGTGCGTAGTAGAGCTGTGCATTGAAGTTCAATTGAACTAGTTGTTCACTAGTTCCATTATTACTGAGCGGTAATTCAATTGGTGCCTTAAGATTGTCTGAATCTCTTTCTTGTACGTTGTGAAAACGAAATAAAATCGAACTCAATCAACCATATCGAACGAAAGAACTAAATGAACGACAATATGATCTACAGTGCATTCTCGAAGTAGGTATAATATATCGATGTTTGAAATAATACGATACGATATTTAGGGGCGATATATAGTCGGCACGATATTCGAAATCGATATTTCAAGTCGATATATTGGGGGAAAGGCGAAATATATTTGCCATATCAAAAAACTTTTATGTTTTTTAAGATATCCTGACAAAACTTACCCAATTGAAATTTCTGTAAAGTTGAAACAGACTGATCAAATAAGATCCAAATCGGGCAATTATATCGTACAGCTGCCATAGGAACAATCGGATGAAAAATCGGTTTATGTTAGAATATTGCTTTGAAATAAAAAAAACTGTGTATATTAAAAATTTAATTTTACATAAATAGGCCTTTAAAAAATATAAATTTTACCAATCGATATTTTAAATCGATAAATCGATATATCGATTTTCTTATGACCTTATTTAATATATAAGAATCGGCATTCTCCAATGTTGCAGTAATATTAATATCGATACTATCATAAATATTAACAACCCTGGATTGAAGGAGTGATCAATCAGTAAACTGAAAAACTCGTTAGACTGAACCATAATTGCATGAGACTTAGGAAAAAACAAAACATTTCATTCTAAAATAATTTTGTGAACACTTTCGTTACAGTAAACACTCCAGGGAGCATTCTAGTTCTTTCGAACTTGTTCTGAACGATTCAAGACAACTCTACAGGGCATTGGGTACGGAACTCTGGCAGCTTGAAGGCCCAGAGCCAGACGATGATAATAATGATCTCCGACGGTCCGCTGGCGACACAATCGATCGATGCTTCCGTCCGCTCGCTGCCAGAGCCAAGTTTGCTGATTTATGGCGCGAAATCGATTGTAATACAACTTAAGTTTTATTTGCCGATCTTCCACTCGCCTCGCCCGGGCTGCTACTCAAATATCAAAATAAAGACAAAACAGACAGACACACAAATAAAAGAGGCAGAGAGATCAAAGCAAGTCAAAATCAAATGGACAGCCCCAAGTTGTTTAATATATTTGGCTGAGGTAATATAATATGATTGTGCTTAGCACGAAATCATTGATCATTCTGGGCATTTCCAGCAATAAACATGAATAAGTTTTTAGCCTGAACACAATCGGTACTTTTGCCCAAATTTAAAAGACATCTGGCTTCCGCGTTAATACTTATGCCTACATCTTTACAAACAAAACAATTCTATCACACCTGTTCAGTTATTAACAAGTTTTTCGCAAGCTGGCCTACTTCAAGAGCTTCACAGTCCGAAGTGGATGCTCTTTCTCGACTTTCCACTCGCATACATTATTCTTTATTTGGAAAAAGAATTATGGAAATCTAGAAATGTAATCTTAAACCGATTGTGGACATTGTAACATGTAAATACTATTTGAATACCTATTTCTGAGAGGTTATACTTTTATTTCATCAAAATGAACGCCTAGATGGTCAATTTTGTCTTGTTAAGATCCCTAGTTCATAGTAAATGATCTTTCTAGACTTTCAATCCTATAAATTTGTCCAAGCTGCATTGTATTTTTTATTTTATTTTTTTATCTTAGATTGAATCTGCATATAAATACACTCGTAATTCATTTGTGCTAATTATATATTTTCAAAAAAGGTATGCTCATGACAGTGTTAATTAATCTGTGACTTGGTAAATCTATTTATGAAGCTTAAAACGGTCTTATACGTCACTTGAATTAATTTGCATCGAATACCTGGCTTATGTGCTTCACATTATTATATAATTCACAAATACATTTAAATAACCCGTTTTGTATCTTGGCGGAAACATGACAAACAATATGAATATGAACTGGATTAGATCATAAAAGCACTTAACTTTTACTAACTTGACTTATATTAATTTTGCTGGTACTTTTCCAAAACAATATTTACACTCTGTATAAAAAAAAGTGTATTGGGCTTGGGCAATGTCCCTCTGTCTGTTTGTTTGAACGCAACCTTTTCAACACACTTGTGCCGAGATCTCAAAGTTTGTATCACTCTCAAATAAAAACACTCTCAAAGCAAAAACACCAGACGGAAAACAGAGTATTCTGCAATCGGGAACGTCAGACTACAGCGGTATTCCTTGTTATACCATTGCAATGCATTGCAGAGGGTATTCTAATTTTGTCACGAAATGTGTAACGCATTAAAGGAGACGTTTGCGACCACACAAATTATATATATTGTTGATCAGCATCAATAGCCGTGTCGATATAGCGATGTCCGCCTGTCTGTCTGCGATCTCCACAGTGGAAGAATCCTCGAACATACTATTATTTTTATTTTTATTTTTTTATTATTTACTTTTTGAGTTTTCTCTCCCAAACTTATGTTTAGTTGGTCGTAAGTCAACAGTACAAAGAAAGAGGCTATATTGCTTCGGCACTTCGAAGATAGCCGTTCTTTCTTGCTTTTATTTATTTTATTTTTAAAATTATATGTATGCTGAATAATCAGGAATCTAGAAAAAATCCCCGAAATACTGAATCACATTATAGCACATTTGGAATACAATTTAAGAATTTACATAAAACAAGCATAAACAAATATACTTAAATGAAAGCTCATTGACTCTATTGGCATTGCCTATGAAAGCAAACTCGAACCCGTTTTTGATATGTTTATTTCGTCAAAGCCCCCAAAAAAACCTCGAAGATTAAGTGGCAGGCAAATTGTGTTTTGTATCTAGATTTGTTAGACGACGAAACGAGTTTTGTAGATTTGCTTTTGGTAAACAACTGGGGGAATTCTATGGAGATTGTTCTTGATTTCATTAATATCGACGCGATAAACGATGGCACCACCACTATATAAGCAAGTTCACAGCGGACAGTTGATCACAGTTCGTCTTAAAAATTTGCAAATATCACAGCGTAAATAATCGAAAATGCGTGCCGTAGTTTTGTTCGCCGTGCTTCTTGGAGTGCTCCTATCTCTGGCCTACGCCCAGGAACAGAAGGCCCAGGAATCCGACCAGTTGCGAGTTAAGCGCCAATTTGGCTTTGGAGGACCCTTCGGCTATGGTGGTTATGGTGGAGGCTTCGGCGGAGGATATGGCGGATTTGGCGGCGGATATGGTGGCGGATATGGCGGTGGATACTATGGTGGATACCGTGGTGGATATCGTGGTGGATATGGCGGCTATGGAGGCTATGGTGGATACGGTCATCGTCACGGCTATGGCGGCTATGGCGGCTACTATGGTTAAAAAATTGCACAATAAATGAGATTTAGACTGCAGAAAAGAGATTTTTACTTTAAACCAAATAGCTGCTAATTAGATTGAAAGTCTTCGAAAATGCAATATCTATAAAGTGAAATGAACAACATGTGCACACTCCAAAATTATCACAGTAAATGGACCAAGACTTGACCTCGCCCCTGGCAATATGTTGACCTCCCCTAAGATGTGCGTGCCTGTTGCCTCAATGTCTGCCAGACTATATTTTAAAAATAAACAGAGGCAAATCTTCGTTTATTTATTTATGTTTAGCTGCAATCCCCCAACAACTCGACGGCCCAACGCCCCAGATCTTCCCCAAACTGTGTCTACCTACTAATTAGAAGTCTTGTGTGCCGTCTGTTTGTTTGTGTTCCTGAGCTGTCACAGGGCGGCATCTTTTTGAGCATTTGCAGACCCGTCAGGCCATCCTCAGATGAGGAGGAGGGGTCTGTGTGGGAGTGTGTGAAGTTGTGGGTATGGGAGGGTCTCGGTATTGCTGCAATTATCACGTACGATTGTCATAATTATCATTTGATTTTTTATTAGATGACCTTCGATCTTTTCTCTGTCTGTCGCCTTTGGCATAGTCCTAGGCATGTTGATTCTTTTTACCAACTGCGCCTTGTTTTTAAATAATAAATTAGTTGTTTTGTATCTATTCCTTAAGTATCCGTTGCGTCATAGTTACGACAGCACTCTGCATTAATTACATTCAAAGATATTTAAATAATTACGCTACACCTAAGTCATATAAATGATTGGTTGTGTAATCAGCCAGACTTGTAGATGAACCCATTAAGCCGTCACAGGCTTATGTAATATGCCCGGCTTTGCCCGGCCCAAATCTCTTTCTTGTAAATCTTATTCCGAATTAGCTACAATATGTCCACAGTTGCATGCCACAGTTTTCCGCCCATTTTGTGCTAGTGAGGAGAATACTCAGCGATCTCCAGGCTGAAATATTTCCTGTGTTGGGCTTTGAAAATGAGTTTGAAGATGATTGAATAATAAACGTAAGAAACTGCATGCAAGAAATATTCACCAATTTCACCTTCGTGGGTGGAAAGATTAATTTCCATATTAAAGAAGACAACTGTGTGAAAATTCAGGTTTCTAGCTCTTATGGTACATAAATAGTACTACTTATATATACCATATTCTTAAACTTGCGTCTAGGATAATAAATAAAGAAAGTGTTTTCTATGTTTTGTTTTCATATTTCCTTACTGACACAAAGGTCACATAGTTAAGGACAGACAGACTGGGTTTCAATCAAATTTGCAACATATGCGATAAGGACGCCATAAAGCCCATCCCATTCCGTTGGCCTAAATAGCGTCTGATTAGATTAATGACGTATTAATCCCACTAATAAACATAAAAATCCACGCAAATTATGTGCAGAGCAAATAAAACGAGCCCAAGCCGAGGCTCGATGATGTCTCACATGTGCATATTAATTTAGCGCCAGTTTCAGCAATAGATGGTTATCGGAGTGCCCTGTGGGCCTTATGGGTAGTCGCATTCGTGGATTGTTGTGGCAACAACAACGCCCACTCAACTGGCAAGTACTTACCCCCAAAGGACTGAGGGCGGACCGCCCCCTGGATTGCTGGCGCGCTATTGTTTAATTGTCAATAGACATCGGCTTCTATCAATATCATAAAAGCTAATATTTTTCGGTTGGCTGGGCGAAACAGAGACGTAGAAGGAGCAACTGCGAGTCCTTCGGCTGCACTGACAGACTGACTTGTGGGCATAAATAACCGCAAACATCCCCCCATTAATCCCACCGGATATGCTCAATCAAAGCTCAAAGTGTGCGTGCTGGAGTGAGGTGTGAGGAGCAGGGTCGGGTCTGTAGGTGGATGGGTGGGTGTGTGGGTTATGGTTGGAACTCCGAACCTGCTCTGTTCTGGGGGTTGGTTGTTGTCATTGAAAATCGTCGTATTTCATTCATCATTTTTCGCCTTTTCAACGCGAACCTGACAAACGCCAACAACCCTCAGGGCCCGGCGCTTAGAGTTAGTTAAAGGTTGGTTGCCAGGACCTGGACCTGAACCTGAGCCCGAACCTGGACATGGGCAGGCTTCCTGCCTCTCTGCCTGACTTTTGTGTGAGGCATGTTTTGATATTAAAATTGCGTAATTATAATTAACCACATGTGGGTTTGAGGCACACCAGCGGGGGAACTGAGACAACAGGGGCAACGCTTTAACGTGTCCTCTGACTGCTTCCGCTAGTCTTTCGCTCATTTGCGGCCTTTGTGGCGAGGTGTGTTGGCGGAAGGAAGCGAGCCGGTTACGGCTACGGCTACGGCTACAGTACTACAGGACTACAGGTCTACAGGACTCGCTGCTCATGTGTCACGTGCGATGAGCGGGCACATGGTAACCGATATGCGGATTGTCGCCCCAGGGGCATAATCCATAATTTAGCATACTGTCAGCCAATTGATATTACTTGCCTTAATCTGATCACGTCAATGTGTGTATGTGTGTGTGTAGGTGTGCCACACGATTCAGCCAAATTTTAAATTTAATTTCTGGGGATTTTACAGTTGGTACTTTAAATGGAACACGTGTTTCATTGTGGTTTTCCTTATCAAATATGAGAATCCCAATTAAAAAATAGTGCTGTAGGTTGAAGAGTGAAATATAAAAGTACTTAAATGTAACTATGTGTATTAAGTTATGATGAGGATTCGGCTCACAGTTCGAAACTTTATCTGAAACATTGCAACGCTACTAAAACCGGCTTCTTTCTGCCGAATACCGGAATATGAAAGATCCGAGTGTTATGAAGACTAAACAGTATTCAAGCCCCTAATGCGCTTTCGGTTCTAAAAACTTAATTTCATCTTAAACTTTGGACCGGTACTAATTCTGGTATTATATATAGGCTATTTCTGATTCTTCTAAATTAAAAAAGTAATAGAAAAATTGTTTTTTTTTAATATCATTTTACAAACCCTTAAATTTAAATATTAAATACGATTTGCAAAGTTGTAAAATTGAACAACAGTAAAAGTTAATATCAATGTTTTATTTTCAAGCGATTGGATGAGAACTTTTGTGAACTTTTGCTGACATAACTCAGCTCATAACTCTAGCTGGAAGTTAACCCACAAAACTCTAATTGTAATTAAGCATGGGAATAAAAGTACAAATAAATATATACAATATATGTGTAAAATGACTATGAAAACGAATGTGTTGGCCAGGAGTAGGAGTAGGAATTGAGTATACTTGGTTTATACCAAGACATTCCAGACGTGCACACACGAGAATGGATGGTGGCTTGGTGAGCGGAGGAGCGTGAGGAGTGGGAAAGCGGAGATTACAAACGTGTTGCCATTAGTTAACTTCAGCTTTGATTGATTTCAATTAATCTTGGACGCGTGTAATTAATCATTGAACACTTTAATATGGTTAACAACTCTTGACCAAGCAACGGTTAAAAAGGTTCAACGAGCCGCAGACTTCTGAGGCCGTCAAGACAACAGGCAAGACGGTTCCAAAGCCCAACTGACAAACTGACAAAGTGACGTACACAGGGGGGGAGTTGGGGACCGGGGCAAGAGCCACAGCCAGAGCTAGTTACCAAGGCAGCCGCCGTGGCAGCGTCTAAGAAAAATGACCAAGTTTTGGAAAATGCGTTGGAGTAACGAACCAAAAGATTTTCATATGCGGCTAGTTGCGAGTGTTGGTCCATGTGGCCGAGAGGCAACTAGCGAACAATCTCAGGCCCAGTTCCCGGCCCAAACTCCGTTCCAGCCAACAGCCAGCAAGCAGCCCAACCCCAGCCCCAGCCCCCGACTAATTGTAGTTACACTTCGCGCCACTTGGAGCTTTGTGGCCAGGCCAACAACGGAAAGCGGCTGCGATTGATGGCTATCAATGCCGATGACTTATGGTCCATGTCCAGTTTCAGTTTCAGCTTCAGCCTCAGTCTAAGTCCCAGCCACAGACAATCCACGTAAATCCATCTATGTGGCACATTTGGTTGCCCAACTGCAAGCTGCCAGCCTTTTCCATATTGATTTTCCCATGGTCCAAGCAAACAGCCAACAGCCAAGGAAATCATTCTACGATTACGTTTCCAGGCTGACCATTTGGTTTGGGTTTGTGGTCAGCTCATCAGTGGGTAAACGGGCCACGAAAGGTGCCACTAAATGGGGCCAGTGTGTGGTAAGCCTAATCCGACTTGATTGAAACCCAGATGTGTGTGTGCCTGGGAGTGTGTACGTGAGTGTAATTGCGCGTCCAATATGAAAAGATACATCCAGTCAAGGTGAATAATATTTTGCAAAATAAAGTTATCACTACAAATACACAAGATCAAAAACTAGCTGAAACATAATTTAATAAAAACAAGAAAGGATGGCTATCTTCGGAGAGCCGAAGCTATATACCCTAGCAGGAATTAATTTTTACACAAAACTTAATTTTTGTCTGATTGCTCCTATGGTCTATTTGAAGTATAATAAAACTCTTACTTAGTTTGGATGAAATATTTGTATAAGCAAAAAGTTTGATTTAGTGATATAGTGGTATAAACTTTTCAGAGAATCGGTTTGGGTGGGTTTGGTAAGGATACGTTCATAAACAAAATATTTTTCATACAAAAACATGGTTTTCGACCGATTTGATATAGTGATATAGTGGTCCGATTTTGAGTAAATACGGTCAGATTGTATAAACTTTTCAGAGATTCGGTTTGGGTGGGTTTGGGAAGGATACGTTCATAAACAAAATATTTTTCATACAAAAACATGGTTTTCGACCGATTTGATATAGTGATATAGTGGTCCGATTTTGAGTAAATACCGACCGACCATTCCTATGGCAGCTATATGTTATAGTGGTCCGATCCGGCCGATTCCGACATATGTACTGCCTGCAGCAAAAAGAAGGGTCTGTGCCAAGTTTCATTACGATAATTTCAAAACTGAGAGACTAGTTCGCATAGAAACAGACGGACAGACGGACATCGCTATATCGACTCGGCTATTCATGCTGATTTAGAATATACTCTGTATATACTTTGTTGGGTCGGAAACGTCTCCTTCAGTCCATTACACATTTTGAGACAAAATTATAATACCCTCTGCTAGAGTATAATAATATTATACATATATGTACTATTTGTTTTCATGTCATTCCGGAAATTCTATAACTTTTGAATAATAATTACAGAACTTACTTGAAATTTGAATGTCTAAGAACTTTTAGTCACTTTTAGTGCTGGGAACATATAATTATCACTTAATCATTATAACATTGTTGTTTTTAATCACTCTATAGACTGCTTTACTTAGAACAACATTTATTTTTCTTTTTTTTTTATCAAACATATTTATTTGATTGGCAATAATATAAATACAGCCGAAATTACCTGATTTAAACGTCTCAACATAGAATTTTCTGTAACTCAGAAGTCATCTAAATATTTAATTTGATAATCGTTTTAAAGCTCTACGAAACTGGAATGTATATTTATAAAAAATAATAATAAATAAATAAACAATATCAGTCGTAAGTAACTGAATATTTCATGTGGCTGTGTAGCTCTTACAAAATATAAATAATAATAATTATGAATTCTCTGTAAGTCAAACTGAAATATATTGAAATATATTTATAATTCTTTATAAATTCTTATTTGTATCACATTGATCTGGATCTGCAGATCAAATCTGTTTACCTTTCTTATTTATAGCAATGATATTTTTGTTAAATTTTTCGATATTTTAAACTATAAAATAAATTCCCCAATATCACATAGGTAAAAATCTCATGGTTAACCATCGAATAGCAATTGATCGAATTTCACACATGGGCGCTAATGAATTTAATGAAGTCATTTTTCTTGAACCGATTAACAAAACAGCTTACAACAGCGTTTGGCCTGCTCCGCTCCACTTCCACCGCTGTGTCTGCCCCTGCCCCTGCCACAATGCAGCACGTCACTTAGAACAAGCGAGTTCATAATTTCGCATCATTAATCATCCCTAACAAAGAGATCTCGGGGCGATGGGGGCGTCGGCGGCCTAAGGGGGACAATCGACGCCAACTGATGCGCCGATTGACAGCTACCAAAGTGGCCGGGCGAAAGTAATTTGAGCAGCTCGGTACGAGATTTGCTGTTTGCTGCCGTGGAATTAAAAAACAATTGTTAATTATTAAATTTTAAATTTTACACACTTTGCCACAAATGAGGCTCATCAGCGTACGGGGCCCGTCGTCTGTGCCACATCTCGGAGCCAATCATCGGCTGTGCCGAGGCCGACACCTCGCTGATGAGATCATTCATCAAACTCTAACCGGGTGAAATGAGTTGCCATTGTTGAGCTGCCCCAGACGAAGCCATTTCGTTGGAGCCGGAGACTCTTGTGGCTCCCATCGTTTGACTTTGACTGCTTAATTATCGCACCCAACGGTGGCAGCCCCAACAATGGTGAAGGCATCGAATTTCAGTTAACTCTTCGTGGAGCTACTATAAGCGTTAGGTACTTAAAATTCTATTTATTTATGAAATTATTATTGTTAGTTTCCAAATGTTGTCAATAAATATGTATAAAAAAGCATTCAAAATTGTTTGAGTTGACAGTAGATCGTATTAATATAAACCTAGTCTGATATTCCAAGTAAATACTTTTCCAAAGAACTGTATAGTTTCCGAAGTTTAATTAGAAAGACTGTTGCTTATGTGAGAACTACAAGTACTAAGCTTTGTATTATTGTTAATTATGTTATGATAATAATAAATATTAAATGTTCAATTAATAATATCGAATATTAAATATTTCATGAGATGATTTTAGATCAGATTATTGTAAAATGACAGGCCTGATCTCTTTTTCAAATCCGATAAGATCTTTCGGAGCTGTTTTAATATCCGAAATACCATAGAAATTTTATTTGAAAATTATGATGCAGTATGATAAAAATTTTAACACATCTTTAAAAAGCCAAGGCGATAGATACTTCATGAAAAGTAATGCGAAAAGGCCTGATTTATCTGACACACGATAAATATTACTATCTCAAAGATCAGTCAATAACCCAAGCTCCAATTCCGAGTCCTAATCAAAATTGCCAACTCGAATCGATTGGAGACCCGAATTCCAGCAATTTTCCTTCTCGAAACTAAATCATCAACTGATCC
Source organism: Hirtodrosophila confusa (assembly GCA_035043065.1). Taxonomy (NCBI): domain Eukaryota; kingdom Metazoa; phylum Arthropoda; class Insecta; order Diptera; family Drosophilidae; genus Hirtodrosophila; species Hirtodrosophila confusa. Next base: position 599,795 of record JAWNNI010000174.1, on the reverse strand, counting down.
TCAAAATATATCCGAGCCCAAACCATTTATTATAATAATTTTAAATTAAAAATTAAAAATGATAAAAAATTATTTAAAATAATGTTTAAATATGAAAAATGAGTGTTTTATTAAAATTAGAAAAGTATGTGACGAACTAAGATTCGAGTTAATAACCGGCCTAAGATATATCTAAAATCATTTTCACGAACCAAACAAAGAGATTTGACCTTGGTTTTAATTAGATTCCTTGCATATATTCAAAGTCCTTTATAATACAAAATTTCTTGACAATAAAACTGTTGCACTCGTTTTCATTTTCATACTCTCGCTTTGTAAATTTATTTATACTAAGCATATGAATTCCAAAGAAAACTCGCAAGAAAAATCTTTCTTTGAATGCAGCAAAATAAATGACCAAAGTGAAAAGCGGACAAGGCGCATAAATTCAGCAGACCGCAAAGCGTTGCGCTTCATTAAAATAGGATTAAAGTCCTTGCATAAGGCGTCGCAAGCTGACGCTGACCAATATCCTTGCGCGCAATTCCCACGCTGGCCGAAAGGACAAATCCCCCGAAATCTCGGCACGTCGCTTCGTATGCAAAAACGCAAGGAAGTGAAGATGAAATGCGTATAAAATCGACCCAAAATCAACCCCAATAGTAGTAGAAGCCAAAGCCAAGGTCCGATACGATCCAGGTAAGGCTGTCCATCTTATCCGAAACCCCTTTATTAAAATGTGTAAAATTTCAAGAAAATCAAGCAGAAAATTTACGCAAAATGAAAATTGATTTTACTGACCACTGCTGGACGACCGGTCTATATGGCCTTTATAGGGGGTTGAACTTGTCAACGATCTTCGTGACGTTCGTCCTGGCACAAAGGTTAATTTTCTTATAGCATGGGGTCAGGATCGGACACTCGAACTGGCCTTACCTGGCCATTCAGCATCCGCATCCGAATCCGCATCAGTTTAGATCTTTTCCATTGTTGTTCCTCGTGTGTCTTTCTGCAGCCTCTGACCTTCGCCTGTAGCCGCAATTAGGCAAAGTTTTTAAGGTCAAAAATATGCATTTGAATATTTTGGGCGAAAAACAACCGGTGTGTTGTTTACTCGGTCTACTCGTTCGAGTATTTGGCTTGGGTTTCGGGGCCGAATCCGCCCCATTGGCTGACCTATGCCACCCGATTTGAATATGTGCTAATGATTTGTGACATGTTCCTGCCGTCCGGCTCGGCTGTACTTATTACCCTCACTTCAATATGCCAGCCAAATGTCTCTCAGCGCTTTATCGCCAATGTTTAATTCATGGAGCCATGGACAATACACAAATGTGCAAAGAGTTGAGGAGTACTCGTAAGTACGAGTGCATTCCATGTTTCATGTTCCATGTGCCACAGTATGGGGCTCGCCTGTCAGACACATAAATAAAATTGGGCGTTTTAGTTTCTCATACTAAAAGGGGAGGCTCGCATGCAATTACAGCCCAGCACACACACAACACACACACAACACACACACACAAACAAGACAGAGGCAGACTGTCAAACACATGTGAGCTCAGGTGACCTTTTGACATGCGCGCTCGAAATACATTTCGAGTGGAGCACACACACACACACTTGTGCAGTTGGACAGAGTATATATAGGGTTATATTCTCAAACATATACATATATGTATATATATTCGTGTTCGGTACATGGCATTTCAAACCCTTAAATAATTCGTTTGTGGTTGCATGTGGCGCATTTGATTGGGCTAATTGCATTTAAAGAGCAAATGGCTCCAGTAATGAAATTGCAATCATTTCTTATTGGTCTGCTTGAGGTTATTATGGTTGAAAGTAATTTTGATTTTTTTTATCAGGTCATGGCATACTTGGAAAAATGGTTTAATAATTATGCTTTTCAATAAAAATTTTTAATTGGAATTTTAAATGAAATGTTTTGAAAGGCGGCTTTGTCTATGGATTCCTGACATTCAGTCGGTTTTTGTCTTAACTACTATACAATACTACTAAAATAAAGCTCTTAAAAAGTTAAGCCAAAAAAAATCTGTACTATCAGTAATGCTAGTGAGACTTACCTTCGTATCTTAGTAAAAACATTTGATAATTTATACAAGAAATATAAGAGTTCAGTTCTAAGCTTCAAATTATATCTTTACAATCTATATTTTAACAGAAAAATGTGAAATTTTAGGAAACGCTGAAACGTCCTCTCAAACAACACTAAATTTAAGTAAAAATGTATCCATCATCGAGACGAAGTCTCATCAAGTATATTGAGTTGACAAACTTTCGTCTGCGGGTCTCATTTCCAATGGCGAGGTGTGTGTGTCTGTGTGTGTGTGTCTGTGTGTGTATCTGAGTTGTGCTTGTCAAACAGCGAAAGAGTGCGCGAATATATTTTGTTCATTTTCCGGCGACGGCTCCACTTTCCCAATGAATCATCAAGCTGAGAACAACAACAAACAAAAGCAAGAATTTCTTTTTTTGCCATGCGAAACAAAGTAAAAATCAACACCAAGTGGGTGGAGCAGAAGTGGTGAGGGGTAGGGCAACGGGGTGAGAGGCAGATCCTCTGTTCGTCAGTTTAACCAGGATGCCATGGCCCGGTCCATTGCGGTCCTGGACTCTGGCATTTTAGCACTTATTCATAAAGTCCTTGCCGCAACAAAGTGCGCCCAGAACTTGCCCCAAAATGAAAAACAAGCAGAAGCAAGCGAGGCAAAAGAAGAATTACTAAAAATTTATCAATGTAAAAGTTTGCACTGGTAGCCAAATGGGAGCAGGCGGATGTACAGCTGGCGGGTGAGAGGGGTTGGGTATACTGGGGGCGACAAAGGAAACAAGCAACAATGTAAATTATATGCCAGTTGGCTGCTGTTTCACGAGTATGGCGAGGGGGAGTGGGAGCAGACGGGGGCAGCAGCAAAGTTTCCTTTGTCTGCCACTGACAACGGGGCATATCCCCGCAAGTGCATGTATCTAAGTATCTATGTGTGTTTTGTGTTGTATCTGTATCTGCATCTGTGCATTGCACATGTGTATATGAGTTATATAAGTGCACTTCCTGCGTAAGTCCTTGGTTCACACATTTGTAGAACTGCAAACATTGCAACTTGCTGAAAACCTACAACTTTTACAAACATACCTATACATAACCACATATACTGTATACTACAGTATATATACATACATATACATATATATGGATTTTTCACCTATTTACTCAATTCCGCACCTTGGTTCAATTGTAATAACCTACTTGAAATAGATCAAATATTCACAACTAAGTATAAAGCGATATAATGTGGGTTTTCATAGGACTGTCTATGCTCTTAATGAGCCATTAACACGAGCCATGATATCTTATAATGATTTGCCAACTGACATTAGGTTTGACTTCAGTCAAAATACATTTTTACTCCCTGTACCCATAAAATGGGTAAAAAGGGGGTATTGGATTTGTGCAAAAGTATGTAACAGGCAGAAGGAGACATCTCCGACCCTATAAAGTATATATATTCTTGATCAGTATCAAAAGAGATTTCGATTTGGCCATGTCCGTCTGTCTGTCCGTCTGTCCGTCTGTCTGTCTGTCCGGATGAACGCGTCGATCTCAGCAACTATAATAGCTAGAGACACCAAATTTGGAATGTAGGTTCCTGTATAGCATACGCAGATCAAGTTTGTTTCATATTTCAGATATCTCCCCCGTTCCCCCGCAAATCGATTAAAACCGTTTTACAGTAACAATTTTCAAGATATAGCTTTAAGATTTGCATGTACAATACTTTAATGTTTCTTAATCTACTGTCCAAATTTCAAGTCGATCGGATAATAAACACGGAAGTTATTCACGAAAGAAGATTCAGTAATGCAGCGAGAGGGGGAAGAAGAAGCACAGCCACTTTTGCCGCCTGTGTGCGTGCGTCTTTGTGTATGTGTGTGTGTATGGGTAAGTGGACTTAGATGTGATTGGATGTTTTAGACCTGGGTACAGGGAGTTTCGTAGTCGGGTATACTCGACTATAGCATTCTTACTTGTTTTAATATTCAAAATTGTTTTTTAGATATTATTATTATATTTTTAACTTTAAGTATGTTAAGCTAGTTCTAGAATAACCAGAAAGTCTTTGTATATTGGTTTAATAATAATAAATAAATAAATAAATAAAATAATTTAAAGTTCTCTTTTGTTTATTAGAATTTAATTTATAACACAATCAACATTTCAATATTGTTAGCGTAATCGCCGGGCTTGAACCTTATGTAGGGTAAACATTATTATAATTTTCAATAAGCAAGCAATAATTTTCATTCATCTTCCTTTATGATTATTATTATAATAAGAACAGCGAAAATCCGATGAACTAGATCTTTCTGATAAAGAACTAGGTTGCCTAAAATATAAGTAAAGATAAATAATGTATACCATATGATTTTATTATAATAATATAATTTCATAATATCATATCATAATATCATAAACACACTAAAAGAAGCGTTTTATATCCGATTCTTAATTTGTGCTTATAATAGTTTTTCGTATATCTTTGTACATAAGTTATAGGTGCATTATAATAATTTTGATTTTACATATTTCTTATTTAGATTTCAATTAATTATTATTAATATTACCAAGCTCGCTCAAATGTGCTATAAATAGGAACATTAACTACTACCTATATTTATAATCAGTACCTTAAGTTCTAATAGGAAATTTAAAAAAACAAAACCTTTATAAAGATGCAAATGTTTAGAAACATTTTTATTTCTTGCTAGAAATAATTCATTCAAATTTACAAATCGTAGAAGATGTTTCTATCCTTGATACATTTTCGTAATATTTGATAGGATGTTTTTTGTTTTTTTGCATTTTTTCATTTAGTTTTCCTGTTTTTTTATGAACTACTTAAATTAAGTTTAAATTACTTTATTTACAAGAACTACTTAATCTAAAAGAAAAATTAAGTCCTGCTAAGATCTTATTAAAGATCTTTGTAAAGAAAAAGAACATTCTTAACTTGAATGGTATTACATTTTGAAAACATAATGTAAATGTTATACAAATATTGACATATTGTGGAATTGAGTTCTCCCGAGACCTAAAACCTGAATATTCCGCTTAGTTGAAATCACTGTGCCGAACAGAACTCAAACAGAAGTTCCTTAAAGCGAGCATGTTCCGGGCAGCCACCTACTTTCAATGAACTGTCCAAAGCAGCCGCCCCAGCGAACTGAGAGGGCTGAAAGGGGCTTAAAAAACGACAACAAAAAGCGTTGACGGCAGAGGCGGAGTGGGGGGAACTGGCCAGTTGCCAATATGATGGCAAAGTTGTGGGTTAGGAGCCAAGGCGGCGAGTGCAAAGAGGCGCTCAAATGGGGTTGTCAGTATTTAACCCAAAAGGGTGGAGGTGCTGGCTGGCTGCGCGAACTCTGCGCAGAGCACGACCAGGACAATGGATGTTGGCAATGGCTTGTGGTTGGGGTTGGAATTGGGGGTGGGGCGAGGGGCGAGGTGGCGGGTGTGCACACGAGTAACATACGAGGCACTAACAAGAGGTGCCGAGAATCACGAGATTAGGTTCAAAGGCAATGGCAATGGCAAAGGCGGGACGCCAGGAGCCGGCTGCAGGATGTGGCGCCCATAACTCGCTTGGCTGGGGCGCGGCAGCATCCCAATTGAATTAGACTTTAATGGTTGCCAGAGAGAGACATCTAGCGGTGTGAATAAAAACCAAACTCAAATTCTTAGCTTCTTTCACTTGGCGCTGCTCAGTGTTTTTTATTTCCCGTGCGAGCGCAAACAAAAAGCGAATTCCGATACAGTTAATGATAAGCCGGCGCATGTGGCCAGCGAGAGCGACGGGGACAGCTGCGCAGGCAGTGTGTGCGAGCGAGTGCGCTGCAGAGGGCGTTGCCAGTTGCTGCTTTGAGTGAGAGCTAGCGCGCGCGCCTTTGTGAGTGTGTGTGTGTGAGCGCGTGTGAGAGAGCGCGCGACTCAACGAAACTTGACGAAACACTTTGAGTGAGTTGAGCGCTGCTTATTGGAAACCCACTGGGCACACACTTCAAATTGGCACTCGGCAAATGTTGAGCGCGCGTCTTATTAGCAGCTGAGTTTAGCTCGGCCGCCCGCCACCCCGCTCGACACCCTGCTGGCAGTCGCTCATTGATCATCCAATTGTACGTTTGCACTGCATGCCTGCCTTGCCCTACCCCCAGCCAGCCAAGTACACCCCACCCCACCCCAACCCTCCTCCTCCTCCTCCTCCTCCTTCACGACAGACAGTGCAAAGTGCCGTAACACTATTTGGCCCCTCAACTGGGGCGACACTTTTCCAATAATTTCTGTTTCAGTCTCTTGCAAGTGCAGTCTCAGTCTCAGCCTCACCCCACCCCCACCCCCACACCGCCCCAACCAGGTAAATGAAGTGCCGAGCTCGCGTGGCTAAAAATGGTTTAGGCCGCGTTGCATTGGGGCCATTTAAATTTTCAATTTCTACGCTCTTTGCGTGCAAATTGCCGCAAAATGCTAATTCTGCAAAAGTTATACAAAAATGTATGTTGGCGTTTCTAATTGAGAGCTGTTAGCATTCCAAGTGTGGCCTCAACAGCGCCTTTGCCCCGCCCCGGAACCACGCTTCCCCCAGGCGCATCTCGTTAAAATCAAATGAAATTATGATCTCATGTTTTGGCACTTTCCAGGTGTATCCATTGCATGTCAGTGGCGACACGTAACCAGAGTCCGTTGCGAGTGCGTTATCCAATTAGCATTAGAAATCACTCTAATTGCACCAAATGTGCTTAACTAACTGGCTTCATTTATGCGTCAGCAGTGAAAGCCCCCAAGTAACTGTTACTTGGGGACGGGGGCGAGCCAGGTGGACAGAGCATGGGTATTACTTGTGTGGTACATAAAAAAATCATATTACAAATATGGTACATACCATACAACCTGTGACTGAGTCGCTGTGACTGAGAAATGTCTTGTCAGACTGTGACTGGTCATGCAGAGTAACAGTTACGAGTCACAGTCCTGATATTACTCACTGTCCATGTAATAAACGATTGGAGTCTCAGTTCCGATAACACTTTCAGTTCCGATAACACTTACAGTTCCGATAACAGTCACAGTCTCGATGTTACAAATTGTTAACATTAACCGTGCAATATGTCCTATATTTTATAATTATACATAATAAATAATATAATAATAGCAACAAAAAATAAATAAAATATTAAATTTATAAGAAAGGTTCAACAAAATGTAGAAAGACTTCATATGAAGAACAAGTCACAGACACAGTCACTGAAATCGGCCACCTATATTTGAAAGAAGCAGTCACTGTGAATGGAAAGTAAAATTCTTGCTGAATTCTAATGTATTTTTACATGTTCTTTTTTAAAGCTATCGGCTATCGATGGTACTATCGATAATATCGATTGTTTTTTAATCACCAGCAAGAAATGTAGCTAAATTATCTTGATTTAATTAATGTTCGCTGTGTTTGTTTCTAATTATTACAGCTGCAATCAATTTTTGTTCTAGTCCCCAGCATTGAAATTTACGGAAAATATCACTATTGTGTTAATAATAGAAACGATTCTATTATCGATAGTATCGAATGATTTTTTAGTTTTAAACTATTTATTTTTATTTTTTTTAATATTAAAAATATTTATTTATACATAAATTTGCTTTTTGGACAGCTTGATCAAATTGGTTAAAGTTCTTAACTTATTATTAATAGAATCGAAACTGTCGACCTTTAAGATTTCCATTTAATACACATAATTCAACTCTGCATTAATCGAACTGTCTATTCTATCGGCCAGTCCTGCCAACTTGTGACGAAATGCTGTCAATTCATTTTGAGGTGCTGCCACTTTTGAATACATATTAATATAATATTGAATATTTATTAAATTAAATGCTTAATGTTAAAAATAAATATCATAGCAAAAAAAAAAACTTTTACATTTCGTTTCCGTGAATCTGAGAACAGGAAAAACGAGACAATGTGAAAGTAAGGAGCTAAATTATTTGTACAGAAAAATGTCTTTTTATTATATCTTAGATAGATTTTTGTTTGTATTGTATATCATAAGAGTATTATGTGCAATTCAGTTTGTTGATTTTTAAATGTATATAATGGAATATAGCAACTTAAGGCGAACGGCAACGAGCTCTTTAATGTACAAGTCTCTGTGTGTGTAAGCACCTGGATAGGAGTACTTAAGTATTTCCAACTTATCTGTGGCACAGCCAATGGCAGATAACTTTAATATATGTATACATATGTACATATGTATATATATGCATATATATGTGTGTATTTCACGGATCGGCCATTACTTTCAAACTGGCTGGAGATAAGTGCGCGGCAAATTTGTCAACAAAAAGTAAGCCACAACGCACTTTAATCAGCCAACCAGAAAACTTTACGAGTCGGGCCACAAAACAAATACGAAATACGAGAAGCGACCAAAAAATGTTGGTCAGATTGTTTTGGGAGGGGGTGGAGCTGATTTTAAAGTCGGTGCACAAATTGGGGAGCTGAGGAGTCGCATGGGTGGATAGATAGGAGCCTCGAAGGTGACAAGAGACAAACAAATAAGAAGCTAAGTAGAACTGAAGCCAAACGGAATCCAAGCCAAACGAGTTCTTGTTGGACGCCCAGTGCAATCCAATGAGCGCGAGAGCTCAATTCCAAATTCACTCAACTCTCAAACCGAGAGCGCAATTGTAGCTGTGGCTCGCTGGTGGTGGTATTGCTCGTGGTGGTGGTGGTGGTGGTGCAGTGAGCAAATCAGCCAAACGCATTGAAGGTCTTGCCCCGCCGCCAAAGAGAGCAGCGGGTGCGAGTGCGAGTGCGAGTGCGAGCGGCGACTTCCACTCAAATGGAGCCGGGCCATTGGGTCGCGGCGAGTGCGAGCGGCGCAGCGATACCATTTGTATCTGCATCTGTATGTGTATCCGTATCTGTATCTGTATCTGTATCTATGCTGTGCTGTGCTGTGTGCTGTGTGCTGTGTGCTGTGCTGCGCTAAGTTTTTGTCAGTGGTGGAATGAGAGAGATTTGTGTGATGTGTCGTTAGGTCGAAACGGTCGAGTCGGGTCGGGTCGTGTACCTTTTGCCACGAATGTTTTGCCAGTCAGGCTCTAAAAGGCCTTACGAGAACAGCTGAGATTTTGCTGCTCGCATGACGCGCATTTTCACAAAGATAGAAAATTTTTGAAAATTTTTATACTGTATTTAGAGTGCGGCAAGCGAGCATAAATATTTCCAAGTCCAATTTTATCGTGTGTGTGTACAAAAATACGCGCAACGAATGAAATTTAAATTTAATAAAAATAAAAATAAAAATTACAAATAATGCGCAATTAAATAAAAAAATAAAAGCAAATAATTGAAAAGAAAAGAAAAGAAAAGAAACGCAAAAGTGTTTTTCGTGCTGTGTAAAATGTGCAGAGCAAAAAATAAAATATTAATAAATCAAATTTATTGTTAAACATAAGAAAATTAAATAACGGAAAATTCACTGAAATACTTCGCAAAAAGTGCAACCAAAAATATTTCAAAAGAATATCAAAGTTTGAAAATTATTTGAGGCGACTTTCAGCGTTGTGAGGAGACCGTGCAAAGTGTATTCCAGCGGTTATTCCACGTGTTCCGATCCGGCCGCCAAAATTATTACGCACAATTCGCTGAGCGTGTACGGTGGCGGCGTCATGTGCGCCTCCCCGTCCACCGCTCCCGGCTTCTTCAATCCGCGGCCGCAGTCCGGCGCCGAGCTGTCCGCCTTCGATCTGGGCCTCTCGCGCTCCATGACGCTGGGCGTGCCGCCGCACAGCGCCTGGCACGATCCCAACTTGGGCGGCCATCTGCATGCCTCGGCCGGACCCGGCTCCCTGGCTGGCACGGGCGGCAGCAGCGGCGGCGGCGGCGGTGGCGGCGGCACCACGCCCAGCAGCGTGGCCAGCCAACAGTCGGCGGGCATCAAGCAGGATCTGTCCGGGCTGAGCGCCTCCACAGGCAATCTGAACCAAAGCGCCCATCATGTCATCAAGGAGGATCTCTCCAGCTTGCCCAGCGCCAACGGCGGCTCCACATCCGCACATCACACAAGCGGCGGCCAGTCCGGCCACGGCCCGGATCTGGTGCCCATCATCAAGGGCTCACAGTCTAGCAGCTGCCTGGGCGGCAGCGGCGGCGGTGGCGGTGGCGGCGGCGGCGGCGGTGGCAGCACCACGCCCAGCTCCCAGGCGAACAGCTCCCACTCGCAGAGCAGCAACAGCGGCTCCCAGATTGACTCCAAGCAGAACATCGAGTGCGTCGTCTGCGGGGACAAGAGCTCCGGCAAACACTACGGACAGTTTACATGTGAAGGTGAGTGGCGGGGGTAATTGTTGGACTTGTAGATCTCTAGATTGTAGAACTGTTAGATTGTATCCCAAGTGCTGGTACGGCCGGAGATCGCCAGTTGATTTCAATTGAATCTTTGTATCTTTGTATCGCTGCGATGATGACCAAACAGAAATCGTGGCTGCAAATAGTTTGTTGGGTAACTGGGAAACTGAGAAACTCTAAGACTCAGATACTCAGATACTCAGGGACTACTCAAAAGCGTGCCTGCCAGCCGCTGATTTTGACAGTTACCGTGAATTATGGCAGTTTGATGAGTTGGCAATAAAATTCGGAGATGTATGGCAAGTTGTCTGGGTGGGTGTGTGTTTGCAAATTTGCAGAGGGTAGGGGGTAGAGGGAAGCGGCCAGAGGCTGACAGCACACCTGAGATACTTTGAAAACTATTTGCCCAAGCAAATACAGTGCGAATTGCCTAAGTGCAACGCAGCCAAAGGTTGCCAACAAATGGGAACTGTGGCCAAAATCTATTGACTTTGATCAGTTGCCAGTTCAGATACTTTGACAATTATTTGCCATCGAATTTCTGTTGAACAAGCGACTAATAATATTTATTTGTGATTGTATAATCAAAACTACGAGATATGATCGTATATTCCATTTACATTAGAAAAGATATCAAAAGAAATACAGAGGAACCTGCTCAGAGGCAGCTTATGAAGTTGCTATGAATTGTATTGCATAAAATGTTGGCCAGAAGTTCTATTTGTTACTTCAGTATTACAAAAAGATAGTTCTTTTTAACGTTTTCAAATAAATGTCTTGAGTTTTCACTGTACTTACCAAGGCGTTGCTTTCCCTAGGCAAACCCAGCCGCAGTTAGTTTAGTGAGATCTATCTGAAACAGAACTCGATTCTCAGCTGTTACTGCACATGAATTCGCAGAAGATTTCAAAAACTTGAGCGCGTTTTGTGTGAGAGCCGCTGCGCAGATACTTTTGCAGTCGCCTGGCCAAAAAGGCCGTTAACACACTTGAGCTGCTCGGGCCGACACTAAGCGAACCCAGCACGCATCTCAACTTCCTTATCGCCAGATAAAATGAGAAAAAAATGATTATCTAAATAAAATACGGTGCGCTTTGTAGCAAGCCAAACAATTGTTGTGCAAACATGCAAATTGTTCGGCTGCCTGCTAAATGAAGCGCCCACCTCTTTATTGTCTTAGACCGGGCCAAAGCCAGAGGGGGGTTGCCGGCGCTGCTGGTAGGGGGTGTGGGGAGGAAAACTGCATTCATGAGTTAAGATTAACGCTGCACGCAGCGCCTGGCATTTAGTACAACTTGAAGTTGAACTTGTCATATTCGTATCTCTTCAACTGTTCTGCTTTTAGTCAGAGAGAAATGACTGCTGCACAGATACTCTGGCACAGTGGTGCGAGTCGTTGCAAAATATGCTTGCAAAATGTTGCAAATTGTAGCACAATGTTGTCTAGCCTAAAAGGCCATGCAAGCAAAATTCTAAAAAAAATATTATTTTTAAAATGATTTTTTTTTATAAATGAAGGGTTTTGTGTATTCTTTTATTAAAGCTTAAATATTGTTGGTAGAATAAAAGTTGGTAATACTTACAATAATCAGTAATCAAATTTAAAAACGAAAATTTAAATATTCGGCCCGTTCTCATTTCCGCATACTTTGCATTCCGAATCATATTCAATATTGTGAATACTTGTTCAATTGTTTTTGAGTATTCAGAATGCTCAACAAACTCAATTCCGGCAAGGCTACCATTATTTATATACAGTTATTTTAATAAGAATTCTACACAGATAATAACTTAAAAATCAGATCAATCTGGTAACAATAAAGATCATAAAAAAACAAATACCGAATGATTTGTTTGGAATATTAAATAGAAATAGACCTCAAGAGTTTTTATTGAGATTTCCTAAGTTCTTTTCTTCTATTCAATGATATTTTTTAAGATCACAGCTCAAACAGTTGCATTATCAATTAAAAGCGGCAAAAGTATTTCACAGATACATAACTATCTTTGTCCACTGTTCGCTGACTGGCGCGTTGTAGGCGCTTTTATTATTATTAATCACCAAGCATTTTGTACGCATGCGCATCAACAATAACAACAACAACAACAACAACAGCAACAACAATAACAACAACAACAATGTGAACAACAAGAACAATCAAAATATGTTGCTCGGTGACCGCCTCGCTGCATTCTGTAGGTGTTTCTCCACTCGCCACCCGCCTGCCTATGTATCTAGATACATGTATCTGTGCAGCTGTAGCTGTGGATCTTTCGGGGCAGCGGCTGATGATGTTGCCACGATAGCAATCTATTTTGTTCTATGCAATCGCCAGTCGCAGACGGCCACTCAGTCTCGAGTCTCAAGTTGAGCCAAATGCAAGCGAGCAGGCATAAAAATAAAATTTCAAAATAAATAGTAAAGCGCTTAGAAAGCGCTCGCTGCTTAGACTCATATCATTGCCAGTTATTATACTTATTCATTTTTATTTTTATTTTTTTTATTTTGTTTTTTTTTTTTGTGGATCGCACAAAAATATGCTTTGAAGCGCGTCCTTTCAGCTGATTCACTTCAAGGTGCTCGTGGCTCAGATACTCGTACTTTGCCATTGCAGATACTTCTCACAACTCGTTTTGGCTGCTGTCTCTGTGCGCTCACTTGTCTGTCCCTCCGTCTGTCCCTCCGTCTGCCTGTTGTCTGCCTGTCCAGGGCGCAGTATGTGAAATTTATTCCAAGACAACCCCACTCCGTAGGTCGTCCTCTCAGTCTCAGTCGCAGTCGCAGTCGCAGTCTCAGTACGCGTATGCGTATTCGTATTCGTATTCGTAGCTGTAAGATTAATTGTAGCTTATGCGTGTTGGCTTGTTCCCTGTGTCCAGCACCCTGTTCCCTGTTCCTGTCTGCTCCTTAACCCCGTCCAACATCTAGGAAGTCCATTGTAGTAGCAACTTGTTTGATCTCGCACACACAGCTGTTTGCCAGGCAATCTCGACTTCAACTTCTTGCTAGGCTGGCCACACTTGTAGGCGCAGATTGGTGAAATTAGGTACTGAAAGGAATCAAGTCCCACTCATTACGGTTGCATCCACAGCGGGGCCAGCACTGGCAAACTGTAGCTGCAAAATGCCATCTAACCTTTCATAAAAGTCACGGTTCAAGCTGCCTGAAAAATGTGCGCTGATAAAAGCGACTTGATAATATTAATGATGAGTGGTGCATGGCTCTAATGTGCCAGGCCAGGTAACCACAATCCCCATCAGGTAAACACAACAACAACAACAACAACAACTAAACAACAACAACACATACTTCTCGCCTATTAATTTAGCTATTTGTCATGGCTATTAGTTGGCCATACTTGAATTTTCTCGGCTTTTTGCGTTTCGGCTGATCATTAATAAGTGTTTTTGATATGCCTCTCAAGATTGTCTTATGCAGTTAGTGCGCTCGCTCTGTTTAGATTTTATTTTAAAAAAATAAATTAAAAAAAGATTTTACTTGGCCTTTTTGTTAGTTTCTTAGCCAAGAAGTTTCCTTTAGCATCGAATTACAATTACAAATTTTTCGCATTGCGTTTATTTATGGCAAGAAGAATCTTAGCGCCCATGTCAAAATCTAATTAAGTTGATTTATCTGCTGCCCCACATGAAAATGACAAATAAATTTCATATGAAAAATTACCTGAGCGACTAAGTAGCCAGCATGCAATTAATTAACTGCCACATAAACATAAACTAAGCCAAACAACACAATTGCAGCGAAATTATTAAAAATGCATAGCGCTAAAAGAGAAAAATACAGCTAAAACCAACAACAACAACAACAACAACAACAACATTAAGAAGAAGAAGAACGGCCTCATGGCGCTTGATAAAAAAACATGAAAAATTGCCAACATGTCTAATTGTTAAGCGCGAGCAGCGCACATTAGCCGCAAGTGTGCGAGTGTGCGAGTGTGCGAGTGTGCGAGTGTATCTCACAGATACAGTTTGTCAACTGTGGCTATGCACAACGCATTAGCATTGTGCGCAGTGCACTCAAAATAAGGAAGTTTGATGTACACTCATTTAAATAGGTTCCCACGTTCCGCAATTAAAGCGCAACCCAAGCTCAAGAATTCATATGGAGGCCCGTACCCTGGTCAAGCCAAGAACCAGCTACGTTTCATGTCAAAACTCCAAAAAAAAAAAAAAAAAACAAAAAAAACTATAAACAGAATTTGTATGTTGACAATGTCACAGTTTTTTGGTTCTTTTTTTTTGCTTGTCCATAGTCGTCATTGTGTGTGAATGTATCTTTGTATCTTTGTTGTTGCTGCTGTTTCTTTACTTTTTTTGGGGGGATTTCTTTTGTGCCTAAATGAAGAAATTTGCTGAACAACATGTGTGGCTTTTTAATTCACTTCATTACGATGTAGGCAAATTAATCAAAGATCGCGAGTTCCTTCTCATAGCGCACATCCGTAAATTGTGGTCAGGCATCAGGAAATACAAATTGAAATCAATTTTTAAATAAATTATTAATTTTCAATCTTTATTATACTCAGTTTTCGTGTCACAACGCTTAAAAATGTAAATAAATTGATAAAATTGGCATATGATTTCCGACTTTCGTATACATAATGAACAGAATAAAACTTTATATTATTTATGCTTTACTCAGTAATGTCTTTGAAACATTTTGTCATACTTAATATTTAAAAGTATTTTGAGCTGATATTTTAATTATATTTTTACTGACGATGACTCAAATTTGAATGTTGCCAAGTTTGCTATAAGTGTTGGAAAGTGCGAAAAGTTATTAGGTATTTTCTGCCTTAAATAGGCTTCAAAAGCAAGCTATTGCAATTATAAATGGAATTTTCATTGCTTAATTAGTTTATAAATGAGAATGAATATAAAACTAAACTAAAATAATATTGGAAATATAACAAATTATTAACAAACGTTTCGCGAATTCCGGAGCCCTCCAAATCGTAAGTGTTGGGTGTTCTCAATACCGCAAAACAATAAACAGTCCGTTCGCGAAAGTTTGTCCATGAAGGAAGTGAAATGAAAACTTGCCGAAGAAAACATCAAAACAATATCGAGAGCGATTCGAAATGCAAAGGACTCAGAAATGGGAACAAGCCTGACAGATTATTCGTATTACTTGCGTTATTCGTATTATATGTGTTGCCAATGCCCCATTAAATCTTTAGCTTTCCACTCTTGCACCTCCAACGGGCAATTCTTTAAATGGCGCTCACTCGCTGATCGGAGTCTTTAATAAATTTCATGAAAATTCCACTTGGTAGACACATTTGCTGAGCTTTAACAAAGGCGCACATAAATCAATTAGCTGTCTCCTCGATGCCCCCAAAAAAAGCCAGCGCAACAAAGTAAATACGACTGCAAAAAATTAACAACGCCCACTGCGCATTTTTCAGATCTGTTTACAATTTTTTTCCTTTTTTTTTGTATTTTGTAGTTCGCATTTTGTATTTTGTATTTTTCCTCTCGCATTTCGCGCTGCAATTTATGACGTTGCAAGCGAATGCAGTGGGGCGTCTGGGCGTGGCAGCGACGCCTGCAGCAAACGTATTTTACTTATTAATTAGCAACAAAAAACTTAATAAATTTGCAGCTTGTATTAAATTTGCATGCAGTCGCGTCTGGATTTCCACCCCAAATCAATTTCAATACGCATATAAATCGCATTTTGATCAACATTTATAACTTCCGTGCGATTTGAGGCACACACATGATTTACAATTCGGTAGTCAGCTGCAGCCTGCCCCCTGCCCCTCGCACCCCTTCGGCTAACTTATAGCCGCAATATTTATTGTGACAAATTATTATGACGCTTTGTTGTTGTTGCCACTCGGCGGTGGCAGTGGCAGTGGCAATAAAAACTGCGAGGTAGCTGACAAAATGGATACAAAAATAAACAAAATGTTGATATTTATGGGGGGCACGGCTGAGGTTGGGGCAACCCTTTGTCGGGATTGCTTAACGTTTTTTCCCTGTCAACATTAATGAGCCAGAGACTTGGCCTGCAAATTATTTGGCACAAGCGCCAGCAAAGCCCTTCATTAAAAGCCACAACAAAATCACTGAATACGAAACTTAATTGTACAGATTTTGGCTAAAACAAACAACAACAAATGCGGCCAGACATTGTAATCATTAAGCGCTGGCTTGTAGTACAAATCGTTGTACTTAGAAGAAATGTTAAAGCCAATAAAGCTGCTGCTTCAGCTTCAGCTTCAGTTTTAACTTCAGTTTCAGCTTCAACTTCAACTTTAGCCGCAGTTGTGGCTCGTCTCAGCCAAATGAGGCGCAAAAAATGCATCCTGACACGATGCGATTTCGAAAAGTCCCCCCGAAAATCGGAAAAAGTGAGGGAAAACTTTGGCTGTGAAGCGGACTCGCTGGAAAATCGTGAACTAGCAACTGTGCAACTGAGCGACTTGATCCGCTTTATAATGTAACGGTTTAATTAATTATGTTAAGCTGCGGCTCTCTGGGCCACAACAACAACCAACAAGCAACAAGCAACAAGCAACAGCCAACAAGCAACAGCCAACAACGTGCAGCACAGCACAACACAGTTGTTGCCACTTCATGCGCAATTTTCGTTTTCAGCTAACTTGGCTAATCGATCAGCTGCAGCAAGCCGCATCCGCAATGCAAACCCCACTCCTCCCCCCTACTGTGCTTAGCTTCCAGAAATATATGTGGTTTTGGTTTTGGTTATATTCTGTGCAACTTTTGCCTGGCACGTTTTGTGGCATCTTTCGCTCTCATACCCGGTGCTTTATGCACTTGCAACATTTGCCAGCCTCTGCCGAGGCGGCTCAGAACAGCGGCTGCTTGAGCAGAGCAGAGCAGAGCAGCCAGCGCAGAGTCGCGTTGCAAGTTGCAAGTTGCGGCTCATGACGACATGCCCCGCGGTGCGGAGTGGCCGCGTCTCTTTAATAGTGCAACTCCGCAGCAATAACCTTTCTTATCGCCATGTGTCGCTGGCATTGCCCAAGCCCAGGCCCAGGCCCAGGCCCAGGCTCAGGCCCAGAGCCAGAGCCAGGTCCGGGCCCGGTACATGACCGGAGCAGCAGCGAGGCGGAGACCTGGACTTCAACTGGGACTGGAACTGGAACTTCGCATAGAGTTTGCCTGCATAACTTCACATAGCATCAGTTAAATCAAAGCTAAATCGCTTATCTTTATTTTCGCCAGTCTCAGTCGGCATTTTGTTGATGTTGTTGTTGTTGCCGCTGAGCAACGTGCGAATTGCTGTAGATTGCTCTGCATATGGTGGCATATGGGCCAAGATGTTAACATTTTCAGTTAATACAGAAATTGTTAGCTACAAACGGGTTTTATTTGTTCAGCTCTTAATCGGCCAGCTCAGGACTTTACTTGCTAAAAGTCAGTTCAGTTTTTTGATGGTAGTTAAAAACCTAATTTCAGTTTAAATTATAAGCAATGTTAGCCTTATGCATCTGCAAATTCTATCTGTATTTAATGATTTGTTTTATTTTCATCCTTACTAAGCCATTTGCTACTTTTCATCCCTTTGTTGTATAATCATTTCGAACTCAGTGCAGTCAGTATCGAAGATAAAGATAAAGATAAAGATTCTACTCTAATATTGTCTCAAAATATATTCATCTATAAGCAAAGTATTCAATTCTTAGATTAGTTAAAGTTAATATCCTGTATTATGTGATCCTATGGGACTAGGAAAGGAATTCATTAATAGTTAGAATGGCAATAATATACTTAAATCTAAAGATCTATTCATACATTATTTTTCCTCTTATTTCAAGATATTTTTCCTTTATTTTCTAACTATTCTTATCTTTCTTGTACAAGTTACTTGTTTCTATGCTCATTTCAAACTCAGTCAGTCTTGCATCTAAAGTATTCTTATTTTAAATTACATGCTTTTTTTGAACTCATTCATAGTTAAGTTTCCAGGCTAAGAATGCATGCATCTAAAGATCTATGCATGTGTTGTTTAATCATTTCTAACTCGGTCACTATCTATAACTCAATTAGTTCGTTCTCGGTCACTTTCTATACATAAAGTAGTTCATTCTTGAATAAACTACTTGTATCTAGAGTTTCATCAATACATCTTCGCCATTCATAGACTACTCATCAATAAAGCAACTCAATCAACAACTAGCTGCAATCCAAGAAAACCAATTTACGATTCGCTCAGTCAGGCAGCAGTTTCATTAAGTGGAAAGTTCTTGGATTTGCCACAGTTGCCACAATGCAACGGCTAGAAGTTGCACACGCGCACAGATACTTCCCACGAGTATCTTTGGGCATTTGTTCTTACCATTGACCTATATCGGAGCATAAACCCTGCTGGTTTATAGCAGTGTCAACCCCAAGTGGAGTTGCCAGCAATCAGCTGGGCACCTGCAACTGCAACTGCCACAGCAAGTGCGCTTCCGCCTCAGTCATCAGCTGAAGTTCAAGCGCGTTCATAATCAGCGCATTTTGTAGATACTCGAGGTGCATGCAAGTTAAAACATTTTGCGGTTCGTGTCTGGGCCGCAATTATGTTTCGGTTGTACTCCAGATACTTTGTCTAGCTGGTTCGCTTTGGTTGCCGCCGCCGCCTCAATCTCAATCTCAGTCTCCGCTCTTCACTCTCTTCACTCTTCACTCTTCAGTATTCGGTCTTCGGTCTCTAGTCGCTGTGCTAATTACTTTGACTAGTTGCCTGCACATGTAAGCTTAACATTTAATTATTGCGACTTAATGATGGCTCTCTTGCTGTGCTACCTGTGTACTTTGGGTGTGTGTGCGAGTGTGTGTCTGTGTGTATTAATAATTAGAAAATGAGCCGACAATGGGGCGGCGTCTGGGCTGCTATTGACTTTTGTGTTATACTTCTGGCAACGGTGCATTGACCGCAAATGCAGTCAACACACACACACACACACACACACACACATACACACACACACGCACAGCAAATGCAATTGGCCAAAAATTGTCTTGAATTGGCAATTGGCAACTCGCTGATAGGCAATTTTCAGGCGCTTGCTGTGTAGATAAATAGCAGAGGCTGCGAGTACACATTCAGATACAGATACAGATACATAGACTCATATTCTCATATACTCGTGGAGCCAAACTAATTTCACGCTTTAAATTGAGCGGCCAAGCGGCAAAAGTCTCGCGTTGCCTGCACTTTCATTTGTGGCTCATGGCCATGGTCACGCTAGGGCTGCAAGGGGTGGGCTGCCACGGGGGGCGGGTAGGGCGGTTGCATCAATTCAGGAAGTTCAATTAATAGAACGCTTAGCTTAGCTGTACTTCTTGGAAGTCTAACTGTATTGAACGCTTTATGGCGCGTAGCGCACGCGAACACAGCCCACCGCCTACCGCCTGCGACCGCCCCTCGCCACCTCTAACACGACACCCCCCCCCCCCCCCCACACAGAGTAAACAATTAAGCCAGGCCGTAATTGAAACTACCGCAAAGTGCAGCCGGCTTACAGCTAAACTGTCTGTACTTATGAGATACATTTTGAAGCCATATCAAGACAATGACAGCCTCGCTGCTCTAAGGCTTCTCCTGGCCAGGATTTACACTTGTACTTCAAGTGACTTTTCGGGGCTTATGCCTTGAGACGCACTAAACATTCAACAGCTCAATCTGTATCTGGCTTTGCATCTGCATCTGTATCTGTATCTCTAAGCTTAAGTATCTATCGCTCCACCCTTTTTGGGTTATTGATATAACATGATATGCCATCATCGGCCTCTTGCCGCTTGGCATCTCAGATTTGGCTTACGGTATCCTACGGCTCATAGTCGAATGCTTCGACTCGTATCTTCATCAATAACGACACGGCACAGCGTTCGCATCGTCTGGTTGCAGCAACCGAGCTCCAGATAAAGTCGCGATATGCGCATATGGGCAGCGCCTCCTCGGTTGCAGTTCTTTTATTCTCTATGCTGGCCAAAACCGAAGGTACCAACCACACCAGGCCTAGATGTCCATCTGTCCGACTGTCCCTCAGTCCACAACAACAACAACAACAACAATAAAAACAACAACAACAACGAAAGTGCAGTCAAAGTATTGTGGAAAGAGGTAAAGGCAACGGTACGTTTTGTGCAGAAATCGTGACTTGGTACAATATCGTTATTCGTAGATCATATGGTGTAAAAGCTTAAGTGTGTGGTGTGTGTATGTGTGTGTGTGTTTGGATATTTCCTAGATGCTTTTTAGTTGGCTGTTGGGCTTGTCTAGCGCGGCGTGTGAGGCCAACGTTTGGGTTAGGAGATTGCACACTATATTATGCCCTTCTCAGTTATATTCGTATTAAGCACTCTCAGGTAATGCATCTTAAATTTAAATACAAGTACAAGTGGAAGGCTACAAAGTACTCTCAGACTTTCCTTATTTTTATTGACTGCTTATTATAAAGCTCTAAAAGCTTTAACCCGGCATGTGAGCTTCAGTCTCAAGCTTGAGCTCCTTAAAAGTTCATCCTTACATTAAATCTAAAATCATTAAGCAATTGCAATCAAGAATAAATGAGCGCATGCATAAGAGAATTTAGATCGGAATCAGAAATCAAAGAAATCATCATTCTCATTCATCAATTCTCCCAATGATGCAAACATAATTGAAATGAGTGAAGCTTTTGGGAGAGCTCAGCGTAGCTTAAAGCTCACTCTCTTATCGCACTCAACTTGCTCTAAGCTCTAGTGTAGCGCATCAAGCGATCGGCCTAACCTCAAAGTCAGAATCGACAGCGCTAGCCACGTTTTGGTCCACACGATCACAGCGCCGTCTCCCTTCCCCCCTTCGCTGAATGGTTGGGCAGGAGTGCGCATTGAAAATCTTATATAGCACTGATCGCATGGCTTGGATGAGACTGAGACTGCGACTGAGGCTGAGGCTGTGCTACATATTTTGTTTGATGATGATTTTACAGCTTAAAACGAATTTTATGAGCATATGCCATTGTTTTGAGTTATTGTGAGAAATTTGTGTGGCATGGCCCAAAGCGAGGGCCGCTTTAATAGACAGGAAGACAATACGAGTGCTGGGCCGAGGACTGTTGGCATCAGGACTACTTAAGGCTCTCCTTCTGCAGTTATGCAGTCAGAGCAGCCAAGTGATACACATGTTCAGATACTTGGCGACATCAAATTGCAGGCGAGCTTGTAAACAACACACCAGCTCTGGCTAAGTAGAGTGCTTAATGGGTATCTACAACAACAACAGGCTGTGGCCAGTCTTCAGGCTTAACAGTAAATTCGTGGCCAAAAAGCTAAAACAACAAAAAAAAAACAGCAGCCGCCCAGCAATATGAGAGTCCCTACTTCTTTTCCTTGCTGTCTTGAACTTGCCACAAGACTTAAGAGTCCCAGTTGAGGCAGAGAGTCAGTCGTATCTTCGTGCCCAAGATACACTTTGTTAATTGAAAGCCATTAAAGGTAATTTTATGGAAGGCGTTAAGCCATGAAACGTGTAACATGACCATTGACATAGGCATCAGCCTTAGTCTTAGGTTTAGCTGCGGGGCGTGCAGGGTATCTCAGGAACCACTAGGACAACGGCGAGTGTCATGAAGTGAAGCGCAACTTGCCGCATTTGGTGGCTTGTTCCTCGCTTGGGTACTTTGCTTTACAAGTGGTAACAATTTCTGTCTGCTTTTTTTTTGTGTCTTGTTTTTTTTTTCTTCCCTTTTTTCATTTGATCCAAGTGCCATGGAATTTGTTTCTCTTGTTGCAAAGCGTTTGGAGGTGTAACTGACACAGAGTTTCTTGTTTCTCGAATGTTTATGTAGCTATATAGCATAGATCATAAAGATGTTATTGCGAAAGGAATGTGGACTGCTTAGAATGCATGAGTAATAACTGATTCGATCAAATGATCAAAATCAAGAGAAAGGTGGATAAAAATAAAAATAAGTATTAACATACTATTGATTGACGAATGGTTGATGGTATTGTTAATATTCTATTATTATTCAATTTGTTTTCAAAGCCCAAATTAACTTCGAATATTCGCAACGAAATTGGTTAATCAGAATAATGAATTAGGTCGATAAGTAGTCTCTTTTACGCTATAGTTTTTGTAATGTCTAATGAATATACCGGCTTATATAAGTCTCTATACATATTTATAAAGTGTTTCAAATGATGTTTTTTTAATCTTTCAGGCTGCAAATCGTTCTTCAAGCGCTCCGTGCGACGCAACCTCACATACTCCTGTCGGGGCAGTAGAAACTGCCCCATAGACCAACATCATCGCAATCAATGCCAATATTGCCGTTTGAAAAAGTGCCTCAAAATGGGCATGCGACGCGAAGGTAAGTCTACCCCCTACCGCAGCCCCTCCCTACAGTCGTTGTATAAAATTCTATGCTAAGAAAACAATTTCGAAATTTCTCGCTTTGGGTGTGGGTCAATTAAAAGTCAAACAGTGAGGCAAATACATAAATAAATTAAGCGCGCAGAGACCAAGGCAAAAAAAGAAAGAAATAAATAAAAAATAAAGAAAGTAAAAACAAAAACAAAACGGAAGTAGCACACGAAAACAGCAACAACAACTGCAAATAAGAAATAAAATTTGATTTCTGTAGTGAATTTAGGTTACGTTAGTCCAATAAATGGGACAACTAAATGTCACATGCTAGGAATTTGCACAGAACACGATTGACAAGTGTGGGTTGCTCTTTCGGGGCTCTACTTGACGATGGTTCAGCTATTTGGATACCAAATGGCCTGCCAAGGAATGTGGCCACAGCCAAGTGGCACATAATAATAGGCTAACACTTATAGATCCCACTTGTGTAAGTCCTCCCAATTACTCAATTAAAGGCACAAACTTATAGTACATCCCAGTGGAATATGTCCAAGTCATTCAAATAACTCAATCACCAGTCGATATATGAGCGTGTGAGCAGCTAATCACATACTTATTCATTGTCAGATTCCATTATCATAGTATACTCTGTTCTCAGTTCTTCCAATATAAACATCCTTGAAAAGCCATGTGTTTGTAAGAGAGAATGAGTATAACATTTAAACATATGTCAAGGTTGTTTGATATCGTCCCAATTTCTCAATGTTCAGTTAAGTTTTTTCATTTAAATTAGAAAGAGAACTACACAGTTGAGAACATGTCAGATAAATCAGGTAACAATAAACACATATACAAGAACCTAGCTAATGTTGTCCACACTGGTCCGTAGTGTTGGTTAATGTATTAGGTAAACCGGTAAACAGTTTAACTGAGACTGAAAAAACGATAAGCGATACTTTATCGATGAATAATTTATGTGCAGTTTGGTGAAACATTAACTAGAAATGATGAAAGTGGTTCACAGAGATAGCGTCTACTCAGGTTTAAGTAAGCTAACTCTATTAACTTTTAGTTTTTCGAAGAATTGACCACTTGCATACCCAATTTGCCTGTTTTATGGGCACAGGGTATACAAACAATTAAGCATTGGGTACAACATATTGACCCTAGAGATCAAATGCAAACTTGTTCGTTCGCTGGTTAATAATTATAAAATTGCCACAACTACAAGAAACGGCTGTTTGAGTATGAGTACTCAAATACTTGAATAGATGAATAGTTGAATAGTTGAATAGTTGAGAGCATGCCAAGTATTAGGAATTAGCTCAGTATTGTAATTTGTGTGTCGACACTTTTTGTGGCGCTTGTGGCAAGTCTTGCTCGCAATGAGCTAGCACAAATGATTTATTAAAGTTAATTTGATTAGATCTAGTGGATAACACTGACAGAAAATTATGGGTTAACTAGAACAGCATGCAAGTTCACTCAATAATTGATTATAGATGCCAGCAAATGAATGAATGAAATTACTATATACTTACATACTTAGTTGATGACGGAAATGAACAAATTGAAGTGATATAAATATGTGTGTCATTGTTGCATATGATTTATAGCAGTGTATGTGGTCAGTTAATCAAAGACTGGCCAAATGAAATAGTATATGCAATTAATATGTGAGCAACGTTTATCCGCAAATATTTGGCATAGTTGGGCCAAATGTTTTCCTGCAACGACGACAAATTGACAGGCGATTCAGAGAGTCGATCAATAAGTCTCCAACTGACTGATTGACTGAATGACCAACTGGCTGAGTGACTGACTGACAGAGTGACTGACGGACTGGTTGGCTGGCTAGTTGCAGTTGTCGGCATTAACAATTAACGTCTGTCTGGGTGAGAGACCCGTCGAGTTGGTGCGCAAAGCTGTTATTATTTGCACTAATATTGACAGGTTTTTCGCAAAATGCTAATAGCTGACGGCAGCAGATGTTGAGTTAAGTTGTTGTTGTTGTTGGGTCGATTTGGGTTAAGAACGAGTATAATGCATTGTATGGCGACTATGGCAATTAAAATGCAGCTTTAGCCACATTGTAATTAAATGTATCTAAACATTGATTTAACCGACTCTGCGTCGGCTATTGCGCAAAAATATGAAATATTTGCCTAGGCCAAGTACAACATTTTGTTTAACTAACAGACAGACACTGTAGCTCAAGTTTTTGGCTACCTGTTTGGCCATTAAATGTGCTATTACCTGTAACTGCCACTGGATGACAACTTGTCAACAGCATAAAACGCAAAAGAGTTCAACACCTTTGCCCAAAAAGCAACTGGTCGTAGCATTTCCTAATGACAACTTCTCTGTAAAACTAGTTCACAATATACAACAATAATATCAGCGCTGAGAAATCGTGAGAAAATGTATTTTCTGCATAGAATTTGAGACCCTTTTTCATCTATTTTTGGCGCTACTTAACACAAAAGCGGCACAAAGGTTATGCCTCGAGAGACCTCAACTCGCAGCGGTCAAGAAATTCCAAGGGTTCGGCATCAAATAACCTGAAAAAGTCGCATAAAATTAATGCCGGGGTCGCTCTAATTAAACTGCAGTGTCAATTGAACGGGGCGGGGTGGGGTGGGTCAGCGAACTGGACAACAATTTGCATAAACTAGTTATTTTTTCATAGCCAAGGGTTGGGATAGTGAAATTATTTATATAAAGGCATTTTTGATGGAAATAAAACTTAAAGCTGTGCAGCAAAACTGAACTGAAACTGGTATGAAAACTACAAAAAGGGGATGTAGGGGTTGAATTGAAGATCATGGTAACACAGTAACCCTAGAAAACCATATGTTTGAGATAAAGAGACAGATCATGTCAGATCATGTGCCAAGAAAATGCATTCAAATAAAATAAATTTAATTTTCTTCAAGTTTGTAAAACTTAAGCCAACAAACGATAAATATAGCGCTGCAAGAGGCCTTCGGCTATATTAAAGTACTTTTCTTATCAAATTTATAATTAAATAATTTAAAATTGTAACTTAACATGTAATGCGTAATTTAGCGAAAAGTGAAAGGCCTTTCGAGCTGATGCCGGAAACTGCATTGCTATGGACATTTCAGCAGGCAGGGCTCATTGGCTTGGCTTAAGCCCTTTATCCACTTGGCCACAATTAGCTTTAGGCCACTTGGGCACGCTCTCAAGTGGCTGCGGGCGGTGTCAAGCGCTTGTCATGTGCATCTCGATTGTACGTATATCGATTACATAAGTGAACTTTGAAAACAAAAGCACAGCCAGGACTTGAGCACGTGCTGGCTGGCTGGCTTGCTGGCTGACTGGCTGACTGGCCGGGCCAAGATTCATTCATTAAGTAATCAGCAAATGGAAGAGCTGTTATGGTTGTTGTTGTGGCTTACTTGGCTGCAGTTATCTCTAAAGTCGATCGTCTTGATCTGAGCAGCAGTTGTGAGCTGCGGCATCTGCAATGCTTAGTTGCGGTCAGTCTGCTCTCTGTGGTCAGGGAATATTTTCCCAGGCGCATAAATAAGCCCATGCTCAGGAACTGGACAACACAACAACAAGCAACAACCGACAACCAAACAACCGACAACCAACAACCAACAACCGGTTTGTTGTCTAAGGTGGCAGCGTCTTCTGCCTGCATAGATCAGTTGAAACGGGAGTATAAGTTGGTTGAGGATCTGGCTGGGCATGGACACAATTACGCAAATGTATTGTGTAAATAATTGTGTCGCCGTCGCTGGACACTGGTCAAGTTGGGTTCCGGTTCTAAGGCAACACAACAACCCCTGGAACTTAATTGCTTGGGTAAAGCAATAAACAAACACTTTTACGTACCCTATGTCCTATGCAAAACTCTTAGGATTTTGTGCTCATTGTCCGAGTGACCAAAATGCTTTCGCTTTCCGTTTTCAACAAAAGACGTTACTTTGCCAGTCCAGGTGTGTGTGTGTATGTTGTGTGTGTGTGTGTGTGTGTATGTTGTGTGTGTGTGTGTGTGTTGTGCCTAAAACAATGGTTCACCCAACACTTGGCATGATCAATAATCATGTTTTAGCTTTATTTGCTTTTCAGTCTTGCAGTACGTTTAAAGCAAAAAATTGTTTATATATGTGCCTTGGGCAATATCTTGCGATTTTTGGTTCGATTTTGTGGAGCTGAAATGCGACCCAGCCTACTATAACTGTGAGTGGGGTTAGGTGTGGTGCATGTGACTGTGCCTAGGTGTGTACCTCATATTTGAGGTGTAAGAAACCTTTGCTAACCCACATTTTGCCATCAAGTAAAGTACTAACTTCAATTCTCTATTGTGTACAAAGAATGTCTGCACAAAATGCGTCTGAAGTATGGCCAAGCCTCTGAGTAAACCCTATGTTTGTATCCTATGCAGGTGCAAGATCGAAATATATCAAATGAGCGGCATTGTAAGTCAAAGTTCATAGACAAGACATGTATTGAGAGCCTTGGAGCGCACCCAACATTTATATCCGTAGAATGTATTAACTGCATTGTCATTTAACTTGTTTTCTCCTAATGCAACTCTCTCACTTTCATAGACTGTCTCTAATATGTTGCTTATGCTTTAACTTGCCTCTCAGCAATCATGGTCTTCTTGCAATTATCCTTACTCTCACTCTATCTCTCTCTCTTTCTCTGGCCCTTAAATTCTGATCAATATTCCATACAAACATCTTGAATTCATAAAGCTATTCTTTCTTAAATCTCAAAAACATTCAATATCAATAGATTGCAAACACATATTTCTTATAATTCTGAAAATATTTAAACAGCTGTAGTCCTCAGCACAACTTGTACTGCTCAAAGAGAGCAAAAGCGCCGCGCTCGAACTCTCTTATTTACAAACTCTCGCTCTCTTTTGTATTATCATAAGCTCCTACGCTGAATTTACAATTTAGCCTGCATTTTCACCACGAAATGTGTATTTTGCTTATAATTAAATCTTAAACTACGCTCATAAGAGGCAACACAAGCCTGGAGAAACACACAGATACATACTTGCACACACGTGCTTGTATCTTGAAGATGCGTTGAAAGTATTTAGTTGAATTTGCATATCTAAGCAGTTGTGGCAACAAAATGTAAAAAGAAGGGGTTGCAATTTGGTAACTGGGCTTGGGTTCGAGACTGGGACAGGGACCAGGACTGGAACTGGAACTTGGAAAAGGGGTTTAGGGTTGCTGCGAATCCAAGCGCAAAGAAGAAAAGTATCTTATGACGTTGTCGGATGAACAAAAGGCAGCTTTACGGACTGCACAGAACAAGAACAGTGCGTCCAGATTGAGGTGCCTGATAGGCATTGTGCGTTGTGGCAGCTTTGCCAACAGTTGAATGGGGCAACATTGTGTGGCGTGTGATGTCGCGGTCAAAATAAGCGCACAAAGCTGCACATATTGAATTACCAACCAGCAGATACATACACAGACACAGATACAGATACAAATGCAGATCAACATACTAACTCTCCCTCTCTCTTTATTTCTCTCCTTGCAGCTGTTCAACGTGGCCGCGTGCCGCCCACACAGCCCGGCCTGGCGGGCATGCATGGCCAATATCAGTTGGCCAACGGCGATCCAATGGGCGTGGCGGGCTTCAATGGCCACTCGTACCTCAGTTCCTACATCTCGCTGCTGCTGCGCGCGGAGCCGTATCCGACATCCCGGTACGGCCAATGCCTGCAGCCGAACAACATCATGGGCATTGACAACATCTGCGAGCTGGCCGCGCGGCTGCTCTTCTCGGCGGTCGAGTGGGCCAAGAATATACCCTTCTTTCCGGAGCTGCAGGTGACCGATCAGGTGGCGCTGCTGCGCCTTGTCTGGTCCGAGCTGTTCGTGCTGAATGCGAGCCAGTGTTCCATGCCGCTGCATGTGGCGCCACTGCTGGCCGCCGCGGGACTGCATGCCTCACCAATGGCTGCGGATCGCGTGGTGGCCTTCATGGATCACATACGCATCTTCCAGGAGCAGGTGGAGAAGCTGAAGGCGCTACATGTCGACTCGGCCGAGTACTCCTGCCTCAAGGCAATTGTGCTCTTCACCACCGGTAAGTTGCTGGACATTCTGTACAAGGATGTGCCCGCACTGCTAACCAAAGTTTCAGCGCTGCTGGGCAAGCGTGTGGCAGCCGGGGATGGTGGCGCTGGCAACGCTGTCTGCACCAACGATGAAGTCCTTGGCGTGGTGCGTGAGCATCTCGACGAGCTCAATCGCCAGGAGTATGAGTCGCAGCTGCAGCAGGCGCCGCTGCATTTGGCCACCTTCATGAAGAGCGTGGCTGGCATGGAGGCTGCAGTGCAGCAGGCAGAGCAGCAACAGCAGCAGCACCACAACCACCACCACCACCACCAGCAGCAGCAGCAACAGCAGCTACTCCAAAGCGAGTCCAAGCCAATTGCTGCTGCTGTGGCTGTTGTGCCCTCCGCCAGCAGCGCTTTCAGCAGCTGTGGCAAGTCCGCTGCCGCTGAGGTTGATCTGCTTGCGGCGCTCTATGCCAGTTCCAACGGCAACGGCGAGTCCAGCGCCACCGGCAGCAGCCACAACAACAGCAGCGGACTGGGCGCCTCGCTGCCCACTCAGTCCCACAGCGCCTCATCCTCCCTCAACTCTACCGCCTCGCCGCTGAGTGTCGCAGCAACCACCGCAGCCACCGCCGCCAGCGTGGCCTCAACGCTGACCACCACGGCGTGCAGCACGCTGGCCGGAGCATATCAGACGCCGGGCCAGCAGCAGGCGGCTGCTGCGGCGGCCATGTTCTATCAGACGCCCCCGCGCACCGCCTTCGGCTCGGCCTTTGATATGTTCCACCACAGCACGCCCTTCGGCGTGAGCCACGCGGCGGCAGCGGCTGCGGCGGCTGCTCACTCCGGCAGCGGCGGCAGCTTCGGCAGTCCGAGCTATAGATACTCGCCATACAGCCTCGCAGGCAGTAGATGGCAGTTGTAGCCGCGCTTAGATACATTATAACAATCTGTCAGTTGGTCAATTGGTCAGTTGGTCAACCAAGTCAACCAAGGGCCAGCTTAGTCGATTGCTTAGGTTAGCTATTGTATCTGTAACTTATGTAAACCATGAAGTACTTACGAGTAATTATGTATCTGTGTAAAGTTATTATTAGTGCCTACTTATTTATGTATTTATTGCCTTAAACTAAGTCTAATTTATATTAGCGCTAATTTAGCTTAGAACCTGTTCTAGAAAACATTACCAAAAATGCATACAAAGAACAAGAGAGGAGTAGAGAAGTTGAAGAAAGTTGGAGAAGAAAGAAAGACTTAAGAATATACGCTGCTGTTGCTGTTAAACAATTTAATCCTGGCTTGTGTTTTTACTTGATATTTGTTACTAATTCTTTAAGCTTGTTGACTAATTCTAAACGTATTTTCATTTACATTTGGTATTAGTTTTTGTTCATTTTATTTAGTTTGTTACTAATACAGGTTTTGATTTTTGTTACTAATCCCATAATTAATATAATAAAATAATAATCATACTAATAGTTGAATAGAATCTGTAGTCCTAATTTAGGATGAAGACTTTTGTTTATGAAAAGTTAAAACTTCCATAAACTGTTTACTTATTTCAAAAGTTGACAAAGATTCAAAACTTCTTCAGTATATAAAACAAATTTGGTTCACTTTTCAAATGTGCTGATTTACTTGTGCACTAAAATTAAATATTCCAATAATATCAGTTTCTGAATTCAATCATTTTCCAAAAAAATTAAAAAATATTGATTTTAGACTTTGATATTTTTGCATTCCATTTATTTTTATTTGAAATTATTTTTTTCCATGATCAACTCGTTTTAATTTCATTAGAACACAACGGAAATTAATATAATTTGATCGTTCTTGTTATTATATTGCACATTATCAGCAAAAATAAATTGCTTGGAAACCTTGAAATGATGGAAAGTTATTGATAAACTTACTGATTGAGGTCTCTAGCAATCAAGTGATTGCCTTTGAATCGGATTGTATGAAAATCGTTCAATGATATCCGATTTATTTGCAATTACACACCAACCCATAGAAGACTATAAATGCAGTTAGTTTTCAAACGCAAAGATCTATAACTTTTGATATTTACTGGCTGCCTTTATAGTTTTCTAGCTGCCTTGCATTTATTTATTTAAAATGACTAATTTTGACTTTTTTATTTTTGAACAAAAGCTTAAATACAAAGCTAAAGAAACAAAGCAGCATCACACACTTTGGCACACGTTCTGGACTTTGGGATCAACATGCACTCACACTCACACACACATCTAACACACACACATATACATATATACATATAAGCAAATCCATAAATATTAAACTATAAAAACTAATAATGGCGAATGGCTTGCAGTAAATGTTTATGTATTATATACTTTATACATATATTTCTTTGCTTACCTTTTAATTTTTATGATAGATGTTTATTTGAAATAAATCAACAATATTTGTATGCAAATATTCTTGTTAAAAATGAACTGCACACACATTTTTTCAAATTTAATTTATATTACACAGTCTAAGCGTTAAGTTTAAGATTAGTTTTAAAGATTTCCCCCCTTAGGAAAGCAACAAATGCAAAATGCTTTGTTGAAAAGCAAAAACATTTCACAGATGGCAGCTGCTGCTGCTTCAATCGCTGCCCATTGTCCATTTTGGCCAAAATTCAGCAAAAGCCCCGTCAACTGCACATCACTCCTTTCCCCTGCCGCTACCTTCCCCCAACACACCGTGTGTGTTGCCTGCTCGGTTCGTTTGTCAAACCGTTGGCTGGTCATGTCAAGCAGCTGTCCCAGGCGCACGTCGCGGCTGTCCTCGATCTGCGACACTGACTGCGACTCCCCAAGCTCCTACTAGCTACCCCCAGCTCCCAGCTCTCAGCTCCCAGCTCCCAGCTCCACCAGAGCCGGCGACGTTTATTGACGTCGAGATACCACATTATGAACATTAATACAACACTCGTTTATGTCGCTTACTTACAAGCCGCAACGGCTGCTCCCTGGCCAAGACATAGTCAGAGTCAGAGCCAAGTCCAGCTTCAGCTTCAGCTTCAACTTCAGCTCCGCAGCGGCCAGGCAATGAAAATAATTTTCCAATTTCCAAAACGCTGTGTGTGTCGCTGGGTTCGGGTTCGGGTTTGGGCTTGGGCTTGGATCTATTGTGAGGGGGCGTCGCGAGTTCGTGTTGCCTGGGCTTAGACACTGACTCCGACTCCGACTCAGACTCCGACTCCAACTCCAACTCCGAGTTCGAGTCTTGTGCAGCAATTGCATTTGAATTGGCTGCATGAGTCCATAAACTGCAGCCGATCAATCGCTGCAACGCACCCCTTGCACCGCTCTGCCGCTGATTGTGGTAGACACGATCGCGGTAGTAAAATACCGGGTATAGACTTAGTAGATCTTCTGCTTTTTGGCCCTGGCAGCGGCAGTGGCAGCAACAGCGGCAGCGGCAGCGGCAGCGGCGGCACATTGACGACATGTCTGCGGTTCGGTGGTGCATCTTCCAATCTGGTTGTGGCCTCCGTCTGCGTCTCCACTCGCCTGATTGCTGTCGTTTGTTGCAGTTGTTAAGAGTTGTAGCTTTCATGTCTTGGCCACACTTTTTGACCAACATTTTGTGTTGGTTTTAGCCTTAGCCGCTACGCTGGCTCTGGCTCTGGCTCCGACTCTGACTCTCAGGCAACCTTTGTGTTTGTCTTGTTGCTGATGCCCAAATCGTTTTGTGGTGCTCATTGATCGCCTGCGCTACTTTCTGAAAATTGCCACAGACGTGCCTTTGTGCCTTGTAATTAACAGTTTCAAACAGACGTATTTGATTAGAATCATTTGGGCGCGTTTTTCCTTTGGCCCGATACGATATGATGTTGCTAGTTTTGAAATGTTCGATCAGTTAAGCTCCGAGACAACATTTACCTTAGGTGATGCTGATGGCAATGCCAGAAATTAAATTATAGGCCAAACAATATTGATGATAATTTTTTTAATATTTCACTTAAATATTTCAATAGATAACAGTTGGGTAATTATAAACAAAATATGTTTTTAGAGAAAATGAAGACAGTAACAAAAGAATATTTTTTGATATTTCTTTTAATATTTCAATAGATAACAGATAATTATAAACAAATGTTTTTAGAGAAAATTAACATTACTATCTATCTAAAAGAATGTGTTTCCGTATTCAAACACTATATCCTTCTCTTCACTCAATGCACTAAATTATTTAATGCTAGCTTACATTGAAAATTAAACACTTCTAATTGATGTGAAATTAGTGAAATATTTTTGAAGTTTTCTAGAAATTCAGGCAAGAAATGCATCGTCTAACAATCGTCTAAGTAAATTGTTGTGAAAAAGATTATTTAACAAGCTCTTAAATGGAAATTATAAGCATCTTAAATGGAAATTGTAAGTCCTTCATATTGCAAGCTCAAAAATTTCCCTATTTGTTAACAATTGTACATAAATTCACAAGCTGAACATATCAAATTTCATGATATGTTGACCGCACTTCAGAAAAATGATTTTGCAATTAGAGTTTATCATATAGGAAAAATCTATCTCCATTCAAGTTTATTTCACTTTGAAAAAGTAGCTTATACATATAAAATTTGTATTTTTGCAGATCAAAAGAGGATCATATTTGTTAAATTGAAAAAAATATTAGGCATGTTATTTCTGATTCTTAAAAATGTACAAAATAATAATAATAATGACCATTGCCTGCATCAGCACTGTTTTCTCAATTTTTGTCGCATTTCCTTGACCGTTACTTTAGCAGCTCGTAACCAACTCAATCCGCAATTGCTTGTCACCAAACAAATACCTGTCATTTGTGTGGTACATTTCTCGAACAACTCGTAAAAATGCCGCTCGAAATGAGTTCAGAGTTGACCTCACATGACCCCCTGGAGCCAAAGCTATAGCTTAAGGCGAAGGCGAAGGCGAAGGCGAAGGCATGCACCTAATGCTTATTAAAACTAAATAAAGTTATAACTGTTGCCATGGCAGACACGAAGCCGGCAACGAGTCTTTAAGATTTCTTGCCCTCAACAACGTAGTCGCTGTCCATAAAAACTATATAATAAAATATAATGCAGCAATTCATAATTTTTGTTAAACAGCTTAACCTTTCCTATGGCCAGAGTCAGTTGGAAGCGGGGGAGGAGGCGGAGTCGGCTCGGTTTGGGGTTTGTGCCACGTTCTTGTGTGACCAAAAAATCTGCTCCTTTTTCGATATGCATGGATTTGTTGTTGTTTTTATTGTTGCTGTTGTTGTTGTTATTGGAAGCACAATTCGGTTACGTAGTTACATCAACTACTTTACGGTCATTATGCATTTAAAACACGCGGTCACGATCTCCGCGCTGAGTTAGTAACTGCGCAGAAGGAAGCAGGCGAGGCTGGCGGGGCAGGCGCAGCGGGCGCAGCGGGCGCAGCGGGCGCAGCGGGCGCAGCGGGCGCAGCGGGCGCAGCGGGCGCAGCGGGCGCAGCGGGCGCAGCAGGCAACTGAGGCAGAGATTCAAAAAAAATCGAAGCCAGGCGAAACAGTTAAAAGCCAAACCAAAATCAAAGCCAAGTTAAGCCAGAGCCGTAGTTATAGCCCGTCCCAAGCGCGAGAAAGCTGCAGCTCCAACTTGGAGCCGCATTTCTTTTGGCCAAACTGAAAACTGGAATTTCTTTCACTTCGTCGTCGTCGTCGTCGTCTGCATTTCAATGAAACTAAAATTTTTGCAGGCATATTGAATCGAATTGTGGCACAGTTTTGTTGTTGCCTTTTGTGCCTCTTCAGCTTCATGTCCTACCAAACGGTTTTATGATATTCGTCTTGACTTTGTGGTCAACATGGGGGACTTGGGCTACAAGGATCATCAGAGCTAATGGCAAAGTCAATTGACAATTATGACCATGGCCAATAAAGTGATTCGCTTAGGCTTTTCATCTCAACTGGCCATGTCTAATTTGTATCTTTCTGAGTTCACGATTATTGCCGAGTTGTTGTTGCTTGTTTATGAAATGAAATGGTTAATAATTGCTAATTGAATTTCTGTTGCCTTTGGCGACAAATCATTTATCTTGATTTACGCGCATTGTGTGGGGGCGTCCACAAGCTTGAAGTTAACATTGGCCATTGTGGGCTTTAGGTTTATTGATTGTTTATTTTGTTGGCCAGTTGAACTTTGAGTTGGAAATGGGCCAAATGAGACTTTTGTATCATAAAGTACCAAGCGGTTTGGCAGGGTGTTATTTCCTATTTCCTCAGGTTGCAACTATTTCGTTTTCACTGTGGCATAAAGATTGTATAATGTACATAAATATAGCATGGAAAAATTGATTAAAACTCAAAAATACAGTTTCCATGCGGCTGCTTGTTCAATAGATTGTTTTTTTTTTTTAAATTTTCTACTCATAATTGTATGCAATTTGCAATATTATTTTTTGTTATTCTTGCAGCTTATTTAAGATTGACAAATCACTTAGGAAGTGACAGATTGCTTGCAATATGTAAACATTTTTGAATTATCCTATTTGTTTATTTTTGCACTTTACCCACAAAGTATTTATCTCCATTTTGTTTATCTTAATGATCAACACCTTAAAAAGCCAGGAATATTTCATATTTAGAAGGTTCACAAGAAAGTATTGCATATTTAAAATGGCTGAAAATTACACTGATGAAAAATAAGTAATTCTCATATTTTTGGCTTTAATAATATTATTAAAATTATAAAGAAAAGGTTAAGTATTATATTTTCTTATGTCTTTAAATCAAACAGTTAAGCTAATTTAAGCTTGAAGTTTACACTAAGTACAAATAAGTTAAATATTATTATGCAGTAATAGGTATTATTATTGGCTTAAATATTAATGGCATATTGGGCAATAAACTGTAAATCGAACCCCTTATGAGAGCGATCTTTATAAATATGGTGGCGTTTAGTTACCCGCACGGTGGTTAACTCTAATGAACCTATTTCCAATCTATTTTTCGTTTGTTAACTTTGTAACCCAATGTATTGGCTTACAATTGACAGTCTGCAACTTGAAGTACGCTAGCGTGTGTCTAAAGACCGCCAAGCCAATAGAAATCATGGCATGCAGCGAATCGCATAATAAAATTCAAAGAGCCCAGTTAAAAACTGAAATACGAGACATGAAAACGACGCATTACGTCCCAATGGTGGCATTTTGCAATGCAATCAAATTCGAATTCACACCGCAATCGGATACGATGACGACTTCAACTCCGGCTTAAACTCAAACGATGCCATCAGATTGGCAACTAAGCCGCCAAATGGTCAATTCATTTAGCAGCAAGTTTGCAAATTCAAATGCAGCACATGAACCGGCTGCAAGCGATATTAATATACAATTTTGTGTAATGTGCAACGATACTTTTTTTTTCATTTTCTTAGCATGGTCAATAGATACTTATCGCATTTGGCACCGAAATGATATCGTCTCATCGATTTCTTGAGCTCGTGTGCGCTGACTAATTAAGCAAACAAATTTCAAATGCTATTTCGGCACGGCAATCTTAACAACAATTGAAAATGCTTAAGGCTATGCAAATTTACAAGTGCTGATGTCTAATTTGAATTTCAAACAGGCAAACCCAGCAAATACTTACATACAGACTCGTATTAAAAATTTGCAAACTCGTGTATCCACAATATTTGTTGTTTTACAACATTTACAACTGAACACACAGACACACACACACACACACACACACACACAGCTAAAATTGATAAGCAAACTTTTGTGGCTGGCAATTAACACTTGACGGCACACGCTGCGTATGCGCAATGTCTTCGTCTTTGTAATTTAACGACAAGTCCATAGAGAAGAAAAACACCCCGTTAACGTTCGCATTTTATTATGGTGCCATTTGCATTGCCCCATGTTGAGGGCGTTGCCGCTTAGTTTAATTTTCCAAAATTTAATTAAACGGCCTGTTGTTGGCCTGTCTGTTCCAATGTACTCGCAAGTCCGGGCTTCAATTGGGCATAAATCATGCGAGTGACGCAATCGGCTTATTCCGTCATGTGCCATTTGTAGTACGTAGTACGTAGTACGTAGTATGTGTATGTGGGCGTGGCCGCAATTTATGTTGAGTTACTTTGACGTGACCGATGGAAGCCCATTCGCTGGAAATGTATATCTATCTATCTACCGTAAATGTATGTCAGCGCCAGGTGAACTGCAACTTCATAAAGTTCATTTGCATCTGCATATTGTAAGTGTGTGTGTGCCAAAGCACTAAGTTCTATTCTCTTTGTTTGTTTATCTAACAGATGCCTGCGGCTTGTCGGATGTGACACACATTGAATCCCTGCAAGAGAAGTCCCAGTGCGCCCTGGAGGAGTATTGTCGAACACAGTATCCCAATCAGCCCACGAGATTTGGCAAATTGCTCCTGAGATTGCCATCCTTGCGAACCGTCTCCTCACAAGTAAGTCGAATTATTAATTTCTGATGAAATTTGGTATGTGGACTAGTGTTATAGAGCTGGATCTATGCCCAGTATAACACCGTTTCAATCTTGACCAATAAGCATTGAATAACCAATTACCGGATATTCTTTAACCATAAATATTACTACTTCAATTTGGACTCCTAAAACCATTTATTTATTACCAATGTCAAATTTGTATCATGCTTAGCTGATTTCAACTCACAAGAAAGCTTGTTAAATGGTTAAGTGCAATGAGAACTATATAGTACTCAGTTTACTCGATTTACCTCCGCATAATAAGTCCTTAAGATAAGATATAGTCACACTATCTCATATTTAAGTGCAATGTCACCCTAATATTATTTCTAACGTTAGCGTTGTGAACGTGAGAGTTCTATTACAGTGTTGTAAAGTTTTTGCTAATGAATTAGGGAAGTATTTTGAAACTTAACAGTGTTGTAAACGTAGCTTTTTTGCCGCTGCTAGCACTTAAACATTCGCAAAGTTTATTGCGCAATAGATTACACGTGAAGTCAATATTTGAGGCCAAAATCATATTCGGAAATATTATACAAAAGACTAGAGGTACAACTTTGATTATACTTAAATATTATATAGTGTGGTTTCCTGATTTTCAATTCCAACAACTTACTTTACATTGATTCTGCAATATTAAAAGTCTTATAGGTCTTTTAAGTTTCTAGATACCAACTATTTATGTGATTCTTTGATTGAATTGATATTAATTCTCGATCCTTTGTTCTCTTTTTCTCCGCTCTTCACCAGGTCATTGAGCAATTGTTTTTTGTGCGTCTAGTCGGCAAAACGCCCATAGAAACGCTGATCCGCGACATGTTGCTAAGCGGCAACAGTTTCTCTTGGCCCTATCTGCCTTCGATGTGACACACAATGTGGCGCCAATTGACAACAACTTGATCATCAGCCGCAGCTGTGGCGGCCGCTGTGGCAGCCAATCATAGCAACACTACGCTCAACATCAATCCCTGCAACAACATCTCTGGCAACGGCAACGGCAACGGCAACAGCAGCAGCAATGGAGGCGGGGGTGGAGGTGGAGGTGGCAGTGCTCTTGCTGGCAATCACAGCCACGATCATAGCAATGTTGCTGCCATGCATGCAACATACGGCGGCAACAACTACGGCAACAGCATCAACAGCGTTTGCAATCAGCAAATCAGCAACTACAACAACATCAGCAGCAGCAGCAACATCAACGCCAGCGGTTTCCTTGGCGCCGGCTGCAGCAGCAACGGCAGCGGCAGCAGCATCGATTATATGGCCAATGCGACTGCTGCATATGTGACACCAACAACGGCAGCAGCAGCAGCAGCAACAACAATGCCAACCACTGTGAACACAACAACGATGCTGTCTAATTACTGCGATGCTGCGACTATGATGATGGCCGCTGCCGCTGTCAATGCAAATCAGTGCCTGCAACAACACCACCAGCGGCTGCTGCTGGCCAGCAACAACAGCAACAGCAACAACAGCAGCAGCAACAGCAACAACAGCAACGAGCATCTGGCAATGGTCACTGCCACGGCCGCGGTCATGGCCTCCTCCTCCTCCTCAGCGGGCTCGCTGTCATCGGCATCGTCGACACCGACAGCAACCGCCGTCGCGACATCGCAGCAGCAGCAGCAGCAGCAGCAACAACAGCAACAGTCGCAGACACTGCAGCAACAGTCGCTGCCATCGCCGCCAAATTTAATCGATATCAGCGAAGTTCCTCTTATTGTGGATGTCAAGTAGTGTAATTATTTATGCATATTGAAAAGAAAAACAAACACAAAATGTCTAATGAAAAATGTAAAAAACAAAAAAAAAGAATCGTGTAGCTTAATTGTTTTAAAATCTCCTTTAGTTGTTGTATCTTGTACATAAACAAATTTCAACTTTCTCCAGGCCCCCACAGCTGACAGCCAATGGAGTTTTGTGTCTTGTACGAACCACAAAGCTGCCAATGGTTAAAGCTGACAGATTCTGGCTAACTTCAAGCGTTTAACGTTTCAAGTTGTTGCCGAATAATGGGCGGCAATAGTTTCTATGTCTGTATAATATTTAAAGGCACTGAGTTCTACTTAATTTTTAAAAGGAAAACTAAAGTAAAAATCTCGATATATCCTCACAGAAAATAAAAAGACAATGTAAATGTATGTTAGGCAAAATATTTATGTATTTCTTGTAGCATATACATATATATAGACAGCTAATATA
This sequence comes from Hirtodrosophila confusa, assembly GCA_035043065.1. NCBI lineage: Eukaryota > Metazoa > Arthropoda > Insecta > Diptera > Drosophilidae > Hirtodrosophila > Hirtodrosophila confusa. The sequence goes on along the minus strand of JAWNNI010000174.1, from coordinate 560,311 downwards.
TATATCTTATAGTGTTCTTTACTATACTCCCAGTGGTTTGCAGAATTATACCAAAAATATATTTTTACTTTATGTGTGGCAATTTTTATGTGCTTTAGCAATTTTATTTTACTTTAAGTAAAATGTAAAAGAAATTAAGAAAATCAAATTCTCAATCTGCTCTAAACCATATCTCAAAGATATGGCAAATTTACATATACTATTTCATTTTACGAGTATTGCAAAATTTAGCAAATTTTTTAATTTTATTTTCAAAAGCGAGCAAAACCAATTCAGTGCAATTTTCAGTTTTTAAAAGATCTTTTAGACTAAGCATTATTTTATTTATATGTATAAATATAAACGTTTTATATATTTTATAATAATAAAAATTGCGTTTTTAAAGAACTTTTCAATGTTTTTCTTTCTATAGTTTAATACCCTTGGAAGACATATTATAATTATTTTATTTATGAAAATATTTCGAAAGATCGTTCGCCGACTATCCGCCATATAAGTCTGTTCTTGCTTCAGACGACAGAAAGTATATAGAAACTTGATGAAGATGCTTGTAAGAATCGGTTAAGGCCTGGCGAATTTGGTCGCAACTATATTGGTAAAAATCGAAATTTACTTCCACTTTTAAAAATATCTTTAATTTCTAGATCAAATTTTGTAAAAATGTTTTTTTTTCTTATTATAATTTTGAAAAGGAACTGCAGCCAAAGCTTTGTACATAAAAATATGTAAACAGTAGAAAATATTCCTTAAAATACCCAAAAGAGTTTTCGTAATGTTCAACGCTATTTGCGCATTATTTGTAAGAATCTATTGTGTAAATAATATATATAATTTACCATATTCAATAATGAAATACAATTACCGATTGAAAACATCTCATGATCGCGTGTAAATACATTTGAAGGTGTAAATCCGAGCAACATTTGTAAATGAATTGATAATAAATGTCAACTAAATGGTAAATAAATTAAAATACTTACGAATAGCTGGGCAAGTGCATCAATAAGTATAGATAGAGCACATATGTACATCTGTATGTAGTGAAGTATGTACATATAAATTACCCCTATCACAGTTGATAGTCTCTATAAAGACTCATGTGTGTGTGTGTGTGTGTATGTGAGTGTGTTTGTGTATATATGTAAGCGTGAGTAATTGACATCGTACAGAACAGCAACACATCAAATTTCAGTATAATACAAAATGTTGATTGCTGTAATCGAATACATTTAAGTATCAATTAGTATAAAAAGAAAAGTTTGTTTTGATAATTTCTATATGAAAATCAAGTGTCAGTTAAATAAAATTAATTTAATAAATTCAAGAAATCTATATAACTGAAATGATCCTGGAAAAAGTTCCTTGCACAGCAACTCTCATAGCAACGCCCATTCCCACTTCGAAATCGACATGTTGAAATATCATGTGTTGAAAGATAAATGTTCAAGTCATGCCCGAACCCAAATCCCGACCTCTATCCAAATGACCCTCGGCGGGGCCAGTGCCGTATGGCAATTACCCGAACTGCTCCAAAATTGCCAATAATGAGACATGCAACTTGCGCAGCTTAGCCTCTGTAATGGATTGCCATGGATTGGTATCAATTGCAGGTCAATTCCTCAACGCCGCAAATACGTTTTGGGGCAACAGCCGTCCCATTGAGGGGAGCGAAATTTCACGCGCCGACAAGATAATCGTCGCACATAATGCCGGGATTCCCTAGTTTGCTCTCGGCTGCAAGATCGAGTCTCAGTTGCAGCCCCAGCCCCAACCCCAACCTTAGTCTCAGTCGAAGGATCGTGCAACGCAGACAGCGTGTTGCCAGCGAATGAACAAATTGCGGCTGTCTTGTGGGCCGACGCTGCCGTTGCGGGTTCCGAATGACAAATTAGATATCGAAAACAACATTTTGATCGACAGGCGATCGCCACCGATCGCGGCGGCATTGGGAAAACGAGCCGGAAAGTAGGAGTACGAGTACGACTACGAGTACGCGAAGTATAGCTCAAATTGCTGTTCGAGCCGTGAGCCAAAATTGCCTGAAATAAGGAAGGCATTTTGCGGTTTGCCGAGCGTATCCAAAGGAGTTGATGAAGGTGTTGATTTGATTACTTTTATGTAAGCGGCCAGTCAGCCAGACAGCCAGCCAGCCAGCCAGCCAGCCAGCCAGCCAGATCGTTGGCAGTGCCAAGATATCTGCAGTCTGTAGTTCAACATATTTCTCAAATCGTGATCGGGGCAATTTTGGATGGATGGATTTCGAGTTGCAGTTGGAGTTGTCTTCAATTGTGCCGCCGTGCCAACTGGCAGCGATTGGGACTCTGTGCATGCCCAGCGGCCAATATCTAAATGTGAAAAATGATTTGACTTTAATGGCCGCCACTGAGTGATCATCTGATCATCAGATCATCATTGGAGTCTTGATGCAAACATCTTGCAGATTCGCTGCCTTTCCGCTGAAGGTGTTAAAATTTTTGTGACCAATTGGCCTGGTAATCCACAGTGAACTTGTTGTTATTGTTGCTGCCACCTTCCACTGCAGTGGGCAGGTAGAGTTAACGGTTGCCGTTGAGCTAACGTTGCAACTTCAACTGCAACTTCAACTATTTTGCATGCCACTGCCTTGATGCGATCATTTTGTACCCAGTCTACAAGACTCCAGTTGTTGTTGCCTAGGCAAATGATTGATTCGTTCTGCGGTTGGGAAACGTGGGAATTTGGCTTGAAGAATTGGAGGTGTGTCGGCGCACTACTTTCCGTATGCCAAATTATTATATTTATGAGCTGTAAATGAGTTATGGAAAATTAGTCGAATTACGTGGATAAAGTGTAGCCTAGAGTTGACCACGACTGATCCAATAATATGGGGCACATCATCTGGCAAAATTACTTACTTTTCTGGTGTTAACTTTCCGCAACGAATTCGGTTTTTGACGGAGCTAAAAAAGCGATTATTGAAATTGTTTTGTATGTAATAAAATTTAACAATGCATGTATTTATTTTGTATTATTTTAACCAATTTTGCTGAACAATATCTAAAAAACTTGTGTCGCACAAACCAAGGAAACAGAAAGGATTGAATAATATTGATCAGAGCAAAGCACGAAAAAAAACAAAAATAATTTTAACCATTTCTTAAGAATATTTCCATAAATATAATTATGCCATAGACATTACCAGTTTTGGAATGAATAGGTTTATGCATTAAACCGCTATCTCAATGCCAATAACTAATTCCAGAATATTTAATACAATACAAATTCAGCATTGCTTCAAAGCAATTTATTTTACAGAACATATTGTGAGAAATCTGTAAGCTTCCAACAATCTGTGGAAATATTTTTCAAGCTAAGGCTATGGAAATGCTTAACACATCCAAACAATAAGAAGAATAATGCCAATCTTAAGCCAACTACTGTGCAGTGCTTACAAGACCATGGTCCATAGTCCACACACACACACACACCAACACACACACCTTAATATACACACAGGCAAGCACAAAGCCGTCACAAAGACCCAAAGATATTAGTGGGCATTTTTCAATCCTTTGACGATGGTCAAAATAAAATATTATTTCGCGCGTTAATACGCAAAAATAAGCAACGGGTTGGGTGGCAGGCCGCCAATGCGGCTAGGCGGGTGGGCACCGTGAATTGGCACCGTACCGGTATGGACCCTGTACCCCTAGCACCCCGCCAGTCCCTTCACCAGTCGCCTACCATAACGATTCGCTGAGGTGTTGTTGACTGAGAAGTTATGATGGGAGCTGCGCCGGCGCAGAGACTGGCAATTGCAACGCGAATTTGTGACTCGTTAAGAGCGCGTGGCAACACTCGGGGGCAAGGATCGGGCAGCAGTTGCCTGTATGTGCCTGGATACTAGTGCCAGGTACACCATGGGTGGGCCCATGGCCTGGCCTGGCCAGTACGCAAAACGCTTTTGACAATTTGTACTTGTTGCTGGGGCTGCTGTGCGTTATAAATTATTAAATAGAAATAGTATTCAATACACATATATTTTTTTGTATTTTCTTGCTGGTAACTTATTGGGCATGCGGTGTGAAATATGTGTAATTGGAAAACAAATTCCCATTGCCTAATTTATGACTTATGCAATTGCAAGATATTTATGATCTGTGTGCCCCTTGGCGGGTCACGGCGAGCTCCAGTGTGTGGCATGGGGCCGTATTCCATTTGTTACCTCTGCTAATTAAATTATGAAATGCGTCTAGGACAAAAGGCAAACATCAGAGATCTAACCCAAGCCCAGACTGCTGTCCTTAGACAAAAAAGGGCCACATGTCCGAATCTGTGCGTATTCAATTTCATTTGCTTACAATACATTTTATGTAAATTGCCGTAATGTGACAAAAAGGGAAACACATTTCAATGACAGATATTCAAAACATGGCACAGGCCAATCTCAGACTCCCTTTCGGGGAGTGTGGGGGATTCGGGCGCTGACAAAGACGATGACGTTCCTAATGAAATTGGACACCAGAGTAGTCCACTTTGCCCCTACTCCCGCTGTCATTTGGCATCCTGGCTGAGCCAAATAAATTAATGTATCGTGCGCATGTCGCCAGAGAAGGAGAGATACGGAGATACCAACCCGAAAATTATGCAAATCACGGACAGAGTCGTCCGTTGCATATGCAAAATGTTTAACCCTTAATTGGCCCATACGCCGGGCGACATTTTGTGGCCACTGAAGCTCACCTATCGCTGACATTGATAGCCATCGCGCCAGATTTGAGATACACTCCTCGCTGCTCGCTCCTCGCTCCTGCCCGCCGGCAACAGTCGCATGTGAGGAAAAACTTTTTCAATTACACAACAGCAACTCGAGCTGGAGCTGGCTCTGGCTCTGGGTTTGGGTTTGGGTCTGGCTCTGTATTGGGTTGGGTTCCCTTCCTCTTTCCTGCTCAACGTTGGCGTTGGCGTGAATTATCTGTGCAAACAGCCAGTGACAGGCGTTGAATTGCCACAGTTCTCTCGTTTGTTGGAGTTTATGGCTCGGACTGTCCAGTGGCACTTTGTCGCATAATATGTTAATCAGCGGACCCACATGTCAGGCCAATATTTGCTGCTTGGGGTCCAAAACACATTGCGGGTGGTTGGCCATTTCGTTCGCAAAACGCGATATGGGAGGTATTTCTGATCCAAGCTGGACTACTCACCTTTTAATCGGCAGGAAGTTCACAAGTTTAGTTTCCCTCCGTTAAGATACTTGCTCAACATGAAGGAACCAGCCACTTCTAGCATACAAAATTCTGTATGCAGCCTTTTAAATTGCCATGAAATTATATTAAATTCAGTATATACAGCTTTTTGAATTACCGATAACACTCTTCTTTTCAATAAATATAATTCAAACTTAATATTTGTATTTGAAGTATTGGGCTCAAAATTATGAATGCTTTTGGAAAATTCTGAAGAACATTTTTATTTAGGATCCTTGTAGTATTTTTACTCCCTGTACCCATAAAATGGGTAAAAATGGGGTACTAAATCTGTGCAAATGTATGTAGCAGGCAGAAGGAGACATCTCCGACCCTATAAAGTATATATATTCTTGATCAGTATCAAAAGAGATTTCGATTTGGCCATGTCCGTCTGTCTGTCCGTCTGTCCATCCGAATGTCCATGAACGCAAGGATCTCAGCAACTATAAGAGCTAGAGACACCAAATTTGGAATGTAGGTTCGTGTATAGCGGGAGCAGGTAAAGTTTATTTTAGATTTGAGATATTTCCCCCTGTTCCCCCGCTATTCGATAAAAACCGTTTTACAGTAACAATTTTCAAGATATTGATTTGGGATTTGGCATGCACAATACTTAAGTCACTCTTAATCTATTGTCTAAATTTTAAGTCGATCGGATAACTAACACGGAAGTTATTCACAAAAGAAGATTCAGTGCTGCAGCGCGGGGTAAAGAAGCAGCACAGTTACCACTTTAAATGCCTCGCTTGCGTGCGCTCGAGCTGTCGCTCGTGTGTGTGCGTCTTTTGTGTATGTGTGCGGTGTGTGTATATGTGTAATTGTACGTAGATGTGATCGGAAATTTTTGACCTGGGTACAGGGAGTCTTGTAGTCCGGTATACTCGACTATAGCATTCTTACTTGTTTTCAGATACGAAAATTACCAACTAATCCCAAACACAGTGTTTTACAGAGTCAAAAAATACTTAACATACTATAAATAGTAAAAAATACCAAAAATACCACAAATCCTAAATTCAATCCCTGGGTGTAGTTCTTCCCCAGAATTGGGGAATTGTTCTATACGTAATTAAGCCTGAATCACTTTAATATATAAATAATGATATTCAATTGAAGGGGAAAACTATTAATCTCAATAGTAGATAGACTACAGGCTTCATCGTTGTGACTTCATCGTTGTGACTGTTGACGCTGATCATATATACTGAAATATGATCGAAATACCTCCAGCTCACTATTCCCATTCTGGGTACGGAGTATATTATATTCAATAACATCATATTCAGTTTGCAGAGAAGGAAACCACTCCCCAGCACCTCCCTCTCTCCCTCTACAACATATGTACAGGTATATTTAATGGCTGTTAAATAATAAGAAATAAAAATATTTATACCCAATCTGTCGTTCACACAGTTACACCAATGGATTTTGCATACTCGTATATCATGCTACCTTCTCTGCTCCATTTATTAACTGGCTGGCACAATAAAAGCCGGCAGAAGAGTGTTTTGGCCATAAATTGGCATTTAAATTAATACAATTTGAATTATGTGGCTTGGTTGCGACCATAACGGCCAATGGGGGCCAAAGGCAGAACGTGGCACCCCCCACAGCGTAATTTTCAATCAAAATCGCATCCGTGAAATTATCATGAACTCAGCACAACAAACGACGTATCTACTGTGTGTGTGTGTGTGTGTATGCACAGGAGATTATCAAATTGATTCCAATTAACACTTGCCACCGCATCAAAGCTCGCAGTTCGAGGCGCATTCTTTGTGTACGAAAGCCATATAAATATTTCACAATTTACGGTTAACAGCCACAACAAGATCAGGCTAAGACCCGCCGCTCTAAGGGGGAATCAAGTTTATGGCGGCGACCCTTTTTACCAATCCCCAATGCCCAACACCAAAAAAGCACATAAGTTAAGCGCACTTTGTCGTTATTCGTAATTCGAATTGACAAACGTTCCTTCTCCGGCACATTTTGCCTTGCCCAGTGACCGGGCTGCGCATGCCCCTCAGCTCCATCGTGCTGTTTGGGGCTCCTCCGATCCTTGGCGCAGCGCGTGTGAAATGATAAATATTCCATAATTTCGCTTGGCATTCAATTTCGATTTGTGTGACACATAAATTACGAATTAACGCTTTAAGCTCAACGCCATGCAGTGCAACCAGTTGGATTGTGGGGCCCAAGAGTGCCTGCCCCAAGGGGGAGGGTGGCCAGGTATTGAGCAGCACCGGGGGCGCTCTGGGTCACGGGTGGGCAGCCAACAACAACGCATTGTGCTGCGTTTTTCGATCAATTTGGTAGTTGCGCATGTGTCGGACTTATAAATCAGTCCAGCTTTCCCCCACCCATCCCCCTCGCTATGGGATCCGAATAGGAAGCGAATTGAAAACCAGCTTTGAACTGTTTTGTTAGGTTTTGGCTGTCAGTTAGTTAATGCAAATCATATGACACATATACACGATCATTGAATGCAGCGTGCTGAGCTTTGAGTTTGCTCACTTCCTGCTTACAGTATTCAAATCATAAAAGGTATTTAAAATAATAGGAATCGAGTTATACGATCTATTGCGATCTATCAGCTTGGTTCTATGGGCTTTTTCCCATCACATCGAGGGAAATTTTCTTCAAAACAAGTCAAGACCTTATTACAAATTCATTAAAAACTCGTAAAATGCTCTCTAGTCGAGTATACCAGACTACAAAACACCCTGTTCCTAGGACTCAAATTCCCAAACACTTCTGCGTATTTCCGCAAACATAGACACGAGCGTCAAGCAGTTCAGCGGCAGTGCAAGCAAACAGAGCATTTCAAATGCAGCCTTCGCTGTGTTCTTTATTATGGTTTTGCAATACACAAAATAGTCTCGGGGATAGTTAAGAGTGAACCAAGAATCTATATCTTTACAATGTAATTATAAATCGTATTTATAGACTAGCGTAAATATCACGGAATATTTAAAAATTTAAAATAAGCTTGACCTGCGCTTACATTCCAGATTGATTCGGCATTAATACTTATCAAGAATATATATACTTTATAGGGTCGAAGATGCCTCGTAGCATACATTGCCACAATTTTAGTACACCCTGTTATTTTATGGGTACAGGGTGTGCATATAAAATTAATTGAGATCATAAAAGCTGAATCTTTTAGCTCAGCTTTCCTCACTTATCTTTGTGTACTCAGTAAATTACAGTAGCACATTCTAATCGCAAACTCGAACCCAAAGAGCTTAATTAACTTGAAAATTTATAAAGTTCGTTATGAACTGAAATTCATTAACGAGGAGCTCAAATCAAAAGTATAAGAATAAAGAGACCTGTAAAGTAAAAACCAAATAATTTACTTAGAAAAGGATGTCCTGCCGCTTGCCATGAAGCTTCCGTAGTACGCTTAAGGACACATGAGGAGACAGAGGGGGGGCCATGTGCTAAAAGAAGCTCCAAATGGCATTAGCGCTGCCTGCAATGAGGCATAGGAAAAGTGAAAGATACGCACAAAAGATGATTAATAATCTCAAAGGCACACACACTTATATAAGCGCACCCCCACCCTCCTACCCCAGTCGTACAGGGAGAAAAGCACGCGGAAAATCTGCACTTTCCCTTGAAACTGTCGCAAGACAAATGTCCTTGCTGCGTGGTCTGTTTTACAGTTAATTTAAGTTGGCAGCGCCAAGCGGATGCAGCCCTGACAGGGCACACCCCCCATACCCCGCCTGAGGAGCTCAGACCACAGAAAATGCTGATTTTGTCAACTGTTTGCCACTGATAAAATTATTAGCTTGTCTTTGTTTCGCCCGCGCATCCCGCCCCCGCACCCGCCCCACTCGACCCACCAACATTTTGTCGCGTTTTGCCGCATTTTTGTATTAAAATGCAAATTTTTGGTTAATTTTGTTGTTTCTGTTTTAATCAGCGGCCAAACAGGGCGTCGCTTCTGCCCCCAAAAGTGCCGCCCAGCCACATCCTGTCTAGCGGTTGCACTTGGCTGATGATGAATAACCTCGGCGTATGTTTTGCACCCCCTACCCACCCCCACTCGCACACAGCCCCAGTTACCGCAGCCCCCACAATGCGCTTGGATTTGAGATTAAAGATGTGGCTGCTTGTATTGCATAACCTGCGGCTACATTTTTAATTTTCAGCTCGTAATTGGTGCGGCTGAATATAATTTTTTAATTAGCCCACCTAATGGAAAGTCTTACTAGGAATCATAGACATTAACAGAGACTTGGGCGGAAATCTTTCACTGGGTCCTTTGAGGTACAGCCAGTTTTCAATGTCTCTTTTAGGAATCATAGACATAGACTTGGACTAATATCTTTCAACCGCATTACAACAAAAAGTTATTTGAGGTACTACCAGCTTTCAATAACGTTTTCAAAGGAATCATAGACATTAGCATAGACTTGGGCTGAAATCTTTCAACCGTAATACAATAAAAAGTCCTTTGAGTCCAGTTTTCAATGACCTTTTCGTTCCCAAACTATACTCAATGAGTCACATGTTAGACAACTTATCCTGTCACAAAGACATAATACTTGGAGTCCCTGAAATCTTTGTTAGATCTATCTAGCAATCGATGTTGCGAACCGATGTTTTAATTAATTAAGAGTATCTTACAGCTGGTAAGGTAAGGTTTTTAGTACTCGATAACTTTAACTCCAAACTACAGCATTCTGACTCGGTCTTTAGCACATCTAAATCAAACTAAATCTTTAATTGCCCAACAGAACATTCAATGAATCTGTTACTTGAAGTAAAAAGCGCGACTGACTCGTTACCTTTGAACACTATTCTCTTCTCGCTCTAACCAGTTGTATCCATATCTTCTATCACTGTGACTGAATCGCTGTGAGTGAAAATATCGTGTCACACTGTGACTGAATATCGGAGGTAAAGATCCGCAGTCATATTTTCTTTTTAACAATCTTTTTTCTTTTCTGCTGGTATTGACTGTTACAGTCTTGATTTTAACAGTCACATTCCCGATATTAACAGTCACAGACCGAATAACAGTGGCAGTCCTGCTATTAACGACACCAGTCTGGTTTTACCAGCTGTTAATGTTGATATTCACATTAACAGCGCGATATTAACAGTCACAGACCATACTTTCATATTCAACATTAATGAATAATGTTCGGACTCCTCTGCAAGTTTTCAGATTAAGAAGACTTTGGAAAGCAAAATAGGTGCAATTGGATCGTATCCTTCACCAGCAACATACGATTATTACTGCTTTTGGTTGTCACTGTTATATAATAACATTCTAGGCTGCATATGAACGCTGTTAACTGTTAACTGTCAGTGTCTAAATATTCAATAGACTGAGATATTTTTGTTCAACAACAGTTAGTTAAATTCGAATAGTTCCCTATATTTTTATTGGTGAAGTCTTATACAATCTGTCAGCTGATGTAGATTACTGTCATTTAAATGCTCATGTGCTTGTGCTCCAATTTAGGTGGCTAGGCGTAAGATCTATGTATGCTTTATCTGGGATCTAACCAACCACTTGAAAAACGCGACATTGTATGAACCTAGTCTCACATAAAAGACATAAACAATTAAACTCATTTGACGATTAATTACGCGCCGCTTCTAAATCGCGTGCCGACGCCGCCGGCGATGCCAGTTCAGCAAAATGTGTGCTATCAAAACAACAACAATAACAACAACCAACAACAACAACCAACAAATACAGCCAACAACAATTGCTGCTGTGGCAGCTAAAGTACAAATTCATTTGCTGCTAAAGACAGTGAGGCGATCGGAACTTGCATGTCGTGTCATAATCTTGATGAATGCATAATTGCATGCCCAACAACCCGGCCTCGGCAGCCCGGACCAGCCCGACCCAGCCCAGCCCCACCAACCCAAGGAACCCATCACCCAAATACCCTACCCAGTACCGCCCGCACCAACTTTTGCGGTTACGTGAGTTCCACCGCCAATGTTCCCATCTAATGGGCTTAAATGTCAACCAGCATGTGGAAGAGAACTTTTGACTTGGGGGAGTCCAGAGTTTAGGTATATCTATTTTCATAATATTTTCATATACTTTGATATAGAAAACTCCAAGTTTCTTTCCATGCACATGCAATTAATGAATTCTGCGGCAATTAATTATTTGAAAAACATAAGCACCCAGTAAGGCCAGGAAATCAACCCAATAAACTAAATAGCAACAACCACCATGAGCAGCAGCATCATCAATGGTTATCCATATAGCTGACCTAAATTATTCAATTCGTTTTTATTTATTTTTAATTTTTTGATTTGTTGCAATCTTTGCTGCTATCTCTTTCTGTCATTCTCTCTCCCTCCCACCCTATATCTCACTGTTCGTTCAAAGATCGAATCGGGCAAGCCAAAGGGGTCTCTTCTTGTTTGTATAACTATTTATTCTAATTTGACCCGCTTATTGCCATCCCAGTAACATTCTCACATTGGGGTCGCCCTCGGTTCCGATATTTGTACACACTTAGAAGATATGAGGGGCCGCCCGTTTACCCCGTTTTTAATTGCTTTAACAATGTCGCTCGATGCTTAAATGATGAATCACTTTTTCATTAAAATTTGACTTTGAGTGTGACCCTCATGTTGCTGCTGTTGACTTTTATGTGCCTAATATATATATGAGTAAATATCCCTCAAATGTCGGCTTCATTGATAAGAAAATAGAAACTACACATTGCATCAGTAATTTGATGGGTAATATCAAAGAAAAAGTATTAAATTTAGAGGAGTTAGACCATATCTAGACCGAGAACAGTATTATAGCCTGAGGTATCCAAAATTCATCTGCGTATGGTACAGGAACTTTAAGTCTCTAGCTGTTATAATATATGAGATCATCGGGTTCATCCTGACTGAAAGGCAGGCAGATATAGATACAGGTACAGGATGTAAGAATCATTGATGAAAATGAATCAGAGCCGTATCATATCTTATTCATTCTGTGGTTCATATGTGGTCATTCAACTTGAACATGATAAGAATAGAAACATTCAGTACAATAGTAAAAGTCTTTGGATAGTCTCTTATCACAGTAATAGAGTTTTTTGAATTGCATGTTTCTTGGATTAAAGCAGCTGAAAAAAACAAATTATGCAGCAGGTGTTCTTGTCAAGAAATTCGTGCAGAATGTGCACTCAGCGAAAAATAAAAAATGATATTACAAGAATAAGAAAAGAAGATTGAAATTAGAATAATAATCAAAAGTCGAAATGTATGTAAGTGTATTTAAGCGCAGGTGAGAACCACCAAGAGTCACTCGACTTCAAAGTTTGGTTTAAAGAACAACACTAGAGAGCCCTTAGCAAGCTGAAGATGAAAGTTTTTATTATTTTCGGAGTGTTAAGCTGCATTTATGCCAGTACGGCGCAGGATGTATCTACAACTGAGAATCTGGTGTGGAATACAACAACTGTGGACACCACATCAGCCGAAACCACAATGAGCTCCACATCCGTCACTCCAACGACTGAATCAGTCCAAGCCACCTCTTCCGAAAAGAATATCCTACAATTACTGCAAGAAAACACCATTGCCTTAAATGCATCCGATAATTTGCTGAACCTAATCAAGGCCAACATTAGCCAATTCTCGGCCAGCTTAAAGGACCAAAGTGAGCAGCTACCAAGGATTTGCTTGCTGGACCAGCAGCTTACCAACAGTAGCGAAATGTTAAGCTATGAGACAGCGGAACTTCGTCAGGATTTTTACAATACCACCTACAATGTTAAGATGAACGCTGAGCGCACTCAACCATTCGTTGAGATATTCGCGCATGAACAGCAAAAATACAAGAACCAGGTGATCCAGTTCCAAAACAAGCTCCAGGATTACCAGAGTAGGGTGATACAGAGTTCGCAAAACATTGACACGAGCATTGAGCAGTTGACCAAGCTAGTATCACGCAGCGTTCTACCCAAGCTGAATGGTCTTAAGAGCTCCTTTGTTAGCCTCAGTATCTCTCAGTCCAACATTCAAGATGAGCTGAAGAATGCCCCGGTTGTCAGGGCAATCAACGAGGATTCCATCAAAAAAATCAATGCTCTAGATCAACAATTGGCTTATGTGAACCGCAGCCAGGACACACAACTGAGAAAACTGGCTGAAGCTTTTAAAAATTTGACTCCTGAGAATCTAACTGCAATTCTCTATTCGCTTCAAGAGTTGGACATCTCCCAGAAACGCATCGAACTGGGTTTGGCAGTTTGCGATAAACTCAGCGTGTTCCCTCACCCCTCACTAAGGCCGAAGACCTGTGACATAAGAAACACCCCAAAAACAATAACCTTAATCTACAGAACCGAAACCCCATCCCATAAACTGCCCAAAGATCCCCATGATGTGAACTATGAGATTGAGAACTATGCAGAAGTTTCACCAGCAAACCTGAAGGCCCGTACTACGAAAAACGCCGCATCAAATGAATTATCCTATTCACTTCCAGACTCTGTCGAGTATAACGACATTAACAAAGCACATAATATAATTGAATCTCTTGAGACAAATCCAAAGACTGAAGTGCTTCAGCTGGAGCAGAATCCAAAATCTTTCGATACCTATGGGAGTAATAATGAGAAAAGATTTACTCAAGCTATTAACGCTTATCAAACGCAGGAGTTTAAGAAAAATGAGATATATGATATTGAGAAACCCCATAGAGTCAATCCTGAGCAAATCTATAATAATCAACATTTTAAGTCTAATCATATTCTAGATGGCAATTCTTATAATGATAATGGTTATAGCAGTAGCTATGCGCAGGTTCCCAAATCAACTAAACGAACTTGGAATGTATATTCTGAATATTAATTTGAATAACCTAACTGCAATAAGCAAAAGTCCTGGAAACTTTAAAACAAAAACATATTTTTAATAATATGCTTAAATAACTAGAAGAATTTAACCTATAAGTATTATATTAAGTCTACTTATGTAATGCAGAAAAATAAAAGTTTCATTATTAATAATAATATGCATTTATCTAAATTCCAAGTTTCCCTTAGCTTGAAGAAATTAAAGTGGCACTGAACCAGTTGAAAGTAAAACAAGAACCAACTCAAAGCAAACTTAAATCCGATCAGACTACAAATTGTACAAGTCAAATATGCCAACTATTTGGTGGCTATCAATTTACAAACAAGAGCATACCGTGAAGCTGCTAAATGAAACTGATACCGGGCGAATGGACCAGGGGTTGAGCGATAGAGTAGATTGGATTGGGATACTCGTACAGTAGGTGGCAAGTAGACAAAAGTCGAAAACAAGCGCAACATGAATGAACCTTTTAACATACTTGTAGTTACTAATTCCAAGCGACAGGCGACACAAAAAACCAAAGTAAATTTTTCATTTGTTTTCATTGTTGGCCATTTGGACTCGGGACAGCAGGACAGCAGGACAGCAGGACATGCAAGGAGACCAGACCAGAACAAAGTTGTATAAACAAAGTGACCAAATCACTGGCAACGTTTCTGGCTACCAAAGTAGTAGTTGTTGTTGTTGATGTTGTTATTGCCAACAGATGCTATGCGAAGGTGTTGCCAATGCTGATGTCCTCCAGGTCCCGCATATCGGCGGCTATTCAGTTGTTCGGGTTCGACATTCATGTTCCGGGGGATTCAGGCACACGACCGTTTTTGGCGCAAGCGGTGCAATAAATTATCAGCTGCAAAGGAGTCAGGAGGACAGTCGGAGTGAGAGTCAAAACAAAGGCACAACACTAAAACTCGAGTACCACTGCGAAAGAGATGGCAACAAAGCACGCACTCAGCCAGCCAGCCAATTGACAAAAACAAAACCCAAACAAAACTCGGCTCAGAATGACCAGAAGTATGCCCAAAAAGCGTACAAGACAAAATGCAGCCACATAAATACTGACAACATGCTGCGACCCGAGCTGAAGCTGTAGCTGAACCTAAATCTGAGCCTCGTTCTGGTTCTGGTTATGGTCCTGGTCCCGGGCTCTGACTCTGACTCTGACTCTGGCTTGGTTATCGGCCAGAAGTCAGTCGGAAGCAGCCGCACAGCGTCCAAATGACAACTTTGAGGGCAAAGTCAATGAGCGCCTTCCTGCTCCCTGTTGTCGTCGTTTGCCAATGCTACCAACGCCAGAGACAAAAGGACCCCGGCGCGTTCCATATCAAAACATGAATACAACGACAGCTAACAAAACTCTCAACATGCGTTGAAATGCTAAGAAATATTTTGCTGCCCTCTGCCAGCGGCTGGCAACATGCAACGACTCAAAAAGTTGTTGACCAATAAAATAAAACAAGTACGAACCACTATCTTCGGGATGCCGAAAATAAAATACCCTTGCAGGCCACATCTTGTCAAATTATAACAATAATGCAAATTTACAAATTATATAAATTTGTATACATATTGTATAGAGTAATCGAAAAATTACGTTCGCATAAATATGAGGATTTTGACAAAGATATATGATAATGCAAATAATGCATCATTATAAGTATAAAATTATAAATATACTGATCCAATCTGACCTGTTACGTCATACACTAAATTTAATCACTCAATTAAAAATCCTAAATTAAGGATATTCAAAATAGATTTAGTGAAGAGTGAATGTAGTTAGTAACAATTTTCAGTAAGGTGTGTAAGAGAATGTAGAGAACTGATCATATTGTCGATATTAATTCCAGAAAACAATAGCAAAACTTTTAAACCTACACGTATGCTTTAAATAAATTATACTATGCTATTACTTTTATAATTAATTATGCTATCAATAAATTATACCATATTTACAGCAAATGAGTTTATCTTGATATAGTATCACAAAATTTGTAATTGTTGTGGGAACCATCACATATGCATACACCTGCAAAAAAATCGATGATTTTTGTTTTCCGACTTAATCGATTGTCTTAACACTATCGCGATACTTTAGTGTCTAGTCCAAGATCCACTAGAAATCAAACACGAGTTAAAATAGTAGTACAGTTTATTATGAACTGGTTTATTATGAAATGAACGTCATAATAAATTTGTTTTGTATAATACTATGAAAAGTAAGTAATAATTACTTACTCAGTTTTCATCTGAATTATATTACCCATTTTTTATAATGCTTTATATTTCAAATTACTTTAGTATTTGACTATCGAAACTATACACTGAAAGCCGAGAGAACTATGGATATTTTTACAGCTCCCCACATGTATTTGTACCTTCTTACGAGTAACTAAACAAAATCTGTATTTATATTGACGCCACTTCATGAACTTGATATGTACAACTAATTAAACAGAAACCTGTACAGGCATAAAATGTATATGGAACAATTGGCCAAGCACTACGGAAATAACTTGCACTTGGCCAACAAATGAGTTGAGATTTTAGCACCAATATAACTAGCAAAATTTGATTTAACCAGAAATAATAACAACAACAAGAACAATGTGCGGTTCGAGTAACAGCTTCGTCTAAAGTTCCCCTGCTCGGAAGATTGAAGCCGCATGCTGCATGCCCCATGCTGCATGCTGTGCGCGATTCATGTTTGGTGATTAAAGTAAAGTTCGTAAATTTACAGTTTTCATCAAAGAGGCGACTTTTAGTGGACTGGACTCACCTTTTCAGTGCACAACAGCGCAGAGTTCAGCCGGGTGACTGTGACGTTGACTCTGGACTCTGGCTGTGGCTGTGGCTGTGGCTGTGGCATGGGCCAGACTCGGTTCCACACACACACACACAGGCACACACAGACTCACACTCGCTCCTTTGGCTTTTCTAAACTGATTTCCAGCAATAAGCATTAGTTGAAAATTGCAATTGTTTTTCGCCGGTAGAAGCGGGAACAGTGCACTCCGCACCGCGGGGGAGTGCCAAGGCAGCTCCAACCAAAGCCCAGGTTCAGGCCCAGGTCCAGTCCAAGTCCCAGCCGCACTCTTAGTCCCAAGCAGCGCTTGGCACGATTCCACAACGAGGTCTCGGCACAGGCACATCATCAACTTGGTCGTCGTAGTCGTCATCGACAGCGAGCGCAGCCCCAAAAGATATCCAATTGTATTTAACGAATTTTTGAGTAACCAAAAGCATCTGCGAATCCAATGGCGATGGCGATGACGATGACGATGCCGATGCCGATGCGGACTAGTGCCCGACTGTTGCCTGGTGGCTGGCCAAAGGTGCGCTGTGCCGTGAATCATATGGACACCATTAAATGGAAAGGCTTTGGCTATGGCAATCACCAACACGCGTCAATTGCGCGCTGTGTGAGACCGCGAGGAAAAACTGAAAAGCTACAAAAAACAAAACAAAAATAGAATCAAAATGAAAAACCAAGAAACTGCGAAAGGTAAAACGGCAAATGGCAAACTTTGATTGCAGCCTCGCTGAAATCTGGCCGCGTTTTTCGCTGGAAATGCGCACAGATGGGATGAGATTTGTTCACTGGGCTGGGTAGCAATGGTTACCAATAGGTTGCCTTGGTGTGAAACTAGCCCTGGCCAATGCCATCATGCTCTTTGGCTGCTTGTCATTGCCGGCGAGTTGTGCATCAAAAGCCAAACCGCAACCATTAATAAACCTAATAACAACATTAAAGCCAATATCTTTTTAACAAAAACTAATCAGATTTCGATAAGTGCACTAAATAAGCAGATCAAAGTGCTGGTAATAAATGTAATTTGAATTTCACACACACACACACCGCGCACACTGGCACACCACAGCTGCAATGTTGCAATGTTGCTGCTGTGCATGTTGCCGGCAACATTACTTAATTGCATTGCCAAGGATATCACCAGAGTGCGGCACAGGCAATCGATCGTCACGGATTATCAACTTGTAATAGAGCTGCTGCTTCATATCTCAGCGCTAAATTATGCATTGAACAATATACCAAGGGCTGTTGTTGTTGCTGTTGTTGTTGCTGTTGCTGTTGCTCATTGGACAGGTGTTGATTGCTCTGGTCAGGCTCTGGTTGCCAATTTATTGCCAGCCGCTGCATCTGTCGGTCCGATTAGAATACGCTCGCAGGCTGGAGACTGCACCACCATGTTGCTGCTTGCTGGTGGTGCAGTCGTGTTGTTGCTGCTGTTGTTGTTGTTGTTGTTGTTACTGATGCTGTGCACTTGCCAGGCGAACGTGTTGCAAATTATTGCAACTTGTACGTGACTCAAATGACGACAACAGCCACACGCTAATTCGAGCTGGATAATAACTGAAAGCCAGATATTACTTTTTTGGAAAATTCAGAAATATTAAAATCTTATATTCACCCTTTTTATCTCACTAGCTCTGATTTTCATACGGTTTATTATGTTTAATAGAAAATTGAAAATAAAAAATACATTTATTCTTTGCTTTTACTATTTTTCTTTACTTTCGATTTCATTAGGGAATTTCTATGGCTTAAATAAATATTGATTAGAATACAGTAATTTTTTAAAGAGTTAATATTTAAAATATTCCTTTAATGAAAATATTAAGATTGAATAGAACTTCTATAGAAAAGTACCCATATAAAGTTAACAGGACTTCGAGCAAGTGAAACCAACAATGTTTTTTATACAAAACTCAATTTGAAGTTTAATAAAACTCTCACTTAGTTTGGATGTAATTATTTGTATTAACAACAAGTAAGAATGCTATAGTCGAGTATACCCGACTACGTAACTCCCTGTACCCAGGCCTAAAACATTCAATCACATCTACGTCCAACTTGCACATACATACACACATACACAAAGACGCACAGACACACTGGCGGCAAAAGCGACAGCGCAAGCGAGGCAATTTAATTGGTGGCTGTGCTTCTTCTTCCCCCTCTCGCTGCATTACTGAATCTTCTTTCGTGAATAACTTCCGTGTTTATTATCCGATCGACTTGATTTGACAGTATATTAAGAGAGACTAAAGTATTGTACATGCTAAATCTAAAAGCTATATCTTGAAAATTGTTACTGTAAAACGGTTTTAATCGATTTGCGGGGGAACGGGGAGATATCTGAAATATGAAACAAACTTGATCTGCGTATGGTATACAGGAACCTACATTTCAAATTTGGTGTCTCTAGCTCTTGTAGTTGCTGAGATCGACGCGTTCATACGGACAGACGGACAGACAGACGGACATGGCCAAATCGAAATCTCTTTTGATACTGATCAAGAATATATATACTTTATAGGCTCGGAGATGTCTCCTTCTGTCTGATACATACATTTGCACAGATGTAATACCCCCTTTTTACCCATTTTATGGGTACAGGGAGTAAAAAGCATTTCATACAAAAACTCATTTTTCACCCGATCCTATGGCAGCTATGTGATATAGTGCTCCGATTTTGACCAAATTTGATCAGATTGTATAAGCTTCTCAGAAACTCGGTTTGGGTGAGTTTGGTGGGGATATTTTCATAAACAAAAATGTTTTTCATACAAAAACATGGTTTTCGACCGACCATTCCTATGGCAGCTATATGTCATAGTGGTACGATCCTTCCGGTTCCGACATATGTACTGCCTGCAGCAAAAAGAAGGATCCGTGCCAAGTTTCATTATGATAGCTTTAAAACTGATAGACTAGTTCGCATAGAAACAGATGTTGGGTCGAAAACGTCTCCTTCAGTGCTAGGGTATAAATAGTTGTTAGAATTTTAAATTTATTAGCGTATTAAAGCAAAATCTTTAAATTAATAAGAAATATTTTTGATTTTAATGCTGTTTGCTTAAGACATTTTTAATTTTTTAATCTAGGAGCTAAATGAAATACAAAATATGTATTGTTTTTGCTTATTTTTTTCAGCACAACATAATATTTAGATTTTTCGTTATCGTTAAAATAATATATTAAATGCTATTGATATTGTTAAACTTAAATAAAATATATCAGCAAATAATAAATCATTTAATGAGCAGTAGCTGCTTTTGCTAACAAATCAGGATTATTCACAAAATTAGTACTTTAATTCATAAAAATTTGTTTTTATTTGAATATAGTATTCAATTATATATATTCTAATTCCAAAAAGTAGCTACTTGTGATGTGGTTAAGAATTATTATTTCACAATCGAACAATTATCAAGTTGTTCATTTATTTCAATAGTTGAAAGGAATATTTTAATTTAACTAGGAAGTACTTAATGTTTTATTTCTATACTCAATATTGATAAATTGCTTGTACTAAATGCTTAACAGTAGATGACAGTGCAAATGCCTTGAACTTTTCTTGATTAGTTTATTTATTATGGCATAAATTCCGGGTTCAATTAATGTCTACTTTGTTTTACTAACAAATTGAACAAACTTTGCAATTGCAGTTCAATTGCAGCAACATGACTTTATTTTGTTATTGTTGTTGTTGATTGTTGCGGTTGCTCGCATTTGAAGACAATCATCGAGAGCCACAGCCACTGAGCCACTGCACCACTGAACAACTGAGTGGCTTGTCGAGCCAAAGCATTGCAATTTGCTTAAAATTTGAGTTCAGCTGCGGGTCAAGCAACTGCCGGCTACTGAATTTATCCAAGACTCAACTTTCTGGCGTTGATCGCGCTGAGAGGGCGGGGGCGGGGGCGGGGCGGGGTCGGCGGCGCCACTAAAATCTATCTTTATTTTTGTTTTTTGTGTATCTGAAGTCGAGCACAAAAATTGTTTGATAAAAATCGCAGGCAGCAACAATTTTTTATTCAAACAATAACGTGCCAAAAGTTTGCTACTGCATTTTAAATATTTATATCTCGAGTTTGTCGTCAATGCACGCCCCAAAGCCCCTACCCTCCCCACCCTTTGCTGCACCAGCTGCCGCTTCTGCTAAGTTGTAGTTTTGGTTGTGGTTTATAAAGTTTGTTTTGGCGCACGTTTTAGTTGTAGCAAAAATTTTACTTGAACATGAAAAATATCTTGTTTAGATTTTAATTTGTAGATAGACAACTAGTAGACTTAATTATCTTTTTTTTTAATGCCAATGCCGGCTCAAATAAACACATACATACATAATATATTAGCCAGTTTCGAGGGCGGCTCTCAGCCAGTTGCCTCTTGTTTCATTTGGCCAACTTTCCAAAGCGAAATTTTTACCTCAGCCATAGCATAATCATTTCCCAGCAAATCTATGCGCATCTCCCACTCGATGCTATGCAAATGTATCTTGTATCCGCCGAATTAAGCGCAAGCAGCGCAAGAATGCCACTGGGCGAGAAAGAGAGGCACTTGTGGATGAAGAGAGAAGGACAGATACACAGGCAGTAGCTGGAGTTGCAGTCGCGGCTACTCGTAAGGTAAACATATTTTCCATGTCGATGCCATCGATTGCGTTATGCAAAATATATGCAAATGCCATAAATACGAGTACGAGCCGTGGTCCAGACCCGAAAGCGACTCTCAAACTGAAGCTGTGGCATCTACTTGGCCCAAAGTGACGCAGCAGCCAAAAGAAAACTGTTTTTCATCAGAATCAAATGTGGTTGTTGTTGTTGTTGTTGGTGTTGCTGTTGTGGTTTTTGCTTGAAGCCGCTTTGATACACAGCGATGCCAAGATTTGTGAAATTTATCGGCCAAGTGATTGGATAGGTGTGGGTGTGTGTGTATGGGCAAGGGCGAGGGCGAGGGTGTGGGATGGGGTTAAGATTGTGCATTCTTGGAACGGTAGTCAAAGCTTCGGCTTGAATAATCGACGACTTTGACAACATTTGAATATCGTTTGGTAGTCACTTGTACTGTTGATGTTGCTGTTGTTGTTGTTGTTGTCTTCATCGCGAAAATTGAGTTGGTGAAAGAATAAATCTGCAAAATCACGAAGTTGAACCCATCTGTCAGACGTTTGTAATTGACCTGAGCATACCAATGTTTCAAAGTGGGATGTTAAGGTGCCGTTTTGTGTGTTGGCTCTTTGAGGATCATGAAAGTCATGTCACTAAGAGACGAGAAAGCTTGCATATCCTACACGAAGATCCAGACATAAAAATAGTTATAAACATTGTATTCGCAAGTAAAGCTCTTTTTATTTGTATTATTTTCTATTTTTATTTTGATGGATATGTTTAGGGATTGACAATTCATTAACAACATAATTATTTATTAAAATTAACTATAATACACTTTAAAAAATTTAAAGAAAATATTTTATTAATTAAGAAAAGAGCGCTAGCTTCGAGCCCTTCAGCTCTCAATCTACATTTTCTCAAACTATTTCTTATAAAGTTTGATTAACTTTCATTTTGTTTTCTTTTCTGATTTTGATTGGGGGATATATAATTTATTATATTTTCATTATTATCAGGTTTATATGTGAATTGTATTTATTATATTTCCGAAAGTTTTAGTATGATTAACAATTTATTTGGCTGAAACTAATCGGACTTTTTTTTGGGCTTAATGTAGAGTACAGAAGAGGACGGCATTCGTATGCAAGAATTTCATTTATAAATATATGTATGTATATATCAACTAATTTCAACAATTTGTATGTAGAATTACTTGGGAAACAACGTAACAGGAGACTAAAATAACTACAATCAATCGATCTTTCTCGGAGAAGAATATATTTGTTTTGAAACTCTGTAATTTGTAGCATAATTTAATTGATCTCTTAACTTATTACAATAAACTGTAGAACGGCGAGTTAAAGTAAGATCGCAAATCGCCGATCATTTTCAAAAAATACACAGAAAAAAAATGTATCAGAGAATTACTTATTTTACGGTGTTTTTTTTTCTGAGAATTAAATTAAATTTAAGCTCTAAATAAATAAATAAAAAGTATAATTGTATAAACAATATACACAGGCTGTTATGGGATTCTCCTTCTAAGTAGATCTCTTGGGTATGTACGCTGCAGCCTTCAAGTGCGAGGTCCTCTATTAAATCTCCTGGTCGGGCAGCTAGGATGGTTTTCCAAGCTTTTGTTTACGATTATATGAGATTTATATTTAAATTTACAATGTGATGATTACTTCATTTAAGACAGAAAATAAACTGATTCCAAAATGCTCTCTCTTCCGCATGATAAAGTATTCCGATTATCTCAATATATTTTTTTAGAACTTCATTAATAAGAAGGTTAGCCCGAGCTTAATCATAATCCATATGTATTCCATAATTGTATTGCTTCTGACTCTATTTATCTTTCTTTTTCCCGCTCTATCTCGCTCTGTCTTACAAAGTATAGTTATTTATGCTGTAAGTTTTTGGTTATACGTAAAGAGAAAATCAAACCATAAATCTTACACAAATACCACTCAAAAAGCAATAAGACTATTTCAACGCCATTGTGTGCTAAGTAGATTTGGAAAAGGCGATACAAATTTCACCATAGAAGACAATTCCGGCTGCCTGGGGACAATGCGGCTGCCCCTGGACCAGTCCGGTGACCAGACGCATGCATTGCAGTTGCAGTTGCAGTTGCAATCGCAGTGAATACGCATTTCCATGACAATGCCGCAACGAAGACAAAGCACTGGAGGCTGAGGCTGCAACGCAGGCTAATCTATGAGGCAAATCACTGGCAAGATGCGCCATATGCTCCCGGCACGAAGATCGCAGCGAGGATCGTGCCTGGGCGGGAGCAGAAGCCGGCCGTTGTCCAGTTTAGCTGAATCAATTTGTTAGAAAAGTAGCCAGAAATTTAGCGGGAAAACAAAGGGCAGACAAGCAACTGGAGAGGCGTGTGACGTTTACAGACATTGTGGGCTACTTAAGATGCCAGTTTCGAGGGTGGGTTCCTCAGGATATGTATATGCGTCCTGTCAAGGTCTGTTGTGCGGGTGCCAAATAAATGGTCAAATGGACAGCAAACTGTGCAGGTAATCGGATTGTTCAGCCGCTCAATAGCCAAGATAATTTGTGGGTTTTTAGGCACACAACCTTATGCAGCTGCTGATTACAACAAAGATGCCGCTAACTTATGCAAAATGCCTTAAAATGATGTCACATAACATTGGCAAACTTTAGCACCTCTCCAAATATCGTAAACAGCCAGCGGGCGGCCAGGTGATCGCTTATCGCTATAATCCCTCTCACCACATCCTCCAAACAAACGTGGCACAATTTTTGGCGGCAGCCGTTGAGGTATTCCAAGGATGAGGAAGCATTTTTTCGGTGCCAAATGTGTCACACATGCAACGTCATCGTTGTCGCGAGCCATCGCCAAACAAGATGCATCTCAGCAGCCACAACAAGAGCCACAACAACAACCACAACAACCCAACAACAACCCAACCACAACCACAACAACACGATTAAACAGAGGATGCAAGACGATGATCGTTGCTCGTTCTGGACCAGCCGGTCCCTGTGACGATTTATCTGATCGCCGGCATCAATAACTTGGCCTATGGATGACCAATATGCTGAGGTAGCCAACAACAATATCGATAAGCCAACTGCAGTTGCCTACCAAAAATATCTTCAAGATGTTTTCAAGAAATTTCGCAATTATTCAGCCAAAACTGCTGAGTCATTATATGGATATGAGGTTCGGATCCTTATAATGACTTAATATTGCGTAAGAGTATTTTTACTCCCTGTACCCATAAAATGGGTAAAAGGGGGTACTAAATCTGTGCAAATGTATGTAACAGGCAGAAGGAGACATCTCCGACCCTATAAAGTATATATATTCTTGATCAGTATCAAAAGAGATTTCGATTTGGCCATGTCCGTCTGTCTGTCCGTCTTGCCATCCGAATGTCCATGAACGCAAGGATCTCAGCAACTATAAGAGCTAGAGACACAAAAATTTGGAATGTAGGTTCGTGTATAGCGGGAGCAGGTCAAGTTTATTTTAGATTTGAGATATCTCCCCGTTCCCCGCAATTCGATAAGAACCGTTTTACAGGAACAATTTTTAAGATACAGCTTTGGGATTTGAAAATCTACTGTCCAAATTTCAAGTCGTTCGGATACTAAACACGGAAATTATTAACGAAAGAAGATTCAGTGCTTCAGCGCAAGGGGAAGAAGAAGCACAGCCACCACTTAAAATGCCTCGCTTGCGCTGCGCTCAAGCTGTCGCTCGTGTGTGTGCGTCTTTTGTGTATGTGTGTTTGTATGTGTAAGTGTACGTAGATGCGATCGGAAATTTTTGACCTGGGTACAGGGAGTTTTGTAGTCGGGTTTACTCGACTATAGCATTCTTACTTGTTTCTTATGCAGAGCATTATTTTGTACTCAAAATTTGAATTATAAGAAGAACGGCGACTTAAATAAGAAAAATCTATCCAGTTGAGATCTGAAGATCCAGATCAGTCTGGTAACAATAAAGAAAGAAGAATATTAAATAATTTGATACAACCAAGTAGATTCCACACTAAAAAATAGAATAAATTACGCGAACCCAAGAGACTTTCTAGTTACTGATTAAAATTACGTATAGTATTTAAATTGATAAATTTTGATTTAAAACAAATCGATTTTGAGTTAACATAAAATTTGAATATGCAGAGCAGAATAACAATTATAAGCTTATAAAGTTTATTGATAGGTGTTTTAAGAGAAAGGAAATACAAATAAATCTTTTTAATTAATTTGCATTATAAGCATTTGAACAGTTTCAACTTAGTGCCATTATATACTCAGTATCATTTAGTATTTGCCTTTATGAAGATCTTCAAAATGTCTGGATAAGCTTTCACTTGAATAAAGAATTTCTTTATTGCAAGTCAATTACAATATGCATGCAAGTATTATATTGTGAATTGCTTAATCAACCATCGTTCATTTGCAAGTGGTGGACAGTTTGTGAGTACATGAAAGTACATCAATTAAAACTAATAGAACAATTAAAGAAATGCACCCAGAGAACATAGAAACAAAAGATCAGCGCCACATGCGGAACTGTGAGAGTGACGAGAGTTTTGTAGACGTCGTCTTTGGCAATTAAGCAAGATGAATAAATAAATGAATGTGTGAGTGTATGTGTGAGTGAGTGAGTGAATACATGTTGCGAGCTTATAATTTTTCAACTCTAATTCCCAAGAAACACACACAAATTAGACAAACGGGAGCAATGATGGGATAGAATTTCTACATAAATGAGGCAACTGACAGCGTTGCCAGCGGGGCGTTGCCGTCGAATCCGCCCCCCAGACAGCCAAAGTGCACAAACAGTTAAACGACTGCCACGCTGCAGCGGCAGTGGCAGTGGCAGTGGCTGTGGCAGTGGCAGTTGCAGTTGCAATTGCAGTGGCAGCTGCTGCCACCCACTTGTAATTGCCGCCAACGAATGCGGCAACATGCAATTATTAGCAGCTGGTGATGAACCAAACTCAAGACGTACTCGTAAACAATTTGCAGTATGAATTATGAATATTTTAAATCAAGCAAAATGCCAAAGACTTGGTCTAATTAACTAAGTGCGAGGCAGCCAAAAGCCAAGACCCAACAAACAGACAGCAGCTAAAAGCCAGAAAGCCAGAAAGCAGCGACTGGTTGCGGCCAAAATCCCACTTTTAGCTTCATGCATTTTAATTCCCTTAATAGCTTTTTGTCTCTTAGCTCCAGACATTGATGGACCAGCCGAAAAACGACAAAACACAAAAATTAAAACACCAAATTTTTGGTAGCAGCTGGCACTCGCAACTCACCAACCACGGCCAGATTAATCTGCTGCAAAAAGTTTTTGGAGCGAGTGAAAAGTTGTCGTTACCTGGACGCAGCTGGGAGCCAGCTAAGCGCAGCGTGTCGTCCATCAAAATTAATTACAAAAGACGCACAGTGCAGGCCAATTGTCAGCCAGAGCGCAGTGTTAGCGGGGTGTTAGCTCAAAAGTTAAAAGGGGGCCCGGCGACAGGCCAATAAGCCAGTGACTGGCGCCCTCTAGCGGCTCACCCTCGACACCAGCCGTCCTCAGTGCCATGTGGGCCATGTGCTCATCCGTCAACACCGTGCTATGTGGATCGGTGTCCCTTGCCACCGCCCAGCCGCTTAACAAGTTGCAACAAACTCGCCAAAACTTTACAACATGATAAATTGCCACTTCCACACCCCCCACGACCCGCGTTTTAACTCAACCATGCGATTCTGCTTGTCAGCACAAAAAGTGCTGCATACTTTGGGGCGATGCCTTGACACTCCAATTTAGGATGGTCGCAGCCAGATTTAATTGAGATTTTGTTGTGGCTTTAGTAATTGTAATGCAATTGTGTTCATTATTGGTTTTTGCACACTCATTAGCTGTCATGAATTATAAGTATTTGATTGGAACAATTTTTACACCAATCTGTGCAAATGTATCTAACAGGCAGAAGGAGACATCTCTGACCCTATAAAGTATATATATTATCTGATCAGTATAAATAGCCGAGTCGATTTCAACAACTAGAGCCGCCAAATTTAGAATGTAGGTTCGTCCATAGCAATCGCAGGTTCAGTTTATTTTGGATCCGAGATATTTCCCCCCACTCCCCCGCGATTCGATAAAAACGTTTGAGAGCAACAATTTTATTGATATTGCTTTGGAATTTAACATGTATAACACTTTGGTCACTCTTAATCTACTGTCCAAATTTCAAATTGATCGGATAATAATCACGGACGTAATTCAACAAGCAAGATTCAGTACTGCAGAGCGGGGGAAAGCATAAGCGCAGCCGCCTCATAAAATGCCCCGCTAGCACTGTTGCTTGTATGCGTGTGTAGTTATGTGTGTGTGTGTGTGTGTGTGTATGAGTAAGTGTACGAAGTGTAAGTTTTAGACCGGGTCCAGGGAGTTTCGTATTCGGGTATACTCGACTATAGCATTCTTACTTCCATTAAACATTTAGTTTACTGTGGATTTATTTTCAACAGCAGAAATGGAGGTAGGCGAAAATAATTTGATTGTCTTGCAATTTTACAAACAGTTTGATCGAGGAATCGAAAGCTTCATCACCTGAAAGTATTTTACAAATGTTCCACGTAACGGAAAGCTTGCTTAAATAAAATATAGTTAAGTAAAAATAAAAATTATTAATTTTTAAATTTCACTGTGTTGTGACATTTCTAGCTTATTCTGCTATTTTTGATATTTATCAATATTGTTCTTAAATCAATAACCACAGAGTCTCAAATATGAAGATTGACTGGATACTGAGGTTTAATATTCGTCTTGTTATTATATCATATATTAAATATTAGCATGGACTAATAGTGCTTGTATTTATATGTAGAAATATAAACTCGACTCTGAACATAAATATTTTATAAATAAATTCGAATATAAAAGCTTTGTGGTTTACAGAATAAGATTAAATACATATGTATGTATTTCATGGAAAATAAAAGCCTTTTTTGTGTCTGAGAATGCATCAGAAAATTGAACAATTTCAAGGAAAATTAAATTAAATTAAAGCAACTGCCGAGCCAATGTTGCATTATAAATTGATGTGCGCACCGCAACAATAGAAATGTTGAACATTGAAAGGATAAAAGGATAATGCCGATGCAGCCGAAGCACTCACAATAGGCCATAGTAAATGCGGCTCACTGTGAATTATTGGCTAATGCGCATTTCATGTCGGTGCTCGGGGCAAGGCCAAATTAATTAATAACAAGGCTTTCGCTGCTCAACTGTTGGTTTTTAATTAAGGCCTTTGAATGAAATCAAATTGAATGCGATTTATGCTGACATAACATGGCTAACCAAGGAAAAAAGTTGAAAGCGCGACTTTAATTATAAACAAATAGCATGATATGAAGGCATAGATAAAATAAACAGCATAATTAAAAGCGAACAACAAGTCAAATACAAAAGTTGTCAACAGCGAAGAAGTTTTGAACTCACGGCACGGGTCGCATTTTGTTCAAACATTTCTTCAAATATTTGACAACAACAATTGCAATGACATCAACTAATAGCACAAGTATCCTTAACATGTCCTTGAATAGGGCCAACCGACCAACCACCCATCCGCCCAACCACCCATCCGCACGCCCTCTGTTTGCCCAAGCCTTTTAATGCAGACCGCAAACGCTGCCAGTGTCGGGGTGTCAACGGGATGTCCCCCCTGGCGTCCTGTAGCCCGCGCCACTGATATCCTGTCACCGATAATGGCACACATGGCTGGCTTTCATGTCCTTGTGTTTGCTGTGTGAGTTTCTAATTAAAAATGTAAAACATTTGCGCTTGTCAAAGGATCACAATTATAAATTGGATATCTTTTGTGCAGTTGTGACAATTCCTTTCAATTTTGGCATTTGAACTTAAAGCTATGCAGACCAACGAGGTCAGGGAGACTCAAGGACACATTCAAAGCTGAATCAGTTTGTAAAATCAACAACAGTCTATGAAAGTAGGGCGAGGTTTTAAATAAACCGCCCAAAACAAAATAAAATATTTACTCAGTTATTGCCTCCTGTGAGGATTGAACTCACGACCCCTGGTTTACAAGACCAGTGCTCTGCCACTGAGCTAAAGAGGCGCACATTTAACCGCCAACCAAGTGGTTACTATAAGTTGAAAAAAGTTCTAAAATTTATATCTATCAGTACTTTTGTATCGGAGGTTCTAAAATTGATATCTATCAGTACTTTTGTATCTCAAGATTGTTGATATAGCGGCATCGGCAGAAGTTCAAAAGTTATCTACGAATTGAACTCCTGTTTGCCGATAAGACGCTCTTATAGATAATTTTACTAATTGTTTAACCATAGAAACTTTTTTCATTATGTTAATTGTTTTTCTACTCTGACTACATTAGATTCGATAGTTTCGAGATCATATTTTATCATATCTTACCAAACACAATGAGATGACAATTTTCTGAAGCTCATAAAGTAATTGAATATATAGACAAGTACAAAAATTCACTTTTATTTATATAGACTTCCGTACAGTGGCTCGCTTCGTCTTTTAACATTGCAGAAATCATATATATATCGTAAACATATTTGCTTTAGAATCGCCACATCTTTCAACTAAAAACACTTAGAATCGAGTGAGCCGTTTGGATATAGTAATTCCATCGTAAAGGTGAACCATTTTTCCCAAATAATCATATTTATAACAAAATGGAAATACTTTTCAACTTTCATGACCTCTAACGCCCAAACGAATCAACCAAATTTAAAAAAATTTCACTTTCATAAACTATAAGCTATTCTCTATCAAACTGCATTAGCCGGCTTACTTTTCTCACCATGATCTTTTAGATTTTTGCCACATACCTCGAGCCACTGTGTAGCGGTAAGAACATTTCTCATATCTTGTCTCTTTGAGGTCACTGAAAAGTTGTACTGTATTTTGCAGCAAAAAAGCGACAATGAAATCCACCTATTTCATACCCAGACGCAAAGGTAGGAAGTCAGCTATGGTTTGCGGCTTAATCCTTCCAGATGAATGCGCTGAAATTATTTATTATGACGCAAAACTTTTTTCCGGCCGCGATATTTTTTGAACACGGCTGCTCCCGTTATCTACCGCAAAGAGCCAAAGGGCTCGACTGGGGTCCATACACCCACGTTAAAAAAAAATAGAAATTTCGAGAGTTAAGCCCGAAAAGCTTTAAAAGGTGGACAGTTCTTAATGGCTGCTGGCGGTGCAATAAAAATGGCTATAAGCTGATTTAAAAGACATCAAAAGAACACAACACTGAAATTTTGATCATCTTGCAAATTTGTTTGTGGATGCCAAAAATCAAGCGTAATTCTTGGCTAATGACTAATTTTGGGTGGGATAACGATGTCGTAATGATATCCTGTCGTTTTGCCTGCCATGGCTATGACATCATTGTCAGCAGGCTAGAGAGAAAACTAGAATGCAAATTAAACTTAGGGTATATTTGTGTTCATTTGTCTGGCCTATCAATTTTAGCCGCTGACTTTTCTTGAAAGATTTCTAACCCTTTTTGTTGGCTATTAAAAGTGTTTCGGTTTCAGCTGTCCTAATAATTTCCTTAGCTTTCCTTATACAATTTTCCATGGCGAAGTCATGTTTTCGTAAGTGTCTTATTGTTGGCAATTAGTGCGGCTTTAATTGCCAAATCGTTAAAAATTTATGTGCCCCAAAAAGTGGCAACGGTTGCGCTTTATGGCGCTTGAGTCAGCCTCGAGTTTGGCTAAGGGGAATTCAACCACCTTCGGGCCACTTATTGACTGACCAGATCATTAATCCTTGGCTTGTTAACGAAAAACAATTTGTCCAAATAACAATTAAGGCTACCAACCACAAGCGCGCACCCTCGCACCCTCACACCGTCGCACCCACACATTGACACACCCCCCGCCGGGCAGGACACCCAGGATCCGGAATCGTTAACAGCCTTTGACAGTTGGCTAATGAAATCTGTAGAGCTCTGTGAGCACAGTGAAAGTGACGCAATTGTGAAAATATGCATTTGATTAATAGCTTTAAATATTCAGCTTGGATTTCTGAATTTTCGCTGCAGTTGTTTAAATTTCTATTTAATTGAACGGGCCCTTTAAGTGCATTGTTTGGAGCTGTCGCTCATTGTCCTTCGCTCCTACGCTCCTGCCTGAAAACATCCATTAAAGTCCATTATTTCATGCATTTCTGTGGTCAGTTCTGGCATTGTGCATCAGTTTTGGACAACAATGACTTTCAAATTTGTATTACAGAAATAGAAGAATTTGTTTGCGGGTAGACATTATGCATTTTACTGCTTCTAATGGAGCCATTGTTTGGAATTTTAAACCAACTGCGAATGTTTTCAAAGTCTTTTTAAAGAATATCAAAAACTTGTACGGTTTGTATTTCATTTCATATTATTGGTACTAAGTAGTTAGTTCATAAAAAGTTTCCTTGCTAGTACTCTTAGTTCTTAAAGTGTGCACAAATGAAAATATATGCAAACCAAATAAAATTTAAACGAAAATAAAATATTGAGTTAATGTGTAATTTTGTGAAATAAAACGTTAAATATCGAAAGTGAACGAGAGATTATAATTTCGTGAAACATATACAAAAGCTTAAAGACCTGTTCACACTCTCTAATATTTCCGTGTAATATTGAGCAACAGCCAGTGTGACCACAAACACTTTTCGTATTTTGAACAAATTGTTTTAAATTTCTCCCAATTTCATTCACATTACCACATTGTTGTAAATGTGACTCTGTTGACACTGCCAACGGAAAAAAGTCATCCGTCACTTTTACAGTTGATAGAATTCAATACAATATTTTATATTATTTATGTAAGCCTGAATTGCACGTAAATATTAGATAGTCTGAACAGGCCGCAATGACTTCTAGTGATCGTTCTTTTAACTGTGCAATTTTTGACTTAATCAATTTTTCAAGCTATCACTTCAATTCCAGAACTATTTTTATAAAAGGTTAAAGATCCTGCGATTAATTTAGTTTACAATCCGCATTAATCAGTCCTGCCATAAATTGAAAAGTGCATGGGGGTTACTTTACGCAGTACTCGCAAATAGAAATAATTAGCACTTGACCATCAGCTGGTCAACAACAATTGTCAATAATTAACATAATGGAGCCATAAATCGCGAAAGTCACCAGAAGAAAGTCCAATGACACAAACAATGCGTTTATCGTTGGGGTGGCAAAAGAAAGCAGCAAAAATACATTGAAAAAATTAAATATTATCATTGGATAGCATAATAAATTCTAGTGAAAGCGCAAAATGTAACGCCCCATAAATTAATTTGAAATGTGCATATGGTGCCAGGGTCCGGACTCCAGAGTTTCTCGATGCTTATCTCTAACAATTGCAACACTGAGGAGCTTCAGTGAAAGTGAGCAGTTCACACAGCAGTGAAAGAATGGGCTCAGCCTTAATTGCCCTCCCCCTCCAACAGCAGCAACTAGAAAGCAGCCACAAGGCACATGTCCATGCTGGAGCTGGTACTGGTGCTGGTACTGGTGCTGGACATGACAGGCTCTGCCTATGGATGGAGCCTCGGAGTCGCATCTTTGGTTAATTGCCAAGATGTATGCGTGTCGCGCACACAGCCCAATTAACCCCCATTATGGGCGACTGAGTTTGTGGGTGACGACTGATGACACTCAACCCAACACTTCAACAGTCCAACTCCACTTCAACACTCGTCCTGGGCGTGTGAGTTCAGCCTCTGCACGAGGTCAAGCGCTCGCTTGGGCAAGTAATTAAGATTTCTGCTTTCCCCCCCAACAACAACAGCAACAACAACAGCAACAAGCATCCGCCACACCAGTCACACATCCATAAAGGCGCTCTATGAGACGCAAACAACTCAGCGTATCTCGTGCCCCGCCCCTTCCAAATTGCTTTATGATGTTGCAGATTATGATAATGAATGCCATCTGGACTGCACTGGACACTGAGCAGGCAGCTTGGCGGCCAAGGGCGATGCTGCAGCAACGTTGACACTTTAAGTGATTTAATGTTATTGTTTTCGAACAGATCCCGAGCTATAACACATACTCGAGCACCACAGGCCTAAATAATTTAATGAATATTAATGCGTGCCATTTAATTGAAATGTTTTGCCCTTAAAGCGTGCATCTTACGAGTTTCGCCAGCTCAAAATTATAACAGATTTTCCGAAAAAAACACACATTTATGTAACCAAAGAATTTGCGTGCTCTATAAAGAAGAAATTCATTAAAGTTTTCAAAAATGTTTCAATTTTCTAGTCAGTTTTCAAAAAACTTGCTTGTGTACAATGTCCGTCTGTCTGTCCTTCTGTCTGTCCGTCCGTTTGAATGCAATTTGTACGAAAAAGCCACCAAATTCGATAAAGAAACCACCGATGAGCTCCTTGAAAGACTTAAAATAATTTTGCAATGACCATTAAAAAACTATAAACAGAGCATGCCGCAGTCGGTCTTCAACGACCTCAACGTTCTCGCTCGTTATAAATTTATTTAATCGATCACCTTTAACCTTTGAAAAGGATCAAGTAACTTTCTAGAAACACCATTTATCATAGACTAGAAAATACTAGTTAACATTTCTGTTAAAAATGTAGATTGAAAAGTTTCTTAGAATTCAGAACTTCACTGTATAATAATATTAATAAATCGAAATGGAATTTTAATTCAAATAGTAGCATCTTTTTAACAATACAGTTTTCATGTTTACTGGCCTTAAGTCCACTACAACTAATAATCAAATATTATTATTTTATGATTCAGTGAATATTAAACAAGAATATTCAATCACAGATTAATTATTCGTTATATCAAACCATGATTAAAATGGAATTCCGTGTAAGAATCTGTTTACTTTCGAATTGTCATCGAAAATCAGCATTATCTTTAATTTGGATATTTATCTAACAAATGCATTAAATTTAATATTTTGTCAATTTCTACAGAGATGAGAAATATTTATATCCAACTATGCGTCGTTATCAAAGTCCAATGAACCGCTCAGGCACTGTGAATACTGATTTCATATCTCTCCTTCTGTTGTCGGGTGCGAATGTGAATTGCCATTGAAATGTTTTTGATTGGAAAAAATTTAATTTCCTATACGCTCCAGAGTGTGCTTATCGGAGCAGCATTGTGTCAAAAATTGTCAATTTTTTTTTCAACCGACCGTTGAAGGTTTTTAAATTTAAATCAAGTGTTGCGCAAAACGAAGAATGGAAAACATTTAACGGATATCTAAACTTTTTGCGATATGTTGGATCCGTACACAAAACCCCAAACCACAATTAATTAAGCAAAGGCTCTTGACAACAATGCAAAAACCCAAATGCAAAAATTCATAGACTGTTTCAATATATTTGGTTCATTTTTTTCATTTGCGAGACTTCTACAATGCGCGCGAGTAGCTTCAATTACAATTTCGAATTTCGATTTGTTGTGCGAGAGGATTTCAGCTCAGCCAATAGGGAAAAAAGTTCATTAAACGCTTTTCCTAGGCTGCCAACCAATTTTCACATTCATGGAAATTCGTTTGCCGTCGCTCCTTTGTACCGCACAATGGCACCAAAAACCGCAGAGCGTGGAGTGAAATTCATTTTTTCCATTAAATCGAACCGTTGATTGTGCATGAAGCGAACAGGCACAAATGTCAACGCTCGGTTAGATGGCAGCGGGCTGATAGGTTGCCAGTATGGCCACCTCCCCCCGCTACTGCAACTCCTACTCCAACTCCTACTCCAACTTCAACTCCAACTCCTACTGCTTCTGCTCCTGCTCATCCATGTGGGAGGCTGAGTGCCAAAACGCGTCGACTCTGTCACATGCGACTGCCAAACCACCCAGGGGAGTATTTTTCACAGCACTTCTGGCATGACAATTGCGACTGAACCAACACCCTGCGCCACCTCAGATCAACCCAGGAGCACAAGTTGACTTTGACCAGAAAAACTTCCTCATATACGAGTGTGTATGCAGATATAGAAGAATATATGTATACAACAGCCTCGTTTGCGAAAATTCGAACCTCAATTCTATTGCTTTCCTTCTTTTTTTCTGCTACTCGAAACCCGATACTAACCGAAATGGTTTTCTGACACGGACTCACCTACTATTGGGGAGCATTTTCTGCGGTTTATCCTTATCTCTTTTTTTTTTTGGGTTTTTTGGTTATTTTGCTCCCGTTGACAATCGCATTTGCAAATGAATTGCTTATTGACAGTTTGATAGAATGTTGGCTCGTTGACAGTCGTTGTTGTCGATTCGGTTGCCTTTTGTTATTCTTTAATTATTCGCTGCGACATAAAGAAGCAAAAATAAGTATCATGTTGGAATAAGAAAAAGGCAGAAACAATTGCATGCTCAATTGTCGCAAATGAAGATTAAACTGAACAAAAATTACTCACATATGCAATTCCCCCGCGAGTTAAAGAAACATCTCCGCAAACTGCTCGTAGTATAAAGGCTGAAGATTTTACCTTATGTATTTCAAAACAATGTCAATTTTCTACACACTCAGTAAAATTTACTGATTTTTTATCATGCAATTCGCTAAACGGCAGATTGACCTTTTTCCAAAATATTATCTATCAATAATTGCAAGTCAAAATTAAGAATATTGGCCTAATATAAATAAGGTCAATACCTCACTAGCTGAAAGCCCTGGCAGTTAAAAGTATTACCAATTTAACTCATAGTTTTAATTTAAAGTTAGCATTATATAAATAAATATATATAAGTTTAATACTCGCAACTCCATGGGTAAGCCGACTAATTGAATTTAATTACTCATTCTAATTAAACTTATGAAATACTCAAATTATTTTATATATCACTAACTTATACCCGCGGCATTACTCTCGCTTCCTAACATATTTGTTTTAAGATATAAATAATCATTTAATTCCTCTTTCCTCGATCGTTACCTTACAGAAGATGTCCATTATACAGTTCAACCTACCATAACTTTTTCAAAACAAGCTAGATTTCTATGTGGAATGCATCTTCGGTCATGGTTTGACCCACAGATTGATTTGATTTGAATTGATTTAGTGGGTATAAGCTCGTTACTAAATCTGTGAGACACTGTGTAATCTGGCATAGACTTTCGCTGTTTGGGAATTATTTAATTATTGAATTCTATAAGCAAGTTTTAGAAAACATAACTTTTTTTCATACTTCGACATGAGTATATATGGTCGAAATCTTCCGTAATTGCACTCTGATCTTTAAAAGTCTCCACTATAGGTATATTTGCCATTTCAAATAGAATTTTACTGTTGTCCATTTAGAAAAGCCTTACTTCCGGCTCGCTGCACTCTGCAGAGCTCTTCAAAACTTGTCGCATTTCCCTTATCATTATGGCGATGTCAATGGGCGGAGAATAAATAATAATAAATTCGCATGCAATTAAGAACTTGGCTTCTCGTTCAATTTAATGCATGCAAAATCCATTAAATCACTTAAAATGCACAAATCTCGTGGCTGCATTAAAACGCTAAAGAGCGGCGGGGACATTTGAGAACATTTGAGACCACTTCAGAGCAATGACACATAATACGACTACAAACAGTTGCCGCGGAGATGTGCTCAAAAGTCAGGCCAGGACATGCAGGAGCACACAAGGCTGCGACCGTCCGGCCTAGCCGAGGTCCTTGATGTCGATGATAATGTAACAACACTCAACCTCCTACCAAAAAGGAAGGGGCGTTGGGCTTGCCTCTGCCATACACTGGCTCAGGGGCGGATCCTGGAAACACCAAAAGGGTTGGACATGCGTGCAAAATTCTAAAGAGGGTAAATGAAACGCGTCAAACAGCGGTAAAATGAATTGTCACAGTTCCCAATTTAATTACGCACATCGGCCACATGCAAATGAAGACAGGACTCACGTGTTCACAGCTCAACCATAATGAGATTAATAAGTTGAATAATAATTTAGCAACTCGTCAATAGAATCTTTAGTCGAATCCTGGCTAAGTTAACTTATGCCAAATGGGTTTTAATCCAATGTTTAGGTTGTCATACAAAATGTGACAGGAAGTTTTAATTATAAGCATATTAGAAAACATATTGATGTGTTGAAGCACTTTAGTTTTGAACACAAATGATCACGTCCACAAAATTACCAAAGAGATGCTGGAATAGTACGAGTATATACAATAATGAATAACATCTGCACATATTTTATCTATTTGTTAATTATCTCAAAAGGCCTTATTACAAATTTGAATTCAGACATTATCTAGATATATTCCACACATCTAAGCAGATGTAAGTCCTTCCGTCTAATCTATCGTTCACCTTAACTCTAATTAACCTATGTAGCTTC
Source organism: Hirtodrosophila confusa (assembly GCA_035043065.1). Lineage (NCBI taxonomy): Eukaryota > Metazoa > Arthropoda > Insecta > Diptera > Drosophilidae > Hirtodrosophila > Hirtodrosophila confusa. The sequence goes on along the minus strand of JAWNNI010000174.1, from coordinate 522,440 downwards.
CAATGTACGTTATCTCTCCACAGTACTCATTCATACATATGTATGAGCTGACGTTATATTTATTTTGGACGCTTGTTCATCAGCAAGCTGTCAAAGTTGAAATTTAAAAATGTCAAAAATCATGACACGTACCCACGCTTACAATACAGATTCGATTCTTATGTGAATGATGTCATGCATGAATAGCTGATAACAAAATATTGACAAAGAGTTCACTGAAAATTCAAACATAATATAATATAGACCAGGGAACAGAGGGCGGCAATAACGCAATGAAAACTTCCCGCGATGCCAAAATATTAGCCGGCAAAAAAAAGGGTTAACCATTAATCCAATCGATCTTATAGATATCTGCATACATATTTATACGCTAAGCAAACACAAATTATATTGAAAGTAAATATTAACTTTCGGATTTAGCGTAAAAACACTTTCATCGAACTATTTCGAACTATCGAAATTGGCACAACTCTTAGAAAATGTTCATTATTATAATATGTTAGATAAAACATATCAAATAAGAACCAAATGATGACCCCATACCATTCCAACAATTCACCAAAAGCCACCAAGTATCATATTTAAGTGTGCTTAAAGATAATAAACGCCAGTTATAAAAATATGACCATTATTTTGAGAGGTTGCCTGAAACATTGGCTTATGAAAACTAATGGACGTACGCCCAGAGTGGACCATTTGCAAATTACCAAAATTGTTAGCCAGCTGCGTCCCACGGCGAAAGATGGGCGGGTTTCAATTAGCCTAAAACCAGCTGGCTGAAAGCTGGTGACCAAAATATTTAATACCTTTTATCCAGCTCATAATTCGCATAATGACAAAAAGTCTCATTTTGTAATTTAGGCAGAGGAATCAACAAACAGCAAAGAGCATCCATTCAACCAGCCATCCAACCACACTGACCATCCGGATGCACTTCAACTTTCCACCCTGTTGCGTACAATCAACGCGTGACACACGGGGGAGGTGGGGAATGGGACACCCGCTGGCACACGACAACCGTCGTCGAATTGTTGCAAAAGTGCGAAACCGCAAATGTTAAGCGCAACATAGAAGTCAACGCCACCACCACCCAAACAAACCCACCGACTCTGACGGCGACAACCGCAACCAGGCCACAAAATGTTCTGGCTGTGGACCCACTCGATGCCGTCGACAAAGCTCTTCAATTTGCTCGCATCTATTATGGCAGCTCATTGTGGGATTACCGACCACAACCACTAGAACACTAGACAGCCAAGGAAACCACTGACGGTGGTTGGGCATTGCCGCTGACGTTCGCAGGGGCGTTCAGCAATTGCTAATAAAAAGGGTGGAAAATCCACTTTGCTATGGCATTTGATTTTGATTTTTCTCTCTGTTTGTGCATTGACTCCTGGGATTGCAACTTGGCATGCTCGAGGAATGGAAATAGCGGGGAGATTTGGAAGATACATTTTACTTGCTGACTTTGGATGTCATCGGATAAGCGTAGGTTCGTAAACCATTTTCAGGTAACCTTGACAACAATACTATCATTAAACAATGTGCAATATTGAAATATGGCATACGCTTAAATTATCAACAGAATTAACTCTAACTCTAAATATCAGATAATACGAGAACTCCAAGGATATTTACTATATGAAATGCTTTAAAGATTGAATAGTGAAACGGGTGATAAATGCTGAGGTACGTTTATAGAAACGTTTAGCCTGAATCAGTTCCTAACGTAATAAAACTAGCATAGCTAATTCATTGGCAAAAAGTTAATCTCTTCATAAAGGGATTGGCATTTAGGAGAGCGCAACGATGAACAATGAATGGCATCCAGCTGAGTGAGTTTTGTGCAGGTCTTTACAGGATTACACTCGATTACGGGATACATTACAAGTTCCACGGGTGGGCCAGCTCGGAACAGCACTTGCAGCACCCGCTGGGAATGATCAATCAATTCAAATCAAATTTCATTTCATGCAACTGACTGAGCATGGACACAAATCCGTTCAGGGTGGAACTGTTCTATTATCATGAATATTGCATTGCGATTGATGTGGAATGAAAGCCATATTAATTATGAAATTGAGCTTTGGGTTTACCAGCGACCAGTCTGTAATTAAACACTAAAAACTGGATGGACTGTACGTTTGTCCAGCTTGCATTGAAATAAAGCTAAACAAACAAATCATTTTGCTGGCTATATATATAAAAAGCAGACACACACATACAATACACAGATATTTTGATTCGGATTTTGTCTGGCAGACTTAATGAAAAACGGAAACACCACTTGTTTATTTCCCATTCAACATCATTTTCATCCTCATCAACGCTCCCGAAAGTTTTAACGTCTTATTACGACTGCCCGGACTGCAGGACTGGGGGAAAAGTGAGCTGGAGCTGTTTGCTTATGTACTTTGTTTTAGCGATTAATTAATGCAATTAATCTGCAGCTGGATTCGTAACTTTGCCCTGAGCGTTGCCTTTCAGTTTTTGATCAAATTGTTTGTGCGCACTTGTATTCCCTGGACTGAGCAATGAGTGTAAATAAATGGTAAAGATTAAGTTGAGATTATCACTAATAAAGAAATTAATTAAGGCCATTGAATGTACAATTGTACACATGCAATGTTAATGTTAAGCAATGAATTAGTTACTGAAGGTATACCAAAGAATCGAAGCGAGGCCCTTTCATCAATCCATCCAATACTATATGTATACTTATGTATGTTAATGCACTGAATGATAATTATCAAAAACAACAATTTCTTTTCAATAATGCACTTGCAAATATAAAAGTAAATTTATAAAAGCACTTATATAATAAAAACTAGAGCTTTCCTAATTGTTGATGTTATTATTTCGTCAAAGCCACGAATATAAAGTGGCAGGCAATCTGTGCATTTTTATCTAGATTTTAGAGACGACGAAACGAGTTTTGTAAATTTGCTTTTGGTAAAAAACTGGGGAATTCTGTGGAGATTGTTCTTGATGTCACTTATATAGAGGCGATAAGCGATGGTACCACCACTATATAAGCAAGTTCACAGCGGACAGTTGATCACAGTTCGTCTTACAAATTTGCAATTATCACAGCGTAAATAATCGAAAATGCGTGCCTTAATTTTATTCGCCGTGCTTCTTGGAGTGCTGCTGTCTCTGGCTTACGCACAGGAGAGAAGGCACAGGAATCCGACCAGTTGCGAGATAAGCGCCAAAATAGACGTCCCTTCAGAGGCAGCTTTAATGGTGGAGGCCCCGGATACGGTGGTGGATTTGGCGACTATTGTGGTGAATCCCGTGGTAGACCCGGCGGCTTCTTTGGCAGCCCTGGTTAAAAAGTTACACAATAAATGAGATTTCGACTGCAAAAAAACACACTTGTCGAGCTTGTGTGTATTAAGTTTGGTAGATCTAGCTCTAAGGGTGTGGAAAAAATTGTATAAACAAAAATAGTATAAAAAAACAAGTACGAATGCTATAGTCGAGTATACCCGACTACGAAGCTCCATGTAGCCAGGTCTAGGACTTCCAAACACATCTTCGTCCACTTACACATACACACACATATACACAACTAAGCACGCATACAAACAACAGTGCTAGCGAGGCATTTTAAGTGCAGCGCTGCTGCTTCGCCCCGCTCTGCAGCACTGAATTTTGTTTGCTGAAGAACTTCCGTGTTTATTGTCCGATCGTTTAGTTTTTAACAACTTTATGGTACAGTGATACAATTTTGGTCGTATTTAACCCAAGTATATAAGGTAAAAACTTATTTAAGATATGGTAGTCCTATTATTATCATATTTTAAACTATAATGAAGTTTCATAAGCTACTACTGATCATTCCTTAGTCAGCTATATGTGAAAGTGACATGAACCGACTGGTCCCGACATTCCCGACCTATATATATATTGACTCTAGCATCTGGCATCTCTATATGTCTTACTTAAATCAATATCAGTCACTAGGTATATATCAAAGCTCATAGCATAGATGGAGTCATAAGAATTACGATCCACAAAATCATCGTAATGCATTCGAAGGCGCCACTAATATTATCGAAGAATATATTAGCACTTTAACAAATTACCATATTAATTACTACTAATTAAAAATTCATTAACACACAGAGAGTGCAGCGCTAATTCCGAACCAAGAGTCGGCATCGGTTTCAGAGTCGGGAGTCCGGCAATTTATTATGCTTGTCATCTCTGTGTCGCCAGGACCAACTGGGCAAAATGATAATAATAAACATTTTCAATTTCATAATGCCTCGATATCAATGAGTTCATAACGGCCACTGTGGCACTCACTGTGTACTTTCAATTAAAAGCCAACTTTCAGCCATAATTCAAAACTAAAATATGCAAAATGAGTTTTGCGGTGAAAGTTTCAATCGCATCGATTTGCATAGCACGAGGGATGAATGGGGCCCCGTATATATGTATATAAGTATCTGTACTCGTATCTGTGCTGCCTGTAATTATGCCATAAAGTCCACAAACGCCAGCCCCTTCCACCCCACGTCCACCTGTAACATCTGCGCTCCGCCGCACTTCGCTATTCATGCCATAAATTCCGGCTGTGTGGCACATTAATTAATTTGCTTTGAGGCATTTCAAAAGGATTATTTACCGCTCATTTCACATATGTGTGCGTGTGTGTGTGTAAAAGCCAATGCCTAACTATAGACAAGAGTATATACATATACATACATATGTGTTTATAAATATGTATGTATACTGTACATATAGATGGATGCGTGTGGAAATACCTTCACACACAGAAGTATTAAATATCAAAGGATATCATACCTATATGCTATCTTATTATAGATGCATTTTAATTTTAATTTTAGGCACATTTGATAATAATCCTTGCTGCATATGAATCCTCTAAACCTCAAATACATGTGTATAGTGTTTTATATTTGCTTATTTATTTATTTAAATTTAATTAAATACATAAATGTATGGAGAATTTTTTAAAGCCTACATAAAATTACATTTGTGTCTAATAACGAAAGAAATACGTTGAGGGAATTCTTTTTTATTTTATTTAGATTGTTAGTGGCGCTTTTAGAGCCTAAAGCTAGATAGTAAAAAGTTAGTAATAAAGAAAAACTTAAAGATTAAAGATTCATTTTAAGCATAACCAGAGAAAATAAAAGAAATAGAAATGAAATCTTCAACCCGATGCGGGAAATTTAAGTAGCCGGTCCGGCAAGCTTTGCTTTGCTAATGCTATCTATATTTAATGCTTTTTAATATAGTGCTGAAGGTAAGACATTTAATAAAGATGATATGAGGAGAATGCTTCATTCACAATGTCCTTCAGTTATTAAATTGTTGTGTATATATATAGGAATCTTAATTACAATTCCTCTACTTATCTAAAATAGTAATCTTAATTGCAATTCCTCTACTTATCTAAATTCAACAAGTAAGAATGCTATAGTCGAGTATACCCGACTACGAAACTCCCTGTACCACACACACATACACAAAGACGCACGCACACAGGCGGCAAAAACGACAGCGCAAGCGAGGCATTTTAATTGGTGGCTGTGCTTCTTCTTCCCCCTCTCGCTGCATTACTGAATCTTCTTTCGTGAATAACTTCCGTGTTTCTTATCCGATCGACTTGAAATTTGGACAGTAGATTAAGAGAGACTGAAGTATTGTACATGCTAAATCTAAAAGCTATATCTTGAAAATTGTTCCTGTAAAACGGTTTTTATCGATTTGCGGGGGAACGGGGAAAGATATCTGAAATATGAAACAAACTTGATCTGCGTATGCTATGCAGGTACCTACATTTTAAATTTGGTGTCTCTAGCTCTTGTAGTTGCTGAGATCGACGCGTTCATACAGACGGACAGACGGACAGACACACGGACATGGCCAAATCGAAATCTCTTCTGATACTGATCAAGAATATATATACTTATAGGGTCGGAGATGTCTCCTTCTGCCTGTTACATACATTTGCACAGATTTAGTACCCCTTTTTACCCATTTTATGGGTACAGGGAGTAAAAAGTAAGAAACGTATTAAAGTACTCTAATTTTTTCCTGGACTATTCAGTTTCTGCCGACATTTTTTCACTTAGCAACACTGAGCAATTCTGAAAAGATTGCACGGAAAACTGCGCACTAAATTAGTTCGTAATTACACTGCGTACAATAAAAGGTTAACAAAGAAGCAAGAATCGCTTTGATGCCTTGCATTACTATGTTTCATACTTTTCTATCTATCCACCTACATATTGTATCTGCGAATACTAACACAACCCTTAAGGATCTGCTCTAAACAAATTATTCTCTATAACCATAAGGACGCGCCCGTTGCGTCAAATGTCATGCAATACTTTCCTTTGCACCACATCCTGCCCAATGCTCGCTAGCTCAACCACTCAGAAATACTGTGTCTCAGCTGCGTGTCGAAAACTTTGTGACATTATAAAATCTAATGAACAAAAATTAATTTACAATAATAACTCAACTAACACGAAACGACGCCACAAGCTGCGCCTGCCCACCTCACCCACCCAGCGCATAATCCTGATGGTTCGGTTCCGGTTTCAGCCGCGGAAAGAGTTATGCCGTGTGCCAAAATCTATTGCATAGCGCTGGGCGGAAGGCACCCACGGGGATCTGGGGCGCAGGAGGTAGCCGCGTTGCGATTTCAAAGTGTTTCCGTTTTCAATTTGCATAAAATTCGTTAAAATGTCTGACGGCATTAATGAGCAATTCAGCGAGCGTGGGGGACTTTACCTGTTGCCTGGAAAGTGTCATCGGCTGTGCCCAGTGGAGCTCAAGTGTAAATGGATAGCCTTGTGGTATCCGGTAATTGCGTGTAATTAAATCCTGCCCTGCTGTTTGCAAATTCCCAAAACAAATGACAACACTTTCAGCCTGTGGTTACTCACTGGTTACTTTGTGGTTGCCTGTGGTTACTTGAAGCCAAGGCTCAATGCCAAAGCTCAAACTCAACCCTTCTCCCTTGTTGCTTTCTGTCTTAATTATGTAGCGTGAATAATTTTTGGTCTTTGTCTTGTCCATTTATGAGCCATTGATATTCCCACCGATTCCTTGCCTAATTTAATTACTGAAAATCTGTCTGTAATCAAAGACAGCTGAAATTTAATGAGAAATGGGAAACTATGGGTATAAGGAGGAATATTTTTAATAACTAATACTTTTTTTGGCTGGATTTAAATTTTAACTGTTTGAACATTATTACCAAATAAAATAAAGTATTTCAATTGTAAAGGATTTTCTACATTTGGAATATTATCATTTTAAATACAATATAAAGATAAAAGAACACATTAAAATAATAGGTAAAATCATTTCTAAGATAATTCAAATTGATTTAATATAGATTTAATATTAAACCGTATTACATTTGGAAAAACCCACGAAGGAAAAAGATGCCATTATACAATTTGTAATTCTTAGGGAACAGTCCCAGTTTCCTGTTATATTTCACTAGTAAAGTAATTTAACTTCGAAGAATTGAATTCATAGCTTAAGACATAGTAAATTAACCTTATGTGTATATGAAATGTCAGGAATATGATTGTAACTTATAACAAAATACATAAAGAAGTAAAGAAAAGTTGACATAAGCCGAATGGTCTCATATTTTAACAAGTAAATATTGATGTTGGCTGAGAGGTATGAGAAGTATATGTATATAATAAACGGCTGTATCTTATATGCTCAGTTATATAACAGCTGCGTTTCATTTACATATACAACTGCCACAAAACCACGAAAACAAAACTGTTGTTTTCTTTGTCGTGTTACCAACTTTGTTTTGTGTGGTTAAAATGAACTTCTAACTCTTTTATTTGCATTGTGTTATCTGCCAGATTGTCGCCTGTGCGGATGTGTGTTACTTGTATTTGTTGCCTGTGCTGCTTGCCACAATTTGCGGTGCCAGCAATTTACAACAACTGCAGAATGCTGAGATCATTGACAGAGCAATCGAAGTCGCAGTTTCCCCCAGCTTGCCCTGGAAAATGTTGTCTGCCGCTGATTGAAGCCACCATAGAAATTGTTGCTGTTGCTGCATTTGTTGTTCTCTTTTTGTTTGGCTGCGTGGGTTCCTTACAATTAATGTTTTTGGAGCGCAAACAACAAAAAATTTACATTTAATTTGGCTAAGCTGTTCGCTTGCCCAATGTTAACAAGTCGGGAAGGTGCTAATGAATGAACCATTCTGTGTGGGTGTTGCTACCAAAGAGTTGTCAACTTAACGGATAATTGCTCAACCATACGTTGCTCAAGTACGCGAGATGTTTCAACTTTTAGTTCCCTACTGTTCTGTTCTATTCTTAATACTTTGAACTAATCCTAAGTGAAATAATATATAGTATAATGATATGTTTATACCAGGGACCGTAACGGTTATAAATATTATTTATAAAAATTATAAAATTATCCCTTATTGAGTATTTTTCCAGAAGTCAAAAAATACTAAGAAATACCGAAAAATACCATAAATCCCAAATTCAGTATTTTTGACATTTACGAAAATACTTACATTTTATGGTATTTAATGGAAAATATCTATTGTTAATTTAATACAGCTTAACATTTATGGCCTTTTTTACAGTTGATAGTTTGTCATGAAATATACACGTATGAAGTGTGCTAAATATCTGAATAAAAGTCTCTTAAATTATTATAATTATTCCTACAAAAATGATGCCTAAATTAATAATTACAAGCACATAATATATTTATTCTGTCCACAACACTTTTCTAATTGTACTGAAAAAATAAAATGAACCCTAATGGAAAATATTGTTCCGAAAAAGCGATTACGTTATCTCAAGCTAAACGGGCGACCATCCATGGCAACAGCGACGACCTGGCCAAATGTCGTAATTAACCTTGGAGTCGGCGTGGGGCAAGCAAGTTGCGACTAATCCTGAATTATTATTTGCCATAGTAGAGCAAGGCGAAAATGGTTTATTTTCAATTTATGGCCAACACTCGCACAAACAGCCAAAAGGGTTACGCAAGGAGCGGGGCAACCCCCTCGACTGAGTTTTAGCAATGTTTCCAAATCATTTGCATATGAATTTTGAAACCTTTACGCCTCTCGCACTTTGCCCAGTTAAGCATTCAAATTACTGTTATTATTATTTTCACTCATATGCCACTCGTCCGCATCCGTAGCGGGGCTTGTGGGTTAAGATTGCCGCTGCGGCGAGGCGGAGGGGGACCATTAAAATCCGGCACGACCTTTGCGCTGCGCTCGCTTGGAGCACTTCCGTTGGGCTTTAATTCTATTAGACGAGGCCACAGGCGCTCTGCGCTTATCGCTGCCAGCACACATGTGGCCCTAACCCCTCCCCCAACAGGGCCAGCAGGCATGTGGCCAACAGCGCCCTCTGGTGGCCGGGAAAACAGTTCGAGTCGCGCAAAAGGTTAAAGTTATAATTTGCGGCTTCTGCGGTGCACTTTATTACGCTTTTCATTCACAACTTTGGCATTTGCAGTCAACAAGCGTCGACACGCTTAATTTCTTGGCCGCCTTTTATAACATTTGTTCTACATCATGTATTATCCTGCGCACAGGACACGGCCTGGGTGGCTGGTGGTGGCTTTGTTTACCCGCCGTGTTCTCTGAAACAAAAGGGATTTTTAATGGCCAAGCTGCGTTCCTTATCAGCGTCGGATATCCTTGCCGCAGTTGCCACAAAACAAATAAAGGTTAGTTACGATATTCCCGTTTCGGTTTTAACGGAGTTTGTTCGTTTGTTTGTCTTCACTTTCACCTAAGCGGAAAGTGCGCAAAGTTTCGCACTTGTCCATGGATAAACCGGCGATAAGCTGCCTTTGAATTATTTCGTTATAAGCAAAGTTGTTTCCCCTTTTTTTAGGGATACTTCAGTTTACACATATATAGTATTTAAGTATATCACACGGTGTTTTTGGGAAGTGGGCACATAAAGGTATTGTTTACCAATCTGCTTCTGCTAATAGATAAGTAAAATATTGTTTAACGTACCTGACCTGATTACTTAAAGGCAGAGCAAAGTCACATAACAAAAACTAGTTGTACCCCGCCAAACATTCTCGTTGCAGGGCTGAGAAAGTAAGAAATAAACAAAAATAACTTACCATTATTTTCCAACCTATGCCTTATGATTTTTTGGATATGGTATGAAGAACTTAGAAACCGATCTAACAAAATCTGCTCCCACCTTACGGCTATACCCGTCCGTGGTGACGGATGAGGGAAGATTTTTCAAGTTTCATACAACAGTTTTCCGCCCGTGGAGGTAGATTTTCCAAGGTTTCGGGTTTTTTGTTCACAATGTAAATTGATTTTATTAATATTTCTTTAGTATACATGTGTTCGAAAGTATTGATGTAATTTTTTTTGTCAACAAAACAATCCTTGAAGCAATCTTTATATTTTGTCAAAATTTGAGCTAAATAATTGAGGACTTTTCAAGTTGTTGATGTTTGCCAAAACCAACATAACATTTATATATATATGTATAGATTATATAAATAGAATATTATTATATCAGCATGACTAACTAATTCTTCCCTTATTCTATACAAAACAAAATTACATATATTTAAACAGTTCTTGAAATTAGATTATGTGTAAGAGGCTGTCATAAATTCAGCTTCATATTGTTAGACGAAAAATGACCAAGAACTAAAATATCATTATCTAAGTATGTAAATACTTGGAGGTATATTAGTATTGCTTTATATTTTTGCCTTGATTTAAATTCGATTTATTTAGTCTAATATCGCATGCTGTTTACAACCATTTCTCAAAGGCTATAGGCAACATTTTAAGTCAATTCCGCTTGCTTATTCTATTTGGAACAGGCAAGCCTAAGCATTCATAAGAATAAGTAAAACAAATCCCACTGACTCGAGTAAGCCATCAAGCTAGTATTTTAGAGTAAGTATTTAAATGGTATTACACTTCCCCCTTTGAGTTAATCCCACTCCAAGGTAAATCGCATGCAAACAAGCTCAAGCCTTGGCCACACCCATTGCTAAAAATAACAAATTGTCAACACATAAGATGGCATTTAATCTTCAACAAATTGCAAGCCACTTGTACAGACAGCTTAAACAAATACAAGGCGACTCCATCACCCACCAGACCCACCAGCACCACCCTGCAATCCTTGGGCCCCTTAGCCGTCTCCAGTGCTCTTCTATTTCAACTTTATACAGCGTGTACTACGACTGGCAATCTATCAAGCGGGGAACTGAAAGTACGCATCGTGTTATGCGAAAATTTGTGAAATCTCTTTGGGTTTTCCTTCTTATTTTTTTTCCACTCGCAGTCATGTGAAATTTGCATTTTAACTCAATAAATTCACTTTGCATACGCACACGTTGACTGGAAGCCAAAACATGCGCCGTGTTGCTCTATAAATCTGTTCGAGCCTTACGACTGAAGGCTTCTGGTGTGGAGAGGCAGGTGCGGGAGGTATACGCGTAGTTAGCGGCTTTGCCCTCAGACCGCAGCCCGTAGCCAACTCCTGCTCCGTCTGGCTACTGACTACTGACTTGCAGCTTGGAATCCATCCATTTTCACTACCTTGACTATGCCTGCCACCCTCTCCTCTGCCTCCCATTACCTTTCCCTTCTACCCAAGCGAATTATAAGATTGCGCCAAGTGTGAGTGGGCAAATAACTGAGATCTGAGCACTGAGAACTAAGCAGTGAAAACCGGGCGTTGCGGCAGCCGCCGTCGCCTTTTGTCGCCTGGCAGTGCTTAAGGCGATATTTGCGTTATTTACGATTATTTACAATTTAAAATTTACATGTGCCAAGTAGCCCCCGACCGCAGTAACCGCCCAGCAACCCCGCTTCCCCTGTTCGAATAATGTTGTACATCCTTATGCTTGTATCTTGATATGTTGATTTTTATTTATCTCACAATTACTTGGCTGTAACTACGGATTTGTTATGTTCAGCTATGAGTAATCGATTGACTGGAAGATTTATAACAAAATTTGGTAAGGTTTTAGGAGGAGTATACAACTTCTAACTACTAACTACTAATGGATATTGGATATACTGAAAAATGTTGAGTTAATGCCGGAAGACGAATTTCTTTTGGGTTCCAAATATCATACAAGCAGAGTTGACAGCCAGACAAGAAAGAATAGAAATACCACCCTGAAGATGGCTACCGCTACCAATATACATATATCGAAAAAAAATACATTCATTACTTTTGTTGTTTTTATTGGAACTGGACCTCAAGCCGGAAAAGACCCTCATCTATAAATTATAAAGGTAGCCAAGAACCAAATATCTACGAGAAGTAAAAGCCGTGCAGTCGGAACTGATATATACTCAGTTATCACTCTCTGGAACAGATATGGACTTATAATTGATCCAATCCCTCAAAAAAGGGCTCAATAAAACTCATATCAAATGGGATGATCCTTTAAAAAGTGTGCAAAAATATAAGCTAATGACAGATATTAAATAATGGTGAATAATAAATACAATAGATCGTGGATAGAAAAGATCGGGATAAGGGTTAAGATGATGTTATCAAAAATCAGTAACCAGATTTGATACCCATAAAAAAATGTTAAGGAGATAATAAAACCTCAACTACAATAACAAATATCTTATAATAATAAATCTAAGAAGGTATATAAGTAATTATAATAAAATATTTGAATTTCAGAGGTGTGTTACAAAAGACGAGTTGAGCAGTACAGCCACAATAAAGGCACGTATAATTTTCATACATATGCTGATATTTATATGGATTTTAATACATATGACATGGTTATTATATTTGGGTACAGCTGAAAGCGCTCAAATTATTGCCAACCAGTTTATTCGTTGCTGGCCTGCAAATTTATGCAGTGGTGCGATATTTGGCCGACGGCATTTTGATTATCGGAACCGCTGCACCGCAAAACTTCTGTGCGGCTGCAGGCTGCAGCAGATGAGGAGAAACCCATTCGCAAAAACTCAACCAGCAACAATACCCCGCCGCTCTGCACCACCAAAAGCACCAGGGCAGTCAGCATCACAGTTTGGCATCTTTTTGAGGCAACTAATTGAATTATTAGCGACTGCAGTCGGTGGTTGGGTTTCTGTGGTTGTAGTTGTAGTTGTGGTTGTGGCTGTGGCTGTGGCCTGGTCGTCTGCCAGTTGTGTGCACATTGAAATTATTGTTGGTGGTTGACAAGGATCAGCGCCGACGCCTTATTTGTGTTCATGCTCATTGCAGCGTCCTGCCCCCCCGCGACTGCCACTGCCACTGCCCATGACCGCCTGCCAACTGCTGCCCTTGGGCGATGGGTGGTCACGCTGCCAAGCTGTAACAAGCGGGTGTTGGCCATGTTGCAGCCCAGTTGCGACTGGACTGAGAATTGGGTTTGTGATTCCGACTGGATTCAACTCTGCCGCCGGCTGCGACATGTGCACACGTATTGTTCTTGTAAATCATTGATTAATTTTTACTTTTGCATATGATTAGAGAAAGTTGTTGGCACAGATTGGTATGGATAGAGTTGGCCGAGCCGTGCAAAATTAAATTACAGCTCAACCCTTGGCTAAACTGTCCCATAACATAATTCCCACTCGGACAACCCTTTGTTATCAACTCGTATCTGAGACCACACTTCCCTGACACTCTGCACTCCATCAGGCAAATGTCACGCATGTCACAGTCCCAACAATGCCCAGATACAATCAGCATGTCTTATACAGACATACTGCATACATATCTCGGAGCTGACACTTTAGCTGATTGTACTATAAGAAATATGGAAACTGTAACTTTGAAATGGCAAACTTTTGTATCAGTGAGTTTGCCAAGTTTACTTACATTGCGCAAACTTTGGCTCGACATAAACTTTGACATGTTGGCTCTAACCCACAGATTTCATCGAGCAGTTGACACTACTTGGACTGTTTGGGCACAATGCGCCAAAATACATATAGTCGAAGACATATAAGAACAACCTATAACTGGAGCACTGTGTGGCACTCAAACCAGCAAATGGCCTGCGCTTCCGCACAATTAGTTCGTTCCAATTGTGCGCCTGGGGTGTCTAGAGGAGAAAAACCCCATTTTATGAGCAGGCAATTTACAAGGTGTTAGACTTGCTGCAGGAAGAGGGTAGGGGAAAACAGAGCTGCCTCAACAGACAAAAACAAATCACTTAGCCCTAATGGCTTATGGAGGCAGCGCATTTAACCAAAAACCTCAAGCAGTTAAACGGAGTGACAGTGGGCGGCTGCGGATGATGCCAAGCGGGAAACCCAACAGAGCTAGAGAAGGAGCTGCAGCGGGAGAAGCTCTCAAACGGTTGTCTTCACTTGCAGCTCACACATTAAAATGGAACATTGCACGATGCTGACGTTGAAGGCGTCATTGATGGCGTTATGGCAAAGACTGGGACTGAGACTGGGGCTGGGACTGAGTCGGAGACCTGAGACTACAACTACGACTGGGACTGGGTCTCCATCTCGCATAATGGGCGACCCAATTAGGCAAAGTGAGTGTTGGTGAAATGCATATGAACCATAAAACAATTGAACAATGTGCTGCCAACAATTAACCATCATGCACAAGGGCTATGATAAGGATAAAGAGCAAGGAGAGTGAGCTTGCATAAAATATAAGCACATATCTTAAGCCTACAGAAATTTAGCTAACAGCTTTACTAACTGGTAAGATTGTATATATACTTATTCATTTTAGAATTTTGCGAATATCCAGATTATTATAATATAATTTTGTCAAGAAACGTGTAATGCCCGGCTGTCCGTCTGTTTCTATGCAAGTTAGTCTGCTGCAGGCAGGATATATACCGGAACTGACCGGATCGGACCACTCTAGCATATATCTGTCCTAGCCTAGAACAATCAGTTGAAAACTATGTTTTGAATGAATAAGTTATTTGTTTCTAAAGATATCCTCACCAAACTCACTCAAGCCGTGTCTCTAGAAAATTTATACAATCTGATAAAATTTGGTCTAAATCGGACCACTATATCGTATAGCTGCCTTGGGAAAGATCGGTCGAAATTTAAGGTGTATGATGAACTTTTTTGTTTATGAAGAAATCTTAACAAAACTCGCCAAAAACTCACTTTAATCGATGGCAACATTGTTCTGAGGATGTTCATTATAAAACTTTTTCTGAAGCCGTTGATTTTTAGGATAAGTGATGAATGATGAAAATTTCAAAAATATAAGAAAACTCGACAAAAACGCATAACACGCGTAGCTTAGTTTCTTAGCTTGTATAAATTTCTTATTCCATTAACTAAAAGCCCCAGATGTATTCTCAACATATGCCTCCTTAAACACTGTCGATAAATTGCTCACAGCTGTCAGTAATTTGTTTATTAGATTTGTCAATGCAACAGTTTTTTGTCAAGTGACTATTCAGAGAGCTTCCTTCCAGCTGGCCATCAAATCATCGGAATTGCAAATAGATTGACCAAAACATTGGCTGGGACAAATGCGACCAAACTTGTTGGTGTCACATGCAGGCGATGCGTATAAATTAGAGAGACCATCGAGTGGCCACCGAGTGGCCATTGTGGGTCCATTGTGTGGCATCTTGAATGTCAAAAGTGACACCCTCGCCCTGCCCCCTGCACCATGCACCCTCACCCTGATCCTAGCCCTTGCTCCTGTCCAGTGCACCTGAAGCGCACCAACTTTGACTCAAACCGCAGGCAAAACAATAAATTTCCCTTTGGAATCCATTGACTGGAGGACAAAAGGGAGGCAAGCCTCCAGACCTGACCAAAGTCCTTACATATCACACACACACAAGCACACCCATGTGTAGCTGTGTGTGTTTAGGGGGCAGGGCAAGTAAAATGATGACCAGGACGCCCTGGAACAGGACGCACGGATGAACACGATGGCATAAAAAAGCCGTTATGTTAAGGAACAACTTGCCGGCTAATAAAAAATCAAAAGGCAAACCCCAGGAATAACCTGGGGAAAACCTGTATCAAATGCATTTGGCAATGGCTTTAGCCATGGCCTGGCTCGCCATTATGTCCTAGTTGAGGGTGTTTAAGCGGAAAAGGTAAGTGCCATTGTCGGACTGGGCTTTTAGTCAATATCTCAGGCATGCTGCAATTTTTCTTCATTTTTTGTCACCAGCGTGAAACTCAGCCGGAAGTTAAGCTCTTGTTTATGTGTCATAATAAATCATGTTCAATGTACATGAAACAATTTCACGTAAGTGGATAATGGAAACTCTCATATGGTATGACTAGTATGGTAGTTAGTTTTATGCAGTTGTCGATGAGATGAGTGAAACTTCAGTTCTTAGGGAACTACAGGCATACAAAAATGATGAGGTGAGCACGACTTTACTTCTTAAAGAGCCTCTTGAATATATTTTATGATTATAATCCAAAAAAGAATACCTTGAATAGAATACTTAAAAAATGTGACATATAATAATAATTATAGGGTATATACAAATTTGATTATGTTAAAACTATCGGGGAATAAGCAACAATAACAAAAGACTCGTATTCCTACGAATTTACCTATTCTCTATAGATCTTCCCATTCAGCACCCCTTTCTATTTCACAGGGTCTACTGCACCATAAAGTGAACATGGAGAGTAAAGTAAACTGCAGCATTATTGACATTATTATATTGAATGCATTTGTTCAATATTATTTGTACTTATATACGTATGCCAAATATATAATGATATCTGTGAATATTAATATTAAGACGTTGTTAATTAAATTTCATGCTCAATTTGTTATACATATCAGTTGGAACTTTTCATCAAAGGTGGTTCTAAAATGTCAAACCTTAAACCACAACACTGGCCGCTAGACCATGAGCTGTCGAAGTCTCTTAACATTATTTGTCCTTATACCCTTGATTTTGAGGACACACTCAAAGGTGGCTTATAACAATGGTACATAAGAAACACATGTCTATAACAGTAAACAGATTGCCTTATCACACTTTTCTAGGCATTAATAATCTAACCAAAACTGCAGAACCAAATGCTCTGCCTGATGCTGAAATTAAACAATCTAACGCCTCTACCAATGCGGCCGATAGCAGTCAAAACAATAAGCCTATCAATAGCACAACTTCAAAACCTGCTGTCAAAAAACTAAGATCAACGAGGTTTCCATTTGTGGTATCCATACAAATGCTTGAAAGCAAAGGAAGGTATAAGCACCTCTGTGGCGGCACAATCCTCGACAAGCAATTTGTAATAACTGCGGCACACTGCACTCTGAAGCCCAGACAACTTGTTGCCAAAGATTTAATCGTGGTCGGCGGCTCAAATCAGCTGTTTGATAAGAGTGCCAAACGTTTCCGGGTCCGAATAATGATAAAACATCCAAAATTCGTACCGCTGCGCGGTCACGACGTTCTTCTTTTACAAGTGGAACCCGAAATACCGATTGATAATATAAAATTCGGTAAAATTGGCTTTAGGAATAATACCAGGAAAAGCGGCGGAACAAACACATTACTGCTCGGCTGGGGACGCACACAACCGAACAAGCCAAAACCTTTAGAAGTTGTGCCATTCCGTACTATAGCCGATGATGTTTGCTTTCGCGATTTTAGGTTTAGATATTTGACAAATTCGGAAATCTGTGCGGTCAACTCAGGAGGACTTCGAGGAGCCTGTGATGTGCTGTATCAAGAAACACAAAAAAACAATGCCTTATATTGAACATTTCTTTTACAGGGTGACTCGGGTGGACCACTTATAGATCTGGAACAGCAGTCGCTATTTGGTCTACTCTCCTACGGCAGGAAACCGTGTGAGGTGAAGAAACCTTTTGCCTTTACCCGGATTAGCGTTCATGCCAACTGGATTAAAGAACAAATGCAAAGTTTGAGTAAAAATGGAAGAATCAAGAAGATGTGATGTATTTAAGCTTCGCTGTTTTCTTTAATATATGGATTCAAGGCAATTCCCACTTGGAGTTTTCGAAACATTTTCAAATGCAAATAAAGGAAGTCACTTAAAAAATTATGCCGCCCACATTTGTCAGTGCCACAGGACACAAAGATAAAAATGTGTTAATGTGCCGGCCCGCAACGCTTTTAGAATTCATGTCACTTTTATAAGGTAACAATCCACGCGCGTGTCACTTTCAGTGATTTCCGGAACTGGCCCCCTGGGAGGCCCCCGGAGCGGTTGAAGGTGACGGGAACCCCAACCAGGAGCTGCAACACAAATGACAGCTACGTGGGCTGCCTTTGTTTGTATGCCCTGTAAAGTAGGCACAAAGTGTACATACATATATACAACTATTAGACATACATACATTCTAAATGCTGCTCAAAAGCAACACTTAAGATGAACATCTTTGCTGAAAGGGAACAGTATACTTATGACATTGGATATTCTAAAAGATATATCAAATTTATGCTGCCCAATGTCACTAATCTGATACGGTACACCTTTCAAACACCCGTTATTAGATTAAAGTATTAGATACGAACATATACAAACGTGTTCTAACCGATTAGTCTTTAAAGTTTGCTATTTTGAATTGAAGCTAATAAACAAAAATGCATTTTAAATAAACGTAAATAAATATATCTCAAAACGTAGTACTAGGGTGTCTTATAATCGTATATAAATTTTTGGATTTTAATATAGATCTTCGTATCTACAAAAGAATTTGTACTCCCTGTACCCATAAAATGGGTAAAAAGGACTACTAAATCTGTGCAAATGTATGTAACAGGCAGAAGGAGACATCTCCGACCCTATATATATTTTTCGATTTGGCCATGTCCATCTGTCTGTCCGTCTGGCCGTATGAACGCGTCGATCTCAGCAACTACAAGACCTAGAGACACCAAATTTAAAAAGGTAGGTTCCTGTATACCATACGCAGATCAAGTTTTTTTTTCAATTTCGGATATCTCCCCGTTTCCCCGCAATTCGATAGAAACGTTTAACAGCAACAATTTTTAAGGTATAGCTTTGGGACTTGGCATGTATAATAACATGGCCACTCTTAATTTACTGTCAAAATTTTAAGTCGATCGGATAATAAACACGGAAGTTATTCACGAAGCAAATTCAGTGCTGCATCGGAAATTTTTGACCTGGGTACAGGGAGTTTCGTAGTCGGGTATACTAAAGCATTCTTATTTGATAAATATGAAGTACTAGGAATTGCAAAAATTTCAATATAATCAATATTTACTTTAGATGCGACAGCTGCATTTCATTTTGTCCACATATGTAAAACTGTGTTGACATGTTATTGATAGAGTTCAAGGTCCATTCCATAGATATAAATATATTTAATCGACTAAACTGTGCTCACAGTTCAGTTTCAACAGTCGTGAAATGTCGACGCTTTTTCTTTTGAGCTGCTTGGGTATTATCTTTGCCTGCAACTTCAGTTCGGCAAACAGAATTTTGGACTCCTTAAGACGTTACGAGACCTGTCCAGCATTTGAGCACCAGGCAGAGAAACTAAATGGTCAACACAAAACATACTACAATGTTAAGCAAAATGCAGACGAGAAGCAGCAGAGACTGCTCCTCCATTCGCCAGATATAAACGAGCAACCTGACAAGCATTATAGGCCCGTAAAGTGGCTGTTGCAAGTCATCAATGTTGGGAGTCTGATGAGAGAGCAACCAAAACAGCTAATACCCAGAAATGAGCAGTTGAAGCGAGCTCACGGCTTGCAGGAGCCAAAGGACCCCGGTGAAAAGCCCAAAAGAAGCTCCAAGTTGTTTCTCATTTTGGACCATAGACCGGAAAATGAGCAGCCCTCGAATCATTGTTATATGTAATAAGAGTTTCCATTTCACATATATTGTATTTATTAATATTTATACAGTTGCTTTTTAGATAGATGGCACATAATTAGGCAAACTTTGTACAACATATGTGACCATAGTAGGCAATAAATTAAAACATTTTGTTGCTGCAAAGGATTATAAACTCAAAACGACTTCAAGCTGCTTGAAGACTTTCCCAATAAATATTAAGCCCGCATATGCGTTGCGCAGCTTTGACAGAAAAAGCTCCTCTGTCACAAACTGTGCCACTTGATTGTGGTTACCAAACACACCAACCCGCACCACACCACTCCACACCACACAACATCCGCAATCACAACCCACCCACCCAGCAAACATAAAGGCATAAAAAATTATGTTATATGCATGACCCTAAATTAATCTAGCGAAACCTTTTCCTTTTACAAGGACTCGTGCCCAGCCTCCTCTGATGAGCCAGTGCGCTCTTCTGTGAGATTTATCCAAGGGACATCAAAGCCACTGAAGTATAACAAAAACGAAGTTATTTGAATATGCACGTAAATGTCATATGCGAACAAATTAAATTTGGCTTATGACCGGCTCAAGGAGAGAAAAGCCAACAGAATAAAAAAAAGTTTGGTGCACTTTTTTTATGTCGATATAATAAAAGAGAATCTAGAGCTTTTATATCTTAAAATTTGTTGCTTATAAAATGACTCATTACGATTCTAAAGTACCTACATAAAATCTATAATCTGTGTATTTTATTCTTGATATAGAGACCTCCATGGCCTGCAGGAAAACTTATGACTCGTTGCCTATATCCGTTCCTACCATATTTAGGCTTTCAGCTCGCAGTTTGATTACGTTTACAGGTATTTTCGTCTCGTTTTACCTCCCCTTAAGACAGATAAGGCTACCATTCATAAAAATATTCATAATATAACATTTAAATGTAACTTTTCTTGCAAGGGTATTCCAAAGTCAGAGCTAGCTATATCTCAATCCCAAAAACCTCAAGGACTATTCATGCCTCTCGCGAAACTATCGAAATATTACATGTAAACATTAATTAACGTTCAATCTAGTGCACATTAAATAAAACAATTACATTATTAAATTGTACATACCTGTCTGAGTTTGTTATGAAACATTTTACAACATTAGTCAGAAATCAGATGCAAAGCTGACACGCAATAATATGTTACTTCACATTGCTTACGTTAGAAATATTACATCTAACATAATTGCAAGTAAGTGTATATGTATATACATAGGTACTATAAAATTTTTTGTTAAATGATAGCTGATTTCTTATTTTAAAGATCATTAGAAACTATAATAACATTTTCAGCTTTTTCCACTTGTTATTCACATTTTGGGTAAGATTTCTGTACTGCAATTGATTCGCGGAAAATTCTGCAACTTGGCAGCGAAACTGAAAACTTACCGCAATATGTCGCTTGCAGCGAATTGGAATTATGCAAAACAAAATAAGGAATAGAATTTCATTTGAAATTCAAAAATGTTTGCCTCCGAAGTTTTCCGAAGACAGGACGCTGCCAGACTGTGCCAGAAGCTCATTCGCATGCAGTTGGCGTACCGCAAAGTGGATATTGATATTTTGTCCTTAAATTTTGTTATTTATGTGGACACGCTTACCCCGCCCTCCCGACGGCTCTCAGCAGCAAAAGGGACACCATATCGCACATATATGAAAGTGGTTGGCGCCGAAACTGAAACAGAAGTTTACAATTTGCACAGGCGAGCGACATTTTTGCCAACTTGTGCAAATTTAGCGCGACATTGTCAGAGTCGAAGGACTCCCTCCCTTCCCCCTTTACTCTCATTTGAAGGGGAGTGCGTCCGCCCAGGCCCAGCGATTGTCATGCCCATTGACATGCAAGTCGTGTGCCAGTGCAGAGGCCGCCGCTTAACTTTGACAGACCAAACCAAATAACCCGCCCCCCAGCACCCCAATTTAGCCATAAATTTTGCAACGTTTTCGACACATCGGAGGAGTTTTTGCTTATATATTTATTTTTTTATGTATGGCACCCACTTGAATTTTTCAATTGTCACAAATTTATTTTAATACAGCGTGAAATTTATGAGTGACAAATTGAATTTGGAAATTGAGTAATATTTTTTCTTCGAATTTCCATTGAAATAACTTTAATAATAAATTTCAAGTGAAACGGTTGAATTTGATTTTTTATTTAGGTTAGGTGAGCAGTGTAAAGTTTCCTTAAAACAATTCAAAATGTGTGGCATAAATAAATGTTAAATATTCGCTATCAATTAGATTAAAACCAATTAATTTACTTTTTGGCAAAGTAATAAAATATTCTATCATCTGGTTATAAATCACTTTTAAATAAAATTTAGTGTATTTAGTATTGTTAGTATTTTGGTTCAAAATTTGAAAAAAGCTATATTTTTATTCAATCTTTAAAGCAAAAGTAAACATTATTGGCTGTTATTATTACTTGATTCTATCGAACGATAAAAAATCATATATCATATTTACTTTTAATATAAAATATTTCATTTCATATATATAATATTTATCCTTAACAGCTTATTTCTTAAAGTAATGCCTAGATACATTTTCATCTTCTCTGCAATGAATTTGATTGATGATTCTTAAATAGGAAACTCTCCCAATAAAAGAGCATAGCCAATGTAAGTCAGTGATTCGATATGGATTGGTTTAGCTGCAGGATATTTGTAAGAACAAGGCACAGCCCTGCATATCAGGATGCTTAAGTATGTGCGCGTGTTTTATATTGTTTCGAATGGGCCAACACTAAACACTCCATAAATAAAACCATTAGAAGTGCCATTAATGTGAGATGGCCAACAAAAAAATAATATTATAGTAGAGCATTTTTTTTGTTTATCATTTTTATGTGTGCCTTGAGTATGTGGGCGTGTGCCTGTGCGTGTGTGTGTGTGTGAGTGTGTGCATTTGACATGCACCATCATATAAATCTTAATGTTTATAAATCACGTCGTATTGATATTCCCCAGGGTCACCTTTTGGTAGCTGGTACTACAATGCCCATACAATAAAATAAACTTCTTATTGTAGTAAACTTCTAGTGTACAACTCTTAATAAAAATATTTAAAAATGTTATTTCAAATATTACTGAATTTGAGCAAAAGTTATCTTTAATAAAATCGCTTTCACAGTTTCTTGATGAAAGCAACCAAGTAGGAAAAGATTCAGTGTCAGTTTTTTGTGCCATTCTTAATATGCAAATAATTTGCTGGCCAAATGGCAGCCAACTGTGACCCAGCAGATGACAATGGACAACGCCCTCTGTGGAACATGGAAATCTATTCAAGAGTCAAGTTGACAACAATGCGACTAGGCCTACTTGCACTTGCAAGGAACAGGATGTGGACCACCCCAGCCGCCCTATTGCTGTACGGCATTTGAATATGACACACAGCTGACAGCTGCTCCGGCTCCGGCTCCGGCTCCGACTCTGGCTCCGGCTCCGGCTGTGTCTCCGGGTCTGGGTCTGGGTCTGGGGTGGCTCTGATGATGCGTGCCCATTGTGCACATTTGACGTTTGGTTTATTAATCAGTTTGGCCTGCGGCCTGGGCAGGGCCAAGGACCAAAACCAGACCCAACGCCGTCGCAATTTTCTACAAATGAATAATTTTTGTGAAAAAAGGGCAAAGTCAAAAAGCCGCAGCCAAAGGACATGCCACAGAACTGAGTTTATATTTTTGTGGCGCAGCTCGCATTTTAATTTCTCACAATGGAAAAAAAGTCAAACAAATGTCAGTCGCGTGTTAATCAAGTGTAAATAAATGGCGCAAAGATTAGAGAGCGGCGCAACAACAACAAAAAAATGCAAAAAACCGAAACCACAAAAAAATGTTGTGCCAGCCCGGCCCGGCCAAAGCGTACGCAAAACAAATAAAAAATGGGGTGTGATGCAGGCCAGAAAAAAAGCCTAAAAAATGCTGCATAAAGAAAACATTTAATGGTTTTTTAAATGTTTTTTAAATGTGCGTGAAAAATCTGTCACTTCGCCGTTAAAGTGACTTCAAAAGCTTTAACTTTCTCCGTCATTTCCTGTTTTCGGAACCCATGCAAATTAGCTACCAATGTTGTTATCATGAATCCAAGGCGCGCTATTATTGCTTGACACCCACTAAATCCGAGGCCGAAGCCGCTCTCAAACTCAAACTCAAACTCGAATCCTGAAGCCGTTGCCGCCCCGGCAACGCCTACGATAAATAAATGCTCAGACATTGTCCTTTTTGAGGCGTTGCCTGGGCCACGGTCCCGTCTCCGTTCCCGTCCTCGCCCTCGTCCCCGGCCACAGGGGGAGTGGCTGGTGTTGATGATACTATTATCTTATATCGCGGCCGGTTGGCGGCAAGGACCGCAAGCTGTCAGTGGCCGCGGCCACTTCAATTGTCCTTTTTCAAGCATTTACAATTCATAGATATTCGTATATAGATTGTCTGTTGGAAAAAATCGTTTTATTGGCTTTGAGGTCCTTTTGCCGCCTCAGCCGCCCAACAACACCAGCAACGACAACAACAACAGGAACTGGAGCAACAAGGACATAAACCGCAAATAAGTTTAACATTGTACAACATTTATGTGGCGACTGCCAGGTCCAAAAACTGCCAGAGGGTTCCCTTTGTTATTGTATTTACTGTGATTTGTGTGGCTTTGTGCAGGGAAGCGCTCCAAGTTTAAAATGTTCAGCTTGCCGCGCACAGTGGGATACAGCTCTGTAAGAAGATGTTATAATAGATAAACATATAAAGTGTGAGATGCAAATTTGAATTGTAAAATGCAAAATTATTAAAATTACAAGCACTCTATAAGTTCCTATTCAGTCCTAAGAAAATTAAATATTTGCTTTCGGAATCAGGGTGCATAAAGTCCATCCATCCAAAAGGATAACAATAAATCATATATTTCCGACAGCAAAGCATTACTAGAAGAAAATTAATATTTATGTTCTTTATGGTTAAGACTATCTACTCTACTTAAGTGCTTAACAAATGTTGCACATTCCTGGATCCTATTATAAACCTAAATCTAATATTTGAGATTTAAAATTAAATAATTTCCTGTAAACGATTGGCTCTGCAAATAACAATCTTTTAATCTTAAAAGGAATATAAAGTCGCAGTTTAGTGAGCTTTAAAATATGAAAACTAAATGAAAATGTGTGTACCAAAATTATATTTAAAATTGTCTCTGAAAATAACAACCTTTTAATCTTAAAAAGATTATAAAGTCAAATTTTGTGAGCTTTAAAATATGAAAACTAAATGAAAATGTGTGTCTACCAAACCTATATTTAAAAAAAACTGCTTAGCTTAATATTATCACAGAGAGTTAGGCTGCAAGCAATCCTAGAAAGGTGCACAACCAACTTCTTCAGAAAATACGAAAATAAAAAAACTCCTCCTTTAAGGAACTACCTTGACCCACTGTGCAGGTGAGCCAGCTTGGAGCAAAAGGGGTGCAAATGGTACAATTTGTAAAATTGCTTGTTTTCCTTGAACCCACACCAAGTAAGGACACTGCTTGAAGACACAATGCTATCTAATCTTATTTGATATTATTTTTACGTTAAACTTGCATTTCAGCACTCTCTTCAGTCGGAGTTGTGGCTATTATTTAACTACCCCGCAGAACGGAAGCCGTACAAATTGTCTTTAATAACGAGCTGGGCCTTTAAACTTGATGTTCCACTCAGCCTACTAGAAACAAGCCATTTTAATGATATTTACAGGAAGTGGCAGAAACGCATCAATCATTTGTCAGCCATAAAAATTCGTCACACATGAGCATTAAATTATAAAAAAAATGCGGAGAAAGGCACGCAAAAAATGGAAAATTCTTAATGGTTCTTTGCAAAAATGACCTTGTAAGTTATGAAGCGTACACCCAGCACAGTTGGGCGCCCTTTAGCCAAAAAGCCACAAGCCACAAGCCACGAGCCACGAAACAACCATCCAAGGCAAGGTTCAACGACGCGACGGTCACTCCAGAATAGTATGGATAGTATGGAACAGTAAGAGCCTTCCACTTGTGGCTGGCACCGGTGGGTGGCGCGGGTTCAATTGGATTGAGGTTGAGATTGTGATTGGGATTGGGATTGGGTGGACACGATGCTCCCTCACACTGCCCAGCGTGTGTGTGGC
Source organism: Hirtodrosophila confusa (assembly GCA_035043065.1). NCBI lineage: Eukaryota > Metazoa > Arthropoda > Insecta > Diptera > Drosophilidae > Hirtodrosophila > Hirtodrosophila confusa. The sequence goes on along the minus strand of JAWNNI010000174.1, from coordinate 496,451 downwards.
AGTCAAGTGCTTGGCTGTGTGCGTGCGCGCTCATATGTGAACATTTATTGGAAAACATTATTATTTATGACTTTTTGAATGACATCGCTTGAACTTTTCAAGCAATAAAGTAAGGCACAATAACATTGCCCGCTGCGGAAATTGTGGCGAACTCTTATTTTTTATTTTTATTTTTTTATTATTTAAAATTGCATTTGCCATATAGAGCTTTTGATTTATGAAGATATTCATTAGGCATTAGGGATATGCTTCATATGCCACATCAAACAAACGAAAAAATTTTAAGATTTATTATTAGATTTATCTGTAAATTAAACTGACACTCGAAACATATATCAAACGCTTTTAAAACCACTTACAAGCCTGGCTCGAAACAATTTCCTAATTTCGCTTCACAATACATTCAACTTTATGCAAGTTGATATATACTTAACTATATATTAAAGATTCACAATTTAGAGATATTTATATACGGCACAGATTTTGTACAATGAACATTTCATTTGTAACTTATAAAATACAAATTTTCTCAGCGTAAAGTTAGTAATCCAATTCCAAGAACAAATTGGTATCTTAAGCTACGAATAAGCCAAATGCAAATCTAAAATGAAAATCTTTGTATAGCCGACAATAAACGAGCTCACAAATATCCCAGCATGGAAATCAACACTCAAAAGGGTTATGTCCCAGTCCTGGTCTGGTCTGGCACCATGTGAAGGATATTAGGTTTGTTTATATGCTCTAAGATCTTATCAAATAACCATAAGAAGAATGATTATTTTAAATAATTGCCAGCTATTGTAAGCTGGCAGAATACTGTAAGGGCATTTTCTTGAGAATTTGCTCGAAATGGGCTGGCAAGTATCTGAATGCTTAATTTAAAATGAAACTGTGACTTTTGTTTTATTTACTTATGGCATACAAGGGAGAGCTCGGCTTATTTACTGCTGCCATATACACAAATAGGAATAAAAGAGGATATTGTATGAGCGAGATGTGTACATGCTTCAGGCGCATGACCCATTCCTGAACTCACACAAAGCCCTGCCAGTGAAGGATACGAAGGATACACGAACTCTCGCACCGACTAAACTAATGCCATCCTCGTCGTGCGCTCCGTCGGTGTGTGTGTGCAGTGGGCGTGTGTGTGTATGAGTGTGTTTGTGTGTAGGTTGCGGGTGAGTCAAAGTGTAGATAGCAGCCTGCCATAGGACGACAACGACGTCAACGATGTCGACTCCAAATACATATAGAAAGTCTAAGGTGGAGCAGAAGCCATGACTGCGGCCATGACAGCGATAATGTATACTACACGCCAAGGACTTAGCAGGGGACTAAAGAGAAGAGGAAGCAGTAGGGTTGCCGTTGCTAAGGTCCCACCCACATCCGGACCCAACCAACAGCCTGCTGTCGTCTGCAGCCTTCTCTCCTTTTCTCTCTCACTCACTCCCTCGAATGTCCTGAATCTGCCGCACAAAATGAGCGCTTTGTGGGTATTAAGTTCGGTTTTAATGCTAAGATAAACGTCTGTGGTTGCACTTTGTAAGCTACTGCTGCATGGGAAATCTTTTGAAGGTGAGTCTCTTGCAATTGTAAGGCCTTGAACAAAACCTTTAATTGCATATTGGATTACTGATTAAGTGAACTGAAAGAACTACAAAATTACCATGGGAAGGGCTTTACTTTATTACTAACAGACTAGGTCCTTAATAGGATGAACATTTTCCACAAGCAAAATGGTATTTGGCAGCATATTTCTTCAAAACAGATTTATATTTCTGCAAAACAAAATTAAGCTAATCAGGATTATGCCCATTTCCGATTCCGTTCAAAAATGTAAGCTGTTCTAACTCTCGAAACACGAATTAATTATTTGGCTTAAGAAGTATTCTCTCTTTGAGCCAGTAGGATGAAAACTTATTCAAAATACTTCAAAAGCAAAGTACATCAGAAGCTTTTGCTTCCAAGCTTTCTTTCAGTATATTCAAACTAAAAATCATTCAAAATCAGTGTTCAAATTTATATACGCTTGCTCTGGCTGTCATAATAATTTAATATTATTTCCGTGAAATCGAATACCCTAATTATTTTATTTGGAATGGCCCAAAAATGACAAACACCAAAAATTATACACACCAAAAACGATTTATTTAATGCTCGGTATTTTGCGGCACATGCCAAATTGAGGTGTATACAAACATGTAATTAATATTGGTTATTTAATTTAATTTCTTCAACATTTATTTAAACGTGTGACTATTTGACTTATAAGTCAATTGCAATTGGTAATTGTGCATTTTTCATCAACTTTATATTCTTATAATTAGTGTGTATATATCGGAATTGTAAGCATAAGTGTTCAAATGCATTTATATCCATGTGCGTTTCAATCTTCAAGCAAAGAAAGTCACTAGGGACACTTTTTTTTATGACGCACTTTGTTAAACGATGTGGTCACTTATGTATGTTTCAGGGGTAGCTGGGAGTTTGCGACGAACTGGAGTTATGAACAACCCCAATAACGATGCAGTCTAGATTTGGCTGCCCTTCTTATCGAGATATATTCGAGCGTCGACCGAGGGGACGTGGGAGTTAGCTGTGGGTCGGTTTTTTAGCCCAGTTGACTGGACAGGCGAGTCAGTTTTGTTTTATCGACAACGATACATCAGCCATCAACTTGATTAACTCACATGGAATGTGCCAAAGTGCCGAAAATCAAATTAAATGGCCTTGATGTGAGTGTTAGTGACATATCTGAGTGCTTATGAGGGGTTTGTCAGCGGATTGTTGTACTCCATTTGATTTATGCATAGCAATTTGATAGTTTGTGTTTCTCCTTGGAGAAAAGGGATAAGTGTCAAATACACGAAGATGGTAGAAGCGAAATATATATATTAACAAACAGACAATTTAAGAATTAACTAACTAGTTTATACTAAGCTGCAAACTTGGCGCTCACATGCTCCTTGTACTTTTCGTCGATGAACTCAAAGACAGATTCCATAGCCGCATAGGAGCTCCACTCGTGCTCCGGATGCCCAGCAGATACACAAAGGATATTCTGGTCTATGTCTCCATCGGTTAGATCAGTACCAAGCGGCTCAATGCTCGAAATCCAATTGCAGGTCACATTGACAAAATATTTCTTACAGCTGGCCGGCGGTTTCCCGATAGTTCCATCTGTCAAAGCGATGGCGAAAACTTTTTCCTTAAAGAAATCTGTAAACTTTTCCGACTGCAAAGAGTGAAAAGCATGAGATAACTTGCCCATTACCCAAAATATTCCGCCATTCACTTACCAATGCTCTGGTCACGGAGGCACCAAAACTATGCGCCACTATGGCCACACTTTGGGGCTTTGAGGGCATAACAATGTGCTCCCACACGTAAGCGGCATGGCTTAGGGCATCGTCAACGCCCTTGATAGGAGTATATTTGCCGTTAACTTGACGCCCAGTGTCATTGGTATTGGTCACGAGTATGTCATAGCCCAGACTCTGTGCGCGCTGAATGTACGGCAACTGTGTACCATGATCTAACGAATTGTTTATAATCAATCTGAAAAGATTTAAAAATACGAGTAATTGCAGTTTTTCTTGATTTAAATAACAATATTTGTCTAGACGTTCCTTGCAGATAAGGAAAAGTCAAGAAAGATCTTCTGAAGTGCAAGTATTGAATAGGTTGTTTACATATGGAACCAGTAAGTTAGACTAGCCATTACCGCAAATGGTTCTTAATAATCGCCTACTTGACCAAGGAGAGCTATAATCTTAGCGGCGCCCTTTGAAATTCTAGATATCTTCAGAGGCAGGCGTGTTTTGACAGGCATTCTAGAGGTGTATCCGCTACACAGATATCTTAAATAAATTTCTGTTCCCAAATCTTTTTCCGATCCTTTTTATAGACACCCTGTATATAAGAAAACGTACCTTCGAGCCCATTGCCCGGCAAGGACGTATCCACTACCATGTATGAGAACGAGCAACGTTTTGGATGCTGAGAGCGGTGCGGGTTGTGTGAAAACGAACGTGGACTGCTCAATGGGCATGCCGATGGGTATATAAGTTCTCTTCAAGCCATTTTTCTCCAATAGCTCATATATGATTTCAGGTATCTGGTTAGCCAGGTTCTCGTAGTGGTCCTGATTCTCGGAATGGTTGTCGCTTATCTTAAACACATATGGCTGGTCACCAGGCTCTCCGCTGGCAGGGTCTATTTTGCGCAGTTCACCATCTATACGCGCAAATGGGCATATACATATGTAAATATATAAAACATAGTGCAAATGGAAACTCAAGAACTTACATTCATTAAATGCATATCCAAATTCACGCAAGCGGGCAACTGCTTTTACGCTGCCACTGGCCGGTGCGTCTGTCATGGTGGTGTTTACGACGCTATGTGTATCGCCTATTGGAATAGAATCAAGAAAATCTTTAAAACGGGCCCACATTGTGTACATTTTTTGTAAACCTTCCTACTGAATAGAAAATATGTTTGTTTTGACACTAAGTGCCAACCGATTAACATTCTATCATTACACCATCGATAACATAGATACTTTTCAGCTGTTACTATCGAAGTTGAATTAAATATCGGTTTTCAATGGTGGTCTTTGCAGAGATTGTGGTGGCTACCAGATATACAGAACCGATAAGTATTTTAAGGGCTTTAAATTTAAATTTAGTTTCTTTTATTACTAAGACCTACTGATTGTTAGTAAATTGACTTAATTGCCGGCCAAACTAATCAGCCAGAGCAAGCAATTACAAAGCTAATTCCAACCGCTTGGGCATTTCAAATTAATCGATTTCAGGACTCAACATTTAGTTCAAAAAAGCTTGCAATCGAACAACTAAAAGGAACCACTAGACGGTCAGCTGTTTTTCCGCTGATTATCGATAGTGTCCAATGTCATCGTTAGAGGAATCTAAACAACAAAACCAAAAACCGACACATCACTTCAATCTGTTGCCTCCATCCATTTCTGATCCACTGCCACGCTGCCAAAATTCTAAAATATAAATGCAAGGTCCAGCCTTTGCGTACAGGGAACTGGAAAACTCGCCGCGTGCAATGTATATGCGCGACTGGCGATCAGCCCTGCGAACTCCAACCTATCGGATTGGCAACCGCACCGTGCGCTTCAATTATCACTTTGCATTGCTCGTATTTTGTGCGGTGGTCCTTGTATTGCTCTTTCTCTATGCACGCCAAGGCTCCAGATCCTCCTCCGATGGCTACTGGCTTCGTAACCAGTATGCCCCACTGGAAATCCCTGCAGCCACAACCACTTACAATGCAACGTATCCACTAACCCCCCCGTTGACCGTTCAAGGCGGTGTTATCAGCTATCGCATTGCCATGATAGCAGATCTAGATACAAGCTCCAAGGTGGTGAAAGCGGATGGCAGCATGACGTGGCGTAGTTATCTAAAGAAAGGCTATCTTACATACGTAACGAAAAAGAACGAGATACAAATTAGCTGGGACGCGGGAGCGCCCACGACGCTGGAATCTGCGTTTGCGTTGAAAGGACGTGGCATGGAGTTGTCCGAGCTGGTCACATTTAATGGCAAACTCTTAAGCTTCGATGATCGCACTGGACTCATCTATGAGATTGCCAATGACAAGGCCTTACCCTGGCTGATACTACTGGACGGCGATGGTCACAATGCCAAGGGCTTTAAGTCCGAGTGGGCAACGGTTAAGGAGCATACTTTGTATGTGGGATCCATGGGTAAGGAGTGGACGACAGGCCTGGGTGACTTTGAGAACAATAATCCGATGTATGTGAAGGCCATTACAACCACGGGCGAGGTCCACTCGCTCAATTGGGTCGACAACTACAAGCAGCTGCGTCTGAAATCGCAGCAGATCTCCTGGCCTGGGTATATGATACACGAGAGCGGCGTCTGGTCGCAGGTGCATCGGCGTTGGTATTTTCTGCCACGGCGTTGCTCTAAGGAAAAGTGAGTTGCTAACAAACATGTTTATAGAGTAAGTTCATTATTTGTTTACTAAACTCTTTCAGATACAACGAAACGTCGGATGAGCACATGGGCTGCAATATTTTAATCTCAGCCGATGAGAATTTTAAAGACATTGAGACAGTTAAACTAGATCCGGCGAATACGGCGCCCACGCATGGCTTTTCCAGCTTTAAATTTCTGCCCAACACGGAGGACACAATTATCCTAGCGCTCAAGTCGGAAGAGCTCAATGGCAAGACGTCCAGTTTCCTGACCGCCTTCAGTGTAGAAGGCAAAACGCTGCTGCCCGAAGCGAGAATCGAGACGGACTACAAATATGAGGGCTTTGAGTTCATATAGCGAACCGCCGGTGCTGCAATGTTGTATATAGTGTATTATCCGATACGTGTTAGCGTAAAGTTTACCTTTAAACAGCTTTAAATAATATTTATAGTGAAATAAGTTATTTAAGAGACGCTCATAGACCAATGCCATTAATTGTGCTGTTTTTTTGATATCGTGACGAATGAATATCGAATCTTCAATTATTCTCATGTATTATATACGTAGCAAATGCCAATTTCTAATTTATTGTAATAAAATACGTACAAACGAAAAAGCGTGAAAGCTCCCATCCACTATGGCTACGTTTCCGTTGCATCTTTTATTACCGATTCCAGACCTGCCACAACCAGGTCTGCATTGTCCACGCGCCCCTCATTTGCACGCACTTCCAAGCGATCCGCATTGTGATTCACATTCCACAGTTCAGGCAGAAACTTTGGCTTCATTGTGTTCAGAAAATGTTCACGCCAAAGACGCTCCAATTCAACAAGGCCTCCAAAATTATCCCGATACATTTCCACCACCTTTTTGCCATGCTGGCAGTAGTCTTCGTTCTCCACCCGGCAGTCTACGGCGGCTGCCCTGTTGATAAGCTCCTCCGTGATCTCTGTTTCCTCTGTGTAGTAACTTAGAAGAGTTTTGTGCATTTCATTGACTTTTTGGATGGGTATTCTGTCGCTCTGATGCAGCAAAGCTTTGCCAGCAGATTTAACGCTCCTTAAAAAGAGATCAATTAATATTGAATGCACAAGTTACATTTTTAACAGATTCCTGTGCACTTACCTTAACTGCTGATCATCATGGTACTTGGACATGCCTTCATTGTGCGTAAAGGGCGCATCGCACGTACCTGCCAGCTTGCTCCGAATTTTGTTATCTGATATGTTGCTCAATTGATGGCAGCTGGGACAGAGCAACAGAATATCGTGGGATGTGTGCGATTTCATGACAATGGGAAAGTGTTTTCGGTATTCACGTGGCACCACGTTCTTGCGTATGTAGGCATCTCGGCGCCCGCAGACGACACACTGATTCTCCTTGGGTGTTTGATAATAACGGCCCACATCACCGACGGCGCGACCCGCGGGCTCAAAATTCAGGCGCACCGTAAAAGGTTGCTCGCTGATTTGGGTGCCCAGATTTTGGTTGAGGTACCAGGAGGCCTTGCGGCGATCAATGGTGCAAAGCAGCTCACCATCGGGTGCCTCCAGCAGGCAGTTGTCATAGAAAGTCTTCGACTGGGTGCCCAGATTGCGACACTGCTGCGCTTTTTTAGGCTGCAATTTCTTGGGCTTGACTGTGGTTGTCAGCGGATGTGCGCTGGAGCTTGGAGTGTTATCCTTTGCTAAACCAGCGGCAAAGCCTCTGGTAAAATCTACATCCAAGAATGGCTCTATTTTGGGACGCAGCTGCTCAAATGTAACTGCACGCCAATCCCATAAGTTTTTGGGCTCCAAGTCTCTCGATAGCTTTTGAAAGATTGCCACAGCGACGAGTGCATCATTGGCAGCATAGTTCAATTGCGCGGGCTCCAGCTGCGTGGCCTCCCAATTGGAGCACGCCAGACGCCAGTTCTTATCCAGCACAAAGTTGAGGTGTGTCTTTGACAGTTTGCCTAAGCCCTCAGCCGGATGGCCCGCCATTACAGCCATAAAACGCAAATCCAAAGTGCTCGCCACGCCGACGCCAAAGTCGTGCGACAACTTCTTTGCATCATCGTGCGGCGCCACGCCAACCTTGATCACATCATCATCCTCCAACAGCTCACGCAGATCCTTCGGTATTTGCTTCAAGCAGCAAAGACGAAACAGCGCACAGAGTCCCTTGTGGGAGCTCAGCTGGAGCATCGCCACTGGCCGGCGGCTGCCACCCACGGTGATCCATTCGCAGTCAAAGCCCAGCACATTGAATGCTTGGCAGTGTCTGCATGGCAGTATTCATGTCATTAATCAGTGCACGATTCAGCAGAACTTACTACTTACTTCTTAAGTTCAGTTAGTACGCGCTGTGAGTCAGAAATAGAGCTGATTACCTCGATGTGTTTGTGCTGTAGCGACAGCGGACGGCGAAAATGCCAGGCACGCAGTATTGACCCTAAAATGGACTGCTTGTGCCGCACCAGAACGTAAACCAGGCCCAGTCCGGCGGCGAGGATGGCCCATTTTTTCGTGTTGACCGCGGCGCTTTGGCTGCTCATAACAAGTGGAAGTCGAATATTGTTGACGAAATTACAAAAGTTATCGAAATTACAAGATTACGCCACGATAGGCCGATAGATACGTCATAAGCGGAAAAACTACGTTGCCGCCAAACTATAATTTCAAAATACTCAGAAGCTATGCATTTCTTCACTGTGTGGAATATCTATACATAAATGGGCGAAGACAAAACATTTCAGCACCATTTTAATAGCATTTAACCACCAACAAACTTACATAATTTATGGTAAGTAATTTAACACAACTATACGACTGATTTGTTTTGTTGGAAAGCTTATGAAGGAAAACATGGCCGAATGAAATTTGTCTCTCTATGGTAAACTAAATATAAAATTTGTTTGAATAGGTTAGCCGCGCCATGGGTTATTTAATTATTAACAATACGAAAAATTATATCGATGACACACTGTTAACGCATGTTTTGTCTCCTGTTAAGTAACAGAAATTTTCCTTATCGATGTAATGGGCCATTTACATTTTCTGTAAGTTTCCAGAAGTTAATCGCCACGACCGACAGCTGTTAAATAATTGTTAGATTTCTCGCGATTTAAGAATTGATGTGGAACATAATATCAGCTAAATACTTTAATACCGAATGCTGCAAATATTAATAAAAACCAGTCATGTCAAATTAAAACATGCCGCAGTGTAGCAGCACTTCCAGCTGCCAGCTTTTTGCAAATGCAATTTTAAAAACGCCGCAACATAGTTGAAAAATCGATTTTTCAAAAGCAATCAAAAAATAACAGGTAAAATTAGTGACACCTGAAGTTCATAGCGCCAGTTTAAAAACGTTATTAATGCTTGTAGGATGTGCCACTAAATCAAATATTAGACTAGAATCATAGGAAGCGCCAAAACGTCCAATATGCCAGAGAATTTGGAATTGCATCAGTTCGTGGATGGGACGCGGACAGGCGACATATCAAATCAATGGCTGGAACGTCTGAAGACGCGTATGAATTGCCCATATTTGGGTATTATACTGGCCACGCTCTCATCGCTGTTCTTCTCACTGTGCTCGGTGATAGTCAAGGGCCTCGTGGATGTCAACCCCATGGAGCTGGCATCCTTTCGCTTTGTTGGAGTACTTTTGCCCACCATACCCATACTCATCTATACAAAGCAGCCGGTGTTTCCGGAGGGCAAACGTGTCATCCTGCTGCTGCGCTGCTTCATGGGAACAACTGGCCTGATGCTCAGCTTTTATGCCTTCCGGCACATGCCGCTCGCCGATGCCAGCGTCATCATCTTCTCCACACCTGTGTTCGTGGCCATATTTGCGCGCGCCTTCCTTAAGGAGCCCTGCACGCTCTTCAATGTGGTCACCATCAATATGACGTTGCTGGGCGTAGTGCTTATAACCAGGCCACCTCTGGTCTTTGGCGATGCGGTGCCCGAACTAGATAGCGAAAAGTATACTGATAAAACGTACGATATTTGGGGACCAGTCGCTGCCATATCATCGACGTTATTTGGAGCCAACGTTTACATCCTGCTGCGTGCACTCAAGAATCTCCATTTTTCCGTGATCATGACCAACTTTGGAGGCATCGCACTGGTCTATACGCTCCTCGTGTGTGGTTCCATCGGTGCCGTCTGCTGGCCTAGCTGTGGACGCGATCGCTGGCTCGTCGTTGTGCTGGGCATCTTTAGTTTTCTGGGACAAATACTGTTGACGCTCTCGCTGCAGGTGGAACAGGCGGGTCCCGTGGCAATTGCACGCTGTGCTGACATCGTTTTCGCGTTCATCTGGCAGATCATGTTCTTTGGCGAAGCTCCCAATGCCTATTCCCTGTTCGGTGCTCTTATGGTGGTCAGCTCGGTTATTCTTACTGCCATGAAAAAGTGGGCCATGACGCTGCCCCGTGAGTCTTCACTTCGCAAGCGTTTGCGGGTCATTCTGCTGGAGTAGAACATCTTGTAGTCGTAGTGTTAGCTATTGGAATGCTTTAGATTCGTTCGTGGTTTCTCTCAGCTAGGGTCTCACCATTCACATCGTTTACACGTTTACACATCGTATTAAATACCACTTGGGCATCGTTGAAGAATGCTCAATACTAATTCAATCACTTTGACTTGGAAAATTGAAAAGCTCAGCTTAGTAAAAAGCGCATTATATAAACATCTACATATTATACATAGGCATAAAGTTTTAAAGTTCGAGCGTGATACTCATACCATCTAACAAAATATTCATACATATGACTATGATATACATAACTATGTTTTAGTTTAGCCAAATTCATTGTGTTGTTGTTTTGTACATTGTTATTTATACCTGCTTACACTGCTAAAGTATTTCGATAAAAAATAATAAATAAATACAAATTGTGTAAAAGTAAAAAGCGGTTTCTGGACTTAAATTACATTTGTTAAACAGAAAACCGTTAGCTACAGTTAAATTCAAAAGGAAAACAGACGATAGCTGCCGTTTATTTGCGACAGGTGGCGCTGCAAGAGCAGCCGCAGCAACAGCTGTTTTCATTTCGATACTTGCCAGAACTGTAGTTTCTTAGAAGGTTGCGTGCTGCATATACTCGTGACGTCACATTCGTATGGAAACACAGTTCTTCATCTGACCAAAACCTTCAGTCCTTCAAACATGTGGTGCTTCTGCATACGAGCCTCTTCTGTCGTTAATTTTCAGGTACTTTGCCTACGTTATTTTCTTGATGTATTCTCTGGTTAGTCCTTTCATAAAGTCGACACGTATCTCGTGACGTATTATGCTCTTGTAGGTATCATCAGTTAATATGCGTAACCTTGTAATGGTATTAGCCCTGATAGCAGCGCGTCGGCGCCACCGTTGCCACAACAAAACACAAAAAATACTCGAAAGCGGAAAAGAAAACAGAGATAATTGCCGGCCAGGAAAACAAACAGAATAATTTTCAACGTGAACGTGAATACATAGTGTGCCTTGGTCTTATATATTTTGATTTTATTAAGTATATTTAAATACATTGAAAAAGGAACACTACGCAAACAGTAAACAAACACGTTGTACATTCGATTCTTGGGAGCAGCTATTGTTGTGATCTGGTAATAGCATTAGAAACCCAAATCGGCAATAACGGCATCCAGTTCGTCCTGCAGATTTGTTGCCCGGGAGCGCACCTGTGAAATTTGATCCTGCAAATTGTCCACATTGGCCTGTAGGAGCACATTGCATTTCTTCATTGCGGCAAAGCGACTCTCGTGCTTCTTAACGCGCGGATCCAGATTGCCCTTCTTGGCGGAATTGGCGGAGTCCTAGAACGCAGGTGAATAGATTATGTATACATATTAACATCTTTAAATACATCCATTATATATTTGTATACTTACTTCCGCCTCGGATTCGCTTTCCGACTCCTCATCGCTTTCTTCCGATTCTGATTCCTCGGACTCGTCATCGGACTCTTCCTCCTCCTCGTGCTCCTCTTCGGCAGCTTCCTCATCGTCTTTATCCTCGGCATCGACCTCATCTTCATCCAGCTTCATCGATGCGGCCATCTTTTGCACTTCCTTCTCCAGTTTCTTGAACTTTTTGTTCTCCTCTCTGAAAATGACGTTCAATGAGAATCTATCCAATTGATTATCATAATTGTAATACGCACTTGAGTATAACATGGTTCTTTTTCATAGCCTGCTTCAGTGCATCCTTCTCCTTTTTGGCTGCCTCCTCTTTCACCTTAATCTTGGTCAGTTTGCTGCGCAACACCTTCACCTCCTTGCCCACTCGTCGTTCGCGTCGCTCTGTCTTCTTCTCCTCGGGCTCGTCGGGATCGCTTTCACTAAGCTCCAGCTCCAGTTCTGGTGAACTGTCGCGTCCGAAGTGTACATCGCTTGGTCGTCGCGAGCCATCCAATGATCCGCCACCCTATATTCGCAATATACCATAGAATTACAATAATATCTAGCCAGAGGCTGCCCCTGTGCGAATGCAGCTTGTGGCTTTACCTTGTGCAGGCCGTGATTACCGTGATTGGTCACCTGGTCGTAGTAATCATCGTTGTCGTCGTCGTAAGCAAAGCAATTACTAATATGCGGTCTGTTAGTGCTTGGAGTCGTATTTCCCTTATAATAATAGCGGTTAATTGGTTAATTGCACAATGTTTTAGTGTGGAGAACCATAAGCGATTTGGTATGGAGGTTTGTCTATTTGTCTAAGACTCGCTTCCCTAATTTCCAACCTTGAATGTTGATTAGGAAAACGATTCTAAGTGTGTGTTCGAATTGTGCACAACACTTAAAGGGCTGCAATGAATGCAATGTTGATATGCGGATGTTAAACCCGTAATTAAATGCTTGAGAACTCAGTCATAAAGAGAGCCTTTAAAGCATTGGATGCATTTGAATTGGGGATACTTTGATATATAGTCTATATAAAGGATGTATAGGCCTGTTCCGAAATTCTAAATTTATTATAACTTTGGTCTACATTCGCGCACGCTAATAACGTTTTAAACTTAAGATATTGTTGGAAAATGAAAACAAGGATTTAAATGTGTTCCACATTTCACTTTCAAGTTGAATAGAAATGTTTAAAGCATGATTTTGGGAATATTTTTACTCCCTGTACCCATAAAATGGGTAAAAAGGGGTATTGGATTTGTGCAAAAGTATGTAACAGGCAGAAGGAGACATCTCCGACCCTATAAAGTATATATATTCTTGATCAGTATCAAAAGAGATTTCGATTTGGCCATGTCCGTCTGTCTGTCCGTCTGTCCGTCCGTCCGTCTGTCCGTCTGTCTGTCCGTATGTATGAACGCAAGGATCTCAGCAACTATAAGAGCTAGAGACACCAAATTTGGAATGTAGGTTCGTGTATAGCGGGAGCAGGTCAAGTTTATTTTAGATTTGAGATATCTCCCCCCGTTCCCCCGCTATTCGATAAAAACCGTTTTACAGTTACAATTTTCAAGATATAGCTTTAAGATTTGGCATGTCCAGTACTTTAGTCCCTCTTAATCTACTGTCCAAATTTCAAGTCGATCGGATAATAAACACCTAAGTTATTCACGAAAGAAGATTCAGTGCTGCAGCAAGGGGAAGAAGAAGCACAGTCACAACTTAAAATGCCTGGCTTGCGCTGTGGCTCGTGCGTGTGCGTATCTGTGTATGTATGTGTAAGTTAACGAAGATGCGATCGGAAATTTTTGACCTGGGTACAGGGAGTTTCGTAGTCGGGTATACTCGACTATAGCATTCTTACTTGTTTAATATTAAAGCAGAGTAAAATAAAAATATGAAATACTCTGTTACAGGAATTTCTTTTACCCCAAATCAAATCTAGTGAGATTATGAGCTTCCAGCGGTTGGTTTTAAGCCCCAGGGCTCTTGCTAAGAAAATACATACTTAAACAAGTAAGAATGCTATAGTCGAGTATACCCGACTACGAAACTCCCTGTACCCAGGTCTAAAACATTCAATCACATCTACGTCCACTTACACATACACACACACATACACAACGACGCACGCACACAGGCGGCAAAAGCGACAGCGCTAGCGAGGCATTTTAATTGGTGGCTGTGCTTCTCCTTCCCCCTCTCGCTGCATTTCTGAATCTTCTTTAATAACTTCCGTGTTTATTATCTGATCGACTTGAAATTTAGACAGTAGATTAAGAAAGACTAAAGTATTAAACATGCCAAATCTTAAAGCTGTATCTTGAAAATTGTTACTGTAAAACGGTTTTAATCGATTTGCGAGGGAACGGGGGAGATATCTGAAATATGAAACAAACTTGATCTGCGTATGGTATACAGGATCCTACATTCCAAATTTGGTGTCTCTAGCTCTTGTAGTTGCTAAGATCGACGCGTTCATACAGACGGACGGACAGACGGACAGACGAGACATGGCCAAATCGAAATCTCTTTTGATATTGATCAAGAATATATATACTTTATAGGGTCGGAGATGTCTCCTTCTGTCTGTTACATACATTTGCACAGATGTAATACCCCTTTTTACCCATTTTATGGGTACAGGGAGTAAAAAGTGAATATAAAGCCGATTTAAATTTTAAATTTTGTACATTTTAGGCTATTTGCCTAAAGTATAACTATTTTTCCATTGGTTAGTGTCTACACCAATTAAGCAAAACCTTTGAGGAGGAAAATCATGGAAATTTCCATGACGCACCCTTAAGGTTTTAATAAATCCGAAAAATATGATACAGATGGTTCGGAACAGGCCTGATTTGGATCACAAAAGGGATAAAAAACTTCTTTCTTTCAAGCGAAAGCATATTTCGGAACAATCGGCTAATAATATGTTGCAATTATAACAAAAATTGTAGAAAATAAAATTGTAAATGTTCCAAGAGAAGCAATTTTGAAGTGAACACTAATTGGGATTCGGATATCAACATCCGCACACGTTTCAGCCCCTAAGCTCTACGTATAGTGTTGTCAGCTGATGTGTAATCATTTATGTGCATTTACCGGTATGTAGGAACGGCTACTGCTACAGCTAACACTATAATCAATGGCAAGCGACTAATTGCGATGGCTTTGTTAGCTTATTTTTAGTTTTCAGGCTGAACTGTCGCTGGGAGGCGGCGCAGACGGCGCTGAAAATGTGGGAAAACAGGTGTATATGTGTGGGTTATGACCCCAACTTCAACTTCAACTTCAACTGACAACACCAACACGTTGTGCGACTTTTCTTCTCGCCCCCAACAACCCCAGACCCCGAGCCCGCCCCCGCAGTGTCGTAGCCGTCGCTTACCTGCAGCGCTGCTGCCAATTTGCGCTCCAGCAATTGTATCTGTCGCTTTTGTTCGTCGATTTCCGTTTTGGCCTCGACGAGCAGCTCGCTGGTGTCGTGATAGTTCTGTTCCACCTCCTTGGAGACCTTGCGCGCATCCTCGACCTCGCGTTTTAGTGAATTGACATAGGCCTGCTCGGAGGTGGGAGTGGGATCCATTGTAGCCACGATGACATTTGAGCCATATTCGAGATTCTTCTCTCGCGACTTCTCCCGCTCCAGCTCTGTTTCCAGTGTGCGTATTTTGGCCAACAGCTTTTTGTTCTCACGCTCCTGCGCCTCCCGGTTGCGCAGTTCCAGCGCCAGCATTTGCTTGGTGCTTTGCAGATCGTCACGAATCTTGTCAATGTCATCCAGCTCATCGGGACTCTCCTCATCAATGGACATCGCTGACACAATGCTGGGCCTTGAGCTGCCCGCTCCAAGTGCAGCGGCACTGGTCGGTCCCAGGGCATGACTGCTTGGTGCCTCGCTGAGCATATTGACCTTGGACTGCGACTTATGCAGTTGCTCCTCGATGGTCATCTGGCGGCGGAACTTGCGCAGACCCTCCAGTATGGGCTTGCTGCGATCGTTCGTCCTTGTCGGACGCAGCCGGACACCGCCCTGGATCTGCTTGAGCAGCTTGTTGTGCGAGTTGTCTTTCTCTGTTTCATAGATGAACTTGTCATCCACTTTGGTCATCGACTTGCACGTCAATATGGGCTGAGATCTGCAAAGTATATGCATTCATTAGGTTTTAATTTTAATAGCCCTATCCCCATAACTTCGTCTAAACCCAACTGGTCTCCCTGCCAAATATTATTCTCCTTGACTAATTTATTTTTTAATTTGATTTGTGGTACCAAAAAGATGTGTATTTATGGATCTTTCATCAAACCCAGCTGATTTTTATATAGAATTTTAAAATCTACTCGATTATGCACAATTGACATACATATACAGTCTAATAAAATCCAAAAATAATAGTAGTTTACGTTAATAAGACCACTCGCATACCTTTGCCAAAGTAAATATTTTTAACATTCAATCCTTCGTTTTTATTTTTTATATAAAAATAATTTTCCATATATCTATAACTTTCTCAAACCTAAGCTAAGATTTCCAAGTAGCCTTTTACCCTCCTGTTTTTACTCCTGTACCCATAAAATGGGTAAAAAGGGGGTATTGGATTTGTGCAAAAGTATGTAACAGGCAGAAGGAGACATCTCCGACCCTATAAAGTATATATATTCTTGATCAGTGTCAAAAGAGATTTCGATTTGGCCATGTCCGTCTGTCTGTCCGTCTGTCCGTCTGTCCGGATGAACGCGTCGATCTCAGCAACTACAAGAGCTAGAGACACCAAATTTGGAATGTAGGTTCCTGTATACCATACGCAGATCAAGTTTGTTTCATATTTCAGATATCTCCCCCGTTCCCCGCAAATCGATTAAAACCGTTTTACACTAACAATTTTCAAGATATAGCTTTAAGATTTGGCATGTACAATACTTTAGTCTCTCTTAATCTACTGTCCAAATTTCAAGTCGATCGGATAATAAACACGGAAGTTATTCACGAAAGAAGATTCAGTAATGCAGCGAGAGGGGAAGGAGAAGCACAGCCACCAATTAAAATGCCTCGCTTGCGCTGTCGCTTTTGCCGCCTGTGTGTGTGCGTCTATGTGTATGTGTGTGTGTATGTGTAAGTGGGCGTAGATGTGATTGAATGTTTTAGACCTGGGTACAGGGAGTTTCGTAGTCGGGTATACTCGACTATAGCATTCTTACTTGTTTTGTTTGTTTTTGGGATGGTTTTTCTTTTTGATATACGTTTCTAACCTCAAATTCTATGTTATTCCCAGACATCCATAACTTTTTAAGCTAATCCAGTTTCTATGATATAATATAAAGATAATCCTCCGATATATCTATAACTTTTCTCAAAACTAAGTCGATTTCCATGTGGACCCTTTCCCTCCTATTCTTCCTTTTTTTTTGGTAATGGTTGTTCCTTTTGATATACGTTTCTAACCTCAAATTCTATGTTATTCCCAGACATTTCATAATTTTGTTAAGCTAATCCAATTTCCATGTGGTATATGCATGCTTTGGGTGTTACTTTGCCTTTTAAATTAATTCAGTTATCGAAATTGATGAAATACCGTTTATCAAGAAATGTTTTTGGAATTTATCCTTTACGGCTGCCGTGGGGAACTAATGTTTAATCGATTGCGATTGACACATATTATAAATGGGCCGCTCACCTATCGTTGCATGCCACATGGCGCAGCTTCTTGCCGCTCTCCACCTCCTTCATCATCTCGGACCAGTCGGGACGTCGGCGCGGTCGCGTTCTGCAAAGTGAAATAAATGGTGTTTTAGCCGACAAGGACTGTCTTAAGCTCAAGTGCTGGTCTGGGCATGTGCTTACTTGAGCTTCTCGAGGGTTTTCTTCTGCGTGTCGGACAGCGAGCGCTTCTCGCCGGGGGCCAGTGGGGGTGGTGGCGGTGGTGGCGCCTTTGGCACCAGCGATGGCAGCGGCGGCGGCGCTGGAACTGCAAATAGGAGGGAAGGTTTAGCTGCTGAGTTGGGCTAGATGTGAGGATGGATGGTCTGGCTGGTTTTTTCTTCTATTTGTTTTTTTTTGAGTAAATCGTTTAGCGCTGCGTGCACTCGCGGTTATTAAATATAATTTTAATTTAATGAGTTTGCAATTTGTGTCAGTTGTTTGCGCCAAGTTGCCCCGGCCACAGGCCATACATATCAATTGAGTTGGGTGGAGGGTTTGCTTTCCCATTCGGATGTAGCACGCTGTCTAAAGTTGCCAGCATTGGCAGAGATTGAAAAGTTACTGCCGTGGTTGCTGTCCGGACTACGGACTACGGACTCCATGCCCGGACACCGTACCCAACCGGCACACCAGCTAGCATCTAGCAGCACCCGTCACCATCCGGCACCCGGTTTGTTTTATTGCCTTAACACCCCCAAAAACATCCTGAACCGTACGGAAAACTTTGATTGCATTTTTTACTTTGCGCCGGTTCGCTTAACTCGCCTTTGGGTTTAGTTAGTTAGTTTAAAGTCTCTGATGCGCTTGCAGGCTTTTGTTAAGGAGGCCAATTAGTTTGAAATGTTTGTGCAAGCTGTTTATAATAAATTTCCGCTTAAATTGTTTGCCTAACAAGCTCCAAGTTGCCCTTGTAATTAGCAATTGAGAAACTTTTTGATTTGTTTTCATTTTTTAACCGTAACAGTACCCGCATACCCAACGCAACCCTTTCCACTCTTTCACTTTCAATAACACACACAACTTTGTGTACAATACTTTGCATTCTTTTCAGCTTCTTTGAACCGCCAGCCCCCCCTGAAACCCTGCTGAACAGGTTTCTGGCCTGGCTTTGTGCTGTTTGATGCTAAAAAGTGCAAAAGTCAAACAACTGCTTGAGACAATGACGGCGCCAAGTGATGAAAAGCTGACAAATCTGTTAATTAGCTTTGTTTGAATGAACCCTGGGACTAAGAGGAGCCCCAGAGCTGCGAATCAAGAGTCAGCCAGCCATGCAGCGAACAGCCAACAGCCAACAGCCAAGAGAAAGACCCTCCCAACCGCACCTTATCCTTTTGTCTGACTGCCCTCGCCGCCTCGTTTTTGCCCCGCTTTAATGCCACCCTACCTTGTCTTGGACGCTTCATCTCTGGGCTTACCAGTCGCGCCTGGCTGAACCTGCACTTAATCTTTAAGTGGTTGGCTGCTTTTGCGGCGGTGCATTAGTTGGTGGTTCAATTCGGTTGCTCAATCTGCACCTGTGTGGGAAACTAATCCCGAACTCGTGTTACTTTGCTCAATGAAATCAGCGCCAAACTTGATTATTGTCTGGTAGTTCTCTGCTGCATGTTAATGTAGCGCTCCTGCCACGTCCTCTCGCACTGGCCTCGTCCTTTATATCTTTTGTCTGGCTGCCATTTGTAGTCACTGATTAAAATACGTGGTCAACTTTTTGGGCAGCCAATTGAGCGCTCGTTTAGTAAGTTTCGCTTAATTCGTTTTAGTAATTTATGGCAAAGCTCTGGCAGTGCGGCATCCTAAATCAGGACTCCCCCACTTTTGCACACACAGCACACACACACACATATATATAAAATAAAAACAGAAACAGCAACGGAAAAAACAAAAAAAAAGAAAGTAAAGAAAGCAAAAAAAAAACAAACAAAAAACTTACCCAAGGCACTTCTTTTGTGGAAGGGTGCCGGGCAGATAAAACTCTTCATTCATTCATTCATGTCGACAAAATTATTTCTTATTTAAATAAAATGCTGAACTGAACGAGAGACGCTGGGTCTCTGAGATGATGCTACCCACTTAATATACCGCAAAGCCCGCACTTACAACGACGTAAAATGAATAGCGGGGTATGTAAACATAAATTTTGCGAGCTCACTCAGTGTTCCCAACCTACTCTCCAGTCCCAGTGCCTTTCCCAGTTCCAGTCCCTGTCCCTGTCCCTGGTCTTTGTCCCCGACCCAGTGACTCTCTCTCTCTGTGCCCATCCTGCAGCCACTCCGTACTGCTGCTCATTGTGTTATCATCAACAGAATATTCTATGCATGCACAAATGTTGCCGTTGTCATTGAATCACGCTGGGCCGAGTACACCGAAATGGAGCACAGCGGCGGGGAAGTTGTGCGGTGCGGTGCGGGGTAGTGCGGAGCGTAGCGAAGCATTAGCATGGACTCCAGTTTGATGACTGACTTTGTTCCATTGTCTGAGCTTTCCATGATGAAGCGCTGCGAAGCTATCCCATATTTTATCGTCCGCCCTCACTTCGCACTGACAGCATTAATCCAGGCGGGTTACAGGCGCCTGATTAACATTTTTCATCTTGTTAATAACTATTGCCTGCTCATTTGTGGACAACTAAAGCACTGCCTAACACAGAAACAGTTCTAGGACTATCCTTAAAGCTGCTGGCCTCTTGGCACTCCTATATGGGCAGACTAAACATTTTAGAGTTTTCCTGCAATTCGAAGAACGAATGCCAAAAATTCTCTCAATTTATGTCAAAACGTCTTAAGCCCCAGGACATAAATATACAAGCTCAATCTACTTAGGGAGAATTCTCAAGAGTCTTTATTTATTCAATTTAAATTCTTATAAATTGTTATCATATTTTGGTTCTTATTCTGTTCATCTTGGTAAGATGTTTGAGTACTGTGCTTTCATTAGCTAAAATGTATAAATAAAAATACTTTCTAATATCAAATTAAAATTTGAGCAACGTTGCCAGTGTAACGTTACAGATGCTGCTCAAGGAAGAATACAAATTTCATACGTACTCTCGGGAGACTAATTGTAATTGAAAACAATTAGTAGTATTTCCTTGCCAGCAACAGAGATTACTTAAGAGCTCTAGTCCTAGACTATCTTTAAGGAAAGAAAACGAATTCTTGTTCTTTCTTAAAATCATTTAAAGTTTCGCTTGTAAGCCGCTTGTGGATGTCATCTTTGTACTTGTTCGAATCACACATCCATATAAAATATCAGCAGTTTCCAGTTCATAAATCGCACAGTTCTACTGCCTTGTGTACCCAATCAACGAGAATTCATCAGACCAGAAGTCTTAACAAATGATTTCCCATATATGATACAATTATTTATTTAGTCGACCATTTTATTGTCGCCCAGTGTAATTATTGGCCTAAACACACGAGCGTGTGTTTCAACAATTTCCTTTTACGTCATTTTGACCACGCCATGTCCAAATTTGAAATGGCCTAATCATCTTTTATGCCCTTTGTGGACTTTCCCATACCCGTGCCATCCTTCACCCCGCCGTCTCCTCCCTCATACGGCAGCACCTATTGAAAGTCGACAGTTCTAATGGCAGCAAATAAAAAGCGAAGGCAGGAAGAAAAAAGTGTCCCCAAATGGAGCACAGCCGTTACATGTCTCTCTCTCACATACATACAAATATCTATGGTATATGGGGCAGGCTCATTTAAATAAAAGAATATATATTTTGTCCAGCCGCTTGTCCTTTTGGCTCCTTTGAAGACATTGCCTGGGCTTTGCGGCCGCCGCCTTTTTTTATTTGGTTTTTCGTTTTTTAGTGCGGATATTTGAATATAAATGGCGCATTTAGTTAGACTATATCAAGCACATTGCCATATATCTTCGGCAAGAGCAGCTTTGTCCTTAACGGAACTGTTTCATTTCAGTCGTTTTTCTATTGATAGTTGTCAGTTTTGGTTTTGTGCTTTAAAGAACCAAGAACCAAGTGCCCTTCTACACCCATCATACTCATCTGGTTTTAAACATTCCACTTTATGTTGTAGTTTTGACACAATGAGCAATAATCATGAATTTTACTTAGACCATAAAAAAAAAGCCCAGAAACAGAACCAGCAGCCCGCCAGGCTGAAAGGCGGCCCAAGTCGTCGTCCGAGCACATTAAATAAATGTTTTTCTTTTCTCGTCTTCATTGTTGCCTTTTTGTTTTTTTGTTTCTATTTTTTATTTTTATATATACTTTTTTTTGTTTGTTATGCGACAGCTTTAAAGGACAAACGTTGGGACAACGGTTACCATTTTGTTTAGTGACCTCCCATACCAATTCCTTTTCAACTCAACCCTCGAACTCGTGCCTTTTTGTTTGCCAGGAAAGATTAGGACGCATTTGCGGTCACGTTATTGCCCACTGATTAGGACATGGCGCAACTCAAGTTAACTGCCTCACACGTAACCTTTTTCCCTGTGGCTCTTAAACGAGCTTTTCACTTCATTTTCGTATTGTCCCCCGGGGGCAATACACCTTGCCGATGCCGATACCTGCCACGCCCCGAAGGCAATGCAATTCAATTTGATAACTTATGCAACTCACTGTTATTGTTTTCAAATTGATTATTATAAATTGGCGCAGCTTGCGGCCACAAAATGCATTAGAGAATTACGAATTTGTGTCTTTCAATATTGGGAAAACAGTTTCTTTTTATCCAATTTTTTGTTGCTATTTTTTAAAATAATATTTTCGTCTGGTATGTGGGCGGAAAACAGTTTGCGCCTCTTTCGACTCAATGCACAGCACTCACTAAAATGTAATAAATAAAATATGTTATTTATATTGCTTTATAGCCTTGTTGTTGCTGCTCTACGTTTGTGTGGCTTTATGCACTTTGTTGTTTTTGTTTGTGCCCAAAATTGTTGATGAAATGTTTTGTGCACATTTCATACTTGTGTTCTCCTATACGTACATATTTATTCATGGATAGATATACAAACGAGTATCTCTAGGTGCGTTTTTAAAAATGAGCAGTCGACGCGCAGGTGGACATGAATGGACAGACCTACATACGTACATACATACTAAATACATACATGCATAGGTATGAATACACACACATAGGTAGACTAGAGATGGTCACATACATAACAAAAGTGCACAACCAATTGCATTTCGCATAATCCGACCTTAGTTCAGGAATTCCGAGAGACTTTAAACAAATGATATAGTATATATCATATTTCAAAGCTCTGCTGACGGCTTGTTAATAATTTTAATGGGTTTAGAAATGAAGTAGTATTTACAAAATATATTCTGATTCTGTCTAAATTGAACCCTCTCGACACTATCAATTAATCCCATTAAAGTCCCAACTTCTGGTCGCAGTTTCTTTTTTAATAGTGTCAATTATTAATAGATATTACCTCTAAAAGAGTTATCTCCTTTGCAACTGTGCAATTTCTGCAGGCTTTCTTATACTATACACACATACTGCTTTTTGCTTTGCTTTTTTCTCTCGAGATATATTATTTGTTTGATTCTACTTTGTTCCTTGTCCTTAATGGGTCACAGGCATGAAGTCATTAAACATGAGACAATATGTCTCTTTATGTAAACAAAAGTTCTTTCTGTATGAAATAATCTTACAGAACTCATATGATTGATTCGCGCAGAATGTTAACTAAGAAGTCCCTTAATATAATATGCTATATTTTGTATTATATCCCATAATATGAGCATCTATACTACTTGAGCTAAGCTACAGAATATACACCTTCCCTTCTTATCAAGATCTTATTACTACCTTCGATTACTTCAAGATGTAATATACTTTAGCTCGCTCTTAACTAATCTGTGAATCTCTGCAATCTGTTTTCAATCCCTTCAGGGATGTACTGTCACGATTTGGACTCTCACGCGCCCATCTCTGGCGCCAAACAGTCATGACCAATACCTGTGCACATATCACTCATACGCTACGTTTGCCGCGCTGTCTCTTATTTTTTGCTGTGACGTATGTCAGCCTTGCCTTTCGCCATCATTTTATACGCCTGATGTGCCAGAAGAGAGCAGGCGTGAGAGGTGCGGGGGCCAATAGACGGTCCAATGCGAAAAATGCACACGGCCAGTCCATTGATATAAGTACTACGTACGGATGTCAAAAACAAACAAAAAAGGAACCCTCAATTTGCCCAAATTCGCATTACCAGTTAGGACATTAGAGAAGCGTCAATAATTTACAGCATTTAGCGATCCATTAGCGTTGTTAATCGGGAGTTTAGCTTCCGTTCGGGACTCGCTGAGCAGAGATCTGGGCCAGACTTACCATTTTTAATGCTCGGTTCGCGCTTTATTGAGGGCGCTTTCCTCAGGGTTTTGGTCTTGAACTCGGGCTTGGGTTCTTCTTTGGGTTCTTTGAGTATTTCATCAACTTTGGGTACCTTTTTGAGGACTGGCCGTATCTTGGCCAGATTGTCGGTGCTTTTGCTGGGCAATGGTTTCTCTTCGCGCTTCACATGCCGCAACTTTGGCTTCTCAAGCTTAAAACGCAAGCGACGCTCGCGCTCCTCCTCCGTTTCACCCTCGACGGCCTCATCGTCGTCCTCGGGCGCTATCTTTTTCATTGACTTGTCACGCTTGACCACAACGCTGCGCAACTTGGGTTTCTCTAAGGTGAAACGCTGTGTCAACTCACTTTCCTGCGGCTCCGGACGCTTGTTGGTCTGCGTGGGACGCAGCTGGGCGGCCTTCTTTACGTGCTCCGGCAGCTTGGCATCCACAGTGGTGTCATCATCTTCATCTTCGTCTTCGTCGTCATCGTCAGTTTCTTCCTCCTCGCTTTCTTCCTCTTCGGACTCGGTTTCCTCTTCGGTTTCCTCTTCCTCCTCCTCTTCTTCGGTTTCTTCCTCCTCCGAGGATGACTCTGGCGGTGGTGTAGGCTCCTTCTTCTTGGCCGCTGGCTTCTTTGTTACCAAACCAGGCGTCACTTTCTTCACAGGCTCCGGCGCCGCTTTCTTAACAACTTCCGGCGCCTTTTTGCTAAGCGGCTCTGCATTCTTCTTAGCAGCAGCTGTTGTTGTTGTCGCTGCTGGCTTCTTCACAGGCTCCACAGCTGTTTTCTTGGCCGGCTCAGCTGGCTTCTTGGTCGTCGTTGTTGCTGACGCTGTCTTCGCCTTGCTGTTGGTTGCCGTGTCGGTCTTTTCGCCATTCTCCTTGGCGGTGGCAGCGGATGCAGCTGCCTTTTTGGCCCAAGGCGTTGTCGTTGGCTTTGTGGCGACACTGGATGCTGTGGCAGCATCCTCCTTAACCCAGGGTGGGCGAAATGTGGTGCGTCCGCTGCTGCCGCTGCCGGCGCCAGCACCGCTGCCAGCGCTTGTTGTGCTACGGGGCGTCACGAAGGGCATTTCAGCAACTCGGCAACTTCTTTTCCGTTCTGTTAATTCTCCAGAGGTTGTTGTCCTTGTGTTTCTTATTGTTGTTGTTGCTGCTAATGTTGTTGTTCCCCCACTTTTCGTCGTCTATTTGCACACACTTTTTAAATAATTTTCTGTGATTTTTTTTCCGTCTCTGTTGTTGTTGTTGTTGTTGTTGTTGTTGTCGTTGTTGATGAAAACACAAAACTTTGCACATTAGCACCAACGAGGTTGGCGGGGGAAAAAGCACCTCCACTTGGCTCACTCTCCACTTGTCCAAAAGTTGTTTCAAATTGCCGTTTTTTCGTTTTCTTTTCTATTTTTATTTTATTTTTTTTAATTTTTCTATTTTTTTTTTGTGTGTTAAATTGTTGTTGCGCTGTGTGTTGTGCTATTTATTTAAAATCTGCTGCCGACGATGAGCAACAGCTGTTTAAAATATTTTCAATGCTCAATTCGTATATATTTGGGAATGTTTCATTTCAAATGTTATTTTTAAATGCATGCGCTCATTAGCTGCCACTCTTTGTTGTTATTGCTGTTGTTGCTGTTGTTGTTGTTGCTGTTGCGAGTGTATCTTATTAGCAAACAAAATGTAGGCCTTTGTGTCATAGTAACAATCAGCGAGTGATTCAGTCCATTAGCTCTGCCCCAAACTGTTGCAACTTTTGAACCAATTTTCCACTAACTTGCATGCATTTCCAGCTTACTTTCAGATACATAGTCTCTGTATATATGTATTTGTATGTATGCACTCCACTAAACAACAACAGCAACAACTACAACAACAACGAGACAAAACAATTTGCTCTGCCACTGACTCGATATGTAAAAGGCGAAAATATTTAATTTTAGGTTCTTTGTGCTCAAGCGCCAAAGCGTCGGAAAATCAGGAAAAAAGAAGAAAAAATTGGAAGAAAAAAGAGAAAAAGCATCTCTGGCTCTGGCGCTTTTTCGTCTTTTGCCCCGCTGTCCCGCTTCACAAAGTATACAATAAAAAGCACACACACACACACACACACACACACACACACACGCACACATAAAAGCGAATACAAAAAATATAGAGACGAGAGAATGAAATCTGAATTTATTTCATTCCATTGCCAGTTTCCATGGCTTCTTCCATTTCAATTTCTCCAATTTGTCCAACGGCCTTTGCAAATTTTGTTTTAAATATATATCATATACACACACGATTATTCAAAGAAAAAAAGATGTTTTTCTTACGCTTGGAGGCGTTAATTAAACATGACATGCAAATAAAAAAAGAATTATACATATAAATATGCCGTCATTAGGCTGAATAATATAGACGGCCATAAAAGCCAAGTGATGGCCAGCAGTTTTAAACAAATGTATTGCAATTAGATATTTTGCGATTAAAACAAATTGCAATTGCCGTCGTCAAACTAACAGATTCCATTGGGTTTATCAACATTTTGTAAAAGATTTGTGTGCTTTTCAATTGTAGTACAAAGGTTTTCCAAGGTTTCCTTTTTTGCGGTTTTATCAATGGCATTTGACTGTGCCGAGCAAATCTTTCTTGAATGCTGCGCATTTTGCTAAAATTATTTATAAAAATATATTCATGTATGTTTATATTCTTCAATATTTGGGCTTTGATTCGTTTTATGCAGCTGCGACGCACGTTCTGCCGTTTATAGACAACTTTTATATATCACATAGGTCGCTCCACCCACAATTCACACACACACACACACATACACACACTTATAAGCACAGTGGGACAAATGAACAGAAAACACAGACGCGAGAGAGATTTTGCTCGGCACGCAGCGCCTATGACGGCGTTTCAAAAACTAAATTCATATATTTTTAACAGCACGGCAAATACTTGAAAATTTCGAAAGAAAAAAAAGAAAAACAAAAATGATATCCGCTCACTCTCTCTCTCTCTTTAGCTGTATTGCTCTCTCAGTCTCTTGGTGAAAATCGGAAAAATGAAATTGAAAATTATTTGGCCGACAAAATATTTTTAGCATGCTCGACAGTTTGGCGCTCAACGCAGCCGATTGACCTTATGGCAGGTGCAGCATAGTTCAATGGAACTGGAATTATGAAAATACATATACTTACTATATATATGTACAGGTATATATAGATATCATGTATGTATATATAGCAGAGGAAGTTTGTGCTTAAATAACCGGTAAACGTGCAATGCATCTCTTATTAATT
This sequence comes from Hirtodrosophila confusa, assembly GCA_035043065.1. NCBI lineage: Eukaryota > Metazoa > Arthropoda > Insecta > Diptera > Drosophilidae > Hirtodrosophila > Hirtodrosophila confusa. The sequence continues at coordinate 469,269 of JAWNNI010000174.1, read as the reverse complement.
GAGCACTCAGAACACATTAAATGGGTCTCAATTACGCAAGTTTCTTTGCGTGGGTTGCTCGTTGGACTGTTGAGGGTATGTGCAGTGGGGTGGTGGGTGGGTGGTTGAGGGCAACGGGTCTTACCCTGTGATAAAAACCACTCGTCTAGAAAATCCAAACCCATTAGTGCCTCTGTTCTCTGTATTGCCGATAAATTTTTGATGATTCTTTAGTTTGTTTGCAATAATTACATTGTCGCAGTCGCAATCGCCAGTTGCGAGATGTCGCCTCTTATATTGTTCCTAAATCTGTACAGAGAGGGCTCTGTTCTATCTGTTGAATACAATTGACATTTGCCGTCGACTGCCGTCCACATATCGGATAGTGCGTGATCTTATTTATAGTCCGAAATGATTGCATATCGATTAGACGATTGTATTGTCGCACTGAACCAGTGCGATACATTCAGAAAATTACAATTCTAATTGGCGCAACTCGAAGGATGGAACCAGCCGTAGGAACGATGTTTGGGGGCATTCTTAGCAATTAGAAAATATAAAACGGAGCAAACTTAATATCAAAAGGCATAAAAAAGGAGCTACGGAGTGGATATGTCAACAGATAATAATTCAAGAGCTTAAAGAGCAGCAGCCAGCAGAAGAAAACTGACATACTGACAGGTAAAGAAAGTAATATTAAGAGACGTGAAAGAAAGGCAAGTGAAAAGCAGATTGAAGGATAATACTAACAGCAAAAAACGTTAGGCAAAAGGATGATATACAAAGTATTATGGATTTTTGTAAGTGCAACACGGAAAGTGAAAGGCAAAACCAAATTTAGGAAAAAAGGATAAGGATGTGAAAAGTGCTGAAATGTGATAAGCGGCAATTCCTTTAAAGCTTCCGTTTGAAAATATTTAGGTAAAACACAGAACTGAAAACAGCGACAATTAATAATCAAAGCTGCTTCATCTTCCGTACCGAGTATTATAGTATGAAATGCACTTCCCTCTATATCAATAAAGATTTGAAGCCTTTGCAGACTTTGACTTTCAGCTTATCAGAGTTCAATTACTTATTGTGTGTGTAGCATAGATGAAAATTTGAATGCGCTTTGAGGTAATAAATAATGCCTAATCCCCAAAATGCTATTCAACTGACCACAAATGTTATAAAGTTTAATATATGGCGCAATATGTGGCGTACATTTTAATTTGAAATTGCTTTAGCCCAAAGCAAAGCTAAATATTTCAATTTTGTGCACGGCTGAAAGCAATTTAAAATTAGCAAACTGATTGCTTCAAACAAACAATAATAGCCGTGTCATAATTCACCTGTTTTCGACACTGTCATTTGCATGAATTGAAATTTTACTGGGCGTATGCGTGACAAAGGGAAGTATTTAGCGGAGCCAGAAGGGGGAGAAATAGTAGATATAGTTGTTTATTTTAAAACTGGCGCAAATGAAAATGCTGTTGATTTTGTTTTGCTTTTATTTTGTTGCATATTCTGTTCGAAATTTTGTCGATGAACAAACTACTGCATAGCTTTGGGGCTAAATGTAGCAAACAAATTAGTGCTGCATACTTTCTGGCTGTGTACCCATAATACTAGAGGGTTGGGATATAATCAACTGAATAAACGAATATCTGTAGCAGACAGACGATAGCTTTAGTTCCCTAAAAAGCGTTTGCATGACTATATTCAATTTATTACCATCAGGTGCTTTGTATGTTCCATCTATGTATATGATAGCGTCCATTTGTTGTGGGGCTGCTCACATGAACTACATTTTTATAATTTGGCACACAAGTTCTCATATCAATTAATGTTTGAAAATCTTTCTCGCACTGCCACTAACTGATTTCAGCGAGTATAAACACAATGTTTTACACCCTATAGCCAGGAAATGGGATATGGGAGACTACAACTGTACGAAGTTATGCAACAGACGGACGGAGACACCTCCGTCCCTATAAAAAAGTGAAGTATTCTGCATAAAATACTAGTATATATATATTCCTATCAGCCGAGTCGATGTGATCCTTTCTGTCTGCCCGTCCGTCCGTCCGTATGAACTCAAGGATCTGGGAAACTTTAAAAGCTACAGACCAAATTTGGCATGAAGTTTCCTGTACAGATTATATCAAATTTAGGAGATTCCCAATTCTGACTTATGATATAGACGTCTACATGTTGATATTGATATATCAAGGCATATTATCTATCTAAGCATCTTATAAAAAACTCCAAATGAAAACGTGATTTCAGATCATGGATGATACTTTATAAAGGGTATTTCGCAGTTATGCACTTTCGTGTAAATCATTTTTCATCGCATTATTGTTGTTGCAGTTTTGCATAGCTAAAATATTGTTTGCAAAATCAAAGCAGAAATCAATAAAATTAAAAGTCGCTTGGGCACTGAATTTTTTTTTGTTTTTTGTTATATATATTTTTTTATTATTTTGTGATTAAATCGAAAAGTTGCCATGACTGTAATAGATTTGATGAAAGCAGACAACTTTACAGCGGTTTGTAATAAAAAATGCGCTAATTGAAAACATTTGTCGGGGAAATTAAATTGCAACCACTTTGCAAATACTTCGATGAAAAAATGTTTTAATTAAAAGCTGTAGGTTTTCTAATGTAATGCTAATAGTTGTTTTATTTGTGCTCTCTTTATACACCAGGCCCTATAAAATACTGTATGTAGGAGTCTCTAGACTCTCCGCTGATTGTTACCCAGTAGCTTCTGTGGTTGTCTGCGGTTTGGTTAAACCTTTTTCACCACGGATGGCGCCTCCGTTGTGTTGAGTTGTGTAAAATGCGGCCACGTGGATATTTCCTGAAACAGTCGACCACCGGGGCACTCGGTATCGCGCACTTGCCTATGGCCCAACAGCTTGTAAGCAGGATCAATGTAGCCCTGGGCCAATCCAAACGCTATCAAATCCTTGGCCGCCTGCAGCATGCGAGCCGGCGGCAGCTCAGCTATGTAAGATGAAAGATTGCAACAATTTAGTAACAGTTTTATAAGTTGTTATAAGTCTAGTAAAGATATCGCAGGCACTGTCGGTAGTAGCAATGACTCTTCGATCACAGTATCGATAATATCTATGATAATATCAATAGTATCGATAAAACTGATTAATGTCGATACTCTTTATAGTTTGGATGATGCTTTGTATAGTATCGATGATACTGTTGATATAACCGATAGCACTATTCATATGATCGATAACACTATCAATAGTATCGATATTGCGCTCTCGGTTGTCTCTATCGAATGATTCTTGTCGATAAACACTGCTTGCTGTCAGTACACAAATTGTAATGGATTGTCTAGTGTCCATTAGGAAAATAGTTTGATCTATCGATAGTATCGACGGTGCCGCGTATCGAAAATGTAGTATCTGTCATTACTCACTTCGCCAGTCTCCTATGAGCACAATGCCCACACTTTTGTCATTGTATTTGGGCGCATGTGCGCCCACCACATTAAAGCCACGTCCTGTGTATATCATTCCATCGCCGCCAATGCCAAAGCTATAGCCAATATCATTCCAGCCGCGATCCACCTGATGAAAGTCCTGCATTTCACGCATGCTGCGCATGCAATCGGGCGTGCTGAGGCACGCGGCTGGTATATAGGAGTGGTGTATGATGACATAGGGCGCGGGTCCGTTAAAGTAATCCACCTGTTTGGGCATGCGGGCGCCCCAATCTGCGCGGGACAGCAAATGGGAGCTGGTGCCCCCGCCTTCCACTGCGCCCTGCTGCATGTGCTGGCTGTGACCTGGAATGGGAAGCGAGAGCATAGATTGACCATGAGTTGGTTGAGTTGGTTGCTTGTTTGGATTTCAGTTTATTTGTCTGGCCATTAAACAGACAACGCGATACGTGTATTTACAATTTACTGCGATTTTCGCAACTTTGTTAGTATTAGTTGCATCAGTTTGTTTAACTTTATCTTTATCGTGTCTCTCGTTTTTGTGGTACGTGGCACGTGTTGCCTTACGCGTTTGTCGCCTGAATTCCATTGATGAATTATTGGGCGGATTCCCCAGCTTGTGGCTGGTGGTTTTGTGGCTTGTGTTGCCCCAACGAGGTGAGAAATTGCAATGAAACCCGGCTTCAAATGGCAACCGGAACGCTTCGTAAAAGTTCCCCGCATGCGGCAGTGAGACAAAAAGTGATACAGAGAGCGAGCGAGAGCGAGAGCGTAGCAGAGCGAGGGAGAGAACTGACTAAGCCATCAGCTCAAAGCCCCCCAAACCAGTCAATTGTTTTGCTATCTGATTTGAGAGATTTGCATATCTCAATGCTTATCTCTTTGCCAAACGTGTCAATTAATGAACCGGCCCCAAACGATATAAGATATGCATAAAGTTTGTTCGGCGATTTGTTTTGCTTACTGTTGCGATTCATACGCTCAGAAATGCGGAGAACTTGATCGTTTGTTAAAAAAAAGGTATCTCAATCCACCTTTATGAGAAGTAACTTCAAAATTAGCTTTTTGCGGGCGCTTGATATCTAAACTAAAGTCTGCCTTTGAAATGCGGGCATTAAAGTACCATTTTATTAATTTTTTTCAACTATCGATATTAATTGGACTATCGATAGTCCTATTCTTCTCTTTACAAACATTCGAGTGCTATTCATTATTAATTTTTTTCAAGTATCGATATTAATTGAACTATCGATAGTCCTATTCTTCTCTACGATACATGTTTTTTAAAATTATTTATTTACAAATATTCAAGTAGAGCCTTTAAATATAATATAATAAAATGTGGTGCAAATCGAAGCTCTGATAATTTCTTTCGTATATAAATATATGAATATCTTTTGGATTCTCTGTTCAAAGTTGCAACTAATAGCAATATTTTCGCCTCACATTTTATTCCTGATGTTATTAATATTTCTGCAGAATCTTCTTAAAAAATAAATATAAATTTTTGGAATTAAATCAGAAAAAAAACTATTATATCATAAATAATACTAGAGAACGCCATGGGGACGTATTCGACGTTTTTCAATCGAACTCTAGTATATGCTAAACTCCGCTCTCTGAGTGGAACTAGTCGTCATTAGTTTAATTGATTTTTATCAGACTTCAACTCAACACAATGCAGAAAAATTACATTCTGCACCACCCCTCGCCAAAACCCTTTCAACAAAACAAAAATCAAGTGATTATATTATATTTACCGCCTTTAAATGGTACTGAAGTGTGAACGTGAGAGTATAGTCACTGCTACCCTGACTAACTTTATTTTATTTATTTTCCACGAATAATGGTGACTCAGCATAAAGGTGCTCAAACATATTCGAATATTAAATGCGATGACAACAGGTGGTATCATCTATCAATTGGCCGTTCCACAGTTACCTATAGACCTATAGACAATGACAGCTGTAGGCCAGAGCGGCCTTCAAAAGCCAACTTTCAGGTACCGTACCGGTCGTCCCGGCCATAAATGCAAATTCTCCACCAAAAACTATTTCATTCAAAATTCGTTAAATGGTTGTGTGAATGGGCGCGGGGCAAACTATGTTGAAAGAGAGTGAAACTTTAGCAGCATTCATTTGGAATGTTTGCCGAGGCGTCGACGTTCCGTCTGCCACCTAGCACTTAGCACATAGCAGCATCCACCACCAACCACCCACCACCCACCACCTACCGGGTCTGCCACGTCTCTTCCTGGCACATTTAAATGCATGCGCCAAAGTTGGAACGGAAAGCGCGAGTTTGGAGATGGAAGCCTGGAAAGTGAACCCGGAGAAGCTGGAGGAGCACCACTCAACTAAGTTAATAGCAGCAGTTTCTAATTAAAATTTGGAGAGTAAAACATTTTTGTTAGCGCCCGCACATTTGCACCTATCCTGATTCACTTATATATACATATATAATATATAGAGCAATACAGGAACTGGATATGGAAATGGAAATGGAAATGGGATCGTCTATTGGCAGCGCATGCTTGAATAATAAACAGAGCGTGTGGCGGTGTGGGGAGGGGCGAAGGAGAGGCGTGTTGCTTGCTGTCAAATCATTTTCTATTTAATTTATGCCTCTTGCTTTTTACTGTTACATGTTAATTACGCCTATACTCGTATATTTACCGTTAAGCCGTCTGGGCTTACCTGCCGCACACACATAGTATAAAATACGAAACTAAGGCTTCCACCTGCCCCCTTCCTGTTCCGCGCCTCCTGCAATTGCCACGCTTTTCTAATCGTTGGCTCTAATTACGCGGCCTAATAAAGTAAATATTAAACTCGTTGTGCTAATCAATGTTGCAAACTATTGCCACATACAGACACCCGCAGAGACACACACACACACACAGACACACACACAGACACACACTCATAAATAATTTACTGTCGAATATTTAATAATTAAGTTGTGGGATGTGGCAAAGCGCCCAGCTCATATTTCATTAGAAAATTGCTTCCAAAAAGTAATTTGACTATGTGCATGAAATTGACTTGCCCAGGGCGGGGCTTGGCAGGGTAATAGACAAGGGGCAAGAGGCATGAGGCATGAGGCATTCGGTGGCCAGGCATTGGTTTCTTTGATAATATGATAAGACTTAATCCCACCGCATTTTAAGGAGGTTGTCTCATAATTGAGGAATTCAATTTATTCAATTTGCCAAGCAGCAAGGCCCCCCGCGCTAATTGTTTGTTTTTAATCAGCCGAAGCATATAAAATATGCTATTTATTCACACACACACACACACACACACACACACACATAGACACAGATAGTTATCTGCCGTATATAATATGCACATAGTATACTCATTAAACAAATATTGTGTTTTCGACGGTAAATGTATGGCATAATATAAAATGCTCAAAATTAAGTCACGCACACTTCAAAATGGAAAAAAGTCCCAGCGAAAAAATGCATAAAAAGAAATGCAAAACAAAAAAGGCGGGCAGCCGTTGCTAAAACGAACTTTTGACACTCTCATAAATAAATATATACATATATTCGAAAATTCCAGGAATCAGCCTATAATTTTCCACCTTTAAGCTTAAACTGTGTAGAAAATTGCATAAGAGTTACAAATAGTTTTAATACTTCAAAATATATGAATATTCGGAATATAGTGAATATTGTTCAGCGGAACTAATCGCTGACTTAAATCAATCAAACCAATTTTGTGATTGCGGACTTGAATCAGCTGTATATATGTGTGTATATTCGTATTCCCCAAAGTATGCCTTTTAATAAGTTGCTCAGGCAAATCAGTCGGTGCTTAGAAAAGCAGCGGAAATCAGTCAGCGATTAGTTCTGCTGAACGATCCAATCATCTACAATTCCAACATGATATTTTGATTATAGTAGTATACCCAATATGAACACAAACAAAATGATATATTGGGAAAGGAATAATGACTCACATGAAATATGGCCAATATATCTGAAACAGCCTGTCTGTAGAATATATATATACATACTACATATGTATATAGAAATGTATTTTTAGAGAAATTCCAAGGCATTTGAGATTAGTCAGAATACCCGGAAATCAAAACAAAACAAAATCAAGCAAATTTTTCTACGAATAAATATGTTTATGTTACAACATGTAGCAAACTTGTTCAAAATTCTGTTATTCACTACGGATAGGGTATAGATAAACAATAAATAATTATGGATATTATAAAAAAGCCCTCTCCGACGTCAATGATTGTGAGCGCTTAAATGACATTATTGTTAAATGCTGGTAATTAAATTTACGCAAAATCTGAAACATTAATTCGTATAGTACGGCCTCTATCTGTTGGGATGTACTCTCAGGTACAGGGTGAGCTGGAAACGACTTCAGTGGCAGGTGACAGGCGCACAGACTTGGGCGATAAGAAGCCAACGCGCCACAAAACCTAGTGTGTGTGTGTGTGTGTGTGTGTGTACGAGTATAGAATTTCAGGGGCGGGCCGATAAGGCTGACACCACCAGCTCACAACACTTACCCATCATAGATAGCAGAAGTAATCCGAGTGCTGTCATGGTTGCAGGTGTTGCGAGTATTTTGTCTGTTTAGTTAGGAACTTTTTTTGCACAATGTGACTTTTATATTTAATTTGCTTTTTTTTCTTTTTGATGTTTTCTAATTTTTTGTATGTTTTTGTTTAGGAACTTTGTATAATTTATTTGTTTTTATTTTGTTACTTTTTTGTGTGTTGGCAAGAATTTAGCAAAATTTGATTCGAGGTCAATTTTCACATGCTGCTCGCGAATTTGAATTTTTATTTTACTTTTATGGGGCGTTTGTTTCGCATTCAAACGGCTCAGAAGCGCGAATGGTTGGGCAGCATAAGGGCGCACCAATGTTTATAGACCGCAAAGAAAAAAAAATTATATTTTTTGTTGCTTCAATTCGCACCAGCGCTGTCGACGTCAGCGTCGCTGTCGTTGTCTGTGCGCAATGCCAAACAGTTTTGATATCGCATGAAATTTATTGGCAAACGTCGACAGCGCCGCAACGTCGACGTCGACGTTGACGTCTACGCTGGCGCCTCATCGAATCTCTCGATTTGCTCTTTGCCGCTCCGCTGCGCTCACCTCTACTCTCCGCTACGGCTGCGATCGGCCGGCTCTGAATTACATTTGCTGATAAGGTTATCAGCCTACTTTTTTGGCCAATTAGTGTGCATTACTCGCACTTACCAACAGTTATATGCAGTGCCTGTCCAAGGGTTAAGATTCGGCGCCCAGCTGTGAATTACACGACAATGCGCAAATTTATCGACCTCTTATTGAACCGATTTCCCTTCTGTTTGCCAGACTGTCGGTACTTTTTATGTGCACTCCGTGTCGGGTATTTTTTTGATTTGGATGGCCCTTCCCGATCAATTTGTGCTGAGTGTCCCCGTTCAGTGTGACTTGGCACAAACACCGAATCAGTCTGAACCCTAATGCCTTTTCCATTCGGCAATTGTGCAAGCAAGTGTTATGCTTGAAATTGCAAGTTATCACACGATCTGACAGATATTATTTACCGATTGTTAATAGCGATAGATTAGCTTAATCATTGCAATAAATGTTTAATCATTCTGTTCTAGGTCATCTGGTTGACTTTTTGTGATATGACTATATCGGTCAGTTGGGTTTTGATAAGGCTTTATGGCATTTACGCCCAAAAATAATATTTTTTAAGGCCTTCTGCTGTGTGACTAAGCATCTAAGAAATTTCTAATCTATTATATCAAAGCCGTAAAAACAAGGTCTCCTTTCCCACAAGCCTTCACACCTTTTATCTATGTACATTTTTGGTAAATATGTTCATATCTGAAATATCATATCTAAATGGCGACCTTCCGTCTAGGCTATGTTTGTCTTTATATGTGGAATCATTAGTTAATATCTTATAACCGCTATACTCTGTAAGTTCTTGGAAATCGCTGAAAGACTGCCTTTCCGCACAAGTTCATTGGTTTTTACAGTTTATAGTATTTCCTGTTGTTTTTTCCCAACCGCTTATCAATAGATGACCCCTTAATGTTATTTCTGAGAAACTCTGTACGACCTATCAGTGTTTTGCTCAGACCTAATGCATTTAGCTGTGACCCCCCCTCATGTCTTGTTTCAAATTGTTTTTTTCCTTAACCATCCGGCCTTTTGAGGGGATGCCCCTGGTTGGTTTGCAGGGGAAGTCCACAGCAGATGTATCTGCTAAATTGCTTTAGTCAATGTGTTGAGATTTGATGGACAAATTAGCGGCGTTTTTGTGATTTCGTATTTAGTTGTCAAACATAAAATATCAGTCTACGCTTTAGTGTATTCCCAAATTCTGATGCGGCTTGTTACGTACTACAAAACAAGCTCTGAATTGGCGTTCTATATTATCTAGTCTCTTAAGCTGGACTTAATCGAATCACATTTTTGCATCGTTATCAATGTATGACTCATATGTATTGTTGTACCTAGGAATAACATTCGAATACATACACAAAATTAACATTTCTTGAATGGTAGAGCTGGAACAAACATTTGACCATATAGAGGGCTCTGTTTCGAAAAACTTGTTAAACAGGCTTCTCCGTCAATTGTATTGTCGCTAAAAGCGGCATCGGAGTATTAAATCATATAAAAGCTTCATAAAATGTTTTTTTAAATGAAAATATAAAGCCAGTGGGTTTATGTTTTTATTATGTTCTTTATATGCCCCATCTATTTATGATTTACCATGAGTGTATTTGCTTGTTTTTTCTACATGTTTTAACTTTTTTAATTCATACGAACAGAATGCACTGCCCTGACTGGAATTGTAGGCTTCTGGGAAAACTTGTCTTCCAAACAGTGGATAACGGAACTCTCAACCCATCAGAAATCCTTGCAATAATGCAGGAGATCGAGTTCAGAAAGATCTTATATATCGCTGTACACAGGCTCGCTTATTACGTTTGATAATAAGTGTATATTGAATTCGTTGTGCCCTAAAGTGCGTTTTCTTTCTTGTTTTCATTTGTTCAATATATCATACATATTTTCTAGCCACATCAGGGGGAGAACCGGAGAACCGCAGCCTCCAGATGGCCGTAATATCATCAAAAGGAAATTAAACTCGTTTGCTAGCCAATATTTTTTGGATGTGTTTATGTGGCAAGGTAAACACGCAAAGCAACCCGCCCCCACTTTACCCCTTTTACCCAACCCGCTCACGACTTCAGTGAACGCATTTATTTATTTTATTTCGAAAGGGGGAAATTTTTCGAGTGCTCACAATAGACACATGGAATAGTTCAAATAGTTCGAGTTGTTGGCACGGCACTTACCACAAATTATACTCAGTTGTTGTTGTTGTTGTTGTTGTTGTTGCTGGTGTTGTTGTTGTTCATGTTGTTGCTGTGTGGCTAAGGCTACGTCAGTTTTTGGCATAACTGCCATCGCAACGGAACCAGACCCAGACCCAGACCCATACCCACATCCAGACCGCTCGTCGCCCATGTCGTGCCAATATCGTGAACGGCCAAAACAACTCTGAAAACCGCCAATAACACTGTGAAATGTACGGGAAACCAGAATACCGAAGTTGACGCCAATGCCGAAGACATTTAGTGTATCTGATTAATTCTTTTGTGTTATTAATGCTCTTCAATTGAAATTGGGGCACACGAACTTACTCATTAAGTTGGTCAGGCATGATGTTATCATGACTAGAAAATATGATTTATAAAAAGAAAATAAGTATTTCAAGAGTCAACAAAGTTCTGCAAAGAGACATAAATGAAACTAACTTGAAATAAAAAGATTGGTTATTTTAAAACAATATATTTGCACATTTTGTTTTGTATTATTATATGAATAACCTCCGCCATATGTTGTTTAAAAATAAGTATTTAAGCTTTATTAAGTTAAACACAAATATGTTTATCTGAGAGTCTAAAAAGGCAAAAAATGATATGCTATTTTGTACTTTTTGCGCACATTTTGGACTGCATTTGTTAAATTTGATTCTTAACAAATTTGCTAATTTCACTTGCAAATATTTAGTTATAAAACCTTAACCTTTTTTTAAAGATATTTTGTAATAGTACTGTAGTGGTAATTGATAGTGTATAACCGCTTTAACTTTTCACTCCATCTATTTTCTGATATTTTTTCGTTTTTTTTTTAATTTTCCATTCTGCTGTCCGTTAATCGCACATCTTATCAGGGTATTAAGTGCGCCGTGCGCTAACTGCGGGCTGGCACGCTCTTTTGCCGGAGTTCAGAGCCGCAGAAATCACATTGTTTTTAGGGTATTCACCAAGGTGAAGCATTATCTGTGCAGCTGTTAGATAATGACGAGCGTGTATTACAATTAGCAAAAGTAATTGCGAATTATTTGTTCGAGCAGGCGACTCGCCCTCGCCCTCACCCCTTAACCGCGTACCGCTTACCGCTTTCCCTGGTTGCCATATGCTGCCAATAATACAATGCTCAGAGTCCAGTTCTTAATTAATGGACAAGCGACACAGGCTGTTGCGCTTCTCTCTCTCTCTCTCTAAAACACACACATTCTCTCTCTCTCTCTCTCTCTCTAGCTGGTAATATATATTATAATGTGTATATATATCAGCTGGGCAGACAGCAGGAAAACTTTTGGCAGGAACAACTCATCAGTTGGCGCATAATGTCGCTTATATCATTGCCTGGCCGGATTAGTTACGCTTGCTGGTTGCCTTTTTGGTTTGGCATGGATGTGGGAATGTGGTTTGGGATGAGGAATGGGAATGGGAATGGGAATGGGAATGGGAACAGGAATTCGTATCTGATGCCTGGGCTGGTTGGCATCACGACACGCACATGCCATATATTAAGGCATACATAAAATGACAAACGATTTGCGTTGCGCGTAAATTGAAAAGCGCTGAGCTTGTGCGATTGCTGCAGCAGGAGGGAGAGGGAGAGGGGGCGGGACCGTGGCCCAGCAGCAAGGAGTAGCAGACAGGAACAGGAGCATGAGCTGGAGGAGGGGGAGTTGGCTCACGCCTGGTTCTGGCGACAGCAGCGACTTTTGCTTGTTTGTTATTGCTGCCTGAATGTGTCTCGGTGTCTAGATGTCTTGCCCCCGCCCAAACCCACCACACCCCGCACCGTGCTCAGCATGGCTGTATGCCAAAACTTTGGCAAAGTATTCAAATTAAAATTTCAATTAAGGAAGTGAATTTCGTGTGCCTGAAAGTGTATTAAGTCTATTAGGGCGGCATCTTGGCATTTGAGCTGAGGCTCTGCCTTCTGGTCGATTGAAATGTAAGCTCACATACTCGTGTGTGTGTGTGTGTGTGTGTGTGATTGGGTGTATATGCCCAAGCCACGCCCCTTACAGCCCAATTTTCGCACCGTTGCTTGATTTATTGCCAAAGTTTTGTCAGTCAAATGACATGAGAAGTACTTTGTGGAATACATTTTGCACCAACATTGTGAATTTTGAATGAGCCAAACACGTTGTGGGTGCAATAATTTGGTGTGTTGTGGTGTAATGTGTTGTGGTGTGGTGTGGTGTGGTGCAGAGTGTGGTGCGCCTCGTGGCTGTGGGCATTATTAATAATGTAATCAATTTGTAAACAATTTGGCATATATCAATGCGTTTCGTGCTGCCCATAAATCTCACCCAAAATTAGCAAAGCAGCCGTCCACGCAACGCCAACGCCAATTTGCATCCCAATTCCGGCACGGAGCACAGAGAGCACGGGGTATGGCTACGCACAGGGGGCCCTGACATATTGCGACGGGGCCACGTTGATGGATGGACAGTTGCCTGTATCTGAAAGTGTGCGGCCAGGGGTCGCATAGAGCCAGCGGGGGCTGGAGATGCGACATTTGCCAAGCAACAGATTTTGCATGTTCCTGGCCAGTTTGCCTGGTTTGAGTTAGGCTGGGTTGAACTGGGTTGAGCTGGGTAGCTCGGCGGTTTTGTTAGTTGGTTTGCCGGTTCCGTTGCCTTTGCCAGTCTGGCTGCTCGCTTGGCAGTTAGTGACAGCTGCTGCAAGGACCAAAAAAAGATGCAGAACGGAAAGAGCGGAATATCTAATTTCTACAAACCTGTACCTCGCTGCTCTGGTATTGTAGGCCGAGATTAAGGCATTCATCTGGGCTGAGTTAGTCTCCGTCAGAGCCTAAAGCCAGTGCAGTAGTGTATTGTTAGGTGCTGCGGAAACAGCACAGCTTTTGACACGTTCCTGAATCTCATTTAAGGACTGTTCACACCATCATAAATTTATGGGCTATATTGCGCTTCTTCTGGTATCACCAAGGAAGAGTTGCTGATGTCAACGACTGCGACGCGACATTTTTCCACCTAGCTCCCTTCCTATTCCGTTTCTCAACCAAAGTTGTTAAATGCTCCTAAATTAGCTTATTCAATGCTTTAAAACATCACAGTGTTGTTAACGACACTCTTCTGCCGCTACTAACACTAAAAGAGCATTCGTGAAATTTATTCGCCGTCGAAGACAGAGTGGCCCAATCAGGTTCTTCCCCGTTGACCTATCCAGCCGAATATTTTAAAAACTGTAATTAACTTAAACATTATTTCCCTGGTCACTATATTTAACCAATTTGATCAAGCTTTCCTAATAAGCAAATTTAAATACAAATAACACAAGAAAGAACGGGTATCTGCACATACAACACTTCATTTTCGTTTGCTAAGTGCTAAGTGGTCCGGTTTTGATAAATTTTATAGGAAACTATATGAAGTATAATAAAACTCGCAGTTAGTTTGGATGTAATACAAAAATGTTTTCGTATAAAAACTCATTTTTCACCCGATCCTATGGCAGCTACATATGTGATATAGTGGTCAGATTTTAACCAAATTTAGTCAGGGTATTTGAACTCTCCGGAGACTTGGTTTGGAATAGTTTGGTGTGGATATCTTCATAAGCAAAAAGTTTATCATACAAAAACATAATTGTCGACCGATCATTCCTATGACAGCTATATGTTATAGTGGTCTGATCCGGCTGGCTCTAACATATGTACTGCCTGACCCAAAAAGAAGGATCTGTACCAAGTTTCATTACAATAGTTTTAAAACTAAGAAACTAGTTTGCATAGAAACAAACGGACATCGCCATATCGACTCGGTTATTCTTGCTGACTCAGAATATATATACTTTGTTGGGTCGGAAACGTCTCCTTCAGTGCATTACACATTTCGAGACAAAATTGCAATACCCTCTGCTAGGGTATAACAACAATTGGTTGCCTAATAGATGGATCTCAAAGTAATATTTTCATGTAATATTTGGCATCTGAACAGAATTCACATGAATTCGTATTCGAAAATTCCCTAAATTCCCTACTCGAGCGTCTATATATATGTAGTAACGATCCTTATCAGATATGCTGTTGAAAAGCAAACTTTTTTAAAAATGGTTCATCTCTCAAGAAGTTTGTAAGATATGCTGGTGAAATTTAGTATGTATGCTGTTGACATCAAGTTGAATACGTTTTCGTTATGAAATGCCTGCATAGCGAGTTAAAGTTGCCTCCAAAGAGCCAAACCTGTCTTCGAGTGAGGCTAATAACTGGTTCATGGACAGGATGGTGATGTATGGTATGTGGGCTATTGGCATATTTCCGGCTCAAATATGGTGCGAAATCATTTTAAAATGCAGTTCATTGTCCTCGTACACTTGTGTATTAGTTTATTATATATTTGGCTTAAAAATGTATTCGTACAACTTTTAGTTCATTTTTCATTTCATTCCTTGTGTTATTTAATCCACTTAATTTGATTGCAAAAACAGTATGATTTTCCATTTGAGTAAGCTGCGTTTATTCCCTCAATACATTTGAAAATAAATAAATACAAGTACTTATAACAGCTTCGTCGCAAACCTCGTACAGTGCTCTAAAAATTCTTATTCAGGGCATTCAGACAGCAAATTGAAGTTTGTTTTTGCTTTTATTTTTTTGCTGAAGTCTGCCGTGTGTCAAGCACGACTGGATACGGATGAGCCTTCAGTGGGTGGTCCGCTTTTGATAGCGTTTTGAAAGTTTATGAACTTGTCATTCAGCTGCTCACATTTTTGCACTTTTCATTTTGCAGGAATGTCGGCACGCCTGAATCATCAGCATGCGGTGTATGCCTTTCGTCGGGAGCAGGAGCACAATCGGGTGCAGGCGACACAGGAGGTGAATCGCTACTACGACCACTGGGGCAAGGTTACGTCACGCTTTGAGAACTGGACGAACAAGGCGTACTATGACAAGGCCGATAAGAGAATGCAGAACCATAAGGATCAGCAGCAAAAGGAACAGGAGCTGGTGGAGCGACGCACCAAGCTGCGTCAATTGCTGGATGGCGACAAAGACAACTATGACATTGAGCTAGGACGCAAACGTAGGCCGAGAGGTGGCCCTGGTGACCTGCAGACCTTGGAGCGTGTCAATCAATCGCTCAAGGAGCAGGAACAACTCAAACGCAAGCTGGAAATGGAGGCCAAACTCTACGGTCGCTGGCGTCATGGCGTTGACGATGAGAAGCTGCTGTACAAGTCAAAGTCGGACAATGAGGTGCTGGCCAAGCTCAACTGGCTGGACAAACAGATCCAGCAGCAGCAGAATCGCGAGCAGCAGGAGGCGTTGACCGCCGAGCGTAATCTGCAGCTGCAACAGGAGATCAGTCGCACTGAGCTGGCACAAAAAGAGCGGCAGCTTATACGTGAGCAGGAAATCAAGGATATACGCGCACTGCAGGAGACCCACGTGGCGGAGCTTAAGCAGCGCCAGCAGCAGGCCGACAAGCTCAAGGAGGAGGAGCAACACTTTCGCCTGTTCCTCACCGAACTGGAGAAGGAAAAGCAGCTGCTGGAGGAGAGCACCGCCATAATGCTGAATCGTCCTGATGTGTCCCAAGCCTTCAACCTGAAGAAGATCAAGGTCTTCATACGCAGTCGCAGCGATGCTTATCGCCAACAGATTTCGCTCTGCATCAATCTGCTCGAACGGATGGCCAAGTATGTGGTCAAGCCGGAGAACCTACAAACGCTGCTCGACAAGTACAAGGGGCACCTAGAGACAGAGATGCTGGCCTGCAGCCAAATTGATGCCATGTACGAATCGGAGGCCAAGCAAAATCTACAGCGCTGCGAGGAGAATTGGCGTGAGCAGCATCTGCAGCGTTTCAGCGAGATCAACAAGCTCATCGAGCAGGAGCAGCAGCTGCTGAGCTCCATGCTGCGCGAGAATGTGACAGAGCAGCAGTCGCTCATTGAGCTGCGGTCCACACACGTGGCCGGCATCGAGCAGACCACCAAACAGCTGGAGCAGCTCAACATGGAGCAGGAACTGGCATCGCCACGCAACGTTGAAACCACAAACATGCCATGTCTGACAACTGAGCCCTCCGCCACCAGTCTCAGTCAAGCTGAGCTCTCCGATGCCAATGAGCTGCCCAAGGTCACCGATTCATTCACTAATCTCAATCTAGACGTCTGGCAGAATATGCCCCCAGTCCGTGGCGGCATCGACTCTCCACGCCTCAGCAGTACCCGCTCCATGAATGTGGTCAACCCTCAGACGGCTGGGCCGCCCAAATTTGCACGCAAACGCGTCGCCTGGACCTAAACGGAGCTTGGTCTTTAATGTGTAGTATAGATCTAACAAGCAATTGAAATTTATAATGTATTATTAGTGTAGTTAACCAATGTCTTAGTTATAAAATGTGTGTGTGTGTGTGTGTGTGTGTTGTGGGTGTCTGTGTGTATAAATAACTGACTGATAATGCTAAAGATAAGCGCCTCCACTTGATGTTGAAAACCAATACAGACTCTGGTGTTAATAAATAATCTGAATTTGTGGGCCTACAGCAAATGTGTTCTTTAATGTGAAGAGTCAGGGGGGCAAAGTGGCAACAAATAAAAATTAATATTGCTAACTATCAATCAATTAAGTACAAAGTATAAAACGTGAAAACGAAACTAAACTGTATTCGGTGCGCCGAAGATTCAATACCCTTCCAGAGATGGTGATAAACTTGCTCTGAATGTGCAAAACAAAAGTTTTTCCTTTGTCAGATATGTATAAGGTAGGTATAGTGATCCGTTTTTGATTGGGCCTCTATGAGAAAAAAAATATTTCAAATTTTTGGGCATAAACTCTAAGTAGAGCTAGAGTCATGAAAATTGGCATAAATATAAGTAAAACTAAAGTAGAATTTTGGAATTTTCTTTATTTCAAATTGGACCACGCCTTCAACCCCATCCAACAAAAAGTCAATACATCGGAAACTATAAGAACTAGAGACACCAAATTTGGAATGTAGGTTCGTCTTTAACAGGCTCAGTATACCATATTTCTGATTTCAGATATTCCCCCCCGTATCCCTGCAATTCGATAAAAACGTGTTACAGCAAGAATTTTAAAGATATAGCCTTGGGTTTTGGCATATAAAACAAGTAAGAATGCTATAGTCGAGTATACCCGACTACGTAACTCCCTGTACCCAGGTCTAAAACATTCAATCATATCTACGTCCACTTGCACATACATACACACATACACAAAGACGCACACACACACTGGCGGCAAAAGCGACAGCGCAAGCGAGGCAATTTAATTGGTGGCGGTGCTTCTTCCCTCCTCTCGCTGCATCACTGAATCTTCTTTCGTGAATAACTTCCGTGTTTATTATCCGATCGACTTGAAATTTGGATAGTATATTAAGAGAGACTAAAGTATTGTACGTGCCAAATCTTAAGGCTATATCTTCAAAATTGTTACTGTAAAACGGTTTTAATCGATTTGCGGGGAACGGGGGAGATATCTGAAATATGAAACAAACTTGATCTGCGTATGGTATACAGGAACCTACATTTCAAATTTGGTGTCTCTAGCTCTTGTAGTTGCTGAGATCGACGCGTTCATACGGACAGACGGACAGACAGACGGACATGGCCAAATCGAAATCTCTTTTGATACTGATCAAGAATATATATACTTTATAGGGTCGGAGATGTCTCCTTCTGTCTGTTACATACATTTGCACAGATGTAATACCCCATTTTTACCCATTTTATGGGTACAGGGAGTAAAAAGGTGCTTTAAGCTACTAATTAAAAAAAATATTTTTTTGCTATCGGGGGAGTATTAACTGAGAAAATAAAAACTACACAGTTTTCGACAGATTGTTCATATGAGACCTATAAGATATAGTAGTACAATTTCAATCTAATTTGGTCAACATGTAGGTCACATATAGTGCCTGCAGCAAAACGAAGCATCTGTGCCAACTTTCATAAAGATGGCTTTAAAATCAAAGGACTTAAAAAGATAGAATTTAATGTACTTTGCAAGGGTATAAAATTAAATTCCAATTACATTAATGAGCAAAAACAATTTGTAAAGTTCAATATGAAATTTAAAGCAATTAATATAGATTACAGATACAGATGCATAATAAAACCCTAAGCGTCTGCAATTCCAGATTCAGATGCATTTCATTTAAATGCCAGCAATGTAATTTATAATCCCATTATTCGAATTTCGAAGTGAAAGAATTCCTGTTAATATTCAAAATGCACACAAATTTGCATTAATTTCAATCACTTAACGTACTGCAGCGCCAGCATCAGCTCATAAGAGTTAAATGTGATATTTGGCAGCAGGATTTTAATATATTAAGCTGAAAGTCAAACAGGACCTCAGTCTATTCAGTGCGCAGCAATACAGCAAGTACTCGTATTGCAAAATATTATCAGCAATCATTCTCAGAGCACTGCAAATGTTGTAGTCCAAATCGTTGCAGTCGATTTAATAATAATATGAAATTATAAAAAGAGAACAAAATGAAAAACACTTGAATAAATATGCCAAATATGCAGGGCGGATGCAGCGCCTTTGATTAAATTTCTTTGAGTGTTTGAGGCACAAAATGCAATTTCATTTGCACTAATGGCTGCTGCTGCTACTATTGCTGCTGCTGCTGCTGGTGCTGGTACTGCCACCCGCTGCTACCTCCGCTGCTGCTGTGCAACTTCCGGTTCGCTTCGCTGCCAGCAACAATGCAAAACACACAACGCAGCAGAAGCGGCGCAAAAAGTGCTGAAAAAACGATTGTTAAATTGAATTAAAACCAACATGAAATAAAAAACGCGACGCAATGCAAACATCGCTGCGGAGCATCCAAGTGGCGGCCAAGCGGAAGGTATGCATATCATGACGCACACTCCACGTCCTTCCCGGCCCATCAAATTTGGACGTGGTGCTAGTGTTACCATTAAAATTTCCCAGTTCGTCTAGTCAAACGAGGTCGGCTTGAGAAACCGGCAAACATTTGTTTACTTCAAACACCATCTTCAACTGTCGACGACATTAACCATCATAAGGAGCTACGAATCTAACCTGCTAGCAGCAACACTTAATAATACACTATCCTAACCTCTTACGTAAAACTACCAACTAAGATCTTAGCCCAACATCAATTCTTGTAGCATAGTTTACAATTTAATGTAGCCTTTATTGTTAAGGTTAATAATTAATTAAAATAACTGAGTATCTTTGCGCTTCCTGGTAAAGTAGATGGCCTGGGTTTGATAAGGGTTAACTAGGAACTTCCACTTAGTGAAATAGGACACCAAGGTATTGAAGGCATTCTGGAGGTTGTCTGAAATCTCAGAAGAAAGCGTACCAGAGCAGAGGACAGCCGTGTCATCAGCAAAAACTGAAGCAGTACATCCCTTTCATGCCTTTAATAGTTATAATTTTCATTAAAAGATCTATATACTTATGCAGAAAAGGCTATGAAGTCTGAACTCCTTATGTAATTAATATTAGGACACACACAAATACATATAATTATTTTACTGTAAATAAATTAAATTAAATGAAATAACTGAGTATCCTACATCAGATTTAGTGAATTGCATATCTTAGCTTAACGACCGATTCAAATGTTTGAATAACTAAATTTAAAACAATTCTGATCATTTATTAAAGTTTTCACGTAATCCAAACTGACACAAGTGCAGCTCCTCTTAAAATGTTAATAAAATAGTTGTATTTCTGAATATGTGTGCGATATTCGATTCAATTAAAAAATAATTAAATGGAAAACTAAAATATACTGAAACTATAGAACCATGTTCAGTCGTTTCACCTTCCTGAACACTGAGTATACTTGTATTAAAAATCATATTTGTATACCCTGTACCCATTATATTGGTAAACGGGATGCATTTTCGACCATATGATATATATATATATATATATGTATATATATTGATCAGTATAAATAACTTAACCGATCTGGGTCCGTTCGCCCGTTTGTATGGATTTCGGTGACTATAATATATTTGATGTACTGCAGAGCAGAGGGAAGCAGCAGCGCGGCCGCCACCTGGAATGTTCTGCTGGCTGCCAATGCCGCTGAACTGCTTGACGCGTGTGTATATGTTTAGGTGAGTACCAAGCTGTATTTGGGAATTTCCGACCTCGAGATAGGGTGTCTCGTTATCGGGCACACTCGCTTAGAGCATTCCGACTTGTTCCTGCTTTATATTGTTTAACATTCAAAATTCCAACGTCGGATATTGTCTGAAATGCAGCTGGTGTTTTTCCGTGTACATAAATGTAATAAAGTAAAAAATCTGCTGCTGGTCCGCATTCATGGCCGCATGGAATTTCTCCGCAGCTGCCATTGTTTGATAAATCAGCGAGAAATTACAACGAATTTAAGTCCAACATATAAGTAACAGAGATTTAATGGGGTCTTTAAGATAAAACGAATTGTATTCAGCTCGAAAGGCAGCCCAATTAATTATTACATACATCCTGATACGTAGCTTATTAGACTTCAACTTGGTGATAACAATTCAATCGCACCTCGCTGCATAATACTGAACAATTTTTACTTGAGCGCCTTTGCGTCTTGGGTGCGCTTTATTTTGTTTATGGCCGCATTACAAATTTCAGCTAAACAGGTGAGAGAAGTGCGGAGTGGCCTGGTACTGACTTGGCTAAAATCTGTCTTCCGGCTGTCCCTTAAATAAGATTAACGACGGATGCGGATGCGGTGTTGGCAAAAGCAGATGAAGCAACAGTCACACAGCAGCAATATGAGCAGTCACAGCAGCAATAAGGCAATAAGCACACGGCAACAACCACAACAGCGTATCCCTGTCAACGGAACTGCCACGCCCACGCCCACGCCCACGCCCGCGCCGTATGAGCCGTGTCTTTCATTCAAGTGACATTTACGTCAACAATTCAACAAACAATTGGCAAATGTGGCCATAAAACCCTGACAGTTGGCTGCGACTGTTGCTGCCTCTTTGCCTACCAACAAACACTCAGCGTCTGTTTGCTGTGTGTGTGCCTCTGTGCCGGCGACTGTCACTGTGTTTGTTGCCATTTTCTGTTGCTTTCGAATGCACAAAGCGGAAGCGGATGCGGATCCGGAAATACATGTATGCGTGCTGTTGCCGTTGCAACTGGCTGCTGTTGCAGCTGTTGCTCCTTTTGCTGCTGGTCGCACAGACGACAGGCGGCGCCGTCAACGTCACCGTCACCGTCCCCGTCCCCGTCCCCGTTACCGTCCGCCCGTCGCCGCACAGTTACCGGCTCAGCCATAAGCCAACATGTCGCCAACAGACTAAGCCCCAGTGAGGCCGCACATTTTGCCGGCTAAGCCTTCAGTCAATTGCATTCAAATAAACGGCTCATAGAGACCCAACACCCTACTCTGCAATCCAAAAAGAGACTTGTGAATATCTGAGAAGGGCGGGGAATGCACGAGTGGCTCAGTAGCATGTTGAGATACATGTACTAAGAGAGCTTTGCTCTTGCAGCCAGTCAAAATGCGCTTTGGCCCATTTACATAGGAATTCTCTTACATAAGCACAGCAATAGCCAAGTTGAAGCTGCAGCTCAACTCAGGAATGTTCAATTTCATCCATGGCCACTGGCTGGCAGCAGCAACATCGTTTTATGTAGCACTTTATGGACGGATGGGGAGCAAACTGCGTTTAAACTTTAAACAACGTTTATATTATCTGTGTTGCCACCTCGCACCCTGCCCCACCGCCTCCGTTGCCGCTGCTCAATCCCAGTCGCCAACTGTTATTTTTTTTTGGTTTTTTTTGTTTTTAAGTCGTAGCATATAAAAAGCTGCGTAAATATGCCAGCCAACAATACAAAACAACAACAAGAGCAGCCGCTTTGGTGGCGCCGCTTTAAACTCTTGTGGTGCTTCACATGTGTGTGTGTGTGTGTGTGTGTGTTGCATGTGTGTGTGTGTGTGTGTAAGTATGTTAAACAGTTTCAGTTTCATAACTAAAAAACCATAAAACAAAATTGTGTACACAGACCAGTCCGCTGAATGGCACACCCTTTGCTCGCGTCCACGTCCTCGTCCTCCGCCCACCGGATATGAGAATAATAAGCATGCAGCATATTATGTGCATGTGTGTATGTGGCAGTACAGTGAAGATTAGCTTGATGGAAATCTGCCAAGGCTTAACTCAAAAGTGCATAAGTAAATTGTAAATTTCGCATGCTGCTCACTTTTCAACATCAAATTGAAATAATGTACCTTTTGATACGAAATTCCATTAACCATAATTTGGTAAAATTCATTTTGTAGAAGGATGCGTTTACTAAATATGCATTTATAAGCTCAAGAACTCCAATTGAGTTAATTTCATGTTATGAATAAGAGCTAGGAGAATTTAACTATGGGAAAATAACGAAAATGCAACCGAATATTCATTAAAGATTACCAATTTTCGAAAGCTTCAAGCCAAATTTAATTGGTAGCTTAGTTTTGTTGTTTTAAAGCTGAGATTTTAAGTTGTGCCTAGTTAGAATGATTTATTTTAGAGTAAATTAAATATTTCATTAAACATTCAAAACACGTCAATTTTTGTTAAGTATTAAATCACACAGATCAATATTTGATTATAAGCTTGCTTTAATCTGGTTAAAAACACACGCAAATTAATACAATTTGGATTTAATTGTAAATACGCGTACATTCAATTATGTGATTTGATTATATATATACATATGAACACAAAGGACACTGGCGCGTCAGAGAGTTCAGCCTGCGGGGCCCCAGTGCTCGTTACTGTCGGATGAGTTACAAACAGCACTGTACTGATTGCCGAGGTGTAACCACAATCCAATTGACGGTACATAATTGCCGAGGTGTTAGTCGAGGTGTGTTGGGCGTTTCTGGCAGCAGCCTGCAGCCTGTTTTGACTTTCATTTCATTTGGTTCGAACAGCAAAGCGAATTGAATGTTGTTGGGCTTCTCTGGTAATCAAAGCTGTTTCCAGTAAATTAGTTTAAGCTTTCCTTGTCTCACTGCCAGGCTAATGATCCTTCTGGCTTATAAGCTGGCCTATTGCTGGCGTTTCATCCCAGGCAATTCACACTGTTTATAGTGCTTTGTTCAAAAAGTTTGTACAAAAAATTAGAATTCATTTACAGCGGCACAACACTCAAAAGTTTGAGTGCTCATACTCATGTACACATACATGTACATACATGTGTACACTGAATGCGAGTGCGAGTACATAAAACGGGCCAACATTTATAGCCGCAACCACAACAACAATTTGAACTGTAGCAATTGCAATGTTAGACACATAAACCTCTCATTCGGCTATTTCGCATTCATAAAATGGCACTAATTATACAGTTATACAGTTATATATAGTTGGTTTTGCCCTTATACAATTTTTGGGCACATTTCCTGTCTGCCATTATCTGCGGAGGGCTTTGCCCGGGCTCGCATCCAAAACGCCCCGAAACGGTAATTAACGAGCTCGAACGGAACCGGCGACTTCAAGCGCCATTTCTAGAGCGGCTATGGATGGCATCAGCTGGCAGCCAGGAGCAAAATCCAGCATCGGCAGCAGTCCTATTGCCAGTCGCAGTCATAGACGCAGCTGCAACACCTGCAGGACGTATACGTAACTTTTGTAATTAAAAGCAGCGCAGTGCAGCAGCAAGAACGACAACGACAACGACAACAAAAGCAGCCATGCAAAAGCTGCAGCTGCTTGGGGCTCAGCACTGGGCGTGGACTGTGGGGCATGGGGCGTAGAGCATGGCCCGTTGGGCGCTTGCAACTGGGCGTGGCATAAGAACAAAGCACAGAAATCCGCACAATAGTTTTGGGTCTTAGTTTCCCCACTTGGCGGTGCCAGGCTGGGTGGCGAGAGGTTTGCCTGAGTTTAAATGCGGTTGCGGTTCTGACTGACGCGGCAGACTTAGGCGTCTTAGCGTTGTTTGTCTGTGCCCCAGCAGCAGCTGCCACAACACCTGAGCTGCTCCTACCAGCTACCGGGTCGAGGCACCAGTCTCTCTGGCATAATTTGTTAAAGTGCAGCCAAAGGAGTTAAATGTTGGTCGACGCACCTATTTGGCCGGGCAGGTGCGTGCGAGAGTATTGCCAACTGTTGTTGTAGTTAATGTACCCTGTACCTGTGTCAAATCGCCTAAAAAGAGTATATTAAAGTTGTGCTAGTGCTACGGAGATGCAACAGACACATGCAAACATGTCCGTGTCTAAAAGTACATACATACATGTTTTTGATCCTTATCAATCCTTAACCTTCTGGCTATACGTGTAACGCGGAGACTATAAGAGCTTTAGATAGCAAATTTGGTATGTAGGTGCTTAGGTGCTTGCATATGTTACAATTAAGTCTTATTTTAGATTTTGAATACTGTCATCCTTTCCCCTAAAAATGACCATACCGAAATGCACCCACAATTTCAAATGATCTCGCTTAACTATTAACTGTCATTACGATAATCTTAGCGATCGGAAGTTATTCAAGCAGTGCGATAAGTAGTAAGACTTTTTCGAGTACTTAGGACCTTGGTGCAGGGTCTCTCCTAATCGAACACACTCGACTCAAGCATTCATAGTCGTTATTGTTGATTGTTGA
This sequence comes from Hirtodrosophila confusa, assembly GCA_035043065.1. Lineage (NCBI taxonomy): Eukaryota > Metazoa > Arthropoda > Insecta > Diptera > Drosophilidae > Hirtodrosophila > Hirtodrosophila confusa. The sequence goes on along the minus strand of JAWNNI010000174.1, from coordinate 443,873 downwards.
ACTTTGCCAACTTTGAATGCACAGTTAACATGGCCCAGTGCTGTCAGAATTAGATTGCGAAAATCAGACTGCAAATATGATTGAAATTCAGCTAGACCATTTCAGGTATATACGTTCAAGTTAGTTGATTGGCAGGTAGATGATATCTCAGTAAACCCTATTAATACGCTTTTGGCACAGCAAGACGGAAAATTGGTAGAAAATGAAACAAATCCGACAGCTACTCAAAATTATAAAGCGTGCCAATTGAAAAAATGTATGCACATAAATAAATAAGTATCAGATTATTTGTATTTATTTATTAAAAATTTCTATAGTATCAAATTAATAATGTGTGTGTAATGATAATGGAAACAGTATTGATAATAATGATAATTGTATGTTCAAGCAAGTAAGAACGTTTCAGTCGGACGTCCGGAATAATTTGGTTATTTGTGGGTGGGAAGAAGACGTGATAAAAACAGTAGTCTGTATATAAACTTTGATGACTCTACCTGTACAGGTGTGTCCAGGATTGTCCTACTAAGCATAGTGTGAAACTTTCCAGTCCCGAATTATGAAAACTTGCCAATTTCAATGCATGGATCTTTGTTTGTTTTCTAGATTGATGTAGACTAAAAACTGATTTATGTGCAAAAAATTAAATTTTTTTAAATGTTCATATAAGAACATATAACCCATTAAAACTATTACTACTTTCTGTTTTCAGTGTAATAACAGCTCAATATATTATGCCTATTTCAGTGCGGGTGTTTGTGTGAGTAAATCTTCAAAATATCCTATATTAATCTTGGTAACTCCAGAACTCCTTAGGACTGTATGAATCAGTGTGTCGAATGCACAAGCATTCTCGATGAAAGCATTCAAACTTCTGTAATTTTGAATACATATACCCTATTCCAAAATCTATAGCTCAAAAATAAGTTTAGAAATGTGTTTCTTAAATTGTCAGCACTGTTGAGCAACAGGATTCTTCTCCATTAGAAAGTCCAGTGGCCTGGCAATGGCCATCATTGTTTTTACATTGCCTAGAAGTGAGCCGCTGGCCATGGTAGTTGCGAGGTCATCCAGGTCCTGGCAGTGGACCAGGTCCGGAGCCACTTGGTGTCACCAGCTTGCTGGCGTAGTTAAAATATCCTGCGGGCTGCCTGGGCAGGCATAAAAAAATGGCCAAGTTTAATTGATAAAGTTTCTGATGATGCCATGACGCCGCATTAAGCCCGCAGCCGGACACCAACCAAGGGAGCAACTCACCAGCCCCCTACCATGTAGGGTTAGAGGGTGGGGGCAAAAAAGAACTGTTTGTTCAGCTTTAACTTAAAGCGTTTACGTGTGCGTCCTGCGTATCCTGTCGCCTGCTGGGCTGTGCACTGATTCCCACAGTGCTCGTTAAATCAATCGCCTACAAACGGCAACTATTCTGTACAGAACCGTACGGTACCCCTGCCCGTAACCCTCCGGTACTACGGAGCAATCCCAAACCGGACGACGCAATCAATGCAAAACAAAAAACAAAAAACACAAAAAAAAACAGAATGTTATTCCGTCACTTCATTGAGGACATCAAAATGTATGAGGCTGTGTGTCCTGAAATGCCCATCAGGCACCACACGTGGTGCCATCGTCATCAGGTCGATCCACTGGTCCTGATGTTGCTTTTGTTGTTGTTGCTATTGCTGCTGGTCACGTTGTGCTTTGCTTTGCTCTGCTTTTATTAAAAACGCTATGCAGAGCACATTACAAGTTAATAATTCCCGTGCCGAGCTGCGCGTTTGGCCACACACATCGCAGTTGGCACTCGGATATGGTTACACATGGAGAGACTTTCTGGCACCGGCTTGGGCACGGCCACGGGCGCGTCCGCGGGCGCGGGCGCGGGCAGGGCATGGACATGGTCATGGCCACGATGGTGCCATATGCTTCGCATTCGTCCTGGTAAAATATGGAGCCCCTTGTCCCATGCGCAACATGAAACGAATAATTTTTATTATGCTACCCATTGCACGAACGAATGAATGGCGTTTGTGTTCGAAAATACATTTATTTGAGGGCGTTGTCGTATATTTAGCAGAGTGCGAGGCGAAGCTGAAGCTTAAAGAGCTGTCTGCTCGCTGCTGGGCTGTGCTGCGCTCCAAATCCAGGTCCAGATCTAGGGGTTGCCCTTTGCTCTGCGGCTGCGGCAGTTGACACAAATTGTCAGTTCATCAACGCCTACCGGGCGTATGGGTAATGTGGCGCTGGATGCCCCTGTTAGTCGGCTGCTTCGTTAGGCAACTCATCCACCCTCACACAGGCATGCTCATACAAACACACACACACTCACATAGTGAGAGGGGGAACAGAGAGGAACAAGCTCATATAAATCCTGCACGTTGCCCATAACCATATTGAGAGCCTTTCCGGCTTATAGTTGTTGCTCTTGTCAATTGGCTGTTGCTTTTGTTGGCAGAATGTCATTGTTATTAACTTTTTATGGCTTATTACATAAGCATCGCAAATCCGGCAACGCTTACGTGACAAATGTTGCAATGAAAAATTGTCACGCTAATTAAATATATGTATGTAACCTACACATATATTATATGAGCCGCCTAGTGCACAGATTGATTAACTCCATCAGCCAAAAAAAATTCTTAATATTACTGCCGATTATGTTTTGGCCATTCTATCTTATTAGTTTTATATACGGTTATATGAAAACTATCTCTGTATTTATGGCTTCTACAATATATATTTGATTCAATATTATAAAGGAATTTTATCAAATTTCTCAACTTTTAAATGCACTTAATCATTCTGTGCACTCAACGGCTCTTATATAACTGCATATATCTGGGAAAATACTTGTATATGTAATTAATTGAATTTTTCCAGAGTCTTACTACTCTTCAAGATAAATACAATAATTTTGTAAGCTTTAACACCTCAGAAACCAATAATTATTGCATACATATATCGTAAAGGACGTGAACAAATGAGATTGAAACCTTATTTAAAGGGCGTCGAGAGATATAAGACCCTTTACCAATTTAAAATCCGAAAATGTGGCATACTCACGTAAAAATACATAAATATTCTGGGCACATAAAATTTAAAAAGATTTCTAAGCTGAACAGATTAGGCCTAAATGAGGTTCTTTAAGCCGACATCGATTGCCGACACAGTTACAGTTAGGCCTACATTTCCCGTAATATAATCAATTGACAAAAGTTATTAAAAGTTTAAGCGAATCGCATAAAAGTTTTGTTGCGAGCCAGAAATCACAGCAAAGCTCGCACATGTTGGTGCTTCCCCCATTTAATGCGAAACCAATGCAAATCAATAAAGGGCTTGAGGGGGAGAGAAGGGGGAGGAGCAGCGAGAAGATGGGGCGGATAGGGAGGGTTGTTCGAGACAAGTTTATATCGTAAATTGTGCGCATCGAAAATGAGATACGTAGAACGCATACCAAAGGATTTCTAAGTAAAACATTTCTGATTAGCCCAGAAACGTTGTCTGGCTTATGAGTTGGCCAAGTGTTGGCCCAAGCCAAGCACACAGAGTGACAGGGACAGCAGGAGCAGGGGCGGTGAGGTAATAAAGGGGGCCCGCTAGAAACTGGGTGCTACTGTGGGCCAGTCTATTTGATGTTTTGTGCTGACCTCGCTGCGGTTCGAGAAGTGCGCAAGCATAATAAAATCAAGATAGAGACAAACCCAAGGCAAAGACAGGACAACACAGGAAGGACATGAGCGTATTGGACGGCACTGAAGTACAGATTGGCGAGAGGGAGCGCCCGGCATAGCGGGACTGCTGTGTACTGACTAAGGACTCAGGACATTGACTGCCTCTAATTGAACTTGTGTGCAAACGTATTAAAGCTTATGTGTGAATGTTTGTTTGTTTGCTCGTCTGATTCCAGTGCCACTGCTTAGAGCCTGGGATGAATAAAAATATTGTGTTAACTTTGGCTTTGGGTAAGTCACTGCCTGGAGGCTCTAGAGGGAGAGAATAGAAAGCAGATCTCTCCATTTCACTCACTAAGTGTATTTGTTTCATTGCTCTGAATGCTAATGATGGGAAAATTTGCGAATTTGTGCCAGGCGGGTGAGGGAAAAACTCAGCTGAAATGCTAATGATGTAAAAAGCTTCGACGCTGAAACAAACGACAACATTTTGGGCAACGTTGTCCTCGAAATGAGGAAACTGACTTAACTTAATTGAAGTTGCCTTTCACTGTGCCTTGGCAATTGGCTGATGGACTCAATGGCAATACTCGCTACTCTATCTCTCACTCTCTCTCTCTCTCTATGTATATCTCTCTCTCTGCCCGTATGCGTTACTGTATTCTGCATTTAAAAGCAATCGCCCCCCGTTCCATTGGCACCATCAGCCCCTATACCAGTCCATATCCCTGTCTGGGCCATTTTGTATGATGTGATCGGATGCTCGCTCGAAGTGATTTCGTAATTAATGAATCCCTGGAATGGGCGTAAATGGAGCTTAGCGGTTTACTTGATGCGCCCTCAGCGAGTTTGGGCCAAAACATTTGCTTTGCGAACCTGTCAAGAAAACGCAGCTTACCCATTCGTTCTGCTTAATGGGCACTTGGCTTCAGTTAGATATTCATTGTTAAAGTTCTTATTTGGCATCATTGTAAAACTTTGCTGCACCCGATTGTCGAGATTGGGAACTTACAGGCATACAAACGCTTCCTCTTTAACAATTGTTAATTGTTTAAGTATCCTGCAGTTTATGCATCGCTAAAACTATTTGATTATTCGTAAATTTAATTTTGTGTACCACGAAAAAGAGGTAAACTTGCACCACTCGTTGCTCGCTGCTCAAAAGTTGGATACAGTTAACTAAAATGCTTATAAATGTTTTACTGAGTTTCTGTAACTTTTTCAAATTGACTATAAAAGTTTTATTTACAGCATGATACACACATGTATTCAAGACATGACCTTTATAGACAGCTCACAAAAGTCTGTAGTTCTAAAGCAAACAAACAAATTGGTTGATACACAACTTTGTATATAAACCTTTAAATATGAATGTTGAGTAAATATGTTTGTACAATATATGTGAACTATAAATATAGAAAAAATGTTGTTAATCATATTAGTTCAAGTTGTGGTTATGGATGATAACGTCAGCTGTGCAGTAACTCTGGCAGCGCCAGAAATAAAACAAAAACAACTCACCAATCATTAGAGAGAAATAATTTTCAATTTATGTCTATGTTTGAGAGGCAAGCCCTGAACTTTTTAAGTACTCTTAAGTTTCCACTTTAAAACTCAAATTTGTTTTACTTTTCATTGCTTTTAATCTCCCTTTCTTGACACACCAGCACGCCGGATGTAAGGTTCGCAGTATACTGCTTACGAATATTATGTACTAGAGATGGGAAAATATCCATTCCACTAACGATAGTATCGAAGGCTTAAATTCTGTTTTGAAATCTCAAATATCACTATCTTGTACACTATTTTATGCGAAAAACTGTTATTTATAAACAAACATCTTGATTTTATCTATTTCAAAACTAATCATATACTTAAAACTATGTGACAAATGTGTATCAACAATGGCTGTCAGGGCCTTCAGCTGGTATCTTGCATTTATTTATCTTTAATTAGTTTAAGAATCAAAAACCCTTAAGGAATATCGTGCAATCTGTTTTAGGCCTGCTTAACTAATTAATTTTTGTTGTGCAGCTTACTAAAATGCCAAAACAATTGTTGATTTAACAAATTATCGCTTCCAGTTTTTACGTCCTTTACCCATAAAAGGCTGAAGTAGTCATCTTCGGTGCTTTAAATTCGTGATCAGTATCATAAGCCAAGTCGATCTGTCCCTGTCCGTCTGCCTGTCTGTCTATAAGAGTCCGAGAGATTAAATTTCCTATGTAAGTTCCTGTATATCAACACAATCCAAGTTTATTTTAATTTTCCTAATTTTCTTACTGACTAATTTTTGATGGTATTATCGACAGTGTTGATGCTTTCAACTATAACTGTCGAAGACTGTCGATGTTCCCAAATATCACTATCGAAAGTTATCGACTGGTAGCACGTTAATATATATATTACCATCTCTGCTCCCCGATGACTCGACTTATGATGATAAGTAAGCGGAGAGAATTGCGTTCCAATGCAGCTTATCAAAGAAATATAATAAAAATGTTTCTCATTCAATATTATAGTTTTTATTATTATTCCTATTGTTCATAGTACTTTTTACTCCCCGTACCCATAAAATGGGTAAAAAGGGTACTAAATCTGTGCAAATGTATGTAACATGTAGAAGGAGACATCTCCGACCCTATAAAGTATATATATGCTTGATCAGTATCAAAAGAGATTTCGATTTGGCCATGTCCGTCTGTCTGTCCGTCTGTCCGTCTGTATGAACGCGTCGATCTCCGCAACTATAAGAGCTAGAAACACCATATTTGAAATGTACGCAGATCAAGTTTGTTTCCAATTTCAGATTTCTCCCCCATTCCCCCGCAATTCGATACAATCGTTTTATACCAACATCTTTAAAAATATAGCTTTAAGATTTGGCATGTATAATACTTAGGTCACTCTTAATCTACTTTCTAAATTTAAAGTTGATCGGATAAAAAACGAAGTTATTCAACAAACAAGATTCAGTATTGCACAGAGGGGGGAAAAAGAAGAGCAGCCGCGACTTCGCTTGCCGTCGCTTGTGCTGTCGCTTGTACTTGTGTACTTGTACGAAGATATGTTAGGAAGTTGGTCCCCTGGGTACAGGGAGTTTCATAGTCGGGTATACTCAACTAGAGCATTCTTACTTGTTATAATTCAACTATAAGGCACAACAATTCATATATGCATAAATGTAAGGCTTTGATCTTAGTTCACAGGAACAATTCTGATTTTGACCCTGATTTGATGTAAGGTTAGTCTTTCACAATTTAAATGTTTAATTGAGTCATTAGCCTTAATGTTCTTGAAGTTTCTAGCTAGTTGGTAAGGGATTTGAACTATTCTAACTAGCCGAAACATGAGGCTTGGCCTTGGGAACTATAAGCTCAGCTTTTGTTCCTTCAGGCAAGCCACAAAACACTTGAATTGCAATTTGCAATTATGACGATAGAAAATTCACATCGTAGATTGTTTTTAGTACTTCCTTGAAATTGTCTGGCAGAGCGTTAGCTACGTGGCTGTTGCTATTGCTGTGGGATATTATAATTCTCATGCTCCAGCTGCCTTTTGTTTCGGTTCTGTTTCTTGACGCTTTAATCACTCGACTTTAATGGCTTTTATCAACTCAGTGCATAGTCAGGATCCAGAGTCTGCCCAAAAATGTGCAGCACTTCCGGCTCGTTGAGTTTGATGTAGGTGCATGTGGCAGGCATACGGGCGGGGTGTGGCTCTGGAATTTCCGCTTGCACACCCCAATACCCAAATAGCCAAGTAGCCAAATAGCCAAATGGCCAAGTGGCCAAGTAGCCCTGTAGTCAAGTAGCCAAGTGGCTAAGAATTTGAGGCAGTCACTGACAATGCTCCATTAGCATGCAACATATTTTAATTAGACAAATAAATTGTAAATGTCTGCTGCTGAAACATTTTGTGTGTTAAAGCTGCTGCAAGTGCTGCAAAACTCCCCCGAGAATTCTCTGGATTTTAGCATCGGGCTGACCGAACTTGGTAAAGTTAAAGTACGAGTGCTTTTCTCTTCTGCCAAGATTTATTGTGCGCATTGTGCCAACAAAATAATAAAATAAAAGCCAAAATAAAACAAAATTATACAACGTACAATGCATATGGGAGGACTGTCCCAGGCGCCTGTTTAATTTCACTTAACGTTTAACCTGATGCCATTAATTGAGTGCAATTAACGCGGCTTTAATGGCGCCCCTGGCCATGTCCAAGTTTTTGGCAGAATGTCCATCTTTATATGTACAGTTATACTTACTTATGTACGAGTATGTATATTTAATTAGCGGGCCACGCAAAGTCAACGCTTGAACGCTTGTTGGCGGCGCTAGAGCGGAGATCGGGAGTGCGGGGAGAAGTGGCGGCTGGCCGTGTTGAGGTCGAGCCGCCAACGCGTCGCTTGATAAATAGCCAATAATTCTTACAGTGCTTTAGAGGCGCCGCGGTGGCTGGCTGGCTGCAGGGTACAACCACCCAAGGACCACCCCCCACCGTTGTACCCCCTGTTGTGCTGCTGAAAATAAAATAAATGCTCTGGCATATAACCTTGAGCGTGTGTTGTGGCTATTATCATTTGTAATTTGCAGCAATTAGTTGGGGCTCAAAAATTCTAAAGCAAACTTTGTCGAGAACAACAAATAACCAGCAGCAGTAGAAGAAAAATAATAACAACAAGGACTAGAACTTCGCCAGCGGCCACGTGGCAAGTGAAAACCAAAAAACAACTGAGAGTTATCTAGACAAAAATGCTCGAATAGAAGATGCCCTGCAAACAGTTAAAAGTATACGAGCATTGTAATTAATCATGTGGTAAAGTCACTTTTATCGATTGATTTGTCAATAGTATTAGAGAGCCATAGGCGGAAGAAGAGTCTTTTATGTATGTCCTCCCGGAAGGAGCAGTAGGTTGCCAACTTTTCCCAAATATATTTCAAGCTAATCATCAAATGAACAGAACTAATCGCTTACTGACTTCCGCTGCCTTGCTAACCGCTGACTGATTTAGTAATGAGCACACTTTTGAAGTAACCTAGCTTGCTTTGTTAACAAATATATATACACAGCTGATACCCTCACTAAATTCGTCGACAAACTGGAAAGCGAGAGAACTCATCAGTTGGCGATGAGTTCTGCTGAACGAGATAACTTTTGGTTGTAATCAAATACCTCGGTGGATTTTGATTTAAAACAGAAGCTACACGAGCTTTAGGTGGGAGCTTTTGGTAAGGGAAAACATAAGATAGAAATTTTATTATCTAGTAACTTTACTAAATATAGTTCACAATAATATCGAAGGCCCTAGCAGCCAGTGCTATATTACATAAGTTAGGTATAGTTTTTATAATTGTATCTAACTCTAAATAAATAAACATTTCACAATAATAAGGAAATAATAAAGAAACAACTAAGAAACAATAAAATTAAACCGGATAAAAAATAATAAATAATTTAACGAAAAAGATAAAAAACGCTTTCAATAAATATATTAATTTATCATTCGAATTCGGGGTAAAGTCCCTCAATCTCAAATAAAAACAAAAGAAATTAATGTCACCTTAAAATAAAATAATTAAAATATCAACGAAAATCCCCGTATTCTAAATAAAACCCAGAGACTAATTCAGATTCTCTTTCGTCAAAATCAAATGGAGCCCGTTTGGTTTCATATATGATCGAAGAAAATTTGTGCCTTAAGCTCTCAAAGTCCTTGAGTTCATCCAGGCTAGATTCGCTAGAACTTGACTATATCTATTTAGAGTCTGGGCATTTACCTAAGCATGCCCATTTTCTTCTCCAGTTTTATGGGTACAGGGTACAACAAAAAATTTATAGAGCCTGAGCCAGCTTACATATTTATAAGGCACATTAAATTAATTTACGCATGTTTTGCCATGTATACAATATACTTTGGCAGCGGGCATTACCTAACAGAGCCGGCACCCCGGGGGCTCTAGGGTCAAGGGAACTTGGGGCGCCTGTTTACACAGCCAATGGGACATAATATTTGCAGCCTGGGAGCACTTAAATGTCCTGCACAAATACGTGTACAAGCGCAGCAATAACAAGAATAATTAGACATATTGATTGTTGAATTGTTGATTAACATGTGACGCTTGCACACAAAATTCATGGTCCAGCTGCGCCAAATTATCAGGGGGTATGTTTTAGTTGGGGAGGGGTTCGCTTAAGTCCTTTATAAGTCTTTGTTCAAAACTTCTATTCGATTCGGCTTTCGCACAATTTGTCCCTTGAGTGTCTTCAAAGTACTCGACCTGCCAGTCGGAGACTTTGGTTTCTACACCAAGTTTTAGTGCTTTGAAATTATTATTGCATTCTACGCTAAGTTTCTCGTATAAAAAAGTTATTTATTGACTTTTGCTTTTCTGACACATCACTTTGACTTATTCCGAGTAAATTTACCTAAAAATAACAATAAAATACACTGCAGCAGCTCTCAACAGTTATCAAGTGCTTTAAGGATGCTTCAGTGTCCTTAATTGCTGGTTTCAGTGCTGCATTTTCCAGCCTCAAAAGCAGCCACGCCAAATAACAGAAGCTCTTTGTAATCATCATAAAATCAGTGAAGCTTTGTATCCTCCTTAATTCGATGAGCCTTATGGATGATTTCGTTTAATTTGTAAAATGCATAATGAGCCTTATAACATTTCAGGTCATTCGCTAATTAAGCGTTTTATCTGCACTTATAAGCCGATAATCTATAGTTTAAAGTAGACTATTTAACAGTTTTTAAAGCTTGAGTCTAATAGAAATTTCAGCTCAACTTGTTTCCGTAATCATGCAATAAATATTAAGGGAAACTTTACACCCACTGAAAAATTTAATCAGCAATCAAGAGAACTCATTATATAGCTATCTTTAAGCTTTTAAGTTTACTAAGCTGTAAGTCCTTCTTTGCATTTCTCAACCTCTAACCCCCAATAGAATACTATTCTAATCCGACAATTTACGCATGAATGTTTCAGCTTGCATTGACGCCACCACATATGCTAGGGCCCTGGGGACAAGGGGAAGGGGAAGAACAAACACACACACACACACAACACATTTGTAACTGGCACAACAATAAGAGCAACAATTAGTTCTATTGATATATGCTGCATGGGGTGCCATAAAACATATGGTCTGGCTATGAATAATAGATTTAAAGCCGCGTTGCACAGATGCAAAGTATTTCTATTCGTATTCGTATTTCTATGTGCCACAGGACGTGGACTCGCCTCTGGCTCAACTCGCAACTCAAACGGAAGAAAATGGTGTGCAAACTTATGCTTATCCTTATGCGACGGCTGCGTCTCCTTGCGCCAGATAAATTGCAGTTTAAACCCACTTGGATGCATGTGTTGGATCCTGGATCCTTAGAACAGCACCAAGATTTCCATACAACAATTTGGCCAAGTCAGCATTGGTTGGGAGTGGGAGTGGATGGTCGCAATGGAAATCCTTGCCAACCGTTGCATGTGAATGCAATTCTATGCTTCCTTTTTTTCATTTGACTGCCTGCCAAGAGGAGCATGGGGCGTGTAACTGGAAATGGAATAGACTTGTATTTTAAGCGGCTCAATATATTCTTAATATACTTCACTCGGTTGGCTACAAAGTCGGCAATTGAAGGCGCAGCGGTAAAAGTTAATACGATTTAACTGGCGAACAATTTGCACACAACAACAACAACGGCAACACGAACAGGAACAACAAGGAAAGCAAGGACGCCTCCGCAAATATGCAAAACATGCCAAGAGTGAAAGAGAACCCTGTAACGAGTTGGGGTTAAAGCCACTTTGGCTTGCCAAAAATATGTATTAGGCCACTTGACTGCGCCTTGGCTTTGAAACTTGGACTGAAGCTAAAGAGGCCGGAAGAGTGACGGGGCCGTGGCGGCTTTGTGGGGCTAAGGGGTCTAAGGGGGCTATGGAAGCTATGGCGGCTGGCAGATTTGTTGAGCTCATTCGCTTCATGAATAATTTGCGCCACGATGTCGTTGCTTGCTTTTTGTCGCTCAAAACAATAAACAAATGGCCAAAAACATATGCAAAGATACGACTAGCTGTGAGGCAGTGGCAGCACATAAGGATGCCTTGGGTGGTTCCTTATGTGGCAACCACTTACATACAACACACATATTCAAATCGAGTTGACAGGCAAACGACAAGTCCCGCGTGCGTGTCATCAATGGCGTCATCCTGGTGCGACGGCGACTGGAGTTAGGGTGCCAAGTCGTCAAGTCGTCAAGTCATCAAGTCATCAAGTCATCAAGTCATCAAGTCATCTAGTCATCAGTGGCATCATCAGGAGCAGCAGCCAAACAAATGGCTTCAGTTTTTGCTGTGCGATAAAAACGTGTGAAATGCCATTTGGCAGGCAGGACAAGCGTTCAAGAGGCAGGTCAGCCACCTGGCCTAAGCTCAGAGAATCTCAATTCACCTTTTGGCAAATGATAGTTTTTATCTCAGCCGGCAAGTGTTTTGGCCGATGAGTTATGGTCGGTGCATCAAAAAGGCTTTGCAGCAGCAACAGCAGCAACTTCAGCCTCGATTGAGCGTCTGACTTGAGTGTGGCAAGGTGTGTGTGTTAGAGTGTGTGCTTGGCACACATGACCAGCACCATAACCATCAGTCTCTGCCCCCATCTCGTTCACTTGGATACGTACAACGTGCACACAATTCATCACATGCTGTCAGTGGCATCTTGGCAGCAACTTGAGCAGAAGCAGCAGCAACAGCAGCAGCAGCAACAACTGACTGCGGGCTGTGGCACGTTTGCTGGCTGTGCCACTTCGTATTGAAGATAATGTTTATTGAGCTGCTAGTTGGTTAATTTTAATACCAACAGCTTGATTTATTGGAGCTGCTGTTGGACAATTGAAGCATCCGTCAATGCGATAAACTGCACTTGCTGTCCGCTTGCGCAATATATTTCGGTTTCTTTTCTTGCCCGCAGCACTTGTTTTTTATGTGAAAAATGTCTCATTAAGTAACCGACGAATGAGCAGGCACGCCCCCAGCCCCCAGCTGGCAACATAAAAAACTCGTTTACCTGCATTAAGCGAAACACTCAACAGACGGTTGAAGCATAAAGGAAATGTGACAGGGTGTCCTGGATGCCATCGTGGAATGGGTGGATTGGGCGGTAGCTGAATTTCATCCGGATGCCACAAGTGCCCCTCGCACCAGGTGAAAGGCAAAAGCTGCTACCTGTAAACTGTAGATGTAGCTGAAGCTGAAGCCCAAGGCAAGCTGGCACAGTGAATCCTGTCGCAGGTCCTGCGTTACCTCCAGCAGCGCAGCCCCAAAATGCAAATCAGCTGTAAAGCGCGAACAAGACGCAGGGTGGTCGACTTCCCTCTATAGAGTCGCCGTCTGGCAGGACTCCCGGGTCGCCGGGGCCACGTGGCTTCCTTGTAATTGCGCACACTTGGCGGTTAATGGGGGCGACACAGGCAATCTCAAAAGAAATGTATGAAATTTGTATGAATTTCGGCTGGCAAAAGTGCAACGCACACAATAAAACCAACAGAGCAATAAGAGGCGCCACAAGAGAGGTGCAATTGCACTGAAGAAATCCACTTCAATTTGTAAGCGAGGATCGCCTAAGTGGTTCGCGGTGCTACCTTATAAATACCACCTTTAAAGAGAACCCGTTTTGTACTCTACATACTGTATATGATATACATTTTTATGTGGAACATTGTTGTCCTTACCTCAATTTCAGTTAAATATATTTCTAGGGTTTTTTTTTCGTTTTTGATTTCATGGTTTATGACTTTGCTCTTTTAAGAAACGATTTGCTTCATTTGCATTTTCAACGAGCTCTTTTGGTTGATTCAACTTGAGTTTCAGCTGTTTTATGTGTCGCATAACCAATGATCCAGTTTAAACTGGTTTGTTGCTCTATGGAATAGGTTGACATGTGCAGTAAATGTTAAGTAAAATATTTATTAAGCTTAGTCCACTAAGCACAACATATTCTTAAATTTGAAGTGCCTGTAGTAAATGTAATAAATATATACCATGGCTAACTCTTATTATTAACTTAAAGTTTTAGCTACAAGTTAACATTATATAAATAAATAAATAAATAAATAATCATTTAATTAAATACATATTAAATATAATATCAAAATTAAGTATATCTTTAAGCTGTTGTATATAAATAAAAATTGTATCCTCTATATATACACATAAAACAGTTTGTCCTGCTTGTTGACTTGCTGATTGTCAATCATCGCACAGCCCAAAAGGTAGAAGGTAGATCTAGGATGCTGAAATTTTCACAGTAGTTTCCATCTATGATGAAAGTGCACGCTAAGGCGGAAAATTGTGGTCTCAAAGTTGTATGGGCGAAAGTCTAATTTAACTCCGATCAAACTCATTTTCAAAACTCTACGCATTAAATAATACGATACGTGTCTCAACGATTTTGGAAAATTTCACTGCACTGTCGGAAAATTGTTGGAACAGTCTGTAATTAGACATTTTTAATTTCCATGCCATTGGCTGCGCAGGGGCTTTAACATTTAGTATCATATATTTCAAAAATGTTTCATAGAAAGGCATTTTATTTACAAAGTTGTGCCTAGCTCAAAATGGTAAATAAAAGAATGAATTAAGACTCTCTAGTGTAAATTTTAAATATAAAATAAATTGTATTTGCACATATTATATCCACATTATATATGAAATAATTTTCAACAAAGTTCGAGTAACAATAGACAACAATTTTAATAAAACTGAATTTATGCATGTAAGTCAAATATTGACAGGAATTTGAATAATAGTATTAAGCAATTTTCATTTATAAATTTTTGATATTGTTCGGCTTTTGTGGTATACTACCACATAGATTTCATAGATTAACATTTATTATGAATACCACAATAGGCTATTTATGCCGTCCTGCAGCTTGAAGGCATTCAAAATCAAAACTCTGTATATTTTTTGGCCCAGCTGGAAACTGTTTGACAACTGCCACAGCAGGAGCATTGTGCCTGTAACCTGAGCCAGTGCCGGTTCCTGTGCTGGGCAGTCCTTTGTCCTTTTTTTCGGATGTGCGTAGTTTTAATGTGCTTAGAATTATGCGCCAACTGCGCTAGTTTGACTCTGTCAGCCACTTCAATTGCAGCAGCAGCCCACTAAATCTCAACGCTTAACACTTGAGCTAGAACCAAAGCCCCCCCTCCCCCCATCCGTCCCCTCCATCTGTCCCTTAGTTACACTCAGCCCCAAAGTCATTGTTATTGTGCGCAGCAACGCTGCGTATGCGTGATTTGCATGCGTTTTGTTTACACTTGCTCTTGCAGTTGTTGATGTTGCATTGTTGCTACTGCTATTTGAGCCCTGGCCCTGTTAACTTGCTATTGTTATTGTTTTCACTTGGCCAAAGCCAAAGCATGTGAACTGTTACAAAAATTAGCAAAACGGCAAACATTTCGCCTACCATCGCTTGAACCTGAGCCTGATCCAACGACCTGCCAATTACGAGATGTCGCTTTGGCATTCATTCTGTCATGGCACTATATCTTTTGTTAACATGCTCGTTGATGTTTGCTTGGCAATTTGAAAGCATTTGACGTGCCACCTGCTAATTAACTTGCCTGCATTTCAATGCCTTCAATTTTCAATGAGCTGCAACATTGAAGCGCAACCCATACGCCAGTTGGCTGACCCACTGACTCGGTGACAGAGTTCCATATTAACCCATAAGCGGCGGCACATAACTTGGCTAACATTTGCCAGCCAACTAAATGGGATTGGCGAACGTGAATGAGAAATACAGAGGGAGAGAGAGCGAAAGCATGTCGCTCAGAGAGACATCGAAGTTGTGAGAGCGTTAAATGTCCCGAGAGCTAGCAACATTTTGTGGCAGGACACAGCTGCAGGCATTGGCAACATGTTGCTGTCACTTTCAATTATCTGTGCGATGGAAAATTAAAATAATGAACAGTACATGAAAACAAATATATGTATATATTTATACATGTATATGTTTATGAGTTCTATGCTGTGTATGGCAAATAGGTAGCAAAATATGTAAATGAATAGAATTGAATGTATTTAGTTAGACGCAAGTATGAGTGCGAATAGAAATGGAACGTTTATGGGACAAAACTTTGCCAGGCCATGGTCACAACAGCATTCACAGCTACTTCGTTTCTATATACTTTTTCTTCTGGTATTTTTTTTTTTTTTTTGAAGTTTTCTCCTTACGGCTCATCGAGCAAAATATTTTCCATTTTGATGGTCTGCCGTCTGTCACACACACACACCCGCAAAATAAACATAATCTGAGCAGAGTGTGCATGAAAATTGTCGTTGTCGAGGCCTCAAATGCTAAAAGCGTCCTCCAACAACAGCAACACCAATAGCAACAACAACAACAACATGGACAATAACAACATGGCACATTATTTAATCAAGCGTAGAAATTGAATAGGCCCTTAAAAACTTTGCCTAAGGCACTTAACCCGCAGTGAAAATAGAAATTGACGACATCGCCAAAGGACGACAAGGAATAACTTGAATGAACCTGGCTGGGCTGGCTTCTGTCTAAAGAAAAATGAGCTGATAACGGAATTTCATGCAAAATTGGTAAGCCAACAACCTGATTACTTAATTGGCATTGGTGTGGGTGAGTGTGTGTGTCTGTGTGTGTGTGCTGAATTTTCATATATTAACAGCTCGTTTATAGGCACAAAGCAGTCAGCTGTAAATGTTACAGAAAGTGTTAGGGTACGCCTAAAGAGATTTCACAATTATCTCTAATGATTTTCGAATTTTAAAGCCATCAGTGACATACTTACTCCCAGAGGACAAGTATAAGAACTAAAAGAATGTAAGATGTCATTCAGTAAGTAAATTATGTAGCTAGACTTGGGGATATCTTGAAAATTAAGCCGCATAATGAAATTCTGCTAGCGTATAAGGTTAGTGTCAAACAAATAAGAACGCACTGGTCGAGTATACGCGACCAGGAGATACCTCAACCTCCAAAGCCAAACTTCATACATGTGCATCAAGCAGATCAGCGGCGGTGCAAGCAAGCAGAGCATTTCAGTTGGTGGCCGCGCAGCTGCTTTCCCCTGCTGTGCAGCACTGAAAAATGTTTATGTTAAGAGTGAATAAATAAAAGTTATATTTATATTATTTTTAAAATTTTAAAATAACATTGTTAACAATTGAAAGCAATCTTTTTATACTATGTTCCCGAAGGTAAAATAGTATATTGGGTTTGCGAAATGTCCGTCTGTCCGTATGAACGCATTTTTTTTGTCTTTATCTTTGAGCTAGAGCAACCAAACTTGGTACACATGTTGGTGTATATCCAGTGAAGTGTCGAGATCACCAAATTTGGCACACAGACTTATGTTAAACTTCTGGACAAATCTGCATCAAACATTTTTGACCCCACCACCCCCTCCCCCACAATGAAGCAAAACCTATATCTCCCACACCTGTGCAGTTTTTTTCGCGTCTCTTTCTGAACACACAAATAACCAAATTATATAGGACTGTGAACATAGTATTCTGCAGTCGGGTGCGTCCGACTGCAACGTTCTTACTTGTTTTTATATAGTTCTTGTGACTAAAAATTGCAAATGTGTTTGTGTGTGTAAGTGTACGCAGATGCGATCAGAAATTTGTGACCTGGGTAAAGGGAGTTTTGTAGTCGGGTATACTCGACTATAATATTCTTACTTGTTTATTAAACGAGTTGTACCTTTCCATTAAAGGGAAAAAATGCCACCCACCATAAACTAAAATAATCTCAAGAAAACAACAACTTTTTATGTTTGGTATTTAATACATTGAATTTCATTATTTATAATGCACTGAAAAATATTGCTGCACTTCTTATTACTCAAGGGCGTTAACAATGTTAATTTTATTTTGCTCAATAAGCTATTTATTTAACTGATATCAAATTTATAAATCGACTTATTTTTACAACAGTCTTACTCTCTTTAAGCTACTTATCAAACTGGTATCAAATTTTAAAAACGGTTTCTTTTTACAATAGTCTTACTCTGTTTAAGAAACTTACTAAACTGACATCAAATTTTAAAATCGATTTTCTTTTTACAATAGTCTTACTCTCTTTAGGAAACGTTGTTCTTGTGAGTTCCTTACAATCTCAGAATTTAAGATGCTTACAATGTTTATAGGCTTAACAGACTTTTTGGCAATTATGTGAATAAAATAACAGCTAAAGGCTAAGTTAAAGCCCAATTGTATAGTCACTTTAACGGTTGGCTTATTAAACTCTTATTAGACATCAAAAAGCAAAGAATATTTAAAGGCTAGGGAGCAAAGTTTGCTTTTACGTGGTCTTAAACGTGACATTCGACACTTTTCTAGGAATTTTAATTTTGTTTTTTACATTTTTCTCAGAATTTGCAAAGCCAAGGCAATATCCAAATAATCTTCATAGCTAAATGGCTAAATGTCATAGCCGAGAAAAGAAATTCAATAATGAACGGCAAATTTCTATCATTTTATAAAAATAACATTTTGATCATTTTGTAATCTACTCGTATATCATTTATATGACATAAAATGATGTAAGAAAAATGATACGCATCTTACCTACTTACAATAGTTGAAATCTTGACTCGGGTTACTTACTTACTTATTTAAAATACTTGAATAAGATATCCTGCCGAAAAGTAGAGTTTGTTAGGTGTGCAAAAGGTTGGCCCAAAGCTGCGAACTTATTTTTAATTCTCACGCTTTTTTCAGCTGCCATTTACTTTAGGCCCCATGTCAAATATTTCAGCTCTGTCAGACCCAACCAGCAAACCCCCTCCGGCAAGGGTAAGTTCCACTCACCGAGTTTCTCCGGCGGCGGCGCTGACCATTTCCATGGCATCCGCTTTGGCTGTCTGAGTTCAAGCCGGAGTCAGAGTCGGAGTGGGCATATAAAACTACGAGTACTATTTGATTTCAACATTGATTTATGAGCACATCCGCTACACGTAGTGGACCCAGCCATTTCGATTGCCTACACCTCGCTACAGAGAGTGGGGCCGGAAAGAGGGGCCGACAAGTGTGGAAAAGGGGGGCTCGTTTGCAGTGCCTGCCTTTGGCAGATTTGCTTTGCACTTAACTGGGTAGTTGGGCAGTTGTTTGGCAGCAAGGACTAACGGCTAACGGTTACCGGCGACTGCCTTCTGGCAGCTGATTGCCCAAAAGTCAGTAAATTAAAGTTCGTAGGGAGTATTGTGCGTGTTTGTGTGTGTGTGTGTCTGTGTGTGTGTGTGCGAGTGTATCTGGGCATGAATTTGTAATTTATACGCTAACAAAAACCGCAAAAGCAAAATAGATATTTATTAACATATAAATTATGCATGTGATTGGCCTGGAACAGCCAGGAGCAGGCATCAGCAAGATGATTAATTGACAGCTCCTGGAATTGTGCTCTTTAAAGTTGACTCCTAAACTAATTTACGATATTTTAAATCTCTGCTAGGTGGCCTGCCGGCTCCCTCAAAATTCCCCACTGAGCGCAGATAAAGTAAAAGCGAAGGATAGTTTCGCCTGTCACATAAATCGGATCAATAAATGATGATATTATGCTACCACAGGGACACATTCAGCTGCCACAGACTCAGATATTAAGCGAGGGGCGGCAGCTGCGTCCCTATCGTCGACAGCGATGGCGACAACGGCAAGTCGTAGGTGGTAACACATTAAGATAAAGTGACAACGCCTCCACTGCCAGCAATGGCAATGGCTATGGCGATGGCGATGGCGTCGAGGACGCGCCTGAATGCAGAAAAGGGGTAGCCGGATGAAGGACAAACAGAAATCAGGCAGCAAGCATCAAGGGGGGAGAGTTGGGGGTGGCCTGGGCACATAAATGAATTGTTTGTCTGTATGTGCGTGTGTGCGTGGAGTGCGTGGAGTGCGGGAATGCGGTAGGAAGGCTTTTATTTTCGCTTGGCATTTTATGCGCATCACGCATACGCCCTGTTACACACACGCATAGATGCTCGCAGATAGATGTGTACACAGGCGACATGCATAAAGCCAAACACGCTCTCGCTTTGCATCAAAGAGCCCATGGAGTGGGAGCTGCGCCGGGATGGGGGCACACTAGGTTGGGGGGTGGAACCGGGGTTGGAGGGTTAGCTATAATGACATTTAGCTTTGAAACAATGTAAACAGCAGCCTCGGCCAACGACAACGTCGAAGTTCAAAGTTGGCATGCTGTAGGCCGCCAAAAGTTTGTGCTAAGTATGTGTGCACATACATACTACGCACACGAACACACACACACACACACACACACACACACACACACACACACACACGCACACTCACAAAGAGCTGCGCCAAGTTGTATGCTAAGGAATATTGTATGAACTGTAAATGGTTCGCTCTCATCGCAGTTACATAGACTTTGCGACCGCAAATAGTGAATCACCCCATCCCCCTACACTGCACGCCCCAAGGCACCCCCCACCCGGCCTGCAGGTTAACTGGCAAAGCAACTACGAAGCCATAAATTCATAAAGTAAAGGTACGAAAGCGAGCGAAAGTACCAGTTAAGTTAGTCCTGAGAGTGAAACTGACAGAAAGTTGACATTAGGAGCGACTGATAGGCTGGCAACAAGGACGCACTGTTCTGTTCCAGGAATCATATTCTGCTCTTCAAATCGTTCTGAAAAAGACCAACCCATATGGATTGTTTGTTTTACATCAATATTCGCAAAATAGTCTTGATGCAAAATGCTTTTCGGATGACTCGCTTGAGTGCCTATAATCAAGGCAGTGAGTGCTTGCAAGGATATGTTCCACCTAACAGTCATTTCGCCAATGTAATGCTCTGAATCTTAGCGTTTTTTGGTGCATACACTCACGGGAGTGACTCTCTTGGAGTCACATCCTTTTTACAGTCAGCTGCAGTAAAATTAATTTTACAATCTGCTTGCTTCCTTGAATATCCCAAAGGGATGCAGTCTTATTTATTGAATGCAGAACTTTGCAGCAATGAACTATAAAACCAGATTTCAACTTTAAATTCCTGCTGCGGGCATCCAAAAGCATCAATCATCCTGCGATATGGCCTGCTGCATTTGATGGTTAACCTGATGAATATTTGACAGCCAAGTGTGCAGGCTTATCAGCAATGTTCTAAACAGATTTCGTACTTCAATGGCTTTGTGTAACTAAGCCGATTTCCCTTTACACCTTTCTTGTCTGGATTAATTATGCATCTGACTAAGCTTATGTTGTCAACATTTAATGTTTAGGAGCTTTATTTACTGACTTTTATAGTTAGCTAAGCCAGGTGGGTAATTAACGGGCACATTTGTAATCATGCTCATGTATTCAGGTGAAATCATTCATCAGAACACTTTTGTATGCTGCTCGTATGATGAAGAGTTAAAGTTACAATTAGTGAAAGGATGCATGGGAGCCATTTTCTATATGGCCCATTGTTGAGAGTATTCCAGATGACAGAGGAGGCTCACATAACATTGTGAAACATTTACGCAGGCTTGTGAATATTTCAATTTATTTTATGTTGTGTTTATATACATTTTATGTGCAGCTCGCTTGCTTGCTTTGGCTGCACTCAGAGTGCCAAGAGTGGGGCATAAAAAATGGTCTCCCATAATCATATGCCAATAAAAAGTCGGTTAGCATGCCGCACGCTTATTGGGAGTGAAAATGGGAGTGGCAATGGATGAGCGAGTGACAGTGGGTTGTGGGAGTGGGAGTATGAGTGGGAGTTGTAAGGCTGTCCTGTTTTTGGGATCGCATTCGGGCCACGTTATCATTATGCGCTACATCACATTCGCATGTGGCTCGCAGCAGAAATGGTCAGCCAGCTGCTGGCTATATACTACGAGTATATGTGGATGTGGTTGTTATGCGGCCACCTATGGCGAGGATGCTGTATAATACATTCAATTCATGGCTAGAACAAATGATGTGGAAATGTAAAATAGATGTTGGGCTTACGAGCGAACGGTCAGACAACGGGACAGACAAACCGTTCACGGCATGTGTGCAATGTGTGTGTGGCTGTGTGTGTGAATGGGGATGGTTTTCATGTGAATGGGCTCAGTTCCAGGACTAGAGGCAGGTTACGGGTGACTCGAGACGGGTGACGGATAGAGCGGGGCGTTTGCCAAGTGGCGACAAAGTGAAGCATCATAATGTGGGAATAATGGCCAACATATGCACAGTTCAAATTAAAGTGACTAAGTCTTCACGTAGCTATCATTGCTGTGGCTTCACTTGAGCTCCCTCTTGGCCAAAAAGTCTGTCACGTCGTTGCCGTTTATTGTGTGCCCAGCGCCAGACAGGGACAGCTTCATTAGCTGCAACGAGAAGCGTTTAATTTTTATTATCATGTGCCTAAATGCAATTCCCCCAAGGCAATTGGCCCCACCCACTTTTATGGCTTCGAAACCATAACGATCCTTAATTGAACAGCAAAAACAGCAACTGAACCAAAATCCGGTAACCGATACGGGTAAGTAACCAGGCAAAGTAACAATAAGAGCAACGGATGCAGAGTCCTGGGCAAAGGCAATGGCAGTGGCAATGGCAATAGCAATACCGTTTTCTAATTGGCTAACTGTTATTGTTAAAAGGATAATGGCCATCGTAGCATTGGCAGACGCACGCAATTTGGTAACAGCATAGAACAGAGACATGACAAAAGGTTTTTATATTATTCTTTTTTACATTTATTGAGCCTGACTTGGCACTCACGTCTAATGGCAAAAGTCATTTCCAGAGAAAGGAAAAAATGTATCAAATATGTGTGTGTGTATATAACAAAATATTTTCATCTTTTGTTAAGTGAAATATGACAGCTGGTTGAACGTAGAATAATATATGATATGTTTGTATTTTTAATAAATTTTTCATGACTTGCAAATTTGTTTGGAGTTATTACAGAAATTGAGACGCATTTTTATTGTCTCTGCAAAGTTTATGTGAATTTTATTGATTTCTCTTGAATAAAATCCTATTTAAATGCTCCACACACACATTTGGAAAATACATTTTGAAGGAAGTGAATTAGTAGTAATTGGAACAAAGTTCAAACAGGCGAAAACGCTTATCAAATATTTGCCTGCATTTTGCAGCCATTTGTGAAAGCATTCCAAATGCTTTTGATTCCTAAGAAAATGTTATTTCCTTAAAAGGAAGTTAAGAAAAGAAAAAGGATTGATTTAAAGTAACTAAAGTGCCGGTATCAGGGCATAGCTTAAGTGATAGTGTGCTAGTTTTAGACAAACAATTCATTTCACATTTCACAGTCTCCCTAGCCAGAGGACTAGCATCCAGCAGCTGCAGAAGACGGCTTAAACGGCGCCACCCTAATGATCTATGGAGCCACGGCCCGTGTCCAGAAGGCCGAGTTCTGTAAGACCCAATTTATATAATTATAAATATTGTTACTTCCCACCCACGTCCCCACTCAAGCTCTCTCCTTTGCACGAACGTTTTATTTTTATTAAATTAAATGCTTAATGGTTACACAAAAATACATATAAACCAAGTAAGAATATTATAGTCGAGTATACCCGACTACAAAACTCCCTGTACCCAGTTCACAAATTTCTGATTGCATCTGCAAACAACACTTTACACACATTTCCAATATTCAGTCACAAGAACTATAATATGACGCTCGCACTGTGAGAATCTTGTTTCTATTCATATTTTTTTACTTGACTATTACATATATTTTATATTGATCAAAATAATATATATATATTTTTTTTGTAAAGTCGAATTAATTTTGTGGGCTTGCAGCTTTGCTATTTAGACTTGACTGACTAGAAATGAAAATATTTAAGAAAAAGAAAAACTTTAATACTATCTGAAGAACTAGAGCTGGTGGCAACAACACAACATGACATTGGCGATGTTAAGTAGGACCAGCTTGAGGGCGCAGTAGTGAAAATCGAAGTCCGTGAACAGGTTAACCAGACCGGCAAAGGCATAGGCCATGACAATCAGAAAGCACACTGGCACGGACACATGCTGATTAACCTGCTCCAGCAGCTTGCAAAACTCAAGGATCTGCGCATCCAGTCCAGCGAGGCGATGCCAATGTTCCAGTGTTTTGCCCATACTTCAAAGTTGTGAAGGTACTGCTGCAGAATGTCAGCGGCTTCAGAAATGCAGCTGCTTCTGGCCAGGATCGCGGTGTCATCTGCATAGGTAGCGAAAAGAATGTCATTGGTAAATAAATAAATTTGGTATATATAGCTCTTATAGTTGCTGAGATCGACGCGTTCATACAGACACACGGCCAGACAGACGGACATGGCTGAATTGAAATCTCTTTTGATACAGATCAAAAATGTATATACTTTATAGGGTCGGAGATGTCTCCTTCTGCGTGTTACACACATTTGCACAGATTTAGTAACCCCTTTTTACTTAATGAACAAGATTTCTCACAAAAACATCAATCGACTTGGACAACTCAGAATTATTCGTCTATGATTAGGCCGATACTAAAATAATTCATGGACATTATTTAAAGAGCAATATATTCAGAACAATAGAAAAGTTATCCCACATTAGAAAAAATGGTTTAATCAAGTAAGCACTATAAAAATATTGTACTAACCCAATGAAGAAAACATAAGTAAAATTGAAAATGCCCAAAAAAACATAGATTTACAAAGGTATTTAAACTAAGTAATTTTGTCGAACAAGCTAATGTAAATACAATAATTTAAAAATTTAAATAAGTATTAATTTTAATTAATAACCACAAAGCATTAATGCTATTATTTAATAATGTTAATACTTCTACCTATTATAATATTATCACCTGTGTAATTAGATTATAAACAAATAAATGAGAATATATTTTCCTTTGGAAAAGGTCTCCTTTGTTGCACTCAACTCAATTTACAATTCAATTTATGTACTTGTTACTTAATATTTAATACATGGTGTGATAATAATATTTACTAATGTTTAGAGTTAAGGTTAATGACCTTTTCAGCATAAATATAATATAATGAAAAGAAAAAAGATTTGATGGATTATAATATTTTATGATACTTTATGGGGAAAATTTTACAAAAACCCATATGAATTATAGTTTCAATATTGGCTTATGTACAATATGTAACTCTATTGTTGAGTGGTACCAAGGCAAATTGTAGATCATCTAAAGAAGTTTGTTTTGTGTGACTTAAAGCTTGTGTATGTGGCTCTTTGCTATGTCAGCCGATACTGGAGAACTTTATTGCACTCATTTCGTGTCAAGATTATATATCCGTTGCTATAAAATGATTTAATTAGTTTTGGGTTGTCGAATTCTAAATACCTTTGCAGACAAATAAGTGAACTTATTTGAATGGCAATATATAGGATCTGAATCTGGAAAGGAAAATAGTCGACATGGAATATATTTAATTTTATTCAATTACATTTATAAATTCCAATGCCAGGATATAATGATGTGCACATTATTTATAAAAATCAGATAAATTTACCTTATATTTCTTCTGTCTGTTTCATTTGTTGATGACGAAAATAATTAAATTCTATCATGACAGGTGCGCACTCAATTAAAAAGCAGCTATTGTTCCAGTTAAATGACAAACTACTCATTCATGCTGCCAAACTTCAGTAATACATTATTTACATTACGCATACGCAGCGTGTTTGCTGATAAATAAAGCATTGTTCAAATTGGTTGTATATTCGACAACATTTGGGCCGATGTGTGAAAATGAATGCAATTACTGTACTCGATATAGTATGCTCGTACTTACGTATTAATACAAATGAGTGCCAGCTGCTAGCATTGTGTGGGCCACATTATACTTAAACGCTGTCAAAGTCAGTGAGTGGCCATATTACACATACGCAGCGTGTGACACTGAACTTTACTTTCTTGCTTTAAGGCAAAAGGCTGAAAGTCTGTTATTAAGTGCCAAAAGTTGGCCTCTGCTGTTGCTGATGCCGCTTTTGCTGCTGCTGCTGCTGCTTCTGCTGCTGATTCTGCTGCTTCTGCTGCTGCTGCTCCCGTTTCCCTTAATGAGTGATAACTAATGGCAACATTCACGTGCCTCATAATCTTATTATGTATGTATCAATATTACCAAATGTGCTCGCTTGCATTGTTATGGCCCGCAGCGCTCTTGGGGCTATTAATTGTGCTTAGTTTAGTGGGTGTACTTAGTTGCTGGCATTTTTGTTAATCGCATGATGTACAAGGCAGGCCTGGGAGGACACCCACTGCTCCCACATCCCACACTTTGAGGCCTGCGCTGTCTGATAAGGATACGTTGCCTGTCTCCAACTATATACATGCATACACGCACACATATATCGTACATGTATGCGTAGTGTCTTCATATTTTTACATTAAATGCCTGGGAATTATATAAGAAACTGTATTTGAGGTTCTGCTCAGGTTGCTTGCTTGGTTGGCCGCATTTAACTGACCTCTAAACTTGTTTTCAATTAAAATTGCAGACCCTTCTGAACCATTGTCTGTGGGTACGTGTGTGTATATGTGTGTGGGCTGTATCTGGTTGAACCTTTCTAGCATTTACTTAGCATTTAGTTTTATATAAAACTATAACATGAAAGCAAGTTTCATAAATCACAGCTCAAAGCCAAGCAAAGTGAAAAATCGTACCCCCATTTTAATTAAAAGCGTGCAAAACACGATACTCTACAAACACACACATATACATAGACACATAGACACACTCTGGCCAAGTCGTATACAATGTTTTTGGGCAAAGCCTTGGAAAAGCCTTGCCTGAATAATGATTGAAAAACAAGCAATGAACCGGTCCTTGGTCCTCGGTCTTCGGTCTTCGGTCTCCGGGCTGGCCCGGGACTGCTCCACGTTTCTCAGACCCAGTTAAGGTCCCCGTCTCAGTTCGCTGTCGCTTTTCGTGCCAAGCAACCAACGAGTTGTACAAACTCAAGAATGAAGTTTGCTTAAAACAATTTGCAGCCTGTCCAGGCTTATGCCTCAATCCACCCCACACTCCCCCTCAATGGAGGCTTTGTTTGCTTATTTGCAAAGCCCATTTGTTTCTGGGTACGTGCGTCCTCTTAACGTTGGCGACAAACGCCTTTAATTTTGCTAATGACAGCCACGCTGACGAAGTTTTCAAAGCCGCCAAAACGAGGGCGTTAACAAGCGCCAGAGTCACACAACTTGCTGTTTATTCCAAACTACTACAATGAGATTTATCTACATGTTATACCCTGTAATGATCATGGCCAGAAGGTATCAAAATAACCAATTAGTTGCTCTAGTATATTTAATCGAACATACTTCTTTTTTAGAGATTATTAATAGTAAAACATTTGTAGCGTTAGTCGTTTGTTACAGTCGATTTTATATTAACGCTTTTTTTGTGAAATACTAAATTAATTCTGATTTAATTATAGATCGATGAACTTTATTATTAAATTTTGATTTATTTAACTAAAATTATGGGTTTTTTTCAGTAAAACATAAATTCAATTGCATTTTGTATATCAAATATATGTATATTATATAGTTATTTATAGCATGAAAAATTACAAGATATTGATTATTTTTAATATCTTGAACATTATTTTACCATATAATGATTAATTTTTGATTATTATTTTACATCTCGACCAAAAATGATTAATTTTAGGCAAAAATAAAACTCAAGTTGTAATTTTGACTTTTCCATAGGGGATTTTGGAAAAAATTCTCAGTCAGTGAGCCAAGACGTATCTATAATATATTTTTTTTAATTTAAAAAAAAAGTTCAACATTTTTAAATTTTTATTCAAAAATAATATTAATAATGAAATTTCAATCTTTTATTATTTATTTAATTTGAAAAGAACCTTATAGAGCTCATAAATTTTGACATCATGGCGAAAAGGCATGGATTACCCTTAAAAGGATTATGTTAGTCTATTTTCAAAGATACTATAAAGAAATGATTTTTCGATTAAAAAAAAAAATCATTACTTACAGTCCCTGATTTATAGTTTATATAATAGACAATTATTGTAGCATAGCTATTGTATGAGCTAGTTCAGATTTATAAAAGATTCTTGACGTTTTCGCTAACTTTCACAGAAAAACAAAAGTTTACAGAAACTTAGAAGAAAATGTTATATATGTGTTGTAAAATATGTCGGTTTATGTAGTGTTGTAAAATATCCAGAAATTGGTAATGCAATTGGATAAAAGTCTTATAAAAAGCGTCCGTTCATTTCCAGGTTTTTGCTTTCCAAGAATTTCATCGTCTTAATAAATAATAATAAGATCAGTTGGCAACAAAAATTTCTCTAGGTATGCATGTACCAAATCTCGCATAGTCAGAAAATGTAGTTCCTAGAGTATTTTAGTAGTCGAAAAAGGAAAACTCATACTTTCGTGCTTTTCAAGTACGCGTACATAAGCATAAGTAGGTATAGCATTATAGAGGCATAGAGGTACAGCCGTCATAGTCTTGCTATAATAGCGTTTTGATACCCGCACATAAACAACAATGACAACAACGACAAGAACAACAATGAGAGCAGCCTTTCGACAATAAAATGCAAAGAGGCTGGCAGCCAGCGAAGACACCAGGATACCCACACCCATATCCACACCCACACCCACACTCAGCCACTCCCCCCTTACGTTCCACTTTCCCACTTGTTAGCCTTGGCGAGGTAAGCCCAACCTGATGCTGTCTGCTTTGTAGTGTCTACGATACCGCCGCTGCTGCTGCTGCTGCTGCTGCTGCTGCTGCTGCTGCTGCTGCTGGAGCTGTGGCTATGTCCTGTGGCTGTGGCAATGCCTGTGTGGCATCATCCTGGCGGGCGGGTTAATCGCAAATGAGAAGCCGAGCCGAGCAGCCAACGGATTACGTAAACCTACAAGCTAACGTACTTATTATGCTGGCAAGCACAAGGAGCTGCGATTTATTGTTTGACGTTTGCCACTGCCGCGTG
Organism: Hirtodrosophila confusa; assembly: GCA_035043065.1. NCBI lineage: Eukaryota > Metazoa > Arthropoda > Insecta > Diptera > Drosophilidae > Hirtodrosophila > Hirtodrosophila confusa. The sequence goes on along the minus strand of JAWNNI010000174.1, from coordinate 415,237 downwards.
TTTGGGGATGCTGCTTTGAGGTCACGGCTGGGAGGGGGTTAGGGGCACAGTACAAAACACAAATGTTGATCTAATCCAGAGTCAGGCACAGCAACAACCAGTCATGGCCAGAATGGACGCCATGACAAAGCCAAATAGCAAAATAGCTTACAGACTCAACTCCTGGGACTTGATGAATGTATTTGGATTGGAAATTTCAGGTCGCCAATGAGGTTCATGACGCTGCACTCAGATAGTCAGTTAGTCATTTAGTCAGTGTTTGGAGTGTTGAATTACCAAGTAAGATGGTCAACACTTGCCACTTAAGTTTCCAGCTGAACAGCTAAGCAGCTGATTGTCCCGTCATTATACCCTTGCAGAGGGCATTACAACATTTTCATCAAATGTGCAACACATTGTAGAAGAATTTTGTTACCAAAAGGTAATGTCCGTCTGTCCGTCCGCTTGAACGCAATGCTTGGTAGATATAGATATAGATACAATAGATACTCTTGTAACTAAAGCAAACATATACAGATTCAAACGTGCAAATTACTTTGGCACGTCATCATCATCATCATAAGCTCCTTAATAGACCACACCAAAGAGATTTAGCACATCCACTCCCGCCCAGAAAATAGTAGAATCTTTATCTACATTCACTACAAAATATAAAATGTAATAAAAATGAATTTTCATTTAATTGAGGCTCGTCTCTCTCACTTTTCATCCATTTGTTGCAGGCGGTTCAATATCGAAGCCAGCCAGATTTGAGCGCTATATAATATAGCTATAAAGGGAACAATCGATTAAAAATTAAGTCACTTTAAAATATTTAATACCAACTCTTTAATGTAGCTCTATTCAATTCCATTATTTAAATACAAATAAATATTTGTATACATATAAAAAATAATAAATCAATTCCATTAAACTCCGATCTATAATTGACAAATCTATTCAGCGGTTCTGTGAACGTAGGGGCATCCAAAAATTCGTTAATCACTCGATGAAATATTTCGTGTACCTATACAGCTACCTATTCTGGCTATAGTTACATGGACTTAAGCTAACTATTCACACTCGATTAAATCGTTTGAAGCTTTGAAAGTGAGTTTGGGGGTAACCGCAAAAAAGTCAAGTCAAAAGTCACTCCACAATTTGCAAGCATTTTCCATCCATGTGAGTGAATTTTCCGAAAATGGTGAACAACTCATTTAACCACATCAAATTCAATTATTTTGCGCTTAAGCCGCTCTCCAGCTTTTGATATATTGTGATCAAGATGTGTTAGTTGGCTTAAAGCAATTTGCTTAATACATCAGAGTATTTCATCTTAAACTAAAGAAAAACTTTTCTTGGTTTATGTTTTTGTGTGTGCACACCACTCAAGTTGTGGCAAAGAGAGTGCAACGTTTGCAGACCTAACAATTGCTGAGATAATGCCCTTTCATCTGGGCATTGCAATCAATTCATAGGCTCAAAAACAGAGCAACAACTCCAACCACTTAATGTCACAATAAAAATGTAACTAACCATGAAAATTACATGTTTCCCAGCAATTTTCCGTTTTCACATGGCCCTGACTGTGTTGCTGCACAACCAGCCAACCAACAATTCCACCGACCAGCCAAACAACTAACCAACCAATCTAACCCACCTAACCCAGCCACCCACTGGGCCACCACCCACTTGTCATCGGACGTGTCCTTGTCCCGCTCTCTGGTACCAGTCACTGACTCTTATATACTATGTTGGTTCATATGGGTAAACCAATATTTATCAACCATGTTCGTGTTGGATGCATTGCAAAACTTCTTAAAATGCTTTAGAATTATAGAAGAAAACAATAAAATGATATAAAGGAATCGTTGTAAATAGCTAAAGATATTTTCAATAAAATCGACTTTTGTTGGCTGCCAAATAAAATACATAGGCAGTATGTACATACACTTATAGTTACATAAACCACACACACACACACATACGCAAACATGCACATACATTCAAACATATCTATAGAAAATAAATGCGAACGTAACATTCCTGGGCATTGGTCCTTGCTGGTTCTGTACTGGTTCTGGTCTCCGGTTTTCGCTGCTCTCCATTCTATTTTTTGTGTTACGTTTTTCACTTCAGCTTTGCATCGCAATTCGAGTGGAAAATTGACATATGTTTACTTTGTTCTTGTTTTCCGTGTTGTTGTTGCTGTTGCTGATGTTTTTTCCGGACAGTAGCTGAGAGTCGAGCGTCATTAGATTGGCCCACTACAAGAAAGAAAGGCATACTAAACTTGGGAAGTCCCTTTGTAGAGATCTGAGTGAGATATATAACTATAGTACTGACCGCTAATGTGGATCTTTAAATATTATAATTACTATCCGAAGATCATGTATTTAAGATCAATATGTTAGAGTTATATATGATCTTTATTTCAGATCTTAGCCGGATATTCTGGTAAGAAGAATGCAAAATAGTCGATAAATAATAATCAAAAATATCAATTCTAACAAGGATCACGGATTAGGATAGAGTAGAAATAGGATATGTCAACGCTTTCACATTTCTCAGTGTTTCAAAATGATCCTTTGTTTGTTGAAGTCGAGCTAGCTAAATATTCACTTAAGTGTTTCAGAGCTTCAAAGGAACTCTAAAAATGATCTATTATTTGCATATGAATATTTGATGTAGTTTTTTTTAAATTTCAACAAGAAATATTTAATTTATTTAAAGGTAAAACTTCGTCAGACAGCCAAGCTTCTTGTCATATGTGTATAAATATACATTTTAATTGGCATAAGGTGAATTAAAGAAGACCTTTGCGCATATTTTTTTCAATTTATTTAACAATATAGACGAAATTCGTGATAACCGAGATTGGTTTAATTTCAATTATATTTTTGCTTTGCTTGTTAGCCAACAAATTCGAAGAATGTTTGCCTTGCAAACTGAAGCGCATACAGCAAGTCGACAGGTTTTTTGTGCTTTATACTTTTGAGCTGCCGTCAAAAATTAAATTAAATTATTGAAGCATTTTATTACCTCTCGGTTGGGTGTTTGGTGTGTTGTCAACGACATGTTTGTGCTTTTTATCGCTCAAACATATTTATTAAGCTGAAAGGATATTGAGAAAACTTATCAAGATAGTTGTCAACCGGCAGCAGGGGCAATAGCTGGACCCGCACCCCGCGTCGGGGCCAACCGTATCTCAGTTGGGTTAAATTGCCCATTGAAAGAGCCGCCCGGGGCAAACAATTGTTGCCATGGCTGCTGCCAGCGTGGCAAGGCCACGCGCCCCATAGCAGCAGCAAGGACAATAGCAATAGCAACAACAACAGCAACAACAACAGCAACAACAACAACAACTGCAATGTTAGCCACCAATTGCTATTATGTTGAGAGCAGCAGCAAGGTCCTGACGGTCGTCCTGGCGTTGCTCCTTCTGGCCAATGCTGGCCTATAAAAGTGCATTGTGTTGCAGAAAGTTGGCAACTTGCTGAAATACTGAAATACTGTATAAGTGGATAACTGATAAACTGAAAAACTGACTCCCATAAATGATTAATGGGCCAAGTTGCGTTTTCAATTTTTGATGGCCCAAACACTTTTCGTAATTTTATGCTTTTGAAATTAGTCAGCTTTTCGCCAAGCGGCGACCATTAACTGAATGCACATTAATGACCATTTATAAGAACTTTTGGCAAACGCTGAACATTTTACCAACTACTATTGCAAATGAAGTGTAAACCAGATACGCATTGCAGGCGCCCAAGGGGCGGGCTGGAATGGGGATTGTACAGGAAACGTAGTAAAGAAAATTTGTAAGTGCAAACGCAATGAAAATGTTTTAAAAGTCGCACAACCAACATGAGCCAATTTACATAACCCAGAACAACAAATAGTTACAAATTGAAAACTTTTGTCTGCCAAGACAAGATTGTAAGCGATTGTCTCCCATCGCGCCACCCTGCCCCCCTCTACTCGTATTCTGTTTCTGTTTCTGTTTCAGTTTCCATCTCTATCGCAGTTTCAGTTGCCATTGTTATAATCAAAGTAGCACAAATAACAAGAAAAACCAGCAACTGAAATTGACAGCCAGGCAATATGAAAACCAACACACAAACCATACTCTCATATAGCTTAGATACAGCTACAGCTACAGCTATTGCTATAGCTATAGATACAGATACGAGCGTACTCTTAGATACGTACAAAAAAGTATCGACAAGTTTGACGCTTTATGGCATTGTTTAGTGCCGCACATTTCGCCAAAAACGTTTTTCAACTTTCACACAATTGCGCCATTTGCCGCGTCTTATGTGGGTAAGTGTAGGCGACGGGGTAGCGGGCGGAGGCGAGGGCTGCGGGTAGGCGTGGCCGACACAAATCTGCTGACGGAAGCTTTGGATACGTTAGCCATAGCATTTTTTATACCGAAAACGTGCGGAAAGTTTGAGTGCCAGCTTAGAGAGCTAGGGAAAAAAGTTATAAAACAGTAGATAATAAAATAATAAAATATATGTATTTGAATTGCTTGCGACGCGGCACACACACACACACACACACACACATAGACACATACACGCACACACACACACACACACACACACACACATAAACATAAAGTTTTTCTTTGATGCGATAAAATTACATGTCAAATTGAATGTAACCTGCTATTTGTGCGCATTATGTTGGCCATAATTAAACGCCCAGTTACCATTTCCCAGTTGGCATTTGGTCAATGGCTGTCAGAGCAAAAGGCCACATGATGGCCGGTCAATCATTGGTTTATTTTATGGCCAACAGACGTTTAAAGTTTTCTGCCATTTATGGCCAAGTGCGAATGTAACCGAAATGAGTTCTGGCCTCTCATTAAACTGGCGCCTTGTCGATGACCTCAGCGTATTGTATTGTAATTGTGGTTGGCCCGACTAAAATATTCAAATAACATTTCAGCTGTAACAAATACAGCGTAGCATTCTGCTTATTTAACTTTCATATGTTAGATCGAAACTGCATCATCAGATACAAAACTGCTACAAATGATTAATTCGAGCTGAATAAATGAATTTATTATTTTCATGATTTCACATAAATACTATTTAGCAATTTAGTTGATGCAATTTGTGCTTTAATTATAACAATTTATTGCAACAGATCGAAAACAAATTAATTGCTAGTGTACAATAGAAACGTTTACAAAATGTAGGCATTTAATTAATTCTACTATTCTCAGCGAATTAAGAGTGACAGCATGGAGGAAAACACTACTCAAACTAGGATCTACTGGCTCAGTATGTGTCTGAATCTACAAACTACAGATATGATAATATCTAATACTTTTTACCCCCTGTACTTACGAAAATGGGTAAAAGGGGTACTAAATCTGTGCAAATGTATGTAACAGGTAGAAGGAGACATCTCCGACCCTATAAGGTACATACATTTTTGATCAGTATCAAAAGAGATTTCAATTCAGCCATGTCCGTCTGTCTGTCCGTCTGTCTGTCCGTCTGTATGAACGCGTCGATCTCAGCAACTATAAAAGCTATAGGCACCAAGTTTATTTATTTACCAATGACATTCCTTTCGCTACCTATGCAGATGACACCGCGATCCTGGCCAGAAGCAGCTGCATTTCTGAAGCCGCTGACATTCTGCAGCAGTACCTTCACAACTTTGAAGTATGGGCAAAACACTGGAACATTGGCATCAACACTAGCAAGTGCGCTAATGTGACCTATGCTCTGCATGTGAGACTCTGTCCTGGCGTCTACTTGCAGGGTTAGCACTTGGAGCATCTTAGCAGCTACAAGTACTTGGGAGTCCACTTGGACAAACGTCTAACGTTTGCCAAGCATGTGTCCAGCGTAATAGCGACTTTAAGGAACAGGATTAGCAAAATGAGATGGCTCCTGGCTAGTAAAAAGCTGTCTCTGGTCAATAAAGTCAAATTATATAAGACCTACATTACTCCTTCCTGGCGATATGGTTTGCAAGTATACGGAATAGCTGCGAAAAAACACCTGGATACAATCCGCATACTTCAAGCGAAACCCCTACGATTGATTTGTGCTGATCCCTGGTACGTGAGGACTGCAAACATCGAAAAAGACCTGGGAGTGCCTAAAATTGGAGATGTCCTGCAAAATCAGTCTGCGCAGTACATTCAGCGATTGGAAAATCACGTAAGCCCCCTCGCACGGCGCCTTCTAAACTGCCGCACCATACGGGGACGGCCTTGCAGAAGAAGATTAAAGCGACATCACCCAATAGACCTCACAAGAAGACAATTATTCTAATTTTATAAATATGTTTATATAACTTTTGTAAATAATGATCATTACCTAGCCTTTGACTAAGTTGTATTAGAATTTTTCGCATAAGTTTAATTTAAGTTGTTGGAAATAATAACAGAAGAATTAAATAATAATCTAAATTAAAAAAAAAAAAAGTGCAAATGTAAACGTGTCAAACCAAAAAAGTAGGCAACACCTTTAGTTGTGTACTTTTTCTGTGATGCATACTATAATTCCCAACTAGTTAAAGCTTAAGTTGCCTAAAGTGGAATTCGCCATCATCGGTGCTGTGGAGTGGCCGCGCGACATCCGCCGCCCCAACCTGGCTGCGTGAGTTCGCCTTCCCATCTCTGCGGACATGAGCGATATCCAGGTTCTGATGGTGCTCCTGGGCTGGCTATGTGCTGCGCTATCTTTGTGGCTATCGTGGGGATCGCGGCTTCAGCAGTTATCGGGATATTCGATCGGTGGCTATAGCAATGGCATGGATGTATGTGGCTCATCTGCCGGCGCCACCACATCCAATGCAATTGGCGAGCTGCTCTTTGGCTATGTGGTGTCCAGTGTCCTGAAATTGCTGACCTTTCTCTCAGCGGTTCTCGTCTGCAAGGTAATCGAGCAGCTTGCAGAATCCCATCGAGCGTGTTTTTCCGCTCTTCGTCAGGCCGAAGCGATTGTGCTGCATGCTGTGGCTTTACTTGGGCGTGGCCTTGACGCAGCTCTGCTACTCTTGCTGTTCTTTGGCTACGCATCATGCAGCCGGCACAGATCATCAAGATCGCCTCGCTGGACTGGATGCGCAGATCCTTGAGTTTTGCAAGCTGCTGGAGCAGGTTAATCAGCATGTGTCCGTGCCAGTGTGCTTTCTGATTGTCATGAATCTGGCCTATGCCTTTGCCGGCCTGGTTTACCTGTTCAAGGACTTCGATTTTCACTACAGCGCCCTCAAGCTGGTCCTACTTAACATCGCCAATGTCATGTTGTGGCTTTTTTTGGGCCTCCCGCCCTTTTTACTCCCTGTACCCATAAAATGGGTAAAAATGGGGTACTAAATCTGTGCAAATGTATGTAACAGGCGAAGGAGACATCTCCGACCCTATAAAGTATATATATTCTTGATCAGTATCAAAAGAGATTTCGATTTGGCCATGTCCGTCTGTCTGTCCGTCTGTCCGTCTGTCCGGATGAACGCGTCGATCTCAGCAACTACAAGAGCTAGAGACACCAAATTTGGAATGTAGGATCCTGTATACCATACGCAGATCAAGTTTGTTTCATATTTCAGATATCTCCCCCCGTTCCCCCGCAAATCGATTAAAACCGTTTTACAGTAACAATTTTCAAGATACAGCTTTAAGATTTGACATGTACAATACTTTAGTGTTTCTTAATCTACTGTCCAAATTTCAAGTCGATCGGATAATAAACACGGAAGTTATTCACGAAAGAAGATTCAGTAATGCAGCGAGAGGGGGAAGGAGAAGCACAGCCACCAATTAAAATGCCTCGCTTGCGCTGTCGTTTTTGCCGCCTGTGTGTGTGCGTCTTTGTGTATGTGTGTGTGTATGGGTAAGTGGACTTAGATGTGATTGGAGGTTTTAGACCTGGGTACGGGGAGTTTCGTAGTCGGGTATACTCGACTATAGCATTCTTACTTGTTATTCGTGAAACGTTGAATGCATTACTTATTCAGTTTAACAAATAGTAATACTGGAACTTTTTTTCTTCCCAATACTGCACAACATTTACATTTATATCAACTGGTTTTGGGTTGTAATTAATGGGAGTTTATTTTTGATTATTTTGATCAACATGTATTATGCATGTTTGATTTAGGGAGTTTGGTTGGGACATCTTGAAATGTTCATTTATTGTTATAAGTTATAGTGAACCGATCCGAGCTGTGCCAAGCTCCATGCATATACTACATATGAAAACTGAGCGACAAGTATGCAGAGGGACATCGCTGATCTGGAATATATATACTTTACGTTGTCGGTAAGCCTCCATCAATGTATGACAAAAATTTCTTTACTCAAGGGTGGGAAAATTCTACTACATAATTATGAGCTATATTAGTTAACTAACAAGTCATAATGATATGTTATTAATCGAATTAAGGCGCTTACATATACGCAATTTAAGAGCATTAACTTTAAATCGATTATAATCATAATAGTTCGCTTTAATCTAATACAGCTCAGCCAAGGCATATTAAATTTTGAACATGTGTTCGTCACAAAATATATACACAAGCGTTTTCAATAATACAAGACACATGAGAATGTTGCAGCAATGAAATTCGGTTGAGCAGCGTTGATCCTTTGAATTGGAAGGGTTTGAAATTGGAGCTATTTTGAGGGTGAAAACTATGGAAGCTTAAACTAAATATTTTCGCCGCTTTAATGTCAATAACTATTTTTAACCCATGACGGGCAGGAGAGTGCTTCAGGAATGTTGGGTGCTCAAGTGGGCAGAATCAATGCGTTTTCTATGTTAATACAATCAATCGGTCTAATCGAATCAAACATTTTGACAACTGGGCGGCCCAAATGGCCCGTTCTGGGAATTTGTCTTTGTCTCGACTTATTGACAAACACACAAGGCAACAACAAGTGCACAATATGCATAAAACTTTATATGGCATTTAAATCGTGTGCGGAAGGCGTGTCTAGTTGGGGTACCGCCTCCCACAGGCCCTTCCCACCCACCCTGAAAAAGAATCGTTTGGCTGCTTACTACGATTGTTAACTCAAGCGTCACAAATACCGGAAATCGAATACAATTTGTAATTCTGATGAACAGTTGAGCAAAGCTTAACCGTATTCCTGAATCGGCACAGCTCCTGGATATCCTGTTCTATTCTTTTGTTTTGTTTTGTCTTGTTTTTTTTCGCCACTACTTTTGTGAATGTCTTTTTGGACTGTTGATGTTGCTTTTGCTTTTTCTCTCTTTGCCAGGATTCATTTTGGTATCGAGTCGGTGCCGACAACAATGGGCCAAAATGTAATGCCAAATTGGGCGACATCGATTTATATTTGTTGCTGTTGTTGTTGTTGTTAATGTTGTTATTGTTGTTATTGTTGCAGTGCTTGTCTAAAGGTAGCCGGGCGTGCATTTCAGCTCGTCCACTCATCTTCAGTTGCTCTGTTAAATTTCGCACACGTAGCAGCATAAAAATTGACACCGATAATTCGCATGTGTGCCTGGAATTGTGTCGTGTCGTGTGCGTGTGTGTGTGTGGCCAACGGTACGTATGCGCGATAAACACGCACACGTAACGCACACATACATCATGTCGAGTGAAATTTGTCGGTCCGGGTATTGGGGTTGGAGTCCAGGGAGCAGAATTCAGGGCGCGGAGATGGTGACGGTGTCGGTGGCAATGTCGCGACGCTGTTTACACAAACAAAGTTATCAATTTTACACACGCCCCGCATTCAATTTCCCGGTGGATGGGCTCCTCGTCGGGATAACAACATGTCCTCATACCATCACACCACCCCCAGCCAGCATCCCCCATCCCATCCCATCCCATCCCCTGTGTGGCAGGGCGGCATTTCCATCAATTCGGTATGCAATCAATGTCCAAATCGAAGACGCCAAGGCACTGAAGCCTCTCAGCAACAATAACAACTGGAGTACCGAAGGTCGCAGGTCGCTTCAACGGGCTGTTTAACACATTCTGGATATAAATAATATGTACCAAGTACACTGTTGTTGTTTGTCAAATTATTTTTGAGTATATACTTACCTAAGGTTACACAGATCATAAATAAGTTTGGTTGCCTATCCAGGTTCTTATGGATAGGCACAAACTCAGCTCGTTATAGGTCCTTATATAAATTACATACATATTTGTTTTGGGTTTTCTCATGCTACTTGCGGCGACTGATATATTTATGTATTTTATATCCAATCTCTGCAAATCGTATCATATTTTCAAATAAACTCTTCAGTTTAGGACTCTGTCATAAATTCAGTTTATACTTATGTAAAAATAACCCCGCGGTGTGTCATAGAAATTTTAATTATTTTAATATAAATTTCTGACTTATTAATTTCCAATTTTTTCCAAAACTGTATTCTAAAATATCCGCGACACTTCCCTTTTAAGCTTAATAATCCGGCCTGTTCTGAATTTCACTTTCGAATCAATTCCACAGACAGACGCGGAGCATAATCTTTAATGTATTATATTTTGTATAAAAATCTTTTGCGATTGGTGTTTCCTTCTACCAGAGGCAACTTAATCTAATCACAACTTATTATACATATTGATGTAGGTCTACTGCGTACAGAGGAATATTATGTTAAGGCTAATTTTGGGGGAGGTTTGCAGGATATTGTTATGTATTATGCAGCTTATTATTTATTTGTGCAGGGACTTTAAGTCAAGATCCTGTCCGGCAGGTCTTGAGGGTTACATATTATCATACTTCCATTTACAAAAATACAGCAATCCATTTCATTCCACGTCAACATAAATAAGAGCGATCTAGTCGTTTGGTTCCCTTAGAGTTGCAGTTGAAAAAAATCCAGATAATTTTCCATTTCAAACCCACAGCATTTCAATTAGCTCAAAATTAAAAAATTATATAAAATATATAATTTGATTTAAATATAAATATGAAAATCGACCTTAAAATTAGTTGCCTAAAATGCAATTTTTTGGTAACTACAACAAATTTGTACATTGAAGGGATTTTATTTTGTGAAAGCATTCCAGTTAATTATCCATAACATAAAACTACTTTTAAATTAATTTTAATAAATGATTTTAATAAATTTCAGTAACGAGTAGAGCTACCCACTCTTGAATAAAAATTCACTTAGAGCGTTGGGACGATGAGTGGCGGGGCTTGCGGGGAATTTTGGGGCGGGTCATGCAAAAATGTCGCCGCTTTGTTGAGGAATGTTTCATCCTGTTAGTGTAAAATAATAGAAGCCAGGTGGCGGAGTGGGCTAGTGTGTGAGAGGTATGGGAGGGAAGTATACTTAAGAGTCGGCAGGGCAACAGTTTTTGGCTATTTGGTTTATGTCTTTTTAGTAATGTTAAGACAACAAAAATTGTTGCCATAATATTAAGTACGCGTAGTTAGGTAATATGCCAAATTCCATTGATATTGCATTTGTCTGTAAAATATTTTTATAATAACTTTGAAATTCAATTTCTAAAGAAAATATGTTTAAACGAATTTGCATTATGGGGCGAACATTGCGTGTACACGTGTCTACTTATGTGTGTGGGTGCTGTGTGGTGTGTGTGGTGTGTGTGTGTGTGTGTGTCCATGCCTACGTTGCGTTGTCAACGTTGTACGTTGTTCGTTGTCTTTGTCGTTGTCTGTATGCTAGAAAATTAAAATCGACCATATGTTGCCTCATCGATTTTGATAAGTCGCTGGCAGAGAAGGCCCAGCTACCCCACCAGCTGCTGCAGCACCCTGTCTTGTTTTCATATCCGTTTCCGTTCTAGCATAATGGGTCACGGTATGTGCTTGTGCGTGTATGTAGGTGTATGTGTGTGTGTGTGTGTGCAAGTGTATGTGTGAGGATTTCCACTTTCAATTGAGACACGCTGACAAAAACTTGTAAAAACGCGCCTTGTCATGCATGAGTTTTTGCCTTTTATTAATGTTGTTCCTGTTTCTGGTTCAATTGCTGTGAGTTGTTGCTGTTTTTGGGCTTTGTTGTTACTGCTGATGTTGCGTGACACAAATCAAACGACATTTTGTAAGTGTTTTTGGCGTTACGTTCAATGCCTTGTTAAATATTTCATAAGCACTTCTAAAGCAATTCGAATAAAATTTAGACATACCCTTACACATTTATGTATCGCAGAGCACCCAGCTAACCCACCTACAGTAGTATATGTTACAATTAAATTAAGCTACCAATCGATGTTGCTGCAACATGTTGCTGCCACGCGGCCGGCAACGCGCCTGCGCCAGAGTGTTGCACGCTCAGCGCCTTTACCAACATTTGCATATATCACGGCTGAGGTTGCGGGTTCAGGATAGGTTACTTTCAGTTCTTGTTCAGTTGTCTAGCGCGTCTCAAGCCACACACAACGCAGCGTGCGCTGTTCACAATAAACGTGACTCAGTCACAGTGACTATACCAACACGAAATCACGTAACTCGTAACACGTAACACGTAACACGTAACACGTAATACGATTCATAGTGACCGCCTCGTGCCTATTTCCGTTACGTTAAAGAGTGCGTTCGGGTGTCCACTTACGTTTGAAATGAACAACGTACCGCTCTACGTTAGGCTTGTTACGTAAAATTCGAATAAGACAAAAAACCGTATTAAGCTAATTAAGTAAAACAACGCGCTCGAATGCGTTACGTTGCGCATGAAATGGCGGCACGCAGTTCGCGCTACATTGAATCCAAAAGCATCAATTACAAATTGCTCTAGTCCGCAAAAGGTATCCCCCAAACTTGAATACAAATACGAATACGAATACGAAAATGAATACGAGTCTGAGTATAAGAATGAGTACAATTAAGTGTATTAGTAAAACGTGACCAGACCGAAATTATTGCCCCTGGCCAAAAGTAAACTGTACCCTCCTCAGTTCCCCACCTACTACCAGTTCTACTACCACACCTACTACCACTCCGGCTCCCACCAATTTCATGACAGCTTAATGTGTAATGAAGAAATTGCTCAACTTTGGCTGCGTAGAGCACCATCCCGAACTCCGAACCCATAACTCCCCCTGCCATACCCTGCCATTCCCCTGTCATCCCGCCATCCAGCTTGTCCTGCGGGCGTCATGGTGATTGAAAACTCAACCGCATTGCGGACTTGTCATCATTTCAAATGAATGTGCTGCGGTCTGCGGCACCGATAAGAATAAGACTTAGGACTCAAAATCTAATCCCTTCAGATGGTTTCGCGAGCGCTCGGAACTCTGGGTCCGCTCATAATACTTATAAATTGAGTACGTCGGATGGCGAAACAATATGGCGTTGACTCATTTAAGTCCTTGGCAGCGTCTTTGTCTGAGTTTTGCGATTGCCATCATTTATTTTAATTACTTTTTGCTGTTGTCGTCTTTGGTTGCAGTTATAATTTAATAGCGTCACAAATTGCGCATGAAATGTTGTTGGAATACTTTGTGGCGATGCTTGTAATCATGGGATTAACCACAACATTCGACAAGCACAGCACACGGCAAATGCAACACTTTGGTAAGTATAACAATTGCAATTCCATACGAACTTTAATATGAAGATATAAACAAATTTTAATTGAGGAAATATGTTTAAAACAAGAATTAATCGAAAAAATACTACGAAATCTAAATGATTTGATAAAAAGTACAATTACATGCCTAATGGAAAGCAATTAAAAGATCATTGAATAATTATTCAATGAAGAAAACTCATTTTCTTAAAACACATTTAGATTTCATTTACGTTAATATGAATTCAGGATATTTTTTGGTTTTTACACCATATTAACCGCAGCCAACTTAACACACACAATACCATTTCGTGCTGCCAGATTGATTCAATTAGAAGTCTGGCAATATTATTTAGTACAGTGATTTCAAGTACAAGAAAAAAGGGACTGTTATAGCAGTTTATTTTGGATATTTTGGATTATTATTATTGGATATTATTGGATTTAAACTTTAAGGTCTGACGTCTCAGTCTCAGCAGTGTAATACTAAAAATTCAATTCTAAGATCAATATAAACAATTTTTAGCTACGATCAGTTTCGTTTTATATGAAACTCAGTCTGTTTAATATATTTAGACCCATTTCTAATTCCAATCAAATTATTCAATATCGAAACTGTTTCAGGTTCTGAATTCCGAAGATCTATTGATTTTTCGGCTTAAAACAATTTGCGAAACTATTCGAAGAAAACTTCAAAAATACAAAATGGCTGTAAAACCATTCGAAAACACGAATACAAAATCAAAATAGATTCGAAATGAAAAGTACTCGAAAACAGAAACTAACCTGATTTTATTACTTGAATATCTAAAAATACCTTATGTTTTAATTAGAAGGCTTTCAGAAATTTTGAAAAATGTTAAAGTCCTTGGATGACTGCACTGGGATGCTGTCAAGCACACACAATCAGTCACCTCCGAGAACTGTCGTCTGCTATGCGGGGATTCCCCTAAGCTACTCTTTGCGAAGTCCGTTTATATAAATTGTAATTTGAAACCTGCACTCAAGCTTATTAACTGATTTATTACTTCATCAATCGATAATTAATCATGGCTATAACAGAAACACCTCCTGTTCTTCCGTTCATTTCCGGCATGTAGAGTTAATATAACTACCTGAATCTGTTAATCAAACGATCGTGCTGCGAATACATTGAATACTAAACTAAAAACCTCGCACAAACTTAAAATATCCTCAAATATAATATTCGTATATGTATATAATACGACTACTGTTAAGCGGAAGATAAATGAATTGCGTGCACGAGCTAAAAATATTTATCCGAGTGTTTATTTATACTCGTATGCCCATGTTTGAAGTTATTTTTTTCTCTGAGGCAACTGCAATTTCACATTTATTATTTATGGCACCTGCCTTCATTTTAGTGCCCCACTGGGGGCGTGGCATGCCACGGGCCAGTCAAGCTTGTTGCTGTGGTTAAACTCAACAATTTGAAAAACCGAAACTGACTTTGGTTACTTCGCACCGGAGCCGCACTTTGTATGTAAATAAAGAAGTTTTTATTAAAAAAATTTATATTTTTATACACGTGCGTGTGTGTGCTTGTGTGTGAATTTGAATTTTTTATATGTTTTTGTTTTTTGTGGCCAGCAGAAAAGCAATTTCATTTGTAAAGTGTTTGGGCAAATGGCAGCGAGCGTCAAGTGAAGAGGAGCAACAGTTTCAATTAAGTGTTTAACGGCATTTTATTGCTCGATATTTGATAGCTACATGAGCTGTGAGTGTGCCTATAAATCAATATAAATATATACGAGACTGTACATATATGCATACTCATATATAATGTATTGGTGGTGGCCTTTGTATTTGTGTTTATATTTGTTTAGGCACTCGTGGATTATTAGCGCATTAGTTGGCTAATACGTTGATGTTGATAAAGCGGCCCCAATTCCACATACACACTCGTAAATCACTTGCCTCAAGTGCGGTACCCAATGATGGATCATAATACGAATGGGTGTTGGATATACGGTTGTACTTAGTAGATGCTGCCAATAGGCATAAATTTGGCATAAATTAAGCACAAATACTCGTTAATCAAATGAATGTTGATTCATTCGTCTGGGCATTCGTTCTGTCCATTCATATCCATTTGCCGAGCTGTCTTATGCACCCTGCTCCTCATCTGATTCAGACGCAGACGTATGTAGATGTTGAATATAAATGCACATGAATACATTTAGATTGACATTTAGATACAGTTATTTAATACCCTTTTCAAGTGTTTGTGGCGTGTGTCCGTGTTTGTGGCTGTGGCTGTGGCTGTGTGTGTATGATTGAGTGTGGCAACTCTCGAAGTGTGGTCGAAATCTTGTGGCCTCTCTAGTTTGACAAGCGTTTATTGACATGCCCCTGCCTAACATTCTTTGTCTAATCCTGTAGCGCTGGCCAACGAGCTATCCAACATTATACCCGAGGACTACGAGCCCCAGTTCGATAACAACACTGACCGTGAGATAATCGCCGCCCTCGGCACCACGGCGCGCATGCATTGCAAGGTGCGCAGTCTCGGGGATCGTGCCGTGTCCTGGATAAGGCAGCGGGACCTGCATATTCTAACCATTGGCATCATGACCTACACCAACGACCAACGCTTTCTGGCCCGCCACATCGACAACTCGGATGAGTGGGTGCTCAAGGTCGTCTCGGTGCAGCCACGCGATGCCGGCATCTACGAGTGCCAGGTCTCCACGGAGCCCAAAATTAGTCTCGCCTACAAGCTGATGGTTGTGAGTAAGTATGGGGAGTCAAATGGAATGAGGTATCGGGATCGGGATTGAAATATTCCCACTGGTGACATCCTTCGAATAATTAAGTTCATTTCATATTCAAAAGGAATATTATATTATATCATATTATATAATCAAAGGTTTTCGCTCTGTTTTCTTTGATTGTGTGATAATCATTAGTTTGTATTTAATTATTTGTTTTAATATAAATTATCAAACATTTGTATTATAAATAACAGCCAAATAGAGCATTGAATAACAAGATCTTAGACTCTAATTAATATTCTATGTCGACAGCAACAAATAAATATGCCAATTATTTAAACTATCAAGAGTTTCTTAATATTTTAATAAATACAAATTCAAAATACTCCAAAATTAGGGATTTTTAAAAACCTAACATCAACCATGCTTCAGTTCTTACTTTTATTTACTTCACTATTTTAAAAAAAAACCCATTACAATTTGGAGCGCTCCGGATTTTTGCCAAACTTTAACTTCCACATAGTTCAAATTAGAGATGTAAAGAACCGATTTTTGGTATTTTTGTTGTAAATTTTTTTATACAAAAGCCTGTTAAATATTTCATTTACAAAAGATCGACTTTTTAATCTCTAGTTCAAATCATGAATATTTTACGATTTGCGAAGCGTCTATTCCTGCGAGCTGAAAAAAATGAATGTGTTATTAAAGACTTACCTTTAATAATTTATGTACGTCCTAACACATCTTAGGATTATTTTATTTTGTTCATTATTTTTATATTTTACAATTTAGACAATTTATCATCATACTTGCATGATACCGTTTCCGATTCCGTTAACAATAGTTCTTGAAGCCGAAATTGCTGACGTTTCTAAACTTCAAAACCCGATTGAAAATTCAGCTTGAGAAGTTTTACCTTTGAGCGAATGGAATAACGACTATTTGAAAATAACGTAAGATAAGACGATTCTCATTGAAAAGTGCTCGGAAATGGGAACACGCCTTATTTTCTAATTTAATTTGTATTTTATTCTTTGTGTGTCACCAAATGGAACTAATATCTGTAATATATTTTAAAATATTATGGCGTTTTTTGATGTCATGAGGAAAAAATACATTAAGCTTTTAATTCGTACAACAGGACTGAGAAATTAAGAGAAATGAATATACTCGTACAATTACAGTTTAAGTGCGAAATATAAAAACAGAAGTAAATTGACAAAAATTTCTTTATTTTTTTAATGACTATTTTTATTGAGCGGTCATCGCCAATTGGCAACATAAATCGCAGTTTTTATTATACAGTGAGGTTAAATACAAATACATTTATCATTACATATTTAACGTGAGTAGTGTTTCCTTTGAGAATAAATCGTCGGCATGGCGAGGATAAAGCATCTACAAATTCTGCCGAATAAGCAAAAAAGAAACGTGTGAGAAACCAAAGACTGCACAGTTAATGATAGAGGATTAAAAAACAGGAAACCCCAAAAAAGTGAGAATTAGGTCAACTTAAGGGTAATGGCGTATACGAAATTAAATCAACGGACATGAAATAAACAAATAATTAATACCCTTTTTGACTGTGTGGTTGTAGCATCTATAAATATAGTTGTTAGTCAAATTCAACAAAACTATTTTGTCCTAAAAGTTGTAATTAAGTTTAAATTAGTTACGAAATTATTGTCCACTCATGTGAAACCGAAACTTATTTTACCACATACTCGTAAACTAACATTAAATCCATCAGAAAGGAAACTTTGTTGTTTAAATTCGGATTTAGTAAAACGATTTTCACCAAACTACATGTTTCAAGAGCTGCACAGTGAAGCGTACAGGTATCTGTATCTAATCTGAAACAGCTGCAGGTGAAAGAAGCAAATGCTAATGAGTTTCTCAGGACATTAGCTTAACGAACTGAAAGACACTTTTGTGTGTATGTAGTTGTGACTAACGTAACTAACAATCTCTTACGATCCTTGACAGCATCCAAGGCGCAAATCCTGGCCAATCGCGAGCTGTTTATACAAACCGGCAGTGACATCAATTTGACATGCATAGCACCTCAGGCACCAGGTCCTTACACACACATGCTCTGGTACAAGGACACCGAATTAGTGAGTGATTCGACACGCGGCGGGATACGCGTCATATCCGAGCAGCAGATAAAGACCAGCAATCTGATGATATCGCGTGTCCTGCACACGGATTCCGGAAATTACACATGTTCCGCGGATAACTCAAGTAAGTGCTGACCCCAAACACCCAAACACCCTTACCGAGACCACACTGGCCATTTGATTCACCCACACACACTAACACCCACGCCCTAATCCCCACCTCTATATTCCAGACTCCGACAGCGTCTTTGTGCATATCATTAAAAGCGAACAGCATGCGGCTATGCAACATGAGCTGGCCGTGAGGCTGGAGGTGCCCAGCCTGTGGTTGCTCCTTGGACTGCTGACGCTTCTACACATGCCACGCCCCCGGCTGCCCCTGGCCTAAGCTGAGCTGCAACTTATGTTCGGTGTCCGCTTTGCGTTGTGTGCAACCTTGGGCAAGAGGTAAGTTGACGGCTTCTCTCCTTGCTGGAACTTTGCAATTGATTTCATTGCCTACTTTACAGCGCCTGCTATCGATGCCACGCCCACTGTACATGGCATAGCTGCACCTGAGGCAATTGACGCACCTGTATATATGTAAATCGGAGGATTTTGTTTAGGCAGCTTTAAGTATTTTTATACGTAATTAAGTGAATAGGCGCATTGCATAGAACGAGTACTTCAAAGGCATACTAGCATAAACAAAAGTAAACAAGTAATCGAGCAATCGAATAGCCATAAGCAAATGAATCGAAACTGCAAACATGAAATCGAAAAGTTGTAAATAAATGTTTAATCTTAATTAACAAACAATGTTGAAGTGTCTCGCCTGTGCACGATTAAGAAGCGTTCAGCATTGATATAGCTCTATATGTCATCTAGATTTATTATGATAAATTGCGCCAGCCAGTGCAAAATTAAAATTTAAAAACGAATTATTAATCGCAATATGAATATTGAACAGTCCCAACCTGACACCCCAATCCCACTACCCAATACCCACGAACTCAATAACATTTACGACTCTGACTTTCCGGCGTAGATTGCCCGTGGCTATGACTGAGATTACGTGGCTTAATTGCAGTTTGAAGGGGTCGGGGTTGACGCGGTAATTGAAAAACGATAAAGGACGAAATACACCTGAATATCAGGATTTTTGAAGGACTATATGGCGGAGACACAACAGCTTTCAGCTGCCAAAGAATTCGTTCCAAATATTGCGTATATATATATGTATATATTGGGAAAATCCTAACCAGTAGCTATTTATTTTCGTATTCTATAGTTTAGTATATTTATTTCAGTTTTATAAAAAGTATTTATTATAATATAGGCTGAGGTAGGTGAAATAAAGTGGGGAGCAGAAACTTTGTGTAAGTTCTACTAGTTTTTAGAATAAATAACTCAACTGCAACTGCAACAAACTATACAATGAAGGGCCAAATTTAATTTAGCTGGGTTCCAAAGAAGCAAACTTGCAAACACCATTTTGTGGTTGTGTCCCACAATTTAAATTACCAAACTCAAGAAGTTCAGTTCCCTTGATGGGCTGCGACGTTTCAAAGTCGCTGTAAACTAGGCAACCCAATATATAATAGTGAAATGAGTTTCTGTGAAAAGTTGCAGCGCTGAAAGACGCTGAAAAGTAGGCAATGCTTAGCGCGATATGCTGAATTTTTCATGAGCCAATACTAATTGAAATGAAAGGCGGCTGGAACCGCAAGGAGATCCAGGAGTCTCGCTAATGGTACACCAAGCACCAAGAACGCGGTCGTAAAGTAGACAACATCAACATCAACATCCATCATAATAGCCAACGAAGCGGGCAAAGTATTCAAGATATGCACAACGGTTATACGGCTCAGCAGGCCCGGTTAATATAATGGCTTATACCCATGGCATTTGAAATCTTTTGGGAATTTTGCGTATCTTCAGCACGCGCGCTGACACTCTGCCAACCCCGAGTAACATACTTTATACAAATATATAACCCATTGGGCAATGCCTCAGCTCAATGGATTGCAAGTGCTAACCGTACGGGTCTTGGCAGTATCTGTTGTTGTTGCTACTGTTGTTGTTGGTGGTGGTGCTGCTGCTGCTGCTTCACCTTCACTCATAAATTGTACAGCAAGAAATAAATCAAACTCAGCCTCAACGCTGCCCGATACTCCAGCTCTGCCACCGCTTCTGCCTGAGACGCTGTCAGTAACAAATCATGCTCAGGGCTACTGCTATAACATCCTTACCAGAACGGCCCGGAGTAGTCCCAGCTATGTTGGAGCCAGAACCAGAGCCGGAGCTGGAGCTGGAGCCGTAGACTTGTTTACGGTCTTAATACGCACAGCCAAAAAATTGCGTATACGCCGGGTATGCGCGTCAGTGGCAGCATCAGCAGAAGGAGCCAAAACGGAAGTGCGGAAGTTCTGACTGTGCGAACACGACGACAAGGACAACAGCAACAACAACAAAAACACCAACAACAATAACATCGAGTACAACAGCAACAACAGACGAGTGCTAAGAAACTACGGGGCGTTGTCGCGTCGGAAAATATTTAATTACTAATGAGTTTTTCGTGCTGCAGCTAAATCAACATTTTAAATACGTGGCACGAACAACAACCAACAAAAAAACACAAAAAAAACTTAACATTTTTAATTTGCTAATTAGCAAACCACGCCACCAGCAGCGGCAGCGGCAACGCCAGCGACGGTAGCGATGCGTCCAAATTGATTGATAGTCAGCGAAAAGGCTAAAAAGGAACAAGTTTGTACACACTCGTTTAGGTGTAGAAAACAATTCGTTATTCAGAGACTGTTAGTCAATTGATTATCAGGTATTATGCTTGACAAATTTCCTAGGCTGTCGCATACTTCAAGGCAACCAATTGAATTCGATCCGATGGATATTTGCTGCCTGGATGGACAGCCTTGGGGCCCACCTGCTCCTCAGTGCCTACCACGAATGGTGTGTACATGTAAGTTAGTTGCTGTGTATGTGTGTGTGAGTGTATGTATGTCACGGTATGTGAGCACATACATATGAATAAATTATGATTGCTATTCACGCAACTTTGGCAAAAACAATGACAACTCCCAACATTTAAAATGCCTTAGTCATCGTTGTCGTTAAGCAATCCTAGATAAACACCAACAGCAACAACAAGCTAAGCAGCAAAATAAGAAGCTGAAAAACTTTATCTTCGATATTATTGGGGCATAACTTTCTGGGTCATAAATCAAATTAGATGCTCGCTGACACTTAGCAACACATAAGAAATGCAAACGATTTTATTAAATATACAATGCAAACCACACACAAAGTCAGCAAACTCAAAAAACCAACAGCTGATTACAACACAAATACCCTGTATTTATTTTGTTTGGCTAAGAAACATAATATATGTCACAGGTTAAAATTGGTATTGTATTTATATAACTTCTAGCTATACTGGAAGAGTTGGTATCTTAACTTTAGTAAATTATTGTCTGCACATTTGGTACTTATTTATTAAAATAAATGTAATATTTATATGGATAAGATGTTTACAGCACTAATTTAAAAATAAGCTCAATGTTATGTATGGATGGATACCAGAACAAATACTAAAGTGATCCTTTACATAGACTTAACAGTGTGCTGTTTCATTAACAGTCTGTTATTACTGCTGTTACGCTCAAAGTGATCTATTATGTTACAGGCATTTTAAATATGGTCTGTTATGTTGCATGATTTTCATAATAAGTGCACATCGCTTGGTCTGTTGTGTTTTGTGGTAAGAATTTCTGAGTTTGTTAGGGTCCCATAAAGAACTTTGCTATAATAATAAATATACTTAGTATAAGAGTACATTTTTAATTTGTATTGAATTGTGCTGGATAATTTTTGTTTGATGGTTCAGTTTTAGCTCCATCTGTTATAGAGCTGCTTATGTAACGCATATACCCCATTTAAATCAATTGAGCTGAGCATAAGCGTTAGATAACATTTATCATGCGATTTGCTCAGCCGTAGGAGCTTTAAGTTGGCCACGACTTTTGCACAAGAGAGATTTAAGTGATTTGCTGACTGGCTTTAAAATCCGAATTCGAGTAATAAATGGTCTGGCACTATTTGAATAGCTCACCCGAAATGTTGATTTTGGGTTTGAGTTTAATTTAAGTTTTATTTTAGCAGCACACAAAAGTGCAAAGTGCCTGCATTTTACAGCAATTTCAGTTAGTTTTTTCGGTTTGAGTTTTGGTTTTGTTTCATTTCTCGTTGCTGTCATTTTCTTGCATGCGACACGCGATGGTCTGCCGTAGTTTTGTAGGCCGTTTTAGAACCTGCCCCAGCTCCATTTGGCATTGGGCTGCAACTCCAGCTGCGACCATTTACTGCAACGGCAAATGGCAACTGGGTCCGCATGTAGTTTAATCTGCAAACAAAATCGTTTGATCCATATCACCCCGGCTGGACGGTGCTGGAGTGAGGGGTTGTGCTAAAAGTGCAGAGGTGTTAAGGGAGCGAGAGTGACTGCAGACAATACGCTACTACAATTGCACCCCCCGGCAAGAGGTTAATTTCCCTCAGGAAGGCCACGACTCAATAACCTTAAAGCAAAATACCGCGCTAAGTAAACCTAAGTAAACCTCGACATTAACAGGACGCAGGAAGATGAAAAAGGGAATCATTTGGGTGCGCCCCACCTGGTTGACTGGCAACCCAACCGAACAATATGAAGCTACCTCTCTGAAATATGGACACCCGCTGAGATTTTATAGCAGTCAACTTTGAATTATTAAATATGTATTTCGAGGCACGCCAAAACCAGAAACAGAAACTCAATGTGCGGCAATGTTCAAGTATTTCGGATATTTTTGGGGGGCCCCTCCTTTTTTTGGGATATTTTATTTGAAAAGTACCCAACGTAAAAACGACCAGAACTAACCTATAAAACTTGCCATAAATGTGGTACAGCTTTCAAGTGTTAGCGCCAAACTTGAAAGCTCACACAGAGCTTGCCATACCGCAAAGCGCAAAAGCTTGCCATTGTTAAACAGCAAAGCTTAGCTTTAGCTTTGCGCATCAAGAGTTAATGACAAAGCTTTTAGGACTGTTGCGGCATAATAGGGTCCAGTCCCAACATGCGTCCTGACAGGCTGGACATGCCTTAGAACTTTGGACAAATGACAGCCCATTAGCCAGTGATTGCGACAGCCTGACGACCGTGGCACTAAGCACATTAACAGCTTCCGCTGCACCAGGACTATTTTTAGATACTGACCTAAGCAGTTTTTATTATTCCAGCTCATATCGTATACAGGCTCATAGTCAGTCATTCATCACATACTATGACTATGCATATTTATAAGAGGCCTGGTAAAAATACTTTCATAAACATAAATTCTCATTTCTGTTGCATTTCCTCGATCGTCGTGTGCTTTGTTTTTTGACTATTTTATCTTTTCAGTGTCTACATAATTTCTTTTTCAACACGCACACACACTTTAATAGAAATGTATGTGTGTGTGTAGAGATATTCTCACTACCGGACAGGCTGCACTGAGCGAAAATTATGCATAGACCTGTGTTGTTTATTTATCAATAAACAGCTGACAATTTCCACAAATTTTATTTCTTTGTACTCAACGATTGACATTTACTTCCTTTTAGAATTTTCAAATGCTTTTTTAAAACTTAATATATACAGATGATGTTTATTGTTGCATGCTTTGTAGACCTATCACAAAATGTGTATGAATATGAATATTGTTCTGAGTCTATTTGGCCATAATGGTGAGATGTCTGTTTTTGTTAAAACACAGTTTGTTACTCACGATTTCCCCTTGTTGTATGTAAGTTCTTGACGGTACTTTTAAATCGGAGTCAGCCGAAATGGAATGCAAAAAGCAGTCAATAGAAATAGAAATTCATCAAATGAGTGTTTATTTATGTTGGCAACCATTTTCTGTTAAATACGGCCCTAATGTTCATTAAGGGCGATAGCCTATTTTTAACCAAATCGGTTTGACGTCGGAACTCCAGTTTTATTTCCACTTTAAAACCATTTTATCCTCAAAAGAATATATGTTGTAAATAATATATGCTTATGCTAAAAACTAAAGTGTATTATTTTATTCAAAAAAATACCTTTCTTCGCTTCGCGAACCGAACCCAGAGATGAGACATTGGTTCGAACCATGAACGTCGACCCGCTGATAAATTGTTATGGCTTGCAATCAGGGTCAGCCCTTTAGAATATACTATAGCTGTACTATCGATCCACCACGAGTTGCTGTATGAACATTTTTTTAGTCAATTAGAAGAAGTGTTGTTAGCACCGCTCTCAGTTGTTGGCCATACATCGTACAGCTGGCATTTTGGCAAGGGTATTTAATAATAGGCACCCCACAGATAGATGTTATTAATCTTGCTTTTTTTGCAGTGCATGTAAGCCGACGCTTGCAAGTGGCTGTTGCCATTACCAAAGTCGTTGTTGCTGCTGTTCTTGCCCTTGTTGTTGCTTTTATACTCAGGCGCTTTTTTCATTTGCAGCTTCGGGGTTGCCATAATTTTTTTTTTCATTGCTTTTTTTTAAGTTTGCACAGTTTGCACGCATCGGTCCGTAAATTTATGCATTTGGCTATGCGAGCGTAATAAACAAGACCTTCAACCAACGTCGTCGTCGACGTCGTCGTTGTCGTTGTCGTCTCTGCAGCTGCCGCTCGCCCCGACTTGCCCCTGCCCGGCTGGCTTTGCCCACTTTGGTGCTGTTGCTGTTGCTGTTGTTGCTGCTGCTTCGTTTGGTCACTTCCATTGCCGGTGCTGCCAGACTTTTTTTTATTTTTATGCGTAGATATTAAATGTGTTTCCTGGCACTTTATTCCGTAGCTGTTGCTATTGTTCTTGCTGTTGTTGTTGCTGCTGCTGCTGCTGCTGCTGCTGTTGTTGGCGTATTGTGCCATTTTACACCAACATGACGTCGCTGTCGCTGCTGCTGTCGGCGCCGCCGTCGAAGCCAACTTCGGCACATTGGCGCAAATGTGCGGATATCATTTTGAAAATGTACAAAACAAAAAATACAAAAAAAAACGTAGCTCGCAAAAGCTCAAAACGCATAAATAGGCAACGACTTTGAGGCAATGGGCTAAAATGGCTCCGGCTAGATTTGAGCAGCAAGTCATGGCCACATTTCTATGTAAAAACTACGAGCGCACACATAAAACTTTGCCAATTTCAATAACAACATTTCATTTTCAGTTCGCAGTTCGCAATCCACAGCCTGACGCCCCGCCGCCCCGCCGTCCACAGTTTCCCACAAAACGCTCGCTGGGGAGCCCGAAGCTGTTGCCCGTTTTGAGGGCTGCGCCTTGGCGCCAGTGTGCGTTGGCATTCGCTGCATTGCAATGCTGACTGTGCTGACTGTCAGGCCCGCCCCCCGCTTTACAGCCCCAACTCCATCGCTCTCAACCCACCGCCATCCGCTGCTGACACCACAATGCGCGCCGCTGAAAGGAAATTCATAAAAATGTTAATTTTTCCGCCGGAAATATAATTTATGTAAAGCGCAGCGGGTGACCCAAGGTATGGAAGAGCTTCAGCAGCAGCAGCAACGATTGCAGCTGAAAATGCCTGGAAAATATATCCGGTGCGAATTACAAATACATCCCAACTGTGAACGGCATTACAATAAATGCAATACAATGCATTTTAATTTGCATATAATTCAACCTTTTTCATTCCGCACAAATATGCATGAAAAATTTCCGCGCCCACAATCATCTAATTAATGCAAACACGCCCACCGGCACACACACACACACGACCACACTCACCGTTTTGGCCATCATATGTGTGTGTTTGTGCTGGGGTCATTGTTAGCATTGCGGCAACATTTTCAAGTTGTTGCCATGACCATTAATCTTTGCAAGAAGGTAATTGCTTAGCAATTACCCTTTTGCAACTGTCCCCCCCTCCCCGCTCCCCACCCACTCGCTCCTGCCTTGCATTTGGCCAAAACCCATTCCATTTGCCATTCCGCCAGCCCATTCCTGGCTAGCTTGCAAATTCGTCTGTCCTGGCCAGTGCATATCCGCGGGGAGCTGCTTATATCTCTCTGCTGTCTCTGTCTATATCTCTGTCTCTGTCTTTGCCGCTGGCTCTGCTGTGGTTACATTGCAGCGGAAGTCCCACGCAATGCCCGCCGGCAACAGCTGCACGTCCCCGTAGCCCCGTCGCCCGCCCTTTATGTACGACAATGTCGGTACATAACACGACCCGCGAAGGCTACGTCAGTGGCTCCAGCTCCGACTTTAGCAGCTCTTCCACACCCGTGTCCTGCGTCCTGTGCTCCGAAATGCGGCCCTCGTCATGCTGCGCCTGCATTGTGTTAATGCTTTTTGTTAAGCTGGCAAGAAGGAGCGACGCGACACGAAGTGGAGCCATGAGAAGCAATGAGCTGCTATGTGGAGCTCCATTGTGCAGTTTTGCAGCGTGTGTTGCTTTTTGCAAATGTTTGCTGCACACACACACACACACACACATACACACTGATACTAACAAAGCACAGAGGAGCATAGAATACACACAGCAAAAACGGCAACAGCAACGTCAACAACAACAGCGACAACATCAGCAACAACAACATCAGGGGGGGGGGAAAGGGGACAACATTTGAAGATACTTTTAAATTCGAAGCAATGTACATAAAATGCTGCCTCCTAAAACACAAGAATTTGCATAGTAAATGATTAAAGTGAACTAGTTCGCTAACTGGATTTCCTAATAAACTGTCTTGGCAGTTCTCAGCTCATATTTCACAAGATTTTATTATAATCATATAACTTGTGGATGACTTTGTTAAAAGCCACTAAAGCTGAAAGAGCATACACTTGAATTTAGTTAAATTATTCACTGGCAAAGTTTTAACATTATGTAAAGCACTTCAATACAAACAGAACTTAAAACTTAATAAAACTAAGAGCTCTACATATTTCAGAGTGCCCTGAAAAGTAGGCTACAAAAATGCTGCATTTGGAAGCTGTCACCGATTTCAGGGAACTTTTTTAGGTAACAATACCATAAAGTTGTGACAGGCTGGGGCTATCGATTTAAATGTCTATTGCTTCTATAGTGCAAAGCTAATAATAAAATGATAATTAACTTACACATAAATAAAAATGTTACCAGATGTTTTCTATATTACCAGTATCAAGATGGCTCGAGATTTCATTCGCTACAATAAGAATCCGATCTAAAGCTTGAAAAAACAATATTTATTAAAATAGCTAGAGTTCTCAGCGAATAGATTTTAGTTTTGTATTGAATCATTAAAGAGGGCCCCAGATTAAACTATTTATTTATTTATGTAATGCTAACTTAAAGTTAAAGCTAGAAGCAAGCATCAGGACCTTCAGCTAGTGAGGTTAGGGTTGACTTATTTACATTTTATAATTATTAATCACATTATTTACAAGTTATTCATGTAGTTGTGCATTATGAGCTTAACAATGTGTGCATGTGTGCTTGTATTTGTATGTTAATTTATTGTGTTATTGTAATTTGTTCATCAAGTTGGCATTGTTGATGAAATTAAAAATAATTTGTTAGTTATTGGTTGGGACACATTTGAATATTCAATTCTAAAAAGATACCTAAGAATAAATTTCAATACAAAATTCTTGAATAGTGTGTGCACACTTTCAACTTAATATTAAAAAATAAATTGCAATTTAATACTTAATATAACCGACACCTCAACGAAACTTGTTCACATTAATGAGATTTTTAATTCGCAGACCGAAGCTAAAACTAAAACCATTAAAACACTCAATTCAGACCAGTATAATGGGTGGTTATTTGCAGCCCAAACCCTTGGTTATTGTGTGAAATAAATTTAAATCAACAGCACAATTAAGTTGACTCTTTTGCAAGTCAGTTACATTGTGATATTGGTGCAGACTTTAGCCCTTCTATTACTGTCATTACTTTTTGTTTGGGGACTCGTTGTAATTGAAGTGTGGGAAATTTAAACAAAAAAGGCTGAAAAAGAAAAGAATTGCAATTTAAAACATTGCTTGAAATGGAAATGAAAAACTGAGATAACGCTTACAAATTACAATTGAAGTCATGAAAATAAAAGTTAAGTGTCATTGGCAAGCACTTAAAGATAAGCTAAACTTTGGTCTTTTGTTTCATTCGTTTGGTTTTCGAATAATGTTAGCCTTTTGACTGCGTTGCACCATTTCATTTTTTTAATTAACAACAAGAAGAAATCAAATTTCAAACGCAAACTCAAACGCAAACAAAAATGGAATTAGAGGCCTTTGTTCAATTAACATTTACTACACTTTCAAAAGTTCTTTTGGGACCTCTTTGGGCCAGCTGCTGGTTCAAGCCTAGTTATTCTACACAAATAGGAATCTGCAAGGTAAATACTCGTACCTATGCGAAAAACTAAACTTCAGCTGTCAGAAAGTTTTGCGAGCGCCACCTAGTGTGCATATCTTATGTTTTTGCTATTTCTGTTGTTGTTGTTCTCATTGTTAGTGCTATTGTGCACACACACTCACACTCACACACACACACACACACACACAGAGAAGGAACTTGCAATTTTCCAATAAGAAAAGGCGAAGGTAACGCCGAAAAATTGTTCAAGCACAAACAACGCACGTTATAATATTATAAAACGGCTGCGGAGCAACTTACTGAAGCGATAAAGTCAGCAAAGGGTGGGGGGTGGGTCAGTGTGGGGGATGCGGGTTAGAAGACAGCCCCATCAAGAACTAAAACAGCTGCTCTTTGGACACAATGCCTGAGCCAGGGAGTCAGCGTCTGGGCCCGATGCTGCTCCAGCTACTGCGACTTGGCTTGGAGTCCAGGGTCTGGGTTTGGGTTTGGGTTTGGGTTAGGGTATGGTCCTACTACTGCTCCTGCTCCTGATATTGCCATGGCTTCTGGCTTGGCAACAAATCGTTGAAATAAATGAAGCGCACTGGGCGAAATCAGCAAAAGTTTTCTACAATTTTTCTTCACTTTGCAGCAGGCAGTTGTTCGTCCTGCTTCTTGTCCTTTTCCTCATCCTCAAGCTCTTCTACAAGTTGGTTTTACTTTCAGCTCTGCGACATTTTCGGATTTCGGCTAACGCTTAACCTCCCCGCTGGAGCCCACTCAAAACCAACGCCCTTCCCCCTTATCCCCTCCTTTAGCCATTGTTGACTTACAAATTTAGGTTGCTTGGCGCAAAAGTTTGTTTTGAATTGTAAGTAATTTTTGATACCTTACATACTTACGCTTCGAATAGGTAGAAAGAACTGTTTCCATACATATATATACACATATAAATCGGCGTGAGAAAGAGAAAGGTAGAGTGCCAAGGAATTTTTGTTGAGGGGCAGTCAATCAATTAAAGCTAAAGCCCCTGCCAGAAGAAGCCTAGGGAAACTTGAATAGCGTTGAGTCTCCTACTCGAATTCATGTTCCAGTTCCTCCATTAGGTCTCATAAATTTATACATAACTGTCAAAAGCAATTGC
Organism: Hirtodrosophila confusa; assembly: GCA_035043065.1. NCBI lineage: Eukaryota > Metazoa > Arthropoda > Insecta > Diptera > Drosophilidae > Hirtodrosophila > Hirtodrosophila confusa. The sequence goes on along the minus strand of JAWNNI010000174.1, from coordinate 385,401 downwards.
CCTTAGCTTTTGCAGCAGTTTAAACTTTGATGATATATTTGTATATAATATATGTATGTATGTATATATCCTATATACGAGTATTAATATAAACATGTACGCACGCATACACACAGCTTGACAGCATGAGTATATGGCGTATGTGCGAGGTCTGATTAGACTGTTTCCTGATAAACAACTATATATATTCTGCTTTTCGATAGAAATTCCATTTGGAATACTTGAATCTAATAGACACACTGTATATGGGATTTCTACTGCCTGCACCTTTCTTCAGAAGCACAACAAATTCTTAGCCATTATTAATTTTATATACGCGGTATGAAAACTATCTCTGTATTTATGGTTTCTACAATATATATTTAAATTTATATTATAAAGGGAATTTTAAAAACTACGACATTGTTTTATTGTATTTCTCAACTTATTGTTAAATGTATTTAATCAATCTATGCACTGAACGGTGAATTTTAAATTTAATTCAATTGTGGCCCTTAAATTATTTTCGACCTACAATATTTTTTGACATGCACTGAATACTGTACTTAGTACTAATGGAAGTTCTTCAGTTTTCGTTTCTTCTCCTCAAAACTAGATTTGTTAACCGTATACAATCATATATAATGATAGATCCAAGTTGGTGAAAGTAATTTTCATAGTTTTATATAAGTATAGCATAAATAATGAATATTCTCCACAAGTTCTCAACAAAAGCACACAGCACGTTTTATCATATATAATGGTAAATCAAAATCAAAGACTTTTCAAATCCCAATTTTCTTAAATAGTATTCCAAATAAATGGATGTTCTTCTCTTTAATTAAATTCATAAACTTATGTATACAGATATGTAATCTTATTGTCAAGAAAAAAGCTTATTGTCCAAACCTGAAAATTTGTTTAATAAAGTTATCGAAAGATATCAAAGATATCGATAAAAATATCGATATCAGGTAAAAATATTGTGTCTTACGTTTCTTCATTGAAACTTAAATAATCCTGATCTGTTCGGAAATTTTAATTCAGTTCCAGAGATCGTCTTAATGTTTAATGAACCAACAACCAAAATAATATGAGGCTCCATAGAGACTCGCATACACGCTACTCTGTGGAATTGATTTGACAGTAAAATTCGAAACACTCCTTAAATATATCTTTTGACAAGCATGCAAAGAAGGCTCTCCAATCTGAAACACAGAATTGTATTTGTATGCCAAATCAAGCCACAAATCGCGACTTATCTTTCATAAATTCAGTTCCATAACTTAATTAGCAGACCATATGGATTACTATCTTTAAATGTAATATTTTCTTAAGACGTTTCACTATAAATGATAACCAAATTTGCTTTAAGTACATTGTGCTTGGCATGCTCTGGCGAGCTATCATCGCACACAATCTTATTGAGTTATATGAGCCTATTTATACATATGTTAAACGTTTTAAACAGCCCTCGAGTGTAATGCAAATCGGCATTTGTGCGCTGACAATAGCAGATATCGTGATATTATTGTTGTTGTTGTCTTTATCATTGTTGTTGCTTTTGTTGTTGTTGCTGAAGCTGTGGTCTGGCGTTCTCGTTGCTCTATTGTCTGGCCTCCAACATGGCAGGCCTTTGAGTGTGCATATCTGTGTGCGAGTGTGTGAATCTGTTTGTGCTCTAGGGTGTGTGTGTGTGTGTGTGTGTGTGTAAGTGTGCGAGTGTGGCACTCAACATGCCAGTCAATTTATACTAATTGTAAGTGTCAGATACATTTGTCAAAATTTAAGTTATGGTTACGTTTCGGGCTGCTGTTTTGCGGTTTCGCAGCGGCTCGTTGTTGCTGCCCTGGTCTTGTTATTACCATGAAAAATTGTTTATTGTAATGTGTTGTTAAGGAACTTTCCAAAAGATACACTCATGCAGGCAAACGCAACAAAGCAATGTCCACTTGTGTTGACAACTTAAACATTTCTTTAAATGTTTTGCAGCTGTTTTCCCACAAAACTTGGTCCATTCGCTAGAAAATTTCAGCAGCAAGCAAGTTCTGTAAGCTGCTTAGCTGCAAGTTGTGATTAGCACACAGAATTCCACAGCAGCTTGTGGCTGCAACGCGACGCGGCTTTCATTAGGGAAAACCTCAACACTCCACCAACCCACAACGGCCAAAAAAAATGCTTCACCCCGAAAAAAAAACCACTCAGTACCAATAAAAAACGTATGAAAAATGAGGTTACTGTCGTAAAGACGAAGCCCAAATACACTTTAATGTGCGCCATTTCCCGTTTAGAAATATTTAGAAATAAAAGTTTATTTTATTGCCCTGTTAGGGCAACTGAAGCGCAACAAAAATCAATACAGCAATTCTTTAAAAGAAAATATATTATGAAAACTGAAAAATACGAATAGTTAAATAAAGAAACAAAATTAACAAAACCAAAACCAACAAAAGACAAAGCTATTATATGGGGGACAAAAGGCTGCCTCATTGTAAATACTCCTCCTATATTTTCACCCACATCACTTTGTCAAAACTGAACCAATTTCATCATATTCTTTTTTTTTGAAAATAATTGTGCTTTTTAGTTGTATTTATTTCTGTAAATAAAGTTTATTACATTTTCCTGATTTTTTTGTACCTCAAAACCTTTTTCTAGAATTTACAATAAAAAATTGTGAACAAAATAAAATAAATACGGAATATTTATTTTGTCGTATTTATTTATTTTAAAACTTATTCTGATGTAATGCGTTTTTAGGTCAAAGTGTATGCTAAGAAATAAAAAAATTGTTGACTTGTTAATGTCCCAGTTACAACTATAGAAATGCTCTGTCTATATTTAAAACTCACGCAAAGTTTGTCAAAAGTTAACCAATTTCCACGCAAATTGTCTATTTCCCCCAATATATTTTTGAATGAAAAAATAAGACAAAAGCGATTTATTTATTTTGTCATATTTATTTATTTTAAAACATATTCTGATGCAGTTCATTTTTAGGTCACAATGCATGCCAAAAATGCAAAATAAAATTGCCCCAGTTTGCTCTCAGTTTACTTATAGTTCGTATGCGCTGACAGTAATTTCAACTGGATATTAATATAGTCTTAGGATCTCTGCCAAATTGTGCTTCAAACACAGCCGAATAGTTATTATGCCTTACGCTGTAGTATTACTTAGCATGTGGCATAAACTTTTTTTTTTGTATTAAAGTTTATTATTTTTTTTGGTGGGTGGCTGGTTAGCAGCGGTTTTAGCCCCGCCGCTGCCTGGCAAATTTAAATGTTTTTAGTTAAAGCGGATTAAAAGTTCGCTGCACGCCGCACATACATAACCCATGCGCGGTCCGCAGTGCCTCCCCCCCACCTACAAGGCGCGTCTCCTCCATCCTGATACCCCAGTCCAGCTGCAGGGGCAGCTCACGCCTCACCCGGGCACAACCATGTGGCCTAGTTTAGCCCTGACTGTGCTCAGCTAACCCCTGCATAATTAACGTGGCCCTGGGTTCGCTTGCTGGCTGCCTGTCCCAGCGTCTACGCATTGCCCGCTTTTAGCCATGGAATTGATGGCCAATGCGGACGGACGCATATCTTTTATTGGCAAGGCATAAATTATGAGCCAACCCAAAAACTTGTAAGCCGTTGGCAAAATTTTGATTGTCTTTTAAGAACTATAAACTTGTAGAAGCAGAGGAGTGGTGGTGGGTGGGGGGCGGGATATGAGTGGATGCCATAAACTGCCATAAATTGCGCGGCTTTCAATTGAAAATTAAATAGTGCCATGGATTATGCCCATTGACAAGCTGGACAGGCGCTGATTTAAGGGAATAACTTGCATTTACAATTGATTTGAAAAATCCCCAACAAAAGCCGTTGTCCTCGACGCTGCTGACGGCGCTGTCGACGGTGCTGCCTGCGCATTGTCAGGATGTCATTTAATGCTACGAACGCCCTCGCAGCCCCTCCCAACCCCCCCTATTCCTGCACCATACTCCCATTACAGCAGCTATAACCGACACACTGTCAAAGTGTGAACTGCAGTTTGTTCCTTTTGCTGTTGTTGTAATTGTTGTTACTGTTGTTGTTGTGCAGCAAACAAAAAATGCAATTCAGTGAGCTCCGGACAGGGTATCAGGTGCAGAGGGAGAGGCCGGTGGCAGCGAAGGGGTTAACGGGTTGCTGCTAACGGTTACAGTTTTCAATAAATAGTTTTGCCTACATGTGTGTGTGTGTGTGTGTGTGTGTGTGTGTGTGTGTGTGTGTGTGTGTGAGCCCAAAAGTTTTTTACTGCTCGCTTGACTGTTCCTCAGCTGTACCCTTGTTGTGGCTAACACATTTCACTTTATCACGACATTTGTAGAAGACTGGTTAACTACTCTTAACGTAAGTTTCTATGTTAACACATATAAATTATATATTTATGTTACATTGTTCTTTTCGACATATTGACAGATCGATACTTTAAACAACTTTTTTGCTATGCATTTATAATAAAAGCTTAATTATTATGATTAAATTGGATTGATATCCCTTAAAACTTTCTATGTACTCGTATAATGCATTTTTAATAATAATTGGGAAAAACTAACTGACTTTTGTTTGTCTATGTGTAAATACAGGATACGACATTTGTAATATAATAATCTGAGAAAAGCCAACTGACCTAGGTTCGTCTATGGGGGAATGTGGCGACCTTGCAATATTTTAAATAACAGCTAAATAAATTCTAACTCGGACGAACTACAGTTTCCTGAAAATCCTGAGCAACTGATATGAAATCGAAGCCCTAATAATTCGGAATATATTTAAAATATAATTAATTGAATATATTAACATTAGAAATAGTGTAAGGCTTAGTTACAAACTGTCTTACTAAGTTACGTATATTTTAAAGGACGAAGTTTCAGACCGCAACCTCGTTGTTCAGTTCTACCGGGAACGGGCACAATATTCATATGTCAGTAACATTTTTTTGATATTTGTACGAATTTAGTTGGCTCCGTTTAATAGTAGCAACAGTTCTTTATGAATTCCCAACTGAAGTTCCACATACCTTCAAATGATTTATTTAAAGTCTTCTAATTCTATACCTACAGCACTTGTAGTCTCCAGGTCAAGCAATCAAAGGGTGTGTTTTTAGCAGTTAAGTTTTTAAAACTGGCAAAAAAGTTGACTCCTATTTACATACAAAACTCTTTGAAGAATCCATATAAAGACTTACGTCCAAGCAATACACCAGCTTTGTTGAAGCTAATCGTATCTTTTAACAATCGAAAATCTTTTGAGCTCTCCCAAAATTGCTCTTATAGGACTTTAAGATCATATTTAGGCGTTCTACATTCGATTCAGTTTAGTATATTCAAGCAGATAATCGAATTTTGACACTCGGAGAGTTGTTAAACTATATAATTTTCGAATCTGAGCCAGCAGAAACTAACCTATAAATAAAGGCGTGTATAGATATGTTTGATATTTATTATTCCCTGTACTCATAAAATGGGTAAAAAGGGGTACTAAATCTGTGCAAATGTATGTAAGAAGGAGACAGAAGGAGACATCTCCGACCCTATAAAGTATATATATTCTTGATCAGTATCAAAAGAGATTTAGATTTGGCCATGTCCGTCTGTCTGTTCGTCTGTCCGTCTGTCCGTCTGTATGAACGTGTCGATCTCAGCCACTATAAGAGCTAGATACACCAAAATGGAAATGTAGGTACCTGTATAGCATACGCAGATCAAGTTTGTTTCCAATTTCAGATATCTCTCCCCGTTTCCCCGCGATTCAATAAAAACGTTTTACAGGCACAATTTTAAAGATAAAGCTTTTAGATTTGGCATGTACAATACTTTAGTCTCTCTTAATCTACTGTCCAAATTTCAAGTCGATCGGATAATAAACACGTAAGAATTTTACGAAAGAAGATTCAGTAATGCAGCGAGAGAGGGGGAAGAAGAAGCACAGCCACCAATTAAAATGCCTCGTTTACGCTGTCGCTTTTGCCGCCAGTGTGCGTGCGTCTTTGTATATGTGTGTATGTATGTGTAAGTGGACGTAGATGTTATTGGATGTTTTAGACCTGGGTACAGGGAGTTTCGTAGTCGGGTATACTCGACTATAGCATTCTTACTTGTTATATTAGGAGTAGCTGTATCTATAGCTATAGTATCACATATAGAGTATTAAGTCAGATCCTTGTTACTTAAGAGCATTTTCGATTCGTTGGAAAGTTCAGTTTTTCCTGCAGTCATTTTCGACTGCTCATTTCCATGACGCGCAGTTGGCATTGTGCAAGGCGCGCCCGTAGGGGCTGGAGGCGTGGCGTGCTGAAAAACTTTACGCTTTGTAATTGTGTAATTATGGGAAATTAAAACTGTTGGCAAAACTTTCTGCACACGTGGGCCCGCAAGCTCAACGGATGCCAAGCCAGGCGGGGCGGGGCGGGTGAGGTGGCTCTGTGGAGAGGTGTGGGGGGGGGAGATGAACGGAAAGTTTAGTGCCTGCGCTTCGCATGTGCGGAAATCTGCATAGATAATTTTGGCTAGAAATCGATAAATGTTTGTAAATGCAGCTCTGGCTCGATATTTGGTTGGCTGCTTGGTTGGTTGGTTGGTTGGTTGGGTAGTTGCCTGGACAGCTACTTACACATATATATGCATATGTATGTGTATATGTGTGGCATGGGATCCTGTTCAGGGTTTCCCGTTCCTATGTGAATTCCGTGTTCGTTTTTATGCAACTGCTTTCAATGAGTGAGCGATTTATGTTAAGTACACATGTTCTCATTGGATTCCATTGCACATACAACTTACACACACATACTGGCACACACACACACACACACATACACACTTCCACACATAAAAGACATCTGCAGAAAATGAGTGTCGCAAACACGCAAACAGATACAAGGACAACAAGAAGAACGTGTGTGCCCCATAACAATAAAAATTTATTTTCAACTTTTTATCTTAGCCCCCCGAACCATCCCTCGTCCAGCACTTGGACTTGTCGTTATGTGCATACGTATACATATTATTATAACGCATTCGCCTAGGTGTACCAGAGACATTCTCGTAGCACAGCACGGCACTGAACTGAGCTGAACTCAACCGAACAGAACTGAGCAGAACTGAAACTGAACAGAACAGAATATCAGAAACATTCAGCCCCTGACCGTAGCCCTCCGCCCGGTCCATGAGTTGTGTTTAACTGTTTTTTGCTTGCAAGCGACCATGTGTGTATATAAATATCCTTACGCCTGCAGCTACAGGCAGCAGGCAGCAGGCAGCAGGACCATCAAATTGTATTTGTAGCCAATACAAATGAGCATACGCCAGCCGATTGCCAAGTCATTTGGGCCAGTCAGTCAGACATTAAGGCATTCAGCCACTCCCTCCCACCGCCCACCGCTCCGCATCTCTTCCCTTCTAGCCGCTGCAATCCTGTAACTCAGTCGACCATACTCCAACTGTCGGGCAAAATAAAGCGATTTCGAAGGCAGTTAACCCACTAACCATACAGATACTTTCGGAATTTACCAGTCACACAGTAGCATCAGCATATCACAATATGTTGACAACCCTGCTGCCTGAAAGAAAATTAGGTTAGTTCCATCAACTCTGAAGTATATTTCTTGGAAGCAACGCAGTTTTTGGCATAGACAAAATTAATGAACAGACAAATAAGTTATTCGTAACTAAGGATATTTTCTTGGGAAAACATAAAGGTTACTAAAGTTGATGAATTTAAAAGCAATCGACCGTTATTTATTATTTAATACTAGTTCTGCCCCGCCACACTTCGCTGTGGCACATTGCATGGATGAGAAAGTAAATATAAAATGAACAAAAATAACCTACAACTATTTTCCCACCCGTGAATTCTAATTCTGTGTATAGGGTCTAAATAACTTAGAAACCGATCTAAAAACAACCTTCTGTCACTATTCCCTTCCGTGATGACGGGTGGGAGTAGATTTTTCAAGTTTCATACAGTTTGCCGCCCTTGGGTGGAGATCTTCCAAAGTCCCGGGCTTTTTGGTCACAATCTAAGCTTATTTTATTAATATTCTTCCGTGTTGTGTTTGAAAGTAGCCTACATTGATATAATTTTTTTGTCATATTACTTCAACAGGAAAAGCCTTTCTCTTATTTGTTTGTTATTGATGCGAAAAAATAGATGAATAGAATGCTAGAAACGAACTGTACATATATTGTGTCAAAATTTTAGCTCAATCGGTGCAGAACTTTTCTAGGTTTCGAGTTCTTAACATACCAACATAACATTTACATATATATAGATTTGGAATATTGTGTTAAAAGCTTTTTTCTTTTAAAAATGAAGTCTTATACCCTTAACCTGTTTACTTTAAATCATAAAATTTAAAACGTTCTGCCATTTAACCATTTAATTTACATTTTGGTATTTTTGTGCTTAGCCTTTAACTTTTATTTAAATTTATATTTTGGAGTAACCGAATTGCTCCAAGCAGTTGGCATAATTTGTGAAAAGAGAAAAAATAAATGCACAGTAAAAGCATTTTAGAAATAGACATTATTTCAAACAGTTTAAAATGTTGCAAAGTACAAAACAATCGTAAAATGTAAAATTTACACAGGTCAGAGGCAAGCTTGGTAACATGTTACCCCAAATAATAAATAAAGCAAAAAGGTACTAAATTATTATAATTGTGTATGGCCATAATCTAAACTAACTAATCTAATGTGCCCTCCATCTATAAATACGATAACAGCTGAATAAGCATGAAATAAATTAAATAATATATAACGAATACAAATACAAAATGATGAATGAATAACAAAGCTGATTATTTTTGGAGCATTTTAATTACAAGCCATATTTAAATCCCAACGGAATATAATTGGGATATCACGTATGGTATAATCAATTAAAAATGCACAGATGCATTGCGTGTTGCACTCATACATAATCATATGTAATACATTAATAAGTAGTTATTATACAAATTATATTGGGTTAAGCTGCTTGGCAATTCAATCGCTCGACTATTGCGAGCAGCTGTCAAGGCCTTAAGCGACATCCTGCCTCACTCCAATCTATCCCGCCCACATGGACTCAATCTGCAGCTCAGTTGCAACAGCTGCTTCAAATCCACCTCCCATGCCAGCTCCACTCTTGGGGCTGGTGCTGCCATTCGTCATCACTGCTCCTGCAATTTGCTGCAATGTTGCATGTCAGCTTAGCGGAGCACTTTTATTGTAACATTTTATTATAAGTACGCTTCAGTTGAAGACAATTTGCCGGGTGCACGCTAATTGGCAGCTTTGAAGAGCGTCTCTGGGCCAAATCTGGAACTGGCAAGGCAGGCGTTGACTTTTAAAGCAATGAATCAGTTTGTACTTTGGTTGTAGCTCATAAATTCTAATATGGCTGCTACATTTACCCGTTAGCCACCTGGACATGGCCAATGTGCGCGGCTTTATGTGCTGGCCACTTTTCTGGCCACGCACGCACACACACACGCACACGCCCACGCACACATAGAGAAAGAGGATTCCATAGACGCATTTACGCACACCGCAATAATCCCCGGCATAAACATTGGCAAATCCGTTTGCGTTTTGTACAAACATGGTTAAAACGTATTGGCAACAAAATGGCAAAAGCTGGCAAGGCATAACAACGGTATATTAGGATGTTGGGGATGGTTGGTGTGGGGCGGGGCGGGGGGGAGTCCGTGCAAAACAGCTGCACAATGAGCCGAGTCGACAGAAAAGGCAGACGATTATTTTGGCACGTGGGCGCGTTTGTTAGCATTAAGTCATAAAAACGTGTCCCATGGACAACATCTCACACCCAAGCGCACACACAGCACACACACACACACACAGCACACATATACAGTGAACAAATGAGCTATATGGTGAGTCATTGCCCATTTTCTATGCAGTCTGCAAATGGCCAGAAGAAAAGCTGAAAGCTGAGTCCAAAACATGTTAAAGGCAGCTCCCTCTGCTCGAACTGCTGCTGCTGCTGTTCCTGTTGCCAGGTGTATCGGCCCTTTGGCTCCTTATCGCTGTGCACAATTCGACAAGTCGAAAAGTCTCCTACAGCCCCGCACAATAGCAAACGTTTTGGGCCCATTGTTTGGGGTCTCGGCTACCCACTTCTCAAGGCTCCTGCGGCTTCTAAAGATGCCAAAACTACGCAGCTTAAAAGCCTGCTTTCGGTGATGTGATTCGGGGTGTGAGTGTGTAGGGAGGGTGGGGGCTGCAGGTGCTATTTCAGGTGAAACTCAGTGTTCTGTTTTGTTTTGTTTAGTTTTGGTTTTCGTTTGTTTTGGTTTCCAAGCTCTTATCTCATTATAACGGTCATTGTTTGCATCAGTTTGAAATGCAAAAAGCTTGAAAATTGCATTGTTTTCCACAATAAATAGTTAAGTACCAAATTTGTATTTACAATTTAATTACCGCAATTTGAAAGTGGCTAAAGACTTAACTCATCTGCTAATTTGTGTCTCGATTGCCAAATATTGATTTATTTTATTGCATTAATCTCATGGCCTAAGCTCCATACACATTTAGCAATTATTCATATTTATTTAACTTACTCAAATTACGAGTGTGTGAAAAATTAACTATTTTCAAAATCATTTCTACAAAATTAAACAGCTTATATTCCTATGTTTGGCCATCATTTCTCATACATATTTATCAATACTTAGAGTCCATATATTCGATCTGTTAAATTATTTACCTGGTTTTTAGGTATCTAGACAACACTTGAGTTGGTCTACTTATCTCTAAAAACTCTTTAGCCTGACTGACTGATTGGTGACTTTAGGGCAGCCCAAATGGTAGAAGTTAGAAGCCTGGAATTTGTACAGGACTTTTCTATAATACCGTAAGGGAGAACCCAACAAAAAATTGGTTAAATATATATCCGGAAGTATAAGAAAAGTTTTGAAAATTGCAAACGAGATAAAAAATCGATCTCTCGGCTTTTAAACATACAAGTGCGACTGAAATCGCCATATTGCTTATTTCTCTCAGCCTTTTGCTTATGCTTTGCTTTCGATCTACGGTAGATGGCGCTATGAAGTTATATATTTTTGTAAGACCACGATTAAGTTTTTTTTAATTATTTAACTTTATTAATTAAATTTGTAGCTTTTTAGTTAATAGTTAATAGCTGCTGGGACGATTTACCACATAATAACATTATTATTATTCTGTTTTTACTCCCTGTACCCATAAAATGGGTAAAAAGGGGGTATTGGATTTGTGCAAAGTATGTAACAGGCAGAAGGAGACATCTCCGACCCTATAAAGTATATATATTCTTGATCAGTATCAAAAGAGATTTCGATTTGGCCATGTCCTTCTGTCTGTCCGTCTGTCCGTCTGTCTGTCTGTCCGGATGAACGCGTCGATCTCAGCAACTATAATAGCTAGAGACACCAAATTTGGAATGTAGGTTCCTGTATAGCATACGCAGATCAAGTTTGTTTCATATTTCAGATATCCCCCCGTTCCCCCGCAAATCGATTAAAACCGTTTTACAGTAACAATTTTCAAGATATAGCTTTAAGATTTGGCATGTACAATACTTTAGTTTCTCTTAATCTACTGTCCAAATTTCAAGTCGATCGAATAATAAACACGGAAGTTATTCACGAAAGAAGATTCAGTAATGCAGCGAGAGGGGGAAGAAGAAACACAGCCACTTTTGCCGCCTGTGTGCGTGCGTCTTTGTGTATGTGTGTGTGTATGGGTAAGTGGACTTAGATGTGATTGGATGTTTTAGACCTGGGTACAGGGAGTTTCGTAGTCGGGTATACTCGACTATAGCATTCTTACTTGTTTTAAAATGGAAATAATTGTTTTACAAAATTTCACTTGAATTAAGTACAGACTTTTCCCCACCCTTCCGATATTTTCTGGATTGTATTATTATTCTTCCAACTTCATCAAAAATATTTTAAAGAAGTCCTTACCGATTTTGGAAAATCTACGCCCACCCGTCGCCATTGACGGGAAATGGGGGTCAAAGTCAAATGAGTGAGATTATTTGTTTAGTTCGATCGGCTTCAAGGTCATTGTCAAATCATTAGGCATGTGGCTCAACTATTTAGGAATGTCTTCCCCTATGGGAGGTAAAATTGTGATACGCTATTTTTGTGAATTTCTTACGGTTGACGAAGGTAGTCAAATATTTGTTGAATATTCAACATAAGGCATTTTAATCTAAATATTTGGCCGGGCAACACTGGCGTTTTAGCCAGCTAGTATTTATATATAGATTTGTTAAAGTGCTCCATACAATCAAGTCCCTGATTGAACTTAAACCCATGTCATGTGGTCTATCCATGTCCTCTACAAATTTCGAATGGCAATTTGACATTTATTATTACATTATTATAATGGTCGCCAGTATTATTAATAATGAATTACTTCAATTATGCAAATTTCACAAGATTGCAAAAAAAATGAGTATTTACTCATATATTAAATGCATAAATATAACACATTGATTTCAACAATTATTTAAAAGCCAAAAATGGTTTGTCTTTTGGCCAGCAATTAAATATTTATAAGCAATAAAATATAATTCTAAGGAATATCATGCCAACAAATATAATTGAATTTCTCGTTTTAGTTGCCATGGTAGCCAGATTAATTTGATTGTCAAAAGCTACTTACGAGCATGTGCTAAGGAACATGTTTCTTAAGTAATCTGATATTTGGCTTACTCAACTTTTGCTGGCTTGTTCCTGTCTAAGCCTTGTTAACTGTCGCAACGGCTTTTGGCACATCCTTTGCACACTTTCCGTCCAATTGGCTTAAGCAATTTTCATTTGGTTGTGGACTTGGCTTCCCATGCTTCTAACTCTTAGTATTTTTATCTCTATGTCTTGAGTTCTATGTGTCTATTGGAGTCACTTCTATTCAGAGCATTTCTCGCACATCCGATTAGCAATTTCCATGCACTTGAACAATTTCAGTTTTTTGTATTTGTTGCTTCTGTTTTGGTAGTTGTCTTAGCTAAAGCTCATCCATATCCTACCTTTTTATGGTCATGCTCTAAGCTGCAACTCTTTACCAAACGCCCCCAAAGTAGCTCAAAAACATTATGCGCACATCCCACAAGCACTTTCCATGCGTTTAAACAATTTTCTTTTTATTTCATTTTTGTAAATGCGTATACTCTATAGCCATCAGCATAAATGGGGTATATTAGGCCTACGCAAAGTGAACGAAGCTCGCAATATATATTAGATCTGACAAATCATCGATAGTGCCGCCATTCTTTAAAGCTTTCATTACTATCGAAATTAGCGACATAATTCATACACTTTACAGCATGCTTGGAAATTATGAAGCAAACGGATACTTTTATTATCATGTATACATAACAATTTCAAATCAGTGTAGCACACTTAAGCATACTGGTATATCGATAGTATCGATGCCGGAAATACGTTGAAAGCGGATACATCGTTGATGCCACGTTTTTTAAGCTCTAGTTTAATGTACTTACTTATTATTATCTCTTTATATGTTTATATGTTTATATGTTTGCATAACTATCTAACTGTTTGTTCAAATAATGCATTTATCTCGATAGTAGCAACGGTAAAAAAACCTCGATAATTGATCAATCAATGTCATCAATGAAGCAATTACAGCTGAAAATCTTTTTTATCTTAATAATGTCGGATTTCCATTCCGTTTCGATAGTGTAAGAATCTCGATAGTGACTCCAAGAAGATCATCCATGATGTCATTGATAATATGTATACATACATACATAATATGTGTACATATTACATATTATTATCTCTTCAAATTATGTTTGCATAACTATCTAACTGTTTGTCCAAATAAAGTATTTATCTCGATAGTATTTATGGTGAAAAATCCTCGATAATTGATCAATCAATGTCATCAAGGGAGCAATTACAGCTGAAAATCTTTTTTATCTTAATAATGTCGGATTTCCATTCCGTTTCGATAGTCTAAGAACCTCGATAGAGACTCCAAAAAGATCATCCATGATGCTATTGATAATATATACTCAATTTTGATAACCATGTTCTACTGATAACTACGCTCATTAAATTTGGAATACTCACATGAGTTGCATTTATATTCACTTTTACATACAACGATAACTTCTGAAGGGTATCTTTGAGTACAATATTTGGCTGTCTCGATTTCGCTGACTTGCCAATACTGCGGTTAGTTTCTGAGATTCCTCTGTTGGCCTGTTGCCGTACAAAGCAGTTCAAAAGCAGCAGGAATGGAATATGTAAGTATTTATGGAACTTGATGCAGGGGCCGCTTTCTCCTTGGCGAAACCCAGCATTGAAATCTGCACTCTTGCTGGTTTTTGAAAAATGTTGATAAAAATTTCATAAATATGCCATTGCGTTACATTCGCTTTTTCGTTTCTAAGCCATTAACTTTTGCCAGTCTCTCGCTCTCTTTCTCAATGTCCAACCATATATACTCGTATACTCGCATATCGTAAAATATTTAATAGCTTTAAGTGTTTGCCGCTTGTTTGTGCCTGGGAAAACATCTTATAGATTTCATCTGGGTGCTTCATCTTACCTCTCATAACGCTTCATGGCCATTATGTAGTCTTGGCAACGCACTGGCCACCATTTGTCTCCGTCTCATAGCTGGCAGCAATTTTTATTAAATTTTATAAAATAAAAAAGAAAAAGCTGTATATATATCGATGTATGAATATTCTTTCTGACCTTTCCTCAATAAATTTCATACCAAGGCATTGAATAAGACGTGATTTTCAGCTCACGCACACACATACACTTATAAGCCACACCTAAACAGGACCAACAGGGCGTGTGTGTGTGTGGGGGGGCGGGTTGGGACTCGGGTTGCGCTGAGCTTAAGGTTGGTGGGTTCTAAGGTTGGTCGCCAGGGGTCGCCCTGGTGCTGTTTACTACTGCACGGCACGTATTTTGGATTTCTGCTACATTTGAACTTAATATTTCGGTGTGTGAGTGTGTGTGGGTGTGTGTGGGTGTGTGTGGGTATGGATGTGGGTGTGTGTCTGTGTCTGTGTGTGTCTGTTTATGTATGTGCAAAAAATTTGCTCTCTTTGAGTCAGCAGTAGCATCTCGGCCTTAGCCAGGGGAATTTCTTTGGCGTGTTAATGCCTTTTGGCTATCAATTGGCCATTATACGCTGGATTCTTGAACCGGTCACAGTTCCGACGCTTCATCCGCTACATAACCATTACCAGTCTGTAATTCCGTTGTGATTTGGGATTAGGTCTTGGCCGTAGACATTTGCCGTAGCCGTAGCGCATGAACACGCTATAAAAATATCTTGGCCAAGCAATTGAATAAATTGTGACCTTTACATTGATTCCTCTGCCAGCGCATGCGGCAGCTCTCTCGAGTAAATAAGACTTGAAAAACCATTTATTTCTTTTGACTTTTGTACCCTTTTTCCTGTTTTTCTGTTTTTCTATTTTTTTTTCGTTGCCACCCAGCTTGGACACAACCCCGCGGCACCGGCACGTAAGCTGCCAGAGAGTTTTATAAGTCCATTTGTGTGTTTGCCATTTTTAAATCGAAATATAAATAAATGGTTACGGCGACGGCAGCAACTGTTGTTGCTTTTAGTATTGTAGCTGCTGACCCGTGGACAACACACACGCACACACACACACTATCACACAGCCATACACACACATGTTGACCACAAGTTGGTCTATTAATACTCGCAAATAAGCCGCTTAATTAGTCTTTCATTCTGGGTGCACTGCAGCCGCAAAAACTGTCGGATTTTTGGGCCAACGTGTCGTATACATAATGAAGAAGATCGAACCAAATGAAACACCACATTTGCCACGTTAATTAAATATTGGTATAATAGGATAAACGATAGCCTCCTATTTTTTGCTCGTTAGCTTTGATCATTAACGTAACAGCCCTAAATTACTCAGAATCCGTAGCAAATTTGATGGTAACTTTATTTACCATTCCTGACAATTCCTTGAAATCTATTGCAATAGCTTAAGCTAAGTAACTTTACTGCCAACTCATCTGAGAGTTTATTGACTCTCATTTAATAGATTTAAAAGCCATTTGACACTGTTTCTAGCCTTACTCAAATGCATATCGATATCATAGGCCAATCAAATGTACTCGTATATCGATATTTCCATCGACATGCCCAGTACAAGGGTGATAATATAATAAACATCAGCTTGTTTCGCTTTGGCTCCACTGCAAGTTCAGCCTGAGACCTTTGTGGACTTAAGGGGTAAAGCTATAGAGTACAGCAAACGTTCAGATCCGGCAGCGTTTCCAATCCATACAGCTCCGAAGGATTATGAATGCCCCGTACTAGTATGTGAGAAACACTACACTGCATTGCGATCTAAAGATGGCGACCAGGACAACTAGGCCAAAGATCCTTAAACATAGCACTTAAATACGTTGTCGATGCATCCTTGCATCTTGCCCTTAATGTGCTCAACAACATTCTGCAGATCCGATGGCTTCAGAGCAATTCATCCTCAATTCCCATTAAACAGTCGAAATTTTAACAGACTTTAATGTTACTGAACATTTAACGCTGTAAATTTTTACCTTCACATTTGCTTATAGTCTCTTATAAGCTGATTGTAAATAAAACACGGATTCGAAAAAAAAGACAAAGCTAATATAAATCTAGATTGATATTAAACCAACTACAAATAATTAACTAACTACTACAAACCAGCGCTAAATTCAAAACAATTATTTTATCAATACCATTCCCCTATGTGGTGATGACCTACATACCTGAGATGAGTTGACAGGCTCATCGAAATCCAATATAGAAATTCATTTAACTCTCTATTTCATTATCAACATTATTATGTTGGCTTATTAGCCAAGTCCTTTGAACTCCCTTAATCTATAGCAATACTATTATCGACATTAAACTTTTTTCCTATGTTTTCAACTCACCTAAGTCTTTATTAATATACAAACCGTTGATATAGCCAAGTTAATTTCTTATTATTCAAGCATTCCCAATGCCAAGTTTTATCCCGAACCCTTCAAAAATATAAGTCTTGGGTTTATATATTTTAACCATTACCATACTTTTATTATGGAGAAACATTTTTCATTTTGTTTTAAAACAGAAAACATTATTTGTTATTTGTATTTTCAATTTTTGTTTTTGTTTTTGTTTTTTTATATGATTTGAAAGTTGTCAACTTGGGCTGCTTATACTTATCGCTTAAAAGTCTTATCAAGACCGCTTAAAATCGAGCGCTAAATTTACAATTAGTAATTATGTATCATTTATCAATATTTTACACGATGATGGACTACATAGAGCTTTATGGCAGACAACCAGATAAGAACTTATACACATACACAGAATTTAGTAATATTTATATTTATAATTTCTTGTACGGCAAATTTTGTATGAATTGGAAAAAGCAATTGTTTGCCTTTGATGTTGTTCTTTTTGTGTGCTTATTAAATGGTTTTATTTTTGTTTAAACAATGAAATGAGGCAGGCCAAAACAGTCAATATTTATACTATATACAGGAGCAGGCCGCACAATACAGTATTGTTGTTCTTTTATTATTCATTTTGGTTTATGCCTAAATATATATACTGAAAATTAAATAGCGTGTAATTTGGCTGGAATTTGCTGTGAGTTGTATAGATTTATATGTACATATATTCTATGTATATATGTATGTATATACCTTTGGGTGTTTGTCAAAAATGTAGGAAAGAATTACAAATGAGATTGTCAACAAAGTAGAACAAACAAAAGGCGGCTCTTTCCAAAAGGAAAAGCGTTTTCCACTCAATTCGCAAACTTTTATATTGCATACTTTTTGGCGCGTGGCATAAACTTATTTTTCCTTGTTAACGAATTTCTGTGAGAAGTTAACTTGATGTACATCGAGATATTCTATTTATGATTTTAACAAGCGACCGAGAAGTATGCAACCGCAAAATTGGCAAAATATAAACGTAAACGTTTTTATAGTTTAACGAAAAAAATTGAAAAGAAAGTTGTGAAGTTTTCGTTATTTTTAACTTTTAGTTGTTTCTTTTTTTTCGATATTATATGATGCAATCTTAGTTTAAGTTCATTTTAAAAAGTTCCATCTTAATACTTTCTTAGTCAGCATAGCTGCCATTCGAATCCTCACTTATAGATAATACTCGACAAAGGACTTGCATTATGTACATCAGTTAATAAACCGCTTTCAACTACTACTTTCAAAACACATACACACACATTAAATGCATCATCATTAACACTAAACAGAAGATAAGTGCAACTGCCCCAACTAGGCCGGGGCTGTCATTCAGCTAGCTGCACCATCAGCTCCAACTCCAGCTCGAGTGCCGACTCCAGGAGTTGGCAAGCGCCGCAGGCAGCCAGGACACAAAGCAACCGCTGCTCCAGTTCCAGTTCCAGTTCCAAGTGACAGCCACCGCAGCTGTCGTTGTCGTAATGGCAAGTAAAGGCACTGGGCTCCAGCGCAAGGAGCTGGCGCTGCTGTTGCCATGTTGCATGGCGGCAGGATGTTCGCCGTTTATGACATGCACTACCACCGAGGCGGAGTCTGCATAGGTTAAATATAAGAATAAAATAAAGTCGCTGGCAAAGATGCAGTGGGTGGAAAGGAGGAGACGGCGAAGGAGAAGGGGAGCGCGAGGGCGAGGGAAGGATATGCCGTTGGCAAGAAATGTCACATTAATTGCCAGCGGGCATAGAACGAGACTTGCGACTGACACATACTCAGACGTCTAAGGACGTTCGCGCTGAAGGAATATAAAGATGCTGAGCAGGATAACTCACCTGAGCTGCTTGGCGAGCACGTATAGTTGCCGGAATCCGCCGGCGTGGCCTTGGCTATCAGCAGCTTGCTGGTGCGCGTCGAGCGCTCTGTGATGACATTAATGCCACCACGCTGCGAATAATTCATGACCCGCTTGCCTTTGTACCAGTAGATAAACGACGGTGGAACTGGCGACTGCATTGCCAGGCAGGTGAGATTAATGTCGCTGCCGCTCTTGATGAACAGCTCCGCATTGCCAAGAATTTTTGCACGCGACACTGTAAACCGCACAATACAAATAATTGCTTTCTTGCTTAAAAGCGCCCACACACGCACACACAGCTCACACACACACACACACTTCACACCACACACCACACACCACACACACAGACACAGTTGTGACCTTGCCCGCATACTCACCCACAACATTCAGGCGAAATCCTTGACTGATTTTCGGCTCCGTAGACACCTGGCACTCATAGGTGCCAGAATCGCGCGCCTGTGGCGAGGATATGCGCAGCGTCCATTCATCGGAGCCCTCAGAGTGCAGCGACTGAAAGCGCTGATCATTCGTATAGGTCAGGATACCAACCGTTAGTATATGCAGGTCCCGCTTGCGTATCCAGGACACCTGCAAAAGACGGCAGCAACAATAAAGAAAAGCGCAAAGCAAACAAAAATTTAATTACAATTTAAATCGCATCAGGGAAAATCAATTTAAGCTCGAAAATTGAGATTCAAAGCTGTTAATACTTTATTCTATATGATATTGATGCTTTAAATTAATCCCTAAACCAATTTAAGCAGCATGAAATATTACAAAATCAAAAAATTGCATTATTTTAATAACAAAAAATGCATAGCAAAGCTATTTAAGCGTGACTTGGAGACTGAACTCAGAAATTCTTGTGGCAGTTGATGTATATTTTGATATGTGCAATTCTTATCCAAGCCCTATAACCTAACAGACTAATTTTAGGAATAACAGCTTAAGTGCGCTGCAGAAGCTGGAACTGAAAAGATTTAGATAACATTGTCTTGGACTGTTTCCCCTGGTCAATATTTTGTATTATAAATGATTAGTGTTTATTGAATATGAACTCTCAAAGTGTAAGTTGTTGTCTGGTACAATAATTTACACTTTGTAACATGTATTCCTTCTATTAAGTACTATTTGAATTGTAACTGAACTTAATAGTTTCAATAGTTATTCTTATTGATTACGATAATTATATAGCTACTAGTTCCGATGTTCTAGTTCATAAATGAACCAACAGAGTTGCATATTTCGATAACAGACTACGATACCGATCATGAATCTATCGGACACTTGAGATTTGGCGTGTGCTAAAAAAAACAAACTTAAATAAAAGTTGATATAAAATATATTTAAAACACATATTTTGGCATCGTAATATCACATTAGAAAATTACTTCTAATGTCGTAATAAACACTAATAATTTATAATACCATAGATAAAGCCATATTATATTTCATAATTTGATGGAATTTTTAATCAGTCACCGCCAATTGGCAACTTAAATCGCTGTTTTTGACTACTTCACGTCGTTGGACACAAAGATATTTTTTTTAAATTAAATATTTATTTATTTGTGTTGAAATATGCTTATTGCTAGCGCGCTATTAGGAAAGCTTCATTAAATTGGATAAATATACTAGGAGACTTAATCTAATTTTTAACATAAAGAAAAATTGGCTTACATTAAAACTATAAAAAGAAAATACTTATAAGGGAGAGATGAGCTAAGTATTTAAAGATTTTTTTACTGGGAAGCTTTGTGTATTCATGAAAAATGTATATTATGTTTTCATTAAAACTAACTAAACGGAAAACTTTTAGATATTTAAATTAAATTTTAAAAATTTAAAAACCTTCTTATGCTTGTATTTCTGAAAATTTAAAAAACAAAATCGAAACATTTCGAAAAAATCATTCTAAATGGAGAATTTTATACTTATAAAATAACAGTGCTGTGCAATGTTATAAAAGTCTTTAAAATGTATAAAATATAAGCAATGACTAAAGTCTGAATTTGGGCTTTTAACAGTGTTAGTTAACGCTTAACTGTGAAGTACGTAGTAAAGTAAAAGATTGAAAACCACAATAAATCGACATTGTGCCCTCTTTGGGGTTGGTCACTAATTACAACCATTAATTTGCCACCTGCTAAGGTGGAGCAGACAATCTCATATCATCAGTGTTTTAGCGTGTTTGGTTTTACTGTGCAATCCCCTACACTTATAATGTTTGTGTTCAGAATGTGATTACTCAACAATTTACATTTTTTGTTTTATCTTTCGGAATTGCTACACAAAGCAATAAATTTGTAAATTTCCATTCCTTCATAATGAAAAATTGTTGTGAACAATTCAAATAAATCGCAGGCTCGGCAAATTTGACTTGAAATATTGTGAAGTGTGCTAACAGGCGGCTCATCCATTGCCAAAACTATAATCTATAATATCATTGTAGCTTATAAACTTCTAGCAACACAAGCTGTCAAAATAAATTGCAAATTGAAAATTTATCAATTTAAATGCATGAATTATTTGTGCTTTGTGTTCTTGGAAGCCATACAAGTCTAATATTGAATAATTAACAATGCGAGATGTACAATTTGATTTTGCACAGAAGAGGATAACTAGCCTTGCTAGCATTTTCACAATCATCCTTGATCCAATGCTTGATTGACGCACAATTGTGGAGCATCGCTCCAATTAGCTGCATATAACAGGAGACAATGCGTTTGACTTGACTTGGATTAGAGCACATCGTCAACTGTCTGAATGCTTTAGTTTGTCGTTCTGTTCGGGGCGTTAATTACTCAATTCAACTGTCTCTGCAAAAAGTTGGGTGAGTGTCGCCATGAGAACAACGAACAACGTACCCGCTGACATCGTTGTCGTTTAGTTGCTGGCTGGCAGGGGGCCAAGGGGCAAGCTATGGGGCAGGGTAAGACACGGACACGGACAGCGTGAAATTTATTACACCGCATAATTGCACAGCCACAGCGCTTTTGAGGTAGGATTCAACGTGGCCAACGGCAGCAGCTGGAGACGGCGACGGCGACGGCGACGGACACGGTGAAGCAGGAGCAGGAGCAGCGGGAGGCATGCTGAAGCCGAAGGAAGCGCCTGTTGTTGCATTGCTAACAAATCGCTGGGAGCGGAAGTGAAGCCGTGTTACAAATGCGCGAACCAGAACAAGAATGAGCGGAAGACACACAGAAAGAATGGGAGAGTGAGAGAGAGAATGAGGGGGCTAGAGTGGGGGGGAGGTACAGCGGTTAAACCACCAACTTTATGGCGTAATCTTTTAAAAGTAATCTACAAATCTGCCACGCGTCCGCCGCAGGTCATTTGTTTGCCCCTACATACACCATATAGTATATATAAGCTATACGGTATACCTCATGCTGTATGCCGTATTCCGTATGCCTTATGCGGAATACATACATATATAATGTTTGGTTTTTGCTCGGGGCGCATTTTAATTGCGACACCGACCCACCGACCCCGAGGCCAAAGTAAAGCCGACACCAAACATCATTCACTTACCGCCCGGTCGCCCAGATTCCGTACCCGGCAATGCAGCAACGCGGCCTGGCCCACGGTTGCCGTGACCTCGCGTCGGGAGGAGTTGTCAAAGTATGGCTGGGAATACGGTGTTTCCCAGTAATGCGGAGGCACTTCGCTGATGACCACGCCGCTTTCTGCAAATAAACGGAATAACATTTGGGGGGAGGTCATGGTTAATGAACGCCGCCGCGTGTGTCAATTTTAATGTCATGTCATTGCATCCTGATCCTGAACTTACCGAATAACAATAGCAGCCATAGTTGTATTAGCCAAAGGACTTTAAGTGGGGAGCTTGAGTTGTCCGTCGACATAATTCACGTTGATCGATGAACTCTGGCAGCTGGGGTTTCCTTTCTGTTTCTTATTGTTTTCTATGTCCTTTCCTATGCCTCAACATAGATGAGCATCCTTGACGTTGCGCAGGCTTAGCTAAGTCTGTTCTGTAATAGAAAGTTCATTAGATAAGGCTCTTGTATGCAAATGCAGCTAAAAGTTGTAAAACGAACTCAAACCTCATGTCGCACTGAATAGAAGTGTAAATATTTGCCCCATTTGGCATATTACTGTGCCTTTTAATGGCCATTACATTCATTTTATTGATTTTTGTGCTCAAACCTTGGATAAATGATACCTATTAAAAAGATAATGCTTCTACTCGTTTTAATGAAACGCCTATCAAAAATCAAATATTATACACCTGGCAACACGACGCACAAATTTGTCAATTTTCTCTTGTTTTAAATGAAATGAATCGATTTTCCCATTGGTTGTAGACTTTATCAAGTGAGCAGAAAATACAAATAATACAATAATCAAAATTCAACAATTTAAATAATATTTACCTTAACAAATGATGATATAAACCCATGTTTGGAATTCCATTTTATATCAAATTATATTCCACTAAAATATGTATACCTTTCAAATCAGAATTTAACTAAAAATCTCTCCGACTGTACTGGTATTGACCTAATTAATTCTCCTGAAATAAGTGCAGCAACATTATTTGAGCAGGATATCATTAAGATTAAGATAGGATAGCATTTACAACCTTCGTTTCCTGTGTGTTTATTTCAAAGAATGCTTTATATTTTTCTATGAAACTAATACTTAATTGGAATTCGAGAAAGGATTATATTTTCTCCTCAAATTTAGATACTCTTAAAATTAATTATGATGCGATAATTGTATTTCCAGCTTAAGCCATTACGTCCTACACTTATTAATTTCTGTGTTTGCTGCGTTTAAATTGAGATAACTTAAATCCTCTCAAAGGACTATATATAAAATATCAAAAACAGTTTTCTATAAAACAAGTAGCTGCCAGCTACGTTGAAGCAATATTTAAGCATCTTTGAACAGTAATATCAAATAAATACTGAACTTTTAAGCTATCCACAAAGTTGTTGAAAGTAATTAAATATCTCACAAACTAATTTCATACAAATTTCTACATAATATTTTATGGAGTGCGCAGGAATTAGAGAACGGGAATTTCGCTGAATTTGTAAATGAACCCAAAAAAATGGCCAGATAAACTGATTGGATTAAAGATCTTAAATAGCAAGCAATTTAGGTGTAGCTAGAAATGTGCTTAATAGAATAAATTATTGTAATTGCTATTGGAGTTCTGTGTGCTCAGCTTTTAGATAAACGACTCGGCTTTATCACCAAACAAGTGCTTATTTATACGCTTAAATACTGCCCCAGGGCAAGTGCTGTACTGGTTACGAGTATATCCAGTGCATTTGTTATAAACATCAGCTAGAATTTATTACGACCACTTATAACTGTGCCTCTTACATTCTTTCAATGGCTCAGAACGCACAGCTGGATGGTTCAACGAAAAATTCCATGGAAATACATTTAGCACGGGAAAATATTCATAATCCTTGGCCATTATTCAAAAATATATTCGTTGTCAGTCCAATTAGCTGCGTGACTCGGGTCAAGGGGTTCGTGTGGCCCGCTATTTGTTTTGGTCATTCTCTGAGTGTTTGTGTTTCTGTGTCTACTTTGTTTTTGTGTGTCTGGTTGTGTGTGTGTGTGTGCGTAAGTGTGTGCGTGTGTACGTATTTATGTGTGTGTTTGCTCCTCTGACCGCTGTCCCTTTTGCATGAGCATTTTTCACTGCTATTACAAAGAATTATCGCCCGGCCCTGTAACATCATATTTCCATGGAAATCAAACAAAAGTCAAGCCTAAAACCGAGCCATATTATTCAAAGTCATACCGGGAGAACAGCTATTTCTGTCCAAAAATAAACACACAATACGAATACGTTCTTTACTTTGGGGCCTGTTCCCAATTCCGAATCAAGCTCAAATCATTTGGACTTGAAATTGTTAGATGTTCTCAATTCCGAATAACGATTGAATGCACGGTTTTAAAAAGCTTTGCCTTTGTGCCAGTAAGTACCCCAACATAAATTTCGGAAGGAAAAACGTTTCGATATCGGGAACACAAAATCGAAATGGATTCCTGACTGACAATATGGAAATAAGTCTGTTTTTCATAGTTTTATATTAAAATGAAGCTTATTATTTTTGATTCCCACAAAATCATTCGATATTGAAATTGTTTAGTGTTCTGAATACCAAATAACAAGGTCGTACTTAGTTTTCCCTTTGAGAAAATGGAATACAAATTATTGGAGAAGAAATAATGATTCGATAACATTACATTAACATTCGTTTACCAAACTATCAGAGATTCGGAATGAAAACTACTCGAAAATGGAATTGGGCCAGTTTATAGATTGTGTCTACTTTTAGATAGTTCAGGCCTGTTCCGAATCAATTCCCCCGAAATACTATGACTAACAGCAAAATTCAGAATTAGGAATCTCAAAATTCTAAACTATGTATTAATATTAATATAAAAGAAAGGGAACCATTACTGACACACACTTATCATATAGTTCTTAAATATATGATTAGTTTTTATAATAATAATATAAAAAAAGGAAAAACTATGTAAGATATACTTTTTGGACCCTCTATAATATAGAAAAAAGGATTACTTTGTAAGATATACTGTTTGGACTCTCTATATTTTAAATAAACGTAAAACAAGCAACTGTTTTCAAGTGGATCAAGCTCCTAAAAGTGTGCTACATACTTTTTTGTGAAATCGATGCAGGCGTGAAATTCGAAACAGGCCCGAATATTTACTTACCTCTTATCATCGTTTAGCGCTCTATGTATATTCCTCGTACCGCTTGTGTGCTGCCCCCATGCTGAGAATAATCAATTGGTGTGTAGTACGTAGTGCAGAGTTGATTTATTTGACAATCGATTGCGCAATGCGGAATAATTAATGAAAACTCTACATTTATGTGCACACATTTCTCGCTTCAATTGCCGCACATTTTGGATTCTATTGTTGCTTTTCTGCTTCCCTTTTTTTGGGTAATAACCTGGACTACCAAATATTTCCGTTTAGCACTCGACCAACGACAATGAGCACGGAGGGGGAGCGGGAAAGGGACGCGACGAAAGCGACAGCAACTGCGACGATGCCTTTGTATTATTTTATTTTTGTGTATATGTAGTATGCATGGGCACATTAGGTACAGCTCTATAGGTATGCCACATAAGCACTACACTACACAATCACACACACACACTGACACACACACACACAATCACACACGAGCGTAGCATTTTTGTGTATTCGTCTCGTCAGTCAGCACCGCTCTTGTTGATGTTGTTGTTGTTGTTGCTTTTAGCTGGGATTCAGTTATTAAATTGCCTTTGTTTTTCTTTATTTTCGGTCGTTTTTAAGCTGTTTTATTTTAAATGTGACACAATGTAAGTAATCAAGCGAAAGGGCAGAGCGCACACGTGCATCCTTGCGGCAGGATTCGCGTACTGGAACTGATTCATCAGCAGGCAGCGCGTGTCGATGTCTACCTCAGCGAGAGCAAAGCTGCCGACGCTTGCCGAAGCTGCCCATTCGTAATGCGCTCCGAAAGCTCACAGCGCAGTCGCGGCGAGAGCGCCAACATAAAACTTTAATTTGCGTTGTTTTTGTTACATTTTTAATAAGCCAGAAAGTGGGCATATATTTTTTTCATTTTATGCTTAAAGCTCTGGCAAAGGGTTTGACTTTGTCGCAGGTAGTAAACGACTCAGCAGCACCGCAGCCGCAGCGCAAAGCTTGAGCCGAACGAACAAGAGAGTGAGTGAGAGAGAGTGCGGCTCTCACACTATCTGGGTTATTAGCACAACCTGCCTCAACTCAACTTAACTCGTCTCGTCTCGTCTCGAGTCGTATCGCATCGCCTCGCATTGCCTCGCGTCGCCTGCCGTCGCGTCGCGTCGCGTCTCGTCTCGTCGAGGATTCGTACCCGACCATAATGTGCTCAATAGTCACGTACAAATGAATATTCGCAATACACACGCCTTCGTTTTGGCATATTAATATAGTCTACATTTGGGGGCTTCGGATCGCACATGAATGATTTACGTTGGCCTACAGAAATGTGATTTTTACCGCAATATGTAGGTATATACATTACCATAGAGCTACTAGCCCCCTGCTCCGTTCAACTCCCCACACGCCTCGCATGCGACAGAAACAATTGAACAGACAGTTATAGGCCAATTTCAGTTTATATACACGCGTCGCATTCGTGAAAGATTTGTGAGGCCGCACCGCCAGGGGCCAACAATGAACACCTGTACATGTTCCAGTACGCCCCCTTCCCCTCATCTCCCACCTGTAAATTTACCTGTACTATATGCTGCTGCTGCTGCGGCTCTGGTCGCCATGGCCGACCGTGTCAAATGTTGCGTGTTACGGCCCGCAAATGTTGCTGTCGAAAGCGTATCCGTAACCTCATCCTCCCGCAATTACCCCAGTGTGC
Source organism: Hirtodrosophila confusa (assembly GCA_035043065.1). Classification (NCBI taxonomy): domain Eukaryota; kingdom Metazoa; phylum Arthropoda; class Insecta; order Diptera; family Drosophilidae; genus Hirtodrosophila; species Hirtodrosophila confusa. The sequence goes on along the minus strand of JAWNNI010000174.1, from coordinate 358,120 downwards.
CGGACAGCGAAAGGACGCGCCAGGGACCAGACTCAGGGGCCAGGTCGGGGTCGGGGCTGGGTGCGGGATCGTGGCATTTCAACGCGCGGCTTACAAGCTAATAAATAAAGTGCCAAATTTTTGGTAGACTCGAGAGTGCTTGACTACAAAAACGCTCTATACACTTGTGAATGAATGTAAATTACTGGGAATTCATAGAAAAATGCATGAAAGCGACACCTAGCGGACACGCTGAGCACGCGAGTCCTTCAAGTTCACAGTTATATTGTAGTATATTCAAATTCACGAGACTAGAATAACAACTTAGCACAATTCAAATTCAATGCTTTCCGCATTTTAAACTGTTGCATACACATATAAATGTCACAGGAGAATAAAGCAAGCTATACCGAATCGAAACTATGCCTTTCTACTTTAAACCACAAACCACATTTTGATTTAAATGACAGCTTTACAATAATCGAATAGTATCCCTACTTAATAGTTTCAATAGTCGATAATCAATTATCGTTTGTTTTAAGATTTTCGCAATAATGTTTAAAGCTAATTTTTTATTTTTTATTTTTATGTATTTTAAAATTGTTAAAGTTCAACTTATAAAACACAATGGACAGCCATTCCCATCAATATAAATATATTATACTAGCTGGTAATACCCCAGCGTTGCCCGGCGAAGTATTAAGATTAATTCATTGGGTTGAATTTGTCTACTTTCTTCAGTCGTAAGAAATACACAAAAATATTTTCCCGCCTGTGATGCTAGATTTCCCTAAATCAAAAAGCCACATTATTTTTCATGTGGGGCTATGAAACTGAGTGTGAATCCAGTCGCACATAAGGCAAAAAAGTGGCTTTTGAGAAGTTTTACCAATTTGCCATTAGTGCGGGTGAATTTTCCAAACTGAGCGTCACCTCCAATTATTTCAGTGGAGAGCTTTGAAAATGAGTTTGAAGCCAGTCGCACGATAAACCAAATGCATACCAGGTTTTTCCATTTGTTTTCCGACCAATTGGGTAGACTTTAAAGCCGGCAAGCTGAACGTTTTTTTTCGTTTTCGCATAGAGCTTAGAGTTTTCAAAACTCGGTGAATGACACCCTTTATTATTTTTTTTTGTGTAGAGATTTGAAACTGAGTGTGAAGCCAAAAAAAGGCTTGCCAGAGTTTTCCTCCCATTTTCAAACCGTGAGGATGAGTTTTGAAACTAGATGACTGTCACATTAAGTTATTTTGAAGCGCCCAAAAACTAAGTTGCATTTGAATGTTTTCCACCCTTTTTTCATTCGTGGGAGTGAAGGTTTTAAAATCGGTGAGACACGTATCGAATTATTTTACGTGAAAAGCTTTGAAAATGAATTTGAAGGGGATTGGACTGAAATTAGACTTGAGACCCCCATTTTCCGCCCATGGATTTTGTGTCAAATGTTGGGACTATGTTGGGACGGAAACGTCTCCTTCATATTTCGGGACAAAATGATAATACCCCTGCTAGGGCTTAACATATAAACTATCGAAGTAACCAAAAGGATTAACCTTACTCATGAACCAAACCCAGAGCTGGAACTTGCGAACCGTGAACGGAAAAATCTAAAATTGGTTTTGGACTTGCAGTCAGAATTTCATTTATTTATATACATATTTTCATTCCAATTTCTGCATTAAGAATCATGAATGTGCTTGGGCGTATTTATTGGGAAAAATAAACAAATGCTTCAAAATGGTTCTTCAAAGCTAAACTACTAGTTTTAGAATCCTGCTGGACTTCAGGTTCCCTCAGATATTTCAATGTTATAACAATATAAATCTATAGCTATAGTTGACTGGGTTTCTTATGTTATAGTAATATAGGGAAATAGTCAGACTTAGATGCCTCAAAACCATGTCTATGGAGCAGTCTGCCTGCCTCATAGCCATGAATATACCTAGCTGAACACTATGCTGCTGGGTATACTAAATATATTAGCTTTGTAGCGGTGCTTAAGCGTCTGTCATTGAGGGAATCAAATTAGTGGAACAATCTATAGCTGCCAAGCTATTCGAGATGCTATCTGCACACCTTTTTGCAAGCAAATTTATTGTTGCCAATTAATTTGTTAAAATTAGTGGAGAAAGCGCACGCCGAGCGCCTTGCGGTAGTTTCAATTGCCGCTGTCGACGGTGCGACGTCAGCTGCTTATCGATAAGCGGACGAGGACAAGGACGAGGCTCTAGGACCAAGTTGTTGGCTCGTCTTGTATTGTGTCTAAATGTATGCCACGTACACGTATTTATCCATTGCTTAGCTGCCGCTCAACGCTGCCGCCATATATTGCTCCAGCTCCAGCTCCTGTTCCTATTTCTATTCCTATTACTTCCCCTGCTACCCTGATGCTCCTTCTCCAATAGCTGCTGATGTTGCGTCTCCTGCGGCCGCCGTCTCGCGCCTTGAATGAATGCTAAATTAATTTCAAATGAATACAAATGGCTTTTCGCTTTTAAGACCAGCCAGAGCACAGCACAGCAAATACAGACCCATGCCTAAGCACACACACCCACACACACACCCTATACACACACATACACATACAGGAGTCCTTGCAGCGTTGTCTGTTTTACATTTTGCTGTGTTTTTCGCACAGTTTCAACATTTGAAATAACTCTTCGGCCAACGACTGCTGATTCACTGGCTCAGCCTTTTTATGGCCCGCATGTCGGCACGGCCACGTTTATCAGATGCACCGTTGGAGAATTTACAGCTGTACACCACACCGGACCCGTTAATTCAATTCAGCGTAACGCTGTTTCGGTGCGCCTATTCGTCTACGTCTCTGCACCCAGTTAACCAGCTAACCAGCTAACCAGCTAGCCAACTACCAACTACTACCAACTACCAAAACCGGCAACTGGCATTGGCTATTACCCAATAACTAGAAAACGCGGCTAATCGCGTGAATAGTTTTGGGGCGGCGTAATTGATGTTTACAGCTAGGCAGCGAGTTTCCATTTCGTTGCCTACTTTTTGGGGCACCTGTCCAAAGCCTCTGCCGCAGCAGCGCGCTGGGCTACTATTGTTGTTATGCCCTTAAAGTGGGTATAGGCATTTTGTCACGAGTTCTGCCAAGTCATTTTACAGGTATTTTCCCACCCCAGGCATGTATATAGATTTTAAGTCATACAGAAAATATCGGACAACTAAATATATTCTAAGCCTATGGTCGAGCATTGAGTTGGTATAGATAACTAATCCTTATTATTTGTGTTTCCTATAGCAGTTAGTAGTGCATTTTAATAAATTAATATCATATTCTTTATTAAAATTCTCCTCCTACGCGTTCTAACGTTTGTTACGTCTTCTTCAGAAAGTCTTTTATATCATGCATATAAAAACATTTACATACATACTATAAAGAGTTAACAAACATTTGGATTTTACATTAATATGCATACATTAAACTCTTCGCAGCTAGTAATTCCTTGTTGTCTAAACTGCATTTTAAATCGTCTAATTGTGTTATGCTTTATCAAAATCAAAGCACTACAACATATAAGTGAGAGAATCCAGTCGAAAATTGAATTAATGTTTTAGAGTGCTTAAAGTAAACTTGAGAATATTTTCACCAAAACTGCAAATATAACAAGTAAGAATGCTCTAGTCGAGTATACCTGACTACGAAACTCCCTGTACCCAGGTCTAAAACTTCCAATCACATCTTCCTCCACTTACACATACACACACACATACAAAAAGCAGCACACACACGCCGCCACCCACTCTGCAGCACTGTATCTTCTATCGTGAATAACTTCCTTATTTATTATCCGATCAAATTTGAAATTTGGACAGTAGATTAAGAGTAACCCAAGCATAAGGCATGCCACATTCAAGGGCTATATCTTTAAAAGTGTGGCTGTACCACGTTTTGATCGAATTGCGGGTGAACGGGAAGAGATATCTGAAATCGTATGGTATACAGGAACATACATTCCAAATTTGGTGTCTATAGCGCTTATAGTTGCTGAGATCGACGCGTTCATACAGACAGACAGACGGACATGGCCAAATCGAAATTTCTCTTGACACTGATCAAGAATATATATACTTTATAGGGTGGAAGATATCTCCTTCTACCTGTTACATACATCTGCACAGATTAGTACCCCCTTTTTACCCAATTTATGGGTACAGGGAGCAAAAATATGTACATACATAGATTTAATTCATCTCAAACTACTTATAAAATTCTCACGTTATTATTAAGAACATACACACTTGTCATGTAGTTTTTAGTATATGATTCTATATTAAATGAATAAATACACAAATCAAGCCGAATGCTCCAATTAGTAAATAAGTTAAGAGTATATTTTAGTACTCTCTTTACTTTGGCAGGACTTAAGCTATGTAAAATAAGCTTAGCTGCGAGCATCAAACGGCAATTAATTTGCATGCAAGGGTATTAGAACTGCGGCAACTCGAAAGTGTGTGTTTCATGTTGTTTTGTTGTTGTGATGTTGTGTTGTTGTTACTGTTACAGTTTGGGGACGGCCAGAAGTTGCTTTCAACGATACTTTGATTTAATGCATTTCATTGAGCAGCGATAGCAATGGGCGGCCACTCAGCCACTTTGCATTCATTATTCAATTTGAGGTGTATTTAGATGTGCAACTGATTGGGGCATCGACGGCAACGGCAACTGGGAATTGGGAAATGGGAAAATGGGATCTGAGAACTGCTAACTGGTAACTGACACCGTCTATGATTATTGATGTGAGTGCACTACATACTCGAATATCCAGTTGGAGAGGTGTTTATAGTCTTCAAGCCAGTTTCTAAAATTACCAAAGAGCATAACTAACTTGCACCCTGTTGACCTCTGGCTTACAAATCAACAATTCCCTTTGTAGCATGTCTTGAAATGTCAACCGTATTTGTGTGTGCGAATATTGAAACCTTCAATTGCCATTAACTTACCTTCATTTATTCGTTGGATGTTGCTCAAGGTTCTTAAAATCCTTCTCATCCTTTCGTCTGCGCCATTTCCTATCGATTTTCATTTGCCTTATATTCCAGGACTTCAATTTGATTTGCATGTAAAAGCCAAACCAGCTAATGCCTGCAATTCATTAGAGAGAATATTTCCTTGTCGAGGCACAACAGGATAAGCATTTGCTTGCTCAGATAACGGCAACTCGATGTAAATTTTCTTTGCAGCTTTCTTGCCAACAGCATAGTATTAAAAACCACTTTATATTTTATTGCATTGAGCGTCCGAGCTGCTTTCTCTCATTCTATCATTATTATTATAATATAATGCCAATAAACATCATTAAAGCAAGTCACTTGACACTTCAATGAGGTAAGGCGGTGCTTTGAGCCCCTGATATAGATATTTGCTCGATTTGTGGACGTGAATTTCACTCGATTCTCGTTAAAATCAATTTCATATTTTATTATTTTCATGATACTCTCCGGCAGTCACCCACTTCTCCCAGCTGTGTGGACCTTCGAGTCTCAAGAGAGCAATACATTTTTTAAATCTTCATTTTGTCGTATCCTTCGTGCTTTAAAAGCCTTCTTAAGACATTCATATTTCCGAAAGTTAATATTTGAATAATGATAAAATAAAACGCAAGGAACGCATTCAATTTCGAAGGGCGCTTTCGAAGTTTTATCGATTGGCAATTGGAGACATATGACTTTATATTCTTTGCTATAACTTTACTAGGGGCCACTTTCTCAATGTTTAGATAAGGTGGCATTTAACTAAAAAGGACGTTTTAGACAACAAAACAAGCCATGGAAATTTAGTCGTGAGACTTCAACTCTCAGTCGAGCAAAGTTAAACAGTTTACCATTAAACTAGATTTTGCGAAACTTAAATTTCACTCAACTACAGTGTGGGAAAGAAACAACTTCACCAGAAATTTAAAAAAAAAAAAGAAAAAGGAAAAAAAATAACTAGAAATTGAGACTAGCATATATTCAATCTATTCATTGTGTCTCATAGGAAGTTTACTTAATTTCGGTTTCACTTGAAGCAAATTCGATGACCACAGCATTTTCAATCTTCAATCAGTGCTCATTGTTTTTATTGTCAGAACATTCAGTTATTATAATTTCATTTATATTCCATTAGGTTACTGATTTATAAGTATTATATTTTTGCAGCTTCCTTTTCAGACAATAACTTTAACGATTATTTGATTTGTTTACGAGCCTTTAAGGCCACAAACTACTTAAATGTCACATGGTCAGTTAAACTTTAGCATTGCTTTCCGCTTTATAATGATTTATGTAAGGCCAACACAAAGAAATCTGCATACAATATTCGCCCACATATTCATGCATACATAATAATTAATTACTTGGGATTCAAACATGTGTGAGTGTGGTATGTGAGCTAAGTATATGCGTATATAAAGTATTTCCATTCGACTGGGAGCATTCCCTGGCTTCCTTTTTCCACTTACTTGAGCTTAACTGACCAACACAGAATTCAATTCCCTGCAAGCCAACTGCCGCTTGCCCCGCGGGAGCATTTACATAGACCACATACGGGCAGGACTTTTGTCTCTTTTCGTTTTAGACTTGGACATTGAGCATCTGATATGCATCAAATATAACTCAATTGCCGGACTGCTGGGCTCTGAGAAGCTGAATAACCAGGAAATACATTGACTTAGGCCAAACTTGGCCATTGAGCGCTTTGGCACCCTTTTTTCCTAGCTGCACCTCCTGCCATATCTCTATCCCTATCTATATTTATATGTGTTTTTACCACGGTCCCACTCTGACATTTGCCATTCATTTTCGCAAGTGGCCTCGGTTTTTCTTCAAATACTCTGTAGCCCTTAGAAATGTACAAACAGGGTATAACAAACTTGTGCAAACGTGTGCATAGCAAATAGAAGGAACATGCCCAACCCATTAAAAATGGTTAAATGAAAAAAGTGTATGTAACAAGCAGAAGAAGGCAGCTCCGACCTCATAAAAGTATATACTCTTGACCAGAACTAACAGCCGAGTTCCAAATTCCTAAAATGCAGATATTGTAGTAGTTTCAATAGTATAACCATTATTTTTATACACATTTATTAGAAGTGTAGCTTTATTAACATGTTCCCTTTTTATTTACTCTTCTTGCACTCGAAGAATTACACAATAAAATTTCCAATTTCCGCTTTCCAGTTATCAAACTTAATAGTCCACATTTTCTTTATTAAATATTTTAATGCTCATCTCTATAACATATTTTGGTCAAGCCAGGTAATATTTAAGTAAGTCCATAAATATAAAGTAAATCTTATTTAAAGATCTTCTCATTCCGCACAGATCCAAACAAAAATGTTTGAACAAATCACTTAATTCTTATCTGAAATTTTAATTGAATTTAATTTGTTACTACGTTAGTCACGAACATATAACATTAATCTTATTATTAAAAGGTTTATAATTTTTAAATTGTTCCTTGATCAGACAATTAAGATATGGATTTACTATGGAAGAAAAATATATTAAGTTATACTAATAAGTTTATTGTACTTCAATTTATTTACTTATTTTTTGGTCTAGTCGCTATAATAAAAGGCATTTTTTATTTTTATACTCTGTTCTGTATATTGAGCAACCAAACTTGGTATACATTTTGGTGCATACCCTCAATTTATGAAGTGTCAAGATCACACTCACACCCCCAAACCCTCCTCACAATTTGGGGAAACCTGTATCTTCCACATTTTTAAAGCTATAGTCACCAAATTTGATATAAAGACTAATGTTGAGATTCCTGACAGATCTGCATTAAAAAAAAAGATCGAAACCAACACGTAAAAAAATTTTAATTTTAAAAAAATAAATAATAATTTATTGATTTGTTCATTTATTGATTGTTTTATTGAACTGTGAAGTGTCTCTAATTGTTTTAAGATAGTATGGTAGATAGTTCCAAGCTCGAATAGCATATTCGAAGAATTTTCTGAAACTTTGTTGTTTGCAATGTATTATTTAAGCATTTCCCAAACATTTATTGCAATGAGTTTTCAAACCAAACAGAATATTTCAAAAACTGTATACAGGGTACAAACTTGCCAAGTATTCTTCTGTGACAAGTAATGTTACTTTTATTGCCATCCCGGTGTCGCTCAGACAAACTCAGCTCCCTCTACACAAACAAATGCTGCGTTTGTTTATTTACATAAGCATATACTTAGTGAGCAGACATGTACATATGTATGTGTATAAGTACATACGAGTATGTAAGTGTGCATATGGGTATCTGACTGACTGTCTTTCTGTCAGTATGTCCGTCCGTCTGTCAGCCAGCTGAAGCTCTGTCTGTCTCTTGAAGATATTTGGCTAAAGGCTTTTAGGGCCAGCTTGCCGTTAGTTGGCGCTTCAAGCGAACATAAAAATGCCCTTAAAAGCCGACAGAGAGACAGACAGAAGAACAAACAAGAAAAAACCAAGCAAATATAAAACTTATACCAAAAAGGGATTGACGGATATAAATGGTGATATGACCTAAGGTCATTTGTATAAAATTAAGTTGAGCATCATAAAAACGGCCCCCAAACAAATGACAATAACCAAAAAAAAAAAAAAAAAAAAGAGACAACAGAAAAAAGGAAAACTAAATAACTTACAACTACGCCCCGAGTTGTGTGTTTGGTTTAATCAAAAACTTCAAATCGATTTACAATAAAAACAAAAACTGAAAGCTAACTAAAAATGTAAAAAGCACTCGAATCCTTGACGCGCTTCTTTCTCATTTTGCCGCGTTCATCTTTAATAAATTTTTATGCCGTATGCTAATAAAGATTTTCTGTCGTGCCCCAAGCCATTTGCCACGGCCAAAGCTCTGGCCATGGCTTCGGCTATATAGCTATAGCTATAGCTATAGCTCTGGGTCTCGGTCTGGTTGTGCTTCTGGCTGCGACTGGGGTCCGCGCTCCGTTTTAATATCCAGCCACGTATGTCATGGCACAAAACCATTAAGCACAAAAAGCGAAGCAAAGCAGTCAGCTAACAAAGTGAAAGCCAAAGCTGAATGAAAGAGCGGAACAAAAAAAAAACAAAAAAGAAAAACAGGAAAAAATTATGCCCCAGACGCCGCTGAATTTTAAATGAGCCTTTATGGGCTTCATTTCAGCGTGTAAATTATCTCATTTGTCAGCAATTGCGCTGGGTGTGTGTGTGTGTGTGTGTACATCCAAAGCGTCAAGTGCCCGCCTAGACGGAGCGTTACGTCCATGTCGGGTTGTGGGACTCCGGTAGCGCCCACATCCTCCCCATATTCATATGCGACATGTACTCAGCCATTTGTAAAATGATTCAATGGCGTCTCCTGACATTTAATGAGATAAGCGCGCGCTTTGTGAGATAAGATTATGGAATGCCTGGCAAAGACCAGGCGGATCGTATCAACATGCCGGTCTCTGCATACATATATCACAGAGGGTGGCTCACACAATTCCAAGAATAACGCACATCGGAATGCGGCTATGCCCCTGGTATTCACTCTCTACAGGCATTTGCAATCTGGTTAAACATGAGGGACCCTTTACGATTTTCAGAAATTAAATGTAAACAAATCCGTTAACTTGCAATCACCCAAAGGCGTTCCGCACAACACTAACAGGCCATTAAACAAACTGAAATCAAACAGCAGGTGTGAAAAATTCGTTGGGGAAGATGTTCAAATCAATTTGTAAACAAATTCAAATTCTGACAGAGAATATGGTTTTATTCCTATAACAAAACACTCAAATGTTTTGCAGAACAAAATTAAATACATTTTTATTTTTCACAATCGAAAATGGACGCTTTAATTGGTCTGGAACAATTTCTGAGTATGAAGTAGCACAAACTCCTTACAACTTCGACTTATTTTCTATAGCACATTTTTGGGCGCCATTCTCATTTATCCATAAATTGTTTAAAATGTACTTTCTTTTTTTGCTCGTAAATTCATATAAAAGTCTTTACGACCCAACGAATTTTAAAATTGTTTCTTAACAGTTTTGCTGAAGACACAAATAAAATTGAAATTCCTCTGATGGACAATAAAGGAGCTCCGACCGTAAGTCCTAACCATATTCTTGGTAGATTCTAAGAACAATAAAATGTGGTAAAACTCTTTTCAGTTTTCGACATGTATTCTTTCGCACATAAATACACATATTGTTATTAACTCAAACATCCATATATTACTAACAAATAATATTTTTGCTGTTGCTTTTTATTACAGACAGAATTGTATACGAGTATTCTCGGGTTTTTTGTGTGGACAACCTGGGCTACCCGTAAACATGGCATACATATTTACCCATACATCTATCCACATGTATGTATGTATTTGTGCTCATAACAAAAGCAGCGATGTTCTGGCCAGAATATGGCGACCAGGCCCGAAACCCACCTTTTGACAAGGGCATAATTAAAGCATAACAGGAGCCAAAGCAACGCCCCAAAAACGTACTGAACGTTCTGTCCCCAAACCCCAACCAGCACTCAGCCAAGGCGATGCGGATCGAGACAAGGCAAGGCAAGGCATGGCAGGTCAGGGCAAGGAGAGGTGAGTCGTGGTGCACATAAAAGCGAAACCCACTACATGGGGTGAAAACAGGTTGTTACTTCCTTGCAAACAAGGTTCCGTTACCGTTATGCCGTTATGTATGCATGTCTATGTGTGTATGTGTGTGCGCGCCTGTAGCTGGCGTATAAAAGAAAAGCACGTTATTGCCAATTTAACTTACATTGTGCATGTGTCTTTAAACAAAGATTTATGTACCCACTTGCATGCATACTCATAGCTACCCAAGTAACCGCCATATTAATACATATGTACGGCTGAGTGTGTGCGGGTGTGTGTGTGTGTGTGTTGTATGTTGTTAGGTGTGTGGGCGCGGGTCAGGTGTGCGCGTAATAACTTGCTATAGATGTGTGCAAGGATGGGCTCTACGTGCCGAGTTGCCACTTAAATCAGCATAATGATATGCACTTATTGTTGTGGCAAATTTGTTAACGGAAATGCTGCGAGAAACCGCAGCGAGAGTACATTGAAGACGCACCGCACTCACTACATGCTACACCGCATGTCGATGTCGATTTCTTCATTTGCCTAATACGACTCGACGCCATCATTAATCTAAAATATGGCAAAGACACACGCACACGCACACGCACTCGCACACACAGCGCAAACACAAAACACACACATTTATAAGCAGCAATGTGTGCGTAATTATGCTCAGCCACACGCACACAGAGACACACTCACATACACATTTGCGTAAGCCTTGTTAATCGTGACAAAAGCTTATTGCGGGTTATTTGGGCTACTTGTTTCGCATCCGGCTTCAATGTCGCTGCCGGCAAAAACCAAAATCAACACATACACACATGTACATGTGCATACGCATGTGTTCGTATGTAATACAGTTATATAGGCAAACGGTAGAGATGGATTTTCAGTGTTCAATTGTATGAATGAGTTGAGTTGTTCATTTGAACTGGCTCAGTTACTTTATGACTGATTTGTGATAACAATGTGTATGTTGCTGTTTTAGCAACTATGTTCAAAACCAACTTGTTCTCTTTGCCGAATCTCAATCTGTACCTAAGAATATCAACAACATGTATTATGTTTATTATTATTATAGTGAAAGGGGCACCTCTTAAGAGCCCTATAGATGTAATTTTTTAACGGGTGTGTTGACAAATAGGTAAGCACCTTTCTTTATAAACACAACTGAACGACGTATCAACAGTGTCGTTCATGACTAACTGAACAAGTTCAGTCGTTCAGTTAATTGACCCGCTTAGCTGAACTTAATCTGAACGAAGCGACTCAACTCTAGCGCACATATGTCTGGTCTCACTGGCAGGCTGTCAAGCTAAGCAGAAGCGCGCGTCACTTGCACACACACACATAATAAACATTTTAAACATTATATTCGTGTTTAGCAGCTTCTTGCCATGTTGCTGTTGTTTTTGCGGTTGTTATTGTTGTTGTTGCTTTGTGGCCGTTCGTTTTCAGAAAATTTACGGGCTTTAACGAATAATGGTGCTTGTGGGAAATGAACGTTTTGTGTTCGCTTTTGCTTGTCATCGCATCACACCGTAGTACATTCGCAACGCATTCCACATAACATTCGCCACTTTATCAGCATTTTACTTTAGCCGTTATTACCAGCATCGGCCCACTCTCAGTACATTAGCGCCCACACACACACACACGCACACACACACGCTCGCACGCACAAGCAACATCATCACACACATAAACAAGCAAGCATCTATGAGTTTTGCGACTCTCCAAGGAAATTAAAAAACAACTAAAACAAATTAACTATGTAATGACAAAGTCTTATGTATGTACATATGTATATATATACACACAATGTTACATACACAAACATACTTATGTAGTACACACGTTGTGGTTTCTTGAAACAAGGACGCACCACGCAGCGAGCTAATAACGAATCAAGCATTTGTACAAAATTGAATGTACTACCAACAATGCCGCCCAAATTTGCCTCCCAAAACCTGCCCCTTTCTACGTCTCTGTTAAGTATACGCCATGGATTCGAGCGATTTGCACTTGCAATGGCAAACGCTTTTAATGATGATCGATTTGGGTAAACAATGAAATATCCGCATTCAAATTTTATTGCTGGCAATCAGAGGCGCTTCCTGTGTATACATATGTATGTATGTAAATACGTTGGTATAGAACATATCGAGTACAAGTACATACACATTATCTACTTAAATTGCATTAATCTATCAAAAGTGCCGCCTTTTTGCTGTTTGGCAGCTAATTTTGAGTTCATATTGAATGATTGTTATTGTCATTTTGATCAAATATACACAGGCATACGTGTACTGTTAGGGTGGTAACGTTTTTACATCCGTTCAAAGTTGTTAAAGAAAATTGGTTAAAAATTGAAATGGTGACAAGGGTTAATTCAAATTTCGTCGAAAAACGGTCCGTTTCTGTTTGCATAGTCAATGCAGTGTGACCGAAACTTGAAATCAAGTTATTACACCATTAGACGTTATTGAGTCGAAATTTTCCCTTTCTAGAAATTATTTTACAAACTTTTGCAGCAACAATTTCCGTAAGTTTTCCAAGGCGTTTACCAATTTTATGATGGGGTACTTTTTCGAAAAGTGTTTTAATGCAGCTCTGAGCGAAATTGCTAAACATAGAAGTAGTATTTTTAGTCTTGACGCGGTACGGTCACACTAGCGGACGTTTGTAAACAAATTGAAGAGTGTTGCCAGACAGCCAAATATGGTTATGCTGCTTATAACACAAATTCCTCAAATATTCAACAAAAACAAAGCGTTTTTATTGTGTTAGTGCTGAGTAAATGTGCAATAATTAGCTACAAGCTACTTAGAAGCAACTCCTTGTTCTGTCCGCCAGTTGGTAAAACAAAATCAACCAGAGCAGCAGCCGCCACAGGCATTCCAATGCACTTTCTCCAAATGGTGTAAAACCTGTCATGCGGCTTTTTTGACATCTATTCGATATCAATAGAAAAATACAGGCCAAAAACGTAGTGGTTGTTGGCGCGGCTGTGTCGTTAGCAGACTACTAAGCACCTGCGTGCTGTTTGAACAACAGCAACAACAAGTTGATTGCCGTCTTTTGCCGTTTTATTGGCCTGCCCCGACGCGACAATGGAGCAGCGACAGTCACATCTTGCCTCTTGACTCTTGAATACGTTTCGATTCTCTGCTCTCGCACAACAAAAACAACGCAAAAAGAATTTGTAATTTGCATAAAGCTGCTATATGCATAACTCTAGCTGAGCATGTTTGTCAAATTGAGTCATATCATTGCCAAACGCAACGGAATTTTGTACTAAACTGTAAGTCTCGGATTGTCTTCTAAAATTGTTATAATGCTACTTTCACATTAGCCAACATATGCATACAATTTACAGCTATTAACCATATAATATATATAGTACCTAATACTACATAAGAACATGACTTCAATTGAGGAGAAAGTGCACAGCATATTAAATGCCAAAGATCTGGGCGACATAACAACAGAACTATGTGATTTCTCGCTCAAAGAGCAGAATGCAACGGCTGAGGCGCAAGGTGTGCAGCCATCATCCGCATCAGACTTTGTGCCCAAAGTCGGCCAGACGATAAACTACATTGTGGCCTGTGTGCTGTTCAATGAGCAAGACGAGCTGCTAATGATCGAAGAGGCCAAGGCGAGCTGTGCTGGTAAGTGGCAATTGCAATAGTTTTCAACTGTCTAAACATGTTTCATCTTTTCAGGAAAATGGTACCTGCCCGCGGGTCGCATGGAACGCGGTGAATCCATCACTGAGGCAGCTGCACGAGAACTATTTGAAGAGACGGGTCTCAATGCTGAAATGACTACGCTGCTGGCCGTGGAATCAGCTGGGGGCTCCTGGTTTCGCTTTGTGCTGACGGGGCACATTACAGGCGGTCGTCTAAAGACGCCAGCCGATGCGGATGCCGAATCCATACAAGCCCTATGGTTACGCAATCCCAATGAAGTGCCGCTGCGTGCCAACGATATACTGAACATCATTGACATTGGACGCGCCTACCATCAGAGGCAAAAGTCAAACAACGGGGAGATTCCAAGACAGCACATGTGGCATAGCAATGTCCTGCCCACACGTTATCCGCACAAACGAAACTATCTACGAGTGCTCGCAGTGGTACGAAAACGTGCCACAAACTCAATGAACATACTCATCAGCGAAAAGAACGCGCATCACTTTCCTACAGTAGAGATTCATCCAAATCGCAGTCTGCATTCAACGTTGCGCAAATTTATGATTGAGATTTTTGGTGCAGAGCTGCCACAACATCGACCACATGGCCTGCTCAGCGTAGAGCATGCCACGTCTAGCACGGATAACACTGATGGCATTTGCTTGAATCTGCTGGTTGCCTTTAGACCACCCCTCGAGGAAATCTCGCTTATTGGCAAATGCATTTGGCAGGAGCTTAGCCCGCCGTTGGACGAGACGCTGGCACGCATATTGAGTAGCAAAAACTCGTCCATACCACTCAACGTGATACGCTAAATGTTTATTCTAGTTATAGCATAATCTCTTTTAATGGTGCAAGCTTATATACCCCATAACTAGAATATAATGAAAATGGGCACTTATTGCATGGTGCCTGTGCAACTTCGAATGCATAAACGTATATTCTACTTATTTATATACGAGTATATCTATGTTGGCTTAGACTTAATTTTCTAATTAAAAGCCCGTGGAACATACTGTATAAGTTATGTTTTCTATTCCTTGAGAATTGTTGTTTTTGTACTTATCCATATACTAGGTAGCCTTTGACTTGACATGATTGCGGCTAACAAGCCAAGAAAACACAATATTTCCTTAATTCAGTAAAGCAATTTCATATTTAAATTACCTTGAGTATACTCTTGAAGAATCAGTATGGAACCGATGAATTCAGTACCAGCCAAATAAATAGTTTTTTGTGGTTGTTTTTAACACATTTCTTTAATTTTGAATATACAACATATTACATATTTATAATACAATAACGATGTTAAATACTTTACACGGAAATTTTTACACGCAATAGACAATATAAAACTGCACACACGGATTATGTATCCTTTGTCTGTATCTGGATCTGACACAAAGCCAGGTCAAGGATTATCAACTATTGAATCAGTTGACTAGGTCAAAGTAGACATCCACTAAGCACTAATCTTTTCTAAGTCCAAATCCTATTGAACAAATCCATAAAGGAGTCATAGATCATGAATGTAAGCCCCACATCCAGGCACACACGTCCCAGACGTGGCAATGTGCCCTTGTAGAAGGCGCCCAAGCCCTCGTTTTTTAGAATTTGCAGTGCGCAATCCGCCGTGTTCTTGTACCTGGCTGCCTCCAGGCCCTGCATACGCGTCTTTATCACATCAACTGGCGTATTGCATAAAACTGAGGTACCACCGGCAATGGCACCGAATAAGCCTACCAACAGCTTGGGCACCGGCTTGTGTTGATCACCACCCTGCAACGAGAATTTGTACAAAAATATAATACAATAAAAGTACAAAGTAAACTAAAAAAAACTTTTGTTAAAACGTAATTTAAGCAAACGAATTACATTTAAATAGCAATTAAGAGATCAGTTCCACTGGGTAATTAGGGTAAGGTAAGGCTAAGTCCTAGAAGAGAGAACCTTAAAACGTTTATCAAGGTTCTTACCAACACATAATAAAAGATAAAGATAACAACTCTGATTCTAGTTTGTTTCCTGCAGGCGGCCGTAGGCGTGCAAAAAAATTTCATATAAAATTTGTGACTTTACCTAAATAAAAAGCTTTACAGATCCTGGTCAATATTCGTCAGAAGTTACCTTGTATGAATCCTTCAGTGACTCGATAACAAAGAATCGTATTGCTTGGTTAGAACCCTGCTTAATTACGGTTGGTGTTAATCCCTTGTAGATGCCACCAATGCCTTCCGTTTTGATAATCTGTCCGACGCCATGTACAAAACCTTTAAACTTGGGACTCGCGCTGCGCTGATCGTTTATAAACTTGACCTTAATGGTTTCCATGGGTGTGACAGCAATGATGGCCTCACAGACGCCAGCGCCTAGACCACAGAGCAGCTTATTGGAGTTGCTTAATTGACCAGAAGAGCCGACAGCCTTGGAGCGCAGAAATTCAAAAGACCCAAATCTGCAAGAATTAAGTTAGATGACCTCATCTAAAGGACTGAAGTGGAACTTACCTGGCTGCCGACTTGGGTATGCTCCCATAAATGAGCACACTGAGACCTCGATATAGACCAAGAAATCCCTTCTCCTCTACCGTTTTCTTAACACAGTCAACAATACCATTATAGCGCTTATTGACACCCTTTTCGTCCAGCTGCAGCTGCGTCTTTACGAATTCTGTGGGATATGTTATGCAGACCTCAATGCCGCCCGTAATGCCACCGGCTACAACGCCTTTGAGTCCATTGGAGTCGCCACTTGGTGCTGCAGCTCCACTGGTGCACATCCATGGACGACTGCTGTAGGGGCTGACAAACGCAGCCAGACACTGGCGTTGAATCGAGAACTGTGGGCATGATTTTAAACTTTTATATGAATACTTTGCAAGATTCCGGCGATCCATAATCTGTTGCGTATAGCTTTTTCAAAATATTAAATATCTAATCTAATCTGTACACAATCAATTTTTTAATTGTTAAGAAACTAATTTTAGACCTTCAAAAAGGATTGGGATATTTTTGTCAAAATAGACAAGTTGTGTGTGGATGTGTAGGTAAAAATACATTTTAAAGAACATTTATATGTAGGAGTTTATTTGCTAGGAAATGTGTCTACATATATTTATGAATGTACATTTTCCTACTTTATTTCTGTTTTATTTTATGGTTGATATATAACATCCATAATATCTATTATTTTATCGCACATTGTTCAACCTGAAATCAGATTTTAAAGATATACATAGTAAGTATAAACATAACATTTTAGAACCGAACTCATTTATTCGTATACTTTCTGATCATTGGACTTTATTCAATTGATTGACAATATCCAGATCCAAGATCATATGATTATATACACGCGGAATCCGCTACAACATTTGGTACAAATCGAACATCTAGTATACATATATATGTGATAGCTGCCATGGGAACAATCGGTCCGTTTGTGGGTGACATTGGTGTAAGGCTATATATCTTCGGCACGGCAAAAAATAACCTTTTTACTCCTTGTACCCATAAAATAGGTAAAAATGGGGTACTAAATGTGTGCAAATGTATGTAACAGGCAGGAGACATCTCCGACCCTATACAGTATATATATTCTTGATCAGTGTCAAAAGAGATTTGTCCATGCCCGTCTGTCTGTCCGTCTGTCCGGACGAACGCGTCGATCACAGCAACTTTAAGAGTTAGAGACACTAAATTTGGAATGCAGGTTCCTGTATAGCTGTAATATTTTGGTCACTCTTCATCTACTGTCGAAACTTCAAGTCGATCGGATAATAAACACGGAAGTTATTTACGAAAGAATATTCAGTACTGCAGCGCGGGGGGGAAGAAGCAGCACAGCATCGCTTGCGCTGTCTCTTGTGCCGCTTGTGTGTGTTAGAGCTGCACTTTCTAGTTCAATTCACTGATTTAGTTCAGTAGTTCATTTTTCACTGAACGAACTAATCTTACATTTGTGTCATTGAATCCCATTGTCGTTCATTCTAGTCATTCGAGTCATTTAAGTCCCATTCTCGTTCATATAGGTCATTTGAGTCAAATTATCGTTCAACTGATTTGAATCCCAGGACATCGGGTATCAAGTTCTATAACTATGTTAATCTCCTTTTCCTTGACCGAAGTACGTCCTCAAATTCGGAAGTACATGCATATTATAATAAAAAATGATTATAGTGTGTAAAATAATTTCTTGTCTATATGATTTTTTTATGTAATAATTAATTTCTTTACTCCTGTGGCTTATTTCATTTAAAGGATTATAAGTAGTGGTTTTGTTTAACAATATTTCTATCTTCCATGGATGTATTTCTTCTACTGTAATTGTTACGTTATTTATTTGTATGCCACATTGGTTAACTTGAATTATTTGGTTACCTGTAACTGAAAATGGTGAGTTTATGCAATTGGAGAATATTTGTGCTTTTTTTCTTGAGTGGTTTAAATAAATATGTTTAATAGTATAATAATAATTTTGGTTAATAATTATTGGATTTGATATTTATTTAATATTATTTTTATTATTATTTATAGGTTTAAGATGTATAAATGTGCGAAAATATTATTTTTTAGGATCATTTAAATTATTTTTATTTTCTTTATGCTTATAATTCCCAGATGGTTTTAGCATGTATATGATGAAGTGCCAGATGTTTGCCCTACATTCTTTGAAAATTGTGTTTTTTTGTGTGTTTTAAATAAATGTGTTTAATAGTATTCTCCCCTAATAATAATGTTGGTTAATAATTATTTGATTTTATATTTATTTAATATCATTTTATTATTATTTATTAATTTTTAGGGTCATTGAAATTATTTATATTTTCTTTATGCTTATAATTCCCAAATGGTTTTAGCATGTATATGATGAAGTGCCAGACGTTTGGCGTGCATTTTTGAAAATTGTGTTTTTTTTAATGTTTAAATAAATAATTTGAATGTACAAAACAGGTTTATCTAATATTTAAATTGTAATAACTAATTCTGTACTTTGTTAACGCAAAAATTGCATTATATTCTTATTCATTTTCTTATTTAAGTTTATATTTGTATTTAATTATTTCAATTTCTTATGATCTAAGAGATTTTATTAAAAGTACATTTGTATGCATATATACATATGTATAATATAAAAACATATACATATGTATAATATAATATATATATATGTACGTATATCCATCTTCAGAAACTATAAAATGGTTCCACACATCAGAGCGTTTCACAATCAATGCAATCAGTGCAATTAAAAACAAACAAAACCGCACTCTAATTGTTTTGTATCGTCGATTAATCGACAATCGAAATCGAAAGTGTGACGAACAATTCGAACGAAAAAATCTAATGAACGACTGAACGAGTTTGGGATTCAAACAGTTGAACTAGAATGGGACTCAAATGACTAGAATGAACGATAAGCAACTGAACGAGAATGGGACTCAAATGACTCGACTGACTAGAATGAACGACAATCAGGGACTTAGTTCAGTCGTTCAGTTTGAAGATTAGTTCAATCGAACTAAGTCTGAACGATTCGGTACAACTTTAGTGTGTGTATGTGTAAGTGTACTAAGATGCGATCGGAAATTCTTGACCTGGATAGAGGGAGATTTGTAGTCGGGTATACTCGACTATATCATTCTTTCTTGTTTATTTCACATTTCTCAAAATCGATGTATGCTTATTATTATTAGCCATTAAAACAGTTGAAAAGCACGATTGTAAAACTTAGCGACAGTCTTATCTATTTCCCAATTTCTTTGAACACATCCATTAGAGAGTCGTAGACCATGAATGTAATAGCCACATCCAGGCACACGCGTCCCAGACGTGGCAATGTGCCCTTATAAAAGGCTCGGAATCCCTCGTTTCGTAGAATTTTCATTGCGGATCCCATCGTGTTTTTGTACTTGGCTGCCTCCAATCCCTGCATGCGCGTCTTGATCACATCCATCGGCATACTGCGAAAAACTGAAGCAGCACCGGCAATGGCACCGAACCCCCCACAATCAACTTCGGCACCGGCTTATGTTGATCACCGCCCTGCAACGAGACATTATACAAAATAGTGCTAATCTTGCATTAAGGAAAACTTTTGTAAGTAAACAATAAAATTCGATCCTATTAAAGATTTGATTTGAAGGACCCTGGTCAATATAGCTTGAGTTACCTTGTATAAATCTTTTAGTGACTCCACAACAAAGAATCGTATTGCTTGGTTAGAACCCTGCTTCAAAATGGTTGGTGTTAAGCCTTTGTAGATGCCACTAATGCCCTCATCTTTGATAATCTGTCCGATGCCATGCGCAAAACCTTTAAACCTGGGATTAGCTCTGCGCCGATCGTTCATAAACTTGACTTTAATGGTTTCCATGGGTGTGACAGCCACGATAGCCTCACTGACGCCCGCGCCTAAGCCACAAAACATTTTGTTCGATGGGCTCAACTGACCAGAGGAGTCCACCGACTTGCCGCGCATAAATTCAAAGGCACCAAATCTGCAAGTATTAAAATGGAATAATAAAAGGTCATCAAAAGGACTCGAGGCCAGTAGAACTGACCTGATTGCCGATTTGGGTATGCCGCCATAAATGAGCACGTTGAGTCCACGATATAGACCAAGGACTCCGCTCTGCTGCACCGTTTTCTTAACACAGTCCTTAATACCATTGTAGCGCCTATTGCCACCCTGCTCGTCCAGCTGCAGGTTCGTTTTGATGTATTCAAGGGGATATATTATGCAGGCCTGAATGCCGCCCGTAATGCCACCGGCTACGATGCCGTTGAGTCCCTTGGAGTCGCTCCTTGGCGCTACAGGGCCACTGTTGTTTCTCCATGGACGCCTTCCGAAGGGGTTGGCAAGTACATGTAAGCACTGGCGATCCGTTACGAGCTGTGGACGTGGTTGTAATTATTTATATAAATACTCTGCAGGATTTCAAAGATCCATGTTTACCGGGTCACTTTTGTTAAAATGTGTAACTTTTTAAATTAACTAAACATATACTCATAATTTATTCCAACATTGTTTTATAAACTAACTTTATATATCCAAAACTATTGGGAATTTCTTGTCAAAATAGGCAAGTTGTGTGCCTGTGGATGTGTAGGTAAAAAATAAATATTTTAAAGAAATGTTATATGTATGAGTACTACGATTTATTTGATTGGAAACAAACACGTACATCGTTTATGCATACATCGTACATCGTGTTGCATTTTTTATTCTTGTTGTTAATTTTAAAACACGATTATTTTAAATTCACATCCCCCAATGAGGAGGGATTATAAGCATATGTATACCTATGGTCTAAATGCTATTTAGATTGAGCATTAAAGCCTAGTCTTAACACATGCATACATAAGTAAGCAGTGTGCCAGGCGCCGTATTTGTGACGTAGCAGCGAGTCCTAGAACGTTGGTTTTCTTTTAAGCAGAATGGTCAATTTTTACTCCCTGTACCCATAAAATGGGTAAAAAGGGGTATTGGATTTGTGCAAAAGTATGTAACAGGCAGAAGGAGACATCTCCGACCCTATAAAGTATATATATTCTTGATCAGTATCAAAAGAGATTTCGATTTGGCCATGTCCGTCTGTCTGTCCGTCTGTCCGTCTGTCTGTCTGTCCGGATGAACGCGTCGATCTCAGCAACTATAATAGCTAGAGACACCAAATTTGGAATGTAGGTTCCTGTATAGCATACGCAGATCAAGTTTGTTTCATATTTCAGATATCTCCCCGTTCCCCGCAAATCGGCTAAAACCGTTTTACAGTAACAATTTTCAAGATATAGCTTTAAGATTTGGCATGTACAAAACTTTAGTCTCTCTAATCTACTGTCCAAATTTCAAGTCGATCGGATAATAAACACGGAAGTTATTCACGAAAGAAGATTCAGTAATGCAGCGAGAGGGGAAGAAGCACAGCCACTTTTGCCGCCTGTGTGCGTGCGTCTTGTGTATGTGTGTGTGTATGGGTAAGTGGACTTAGATGTGATTGGATGTTTTAGACCTGGTAGGGGAGTTCGTAGTCGGATATACTCGACTATAGCATTCTTACTTGTTTATATAGTTGATTGCTCTTCTCACATTTTTCTTGCAACAAAAACCAAAAACCAAGAAGTAAGAATGCTCTAGTCGAGTATATCCGACTACGAAACTCCCTCACCCAGGTCTAAAACTTCCAATCACATCTTCGTCCACTTACACATCCACACACACATACACAAAGCCGCACACACACGAGCCATTGCGTAAGCGAGGCATTTTAATTGACGGATGTGCTTCTTCTTCCCCCGCTATGCAGCACTGAATCTTCTATCGTGAATAACTTCCTTATTTATTATCCAATCAAGTTGTAAGTTGTACAGTAGATTAAAAGTGACCATATTATACATGCCAAATACCAAAGCTATATTTTTAAAATTGTAGGTATAAAAAGTTTTTATCGAATTGTTGCTGAACGGGGGAGATATCCGAAATTCGGAACAAACTTGATCTCTAGCTCTTATAGTTGCTGAGATCGACGCGTTCATACAGACGGATAAACGGACAAACGGCCAGATGGACAGACGGACATTTCACAACCCCAATATACTATTTTTCCCTTCGGGAACAGAGTATAAATACCACCAATTAAAAACAAACCAGATATTGTTATTGAAAAAATAACGAAGCAATACTCAATACCGTATCACCAAAACGTGAAAACAAATCGACGAAATTTTTGCTTGTGATGCGCCTTCTGTATGAATTTATATTCTTTGCGGATACCCAACAGATACTGCTCAGCTATGGGGTTCACCCAGGGATTCTCCTCAATTTTCATCACAGGTGGCAGTGCAAACGCGCCAAATCGCCTGCCTCACGTGGCAGCTCCAGCAGATCGTTGTCTCGGAGACCTAGAATTTCAGAATCTTCAGCTGGCCCAACTCCTCAAGTATATACTCAAAATCGTTATCACCCAGATACAAACGTGCAGAGTTTCCATGCCAAAAAAGTTACCTGGCAGCACCCGCTCATTAGGATTGTAACACGGTTCGAGCTCTTCCAGAAATGGGAATATGCCAATTTCTCGAGGCAAAATTACCCAGCCTCTTAATGGACACATTCAGAATGCGCAGAGGACAGCGAGACGGGCAGTTCGGCCAGATGGTTATTTGAGAGGTTCAGTATTTCCAAGTTCAGCAGGTTAGCATGCCGGGATTAATGATGCTGATCTTGTTGTGTGAAAGTGCTTATATGTTTGATATTGGGCACATTGAAGAGCCCTGACAGCACCTCAAAGGATACCAGGCCCTTGCCGACGAGGTCCGATTAGCGATTTTGCTTCTTGTTCTCCTCATCTAAACCCTTCTTCCCAAAATGGCGTTGACGTTATTTTCGTGGTTAGGACCCCATATGTTCAATGTTCATATTGATATTTTATATATATTTTTTCGTATCTGTGTCTGATAATTATTAATTGACAACAATTGACAAAGTAAAAGATGCACGATGTCCCTAAGGGATAGTATTATCTATTTCCAAATTTTATTGAACACATCCATGAAGGAGTCGTAGATCATGAATGTAATAGCCACATCCAGGCACACACGTCCCAGACGTGGCAATGTGCCCTTGTAGAAGGCGGCTATTCCCTCGTGTCGTAGAATCTTCATTGCACAATCCGCCGTGTTCTTGTATTTGGCCGCCTCCAGTCCCTGCATGCGCGTCTTGACCACGTCTAATGGCGTGTTGCCAAGGACTGAGGCAGCACCGGCAATGGCACCGAACATGCCTACCATCATCTTGGGCACCGGCTTGTGTCGATCACCACCCTGCAACAAGTATTTTCATAGAATAGAATACAATTAAAGTACAAATTAAATTCCAAGAACTTTGGATAAAACGTTAATTTATTTAGTCACGATCAAGCGAGCAAATGATATGCAAATAAGGAGATTAGTGAAGTCTATGAATAAGAGACAGACTGGTAAAATTTAATCAAAAAATAAAAATCTTTTATCTTTTGCTAAAGAAGCAATGCGAACCAGATCCAGATCGATGATCAATAATATATATTCTTTACAGGTTCGAAAATGCCTCCTGCCTTTACTTACATTTTTACAGCTGTAGTATCGCCTTTTCCCCATTTTATGGGTACAGGGCGTACGATTTTAGAAAAATAACAAAACTAGATTCCAAATTAATCTCAATATCCAACATAATCCTTGGAAGACCTTTACAAATAACAAATAACATAAAATGCAGATTGTTTTCAAAAAATTTGATTTGAAAGATCCTGGTCAACATAGCTTGAGTTACCTTGTATAAGTCCTTTAGTGTCTCCATAATAAAGAATCGTATTGCCTGGTTAGTACCCTGCTTCATAATGGTTGGTGTTACACCCTTGTAGATACCACCAATGCCCTCCGTTTTAATAATATATCCGACGCCATGCACAAAACCTTTAAACTTGGGACTCGCGCTGCGCTGATCGTTGATGAACTTGACCTTGATGGTTTCCATGGGGGTGACAGCCACGATGGCCTCACAGACGCCAGCGCCTAGACCACAGAGCAGGTTGTTATAGTTGGTCAACTGACCAGAAGACCCCACAGCCTTGGAGCGCAGAAATTCAAAGGCACCAAACCTGCAAGAATTGAGTTAGATGAGATGATCAAAAGAACTGAGGTAAGTGGAACTTACCTGGCTGCCATCTTGGGTATGCTGCCATAAAGGAGCACACTGAGACCCCGATATAGACCAAGAAATCCCTTCTCCTCTACCGTTTTCTTAACACAGTCCACAATACCATTATAGCGCTTATTGACACCCTTTTCGTCCAGCTGCAGTTG
The DNA here is from genome assembly GCA_035043065.1 of Hirtodrosophila confusa. Taxonomy (NCBI): domain Eukaryota; kingdom Metazoa; phylum Arthropoda; class Insecta; order Diptera; family Drosophilidae; genus Hirtodrosophila; species Hirtodrosophila confusa. The sequence continues at coordinate 333,023 of JAWNNI010000174.1, read as the reverse complement.
CGTCTTTACGAATTCTGTGGGATACGTTATGCAGATCTCAATGCCACCTGTAATGCCACCGGCAACGACCCCCTTGAGTCCCTTGGAACCACCACTTGGCGCTGCGGCGCTCAATGTGTCATCCAAGGCCGATTCCTGTAGGGGCTGGCAAACGTATCTAAGCTGTGACGATCCCCTACCAGTTGTGCACGCGATTTTCTGAATAGATACTCGCCCAGAATTCTATAATCCATGATGTGGCCCGAAAAGTTGGTAAACTAATCTGCAAGCCTTTGAATGTGTAATCTACTATTATACACAATTAATTTTCAACATCAAAAAAATAAATAAATTTAGATATCCAAAATTAGTAGCAGTTTGCTGACAAACATAAAAGTTATGTGTGTAGGTAAAATTCATTTTAAGAAAAATCCAAATATACGAGTAATTCGATTTATTTGTTTTAAAACACATATACAACTTTATGCTTAACATTTTTCGAGAAACCAAAAACAATTTTCCAACTTATGCAACTTGTTAAGTGCATAAAATCAAAAGATCAGAGATGATATACTATATATATATGGGTGTATGGGTATGAATTTTCCAATTCGAAAACACGCGTCGAAATATTTTCTGTAAAGAGCTTAGAAAATTTGTTTCATTTTCGCCCACAAAACCTTGTCGCCTATTTATCACCACCAATAAATTTCTCCTATTTTTTTAAAATAGTATCATATTTATTTAAAAAAATGGTCACTGCCATGAGACAACGTAAGTCACATATATGGATCGTTAATTGGAAAAAAATAGAGGATGAATACAAAAAAAATAAAGGTGACAAATAAAGATCATTTATATGGGGAACCTTAGCTCTTCATAAATATATGAATGACTTCGAAGAGTCATCCATTATCAAGGTATCGAAGATCCCCATTCATTTCCTTTGTCTTTTGCGTCATTCATGATAACCAGGTTCCAAGTGCATTGGTAATTGATTGATTTCAGGAATCTTATATGGAAAATAAGTTAAAGTAATAAGTTAATAGGTTTAAATAAACAAAACATTTTCATGCAGCAGTCACAACAGTCTTTGTGGGTAGAATTTTCCAACATAGCTTCCTAAAGCTCACTTTCGCCATAAAAGGAAATGGTCAGCCTGGGCCGCAATCCAGGCAACAGCCTAAAGTAAATTTCCGACAATCAAGTCAAGAAATAAATATATTCAGACCTTTTCCCTTTTCCAATTTCAATCAAATTATGTGGAATTAAAATTGTTAGGTGTTCTAAATTCTGGAAAAGGATTAAATATCCGATTTGAAAAGAAATGAAAATTCGATTATACACGTACCTCAATAACGGAACAAATGTTGCTTTTTTATGCAGTTTATTTACTTTGCAAATAAATTTCCTATTTTAGTTGCTTTTGGAGCAATCTTTAAGAAGAGGACAGGCCATTCCACAGTTACCGTATATTTCCCAAGGATCAACATTAAACCCCTAAAAACAGCACAATAAACACATTATTATCGATTTTTGTTTGTTTCTTTAACACATTTCTCAGATTTTCAAAATAGAATACATTGACTATATACAATTCGATGCTAAATGCTTTACACGGAAATTCATATACGCAATAGACGTAATCTTAAAATGCTCACATGGAATATGTATCTATGTCTCGATCTGTATCTGTGTATCAATATTTTCGTATCAAGTATTATCAACTATTGCAACAGTTGACTAGGTCAAATAAGGTCAAAGTAACATGCACGACGGTAACTAACACTAAGCGATTATCTTATCTAAACCCAAACTTTGTTGAACAAATCCATAAAGGAGTCGTAGATCATGAATGTAATGGCCACATCCAGGCACACTCGCCCCAGACGAGGCACTGTGCCCTTATAAAAGGCGCCTACTCCCTCGTTTCGTAGAATCTTCATTGCACAATCCGCGGTGTTCTTGTACTTAGCCGCCTCCAGTCCCTGCATGCGCGTCTTGACCACGTCTAATGGCGTGTTACCAAAGACTGAGGCAGCACCGGCAATGGCACCGAATACGCCCACCATCAACTTGGGGACCGGCTTGTTTTGATCACCACCCTATAAAGAAACGAATCAAATATTAATACAGACACAAGCAAGAGAGCAGTCCACGAGGGAATCTGACAATGCTAAGGCAGTTAGGTCTCGGAAGAGGAGCCTTAAAACTGAAACCCTCTAAAAGATGATTTAAGATAGCGAAATTTCAAAAAAGATTTAAATTCCAAGGGAAGTACTACAATAGGTGAGTAAGGAATTAAATTCCAAAAAGTTCACATTAATTTTATAGATTGAAATGTTTAAAACTTAAATGTCACATCAATTTAGAAAATTTGGATCTTTTAAATCTAAGCAAGTTATTTTCTTTCGTAAATAAATAAGTAAAAGTTGTAAAAAATGTGAGGAAAGTGTAGCCACAAAAATTCATTAAATCTTAGATACCAAATCAATTTAAAAAGCCAAAAATTTACTGAACAAGAATCGGAAGCTTTTTGGCGAAGGTCCAAACTAACTATACGAAAAGAAAGAATGTTAGAAAAAAATGTTATCCCAAAGAGTGAACAAACAATGACTTCAACGACATTATCCATGAAATAACTTTGATGAAGATTAAGGGCTTCATAAAAAATAACCTTAAGACCTTAGTACGTCGAATTAATTTGAAAGAACTTTGTCATTATTGTAAAATTTACCTTGTATAAATCCTTCAGTGATTCGATGACAAAGAATCGTATTGCTTGGTTAGAGCCCTGCTTCATAATGGTTGGTGTTAAACCCTTGTAGATGCCACCAATGCCTTCCGATTTAACAATCTGACCTACACCATGCGCAAAACCCTTAAACTTGGGATTCGCGCTGCGCTGATCGTTGATAAACTTGACCTTGATGGTTTCCATGGGGGTGACAGCGACGATGGCCTCACAGACGCCAGCGCCTAGACCACAGAGCAGCTTGCCGGATGTGCTCAACTGGCCAGAGGAGTCGACCGCCTTGGCACGCATAAATTCAAAGGCACCAAATCTGCATGTATTGAGTTACATAACTGAGAACATCAAATGAACTGAGGTAAGTGGAATTTACCTGGCTGCCGACTTAGGTATGCTGCCATAAAGCAGCACGCTGAGACCACGATATAGACCAAAGAATCCGCGCTGCTGTACCGTTTTCTTCACACAATCGGCGATACCATTATAGCGCTTATTGGCACCTTTTTCGTCCAATTGCAGCTGTGTCTTTACGTATTCTGTGGGATATGTAATGCAGATCTCAATGCCGCCTGTAATTCCACCGGCTACAATGCCCTTTAGTCCCTTGGAGCCACCACTTGGCGCTGCGGCGCCACTGGTGCTCATCCATGGACGACTTCTGTAGGGACTGGCAAACGCAGCAAGACATTGGCGATCCATTACGAACTGTGGACATGGTATTATTTATTTATATGAATACTTGATATCGGACCCATTATGTTTATGGCCCATTTTGTAAATTAACTGTATCATTTTAAATATATTAATTTCTATGTAATCTACTACGGTACACAATTAAAGTTCCTGTTTTGGATTCTTATTTTAGATATCCAAAAGTAGTGGGAGTTTGTTGTCAAAATAGACATGTTGTGTGGGGGTGGGTTGGTGGGTAAAAATACCTTTTAAAGAAACTTTATATATGCTTCGATTTATTTGTTTGGAAATACATATGTACAACGTCTATGCAGAACATTTTTTGAGAATGCAAACTCTTGTTTCAAATTATGCAACTTGTTGTGATGTCTGTATGTATGTATACATATGTATGTATGTACATAATTTATTTAACTTTATGAGTTCAAAGTTTGGTTAGGTTTTGTAGCTAATCTATAACAGCTACTTGTTTCGTGAGAATCCAAGATTTTATCGCACAGTTTTCAACTTGAAATCAAAGTTCAAGCAAACTATGTACTACATGTATGCATATACATATGTACATATGTATGTAAGTACATACAGAAGGTTTCAAAACCAAACTAATTCATCTGTATAATTGTTTGTCATTGAACATTAGAACGTCTTCAACTGATTGCGATTACTTTTACGATCGTATGATAGTGTCGTATTTTACAGTTTCGATTAACTTATGAAAGAGCTACAGTTCAATATATTCTCTTTGCGCTCTTTCCACTTGACAATTGTTTTGCTTAAAATGATTATATAAGTTTGGCATGAACCTAATAAATTATGAATGGATCAGATACCATAATTCATATGTACTTGGGAATTATTTGAAATACACACAACATATTAACAAAGTCAAACACTTATGATAAAGATAAACAGGGCTTCTGATAACTTTTCGCTGGAAGTGTACACACACATGCACTCGTATACACGCACGCATGCACACACATACACACAGTATTCTTCAAATTGGAATACTGCTGCTGCACTGTAATGGGGTAACTAATTGTAAGCACTGCATTTATGATAAGCTGATGTAATTCTGAGCCTGGAACTTGAACTAAACTTACATAATTACAGTTAATTAAATGTAAAATAAGAGCACTTTTGCTGGATTCTTTGGCTGTTTGATGAGCTGATTGGAATGCGACTACGACGCGATCGCGGCTAGGGCAGCGACTCAACTGGCTTCATGCTATGGAAAAATATTCCAATTTCCAATCGCAGAGAAAGCGAACAAATTCAAATAGGCAGCACATTTGTAAACAAGTAGAAACCAACCAACTGCTACTCGCTCAAGATCAAGCAAGAGAGCGTGAGCGATAGCGTGAGCAAGGGGGAGAACATGTTTCGGCAAAGAGAAAAGTAACGGCGATGGCGTGATACTGGATTTTTTACGACGACGCGGCATAAAAAATACACATATAGAAAATAAGATCTCCGGCTCTTAATCAGCGAAACCCGTTTGCCGCAGCAAAGCTTGCCGAAGCTTTTTAGATGGAAAAGCTCGCACTCGTGTTAAACGCAATCGAAAGGCAAATGGAAATATTAAATAAATATTTCAACTTTTGAAATGTGCTGAGCAGCCCCAAAATAGACAACAGTTTTTTTTCGGAGATTACACAATTCATAGCATACATACACACACAACATGCATAACATACATTTATATATATTTTTTATGTACATACATACATACATACATAGGTAATCAAAACGTTGACTGTCCTAATTTATAATATGATTCACCCACGTCACGCCAATCGAATCGAATAACTGTTATCGTTATATAGCCCGTAATATAAACGTTTTTCATTTACCAACCTATGTACATATGTATGTATGTACTTAATCAACAGCCATGTGGATAACACGGCTGCCCCTACACTAAACTGGAACCGGCAAACTGTGAACGTTAACTAAACCAAATGTTGTAAATTTGCACCGTTACTCTGTAGAGCGCATGCTCCTATTCCAGGCCACCCACACTCATGGACACACACACAAACTCAACATAAGCTGACTATGCTATGGCGAAAACGAAATACACACATACAAACATATGTACGTGCATAAGTACCAACGTCATACAGGAAGTGCGTGGGAGCCCGGCTCTTGTACTATGGGCTGGAATATTTGCAAATATCAGCAATAATTCGCAAAGTGCTTGGCATTCTCATCATCTCGTATTCAAGCTAAGCCATAAACAGAGTATTTCTACGTCCACATGTAAATCGAGATGATATCAAAGAAAGCCGCAAGCAATTGCAAAATTTCGATGGGAATATAAGTAGCATACAACTACAAATAAACTATTCCTATGTTATAATTCTATATCAACTATGAAACCAAGTTAAATATAAAGCGAAATATTATTTTTATTCAAATGCATTTTGAAAATTTTAACATGTCATTTACATGCATTCGTAAGCATGTGTTTATAAATAAACATTAGAATTAAAGTGCAGTTCTTTCCTTTACTGTTAATCAATAACAATATTACTAAACTGGGTATTAGTAATGCAAATGTAGTTTAGACAGTTTATAATTCAGTCATGTTGGCCTAGACTGCCTTATAGACGCGCACGCTCTTCACGCTGCCGATGGTGAGTGTCTATTAGAAAATATATAAAACAGATTCATTTGGGAGTGTACAGATGAAGTGCAAAGTCAATCAACTCACGGTAGTCAGCTCGCCGTCGGTGAACTCGCGCACAATGGTCGAAGGCTTGTCGCCCTTCTGCTCCTGTGTCAGCTTGTTGCCGTCCAGGGTGATGACGCTCTTAACCTTGCGACCGTCGAGGGTCTCCTCGTCGAACTCCTCGCCCAGTTTGAAGCTGATGGCAGAGGTCTTGAATGTCGATGTGGTGGTCAAGGTGTAGGTATCGCCCTCCACGGTAACCTCCACAGTGGGGCTGACGGTGTTGCCCATTTTGCGCAGTACCATGCCAACGCCTGCAAGACAAATTTAAATATATGTTCGCATTAAAAATACAACTTACATAGTATATGCACTTAAATATATATTTATAGATACTTGAGGTGACAAAACATAGATTTGCCACCCAACGATAGTTTTAAATAGTGATAGTTCAAAAAACTAGTTTAAAAAATTAAAATATTTTTATTTCATAATTTGTTAAATGAATATTAAACATCCTCAGGGTTTATTGCAAAGATTTATTATTACAAGACATATATCCAGGCAAAGAAAAAAGAATTAAGTTCTAGAAATCGGTATGATAGTCACGATGATGAAGCCAAACCATCGATAGTTACCAAATGCGCCATCGATGTTTTACCATCTCTACGAAATATATGTATATGTATACATGCACATATATTTAAATCGGTTGAAGATTTGGAAAGCAACTAATTGAATTAGCCAGTCAAAGTTGAAGACCTGCACACAATGCAAATCATATTGTATTTAATTGAAATAATAAAGCTGAATTATGAAGTTCTTGACAAGTCCAACGGAAAGTCATGCTCAAGGTTAAAAATGCGGGCCGGGGTAACCTACAGCCTCCGCACTTATCAATTGGCCAGACTATACTATATAGCAAGCGATCGAGACGGCGATGCAAGTGGCCTTATCGCACTGCATATATACATGTGTACATATGTATATGTATATGTGTGTGTATAAGCAAACAAACATACATATACATCCCCTTAGTGATGACCATCCATCAAGCAGACAAATCAATTATGTTCAATTATGTATTTATGAAAGTTCTAAGTGGACAACCTTTTGGTCAAGTGTTTCTGGTTCAATGAGTTCCCATTGTCTAGTATCTATATTTTTGGGAACTTGTTCAGCTGTGCATATACTAATGAAACCATTTCATTGTACTTTCATTTATATTGCAGACGTGGAATAGATTAGCGGCCCTATCAGAAATATATATAAAATCGCACTATTACGGTTCTGGTTGCTACACAAATAAATAAATAATACTTACTGATAAGGGCAAAGTGCAAGAATCGCAATCGCAGCAAACTGCCAATATCAATTTATCATATGTTTATACTCTATACGTAGTTTTTGTTTTATTATATGTATGTATGTAGTGTGTACGTATGCAAACTATAACTGATAAAAGTGTGCACCCTGAAATTCTATATATGTACATTGTATGTAATTTATTGAAATATATCGCTTTCGAATGCAGATTCATTCGTCTTTTTAATTTACCTTTCAACAGTCCCGATTATACTGAAAGGTCTCAACAGCAGTTTTTAGAGTTATATTTTTATAAGCACATATTTTTGTTAAAATCTAAAACGGTTTCTATCGGAAATCTAAGCCCTCTCAATGTGTCGTACAAGTTAGACCCACTCCATGGTATAAACTGAAAATTGAGACCTCGTTTCTGGGCAAGGAGCAGTAGTTATTCATACGATTCAAACCGCAAAAGACCGCAAATAATAACACAATAATAGACATACACAATGCGGCAATATCGCCTGAATCAAATTTCCAAGTTCCCTGACAATGACTAGAGTCTATAGTCTAGACTGATACTAAAAACATAAAATAGTAGTATTCGATAATGAATCACATATGTATGTATGTACATTTGACGCAACTCACCGTGACTTAACGCGCCCCTTTTGAAGAAATACACACAAACTTGAGTACAGTATAACATTTAAGTTCATACATATACATATGTATATCTATTACTATGGACACAACAATAATTAACAGTTTATGTGCTTGAAAAAAATAAAATAAAAATCCGTAGTTGACCAAAGTACAAACCCGACTTTAATTTGTTTTTAAGTTTATAGCCCCATTACGTTGTCCGATAAGCTTTTATGACTTTTATGCGCTTTGCACCTGAATCGCAAGTTCTTTATAGGCCCGCAGACAAAAGTAGAGCAGCGCCTAGGACTCAACAATTTTCAGCAACCACGTTTTTCGTTCTTTCCATTGATTTTCTTTGCCCCTTTCCTTCTTATACTCTCGTTTCTTCTTTTTTTTGCACATCTGCCAAAAAAATATGCCGGCCGGCTAGCGGCATTTTTTTGTTGCGCTTTCAGCTTCTTTCTCACTGTCTCCCATATCTCTCTCAAAACTTCTACTTACGACACGTGCCAACGTAATCATTATTCTACTTGAAAGGAGGTACTGAAATTCTTGTTATGCACTTACCCAATTCCTTCATGTACTCATCGAAGTTCTCGGACTTGTCCAGTTTGTACTTCTTGTTAATAAAAGATGCCATTTTCACAAAATTGGATTTGGTTCAGCAAGCAACAATCAGACCACTTCGGCAAACTCTACGCAACGCATAAAAGCTCCCAACATACGGCTGCCTTTATATGCGCGATAGGCACTGCCAGATGCGAAAAAAATAAGTCAAAAGCTTCTTTTTGTGTTTTGAGAGCGCGAGAGAGACGAGTACTGGCACTCATTTACTTCAGATGGCACACACATAATGCGATATCGATAGCAGCCCATAAATTTAAAACAAAAAAAGGTGGCGTTGCATGTATTTTTTACAATAATAAAAAAATTACAACATCAACAAAAATAAATAAATATATTAATCACACTTATTGAAATTATTTTCATTGATTTTTCTTTTATATGTATATTTTATTTCCAAATATCAAAACAATTTTTTAAGTTAACTAGAAAAATAGTCTTTCGATTTAATTCTTTGTAACAGAGACCAATAAGATTATAGTGATATTTTAAAATTCTTGTTATAATAGTTGTTTTGTGATTTTTATTATAATAAATAACAACAGGAAAAAGCTCTGATGATAAGGTCGACTTGCCGCACGTTTCTATTAAGCTGTATTCGGTCAAGCCCCTCGCCCCATGTATGATAAATTGCTTGCAGTTTAATTGATTCAAACGCGCCGGCCTTATAACTGACATATGTAGTATATATCACCATCACCGTTCGTGTGCCGTGAGAACTGCAAGTTCAAGTGCCGGGAATCCGCTGCGACCGTTCATTGTAGGTCAGCGGCACCACCCACATTTGCTTTGTGTGGACATCAGCAGCGAGAATTCACAGAAATATGTATATTTATGTACTTTTAAAAATATATAATATATCTGGCTGTTAATACGTATAACTATTGTAGAATAAATACATGCCATATTGCATATTGTACGAATAATATAATCGACCATTATAATCCATAAAAGGCACTCCAGTCGAATGCAATTTTACACAGACTTTGAATGCCACGCAGGCCGTGCCTACCGAATCATTTCGTTGCTTTCTTATCTCATTAATTCAATTAGTGCCTCCACAAGTTTCCATTGCATTCCCGTATCCGTATTTTTTATTTAATAAAGATAATCATTTGTTGCTTGGGGAGAGTGCTGTAGAAAGAACGATGTTCGCAAGCCTGATTGCTGAGTTCATTTGGAAGTCAAAATTCGTCCCTAAACTTTTGAGTTCTTAAGCTCCAATATTCATAGAAATGGGTTTGTTTATCCCTCTAAAACAAATAGACATTTCAATTTTATTTATATATTAAAATAAAATTGTTTTTATTTCTTATAGATATTTGACCTTAAATTTTCCAATTGTGCCTTACCAGCGGACATTAAAATTAGTATAAAACTTTATTTAGTTAATTTGAGATATTCATGCCTTAAATTCATCATTTTAACTTGTACACTTAAAGTGAATTTAATCTGCAGATATTGTCTCTTAAATGCAGCAAGCAACTTATGTATCGTCAAAAGTTAAATTACGATCGGACAATAAACATGAACTAATTCCAGAATATATGTATATTCCAGCGTCTATAGGTACTTGAGACCTAGACTTAAGTAAATGTACATGTTATTTTATTCGAATTCGATTAAAATCTCATGAATTGCGTGTTCTAGCAGTTTTTCAACGGAAGTGTGACCAGCGTTTTGCTATTAGCAGCGGTGATATGCTTTGTCATCCAAGTTCTGAACCATTGTTGGTCATAAAGCAGTGCAATTTGAAATCCAATTTAATTTCAATAGCCAAAAGCTTCACAACGGACATTTTTACTTTTTTGCAGATTTTGTGACGTACCGATATAAATTTCATTTGATGATTATTTCACTGAATCTTCATGTGTTTGTATACAGCCTTAATTTGTGTGTTTTGTGTACATCTCATTTTCAGACTTTTTCTCGTTTTCTCTTAATTAAATAATTTCTCTTATATGTTAGCAGCCTGATAAAGTTAATGCCAACAATATGTATTGATAATGTGGTTGTAGTAGTAATAGGGTATATGACTGATAACAAAACTCAAGTGCCAATCATGCAAGAAAATATGCCGGTTGTGCATTGAGCATTATCTTAAAGCCGGTAAACAAAGTCCTAAAATCAGTAAACATGCCTTGCAAGTTTACAGAATACGCTTTGCTTTGGAGAGAGATGCCAGAGAAAGAGAGAACGAGAGAGGGAGCGAGAAAAAAAGAGAGAGAGGGAGAGTGATCTATTCTGGCATGCCATTTTTTTAAACTCTCCATAAAAAAGCGTAAGTGCTTTAGCGTGCGAAAGCTTTACGGAGAGTAAAAAGCAATACTTGTTTATTTATTATACGAGGGGCGTCATAAAAGAAACTTAACTTAACTAGCCAAAATAACACATAACCAAAAATTCTTCAGTAAATTTTAGTTTGTTGCCATTTTCTATCAGCTGATTGTTATAGAAGTAGTCCAGGTTAATTTTGGTAACATTGGAAAGTAAATATCACTCTTTCAAATATATAAATGGATTATCATGTATCATATCAACCATGTGACCAAATATAAATTTCACACCTTTTTGTGTAGTCTGAAACAACGCATACGGCGAGTAAGAAATTTATCTTTCCTCACGGCAACGCACCGCACACAGGAGCTTAGAAACGTGGCTAACTTGATCGAACTGCTCTGCGAATTGGTTATATTCTCCAGAGAGTATTAAATTACATACCAACCAAATTAAATTGTGTTTTCTTGTCTAGGCCACTTACTTTTTAGCCGCCCCTCTTTTGTAAATATTATCAAGAGCTTTATACAATCAATTCCCTTAAAACAACGGGAGTTGGTGAGTTGTGCGTTAGATCGTATTCGGCGGTCGGAGCGCAAGCAGTGGACTGTGAATCAACATAGGAGCAATACATTTATTTTCAATAAGTAAAACGTTGGCCACGAACAAAAGGAACAAAATAAACAACAAAAATTCAATTCATTATCTATCTACTTATGTATGTATATAAGTATGATGAAATGCTGTTGTCGGACTTGTGCAAATGAGAGGCGTGGACATTTTAATTGTATACCAAGTTATAGTGATCATATAAGTGCTTAGACTAATATCATGATAGCAAGACAAACATAAAGAGCTATCAGAATGCCCTGCGGAACGTTTTTGTAATACCCAAAGACAAGACAGTGCAAGTGGAAAATTTTGAGTTCATATAAATGAAATTTCATCTGATAGCTAAGATTTAGAGAGAAACTACATATAATAATAAAAATGCTAATAATGCCTAAATAATTATATTATCGACAAGCGCGTGTCTGCATCCCTGCCAGGTGCTAATGAAACCAAAGCGCAAAAGTCACCAAATCTAAATCTATCACAACAATATCTCATGTAATGTGCATACGATACGACAAAACGTGGAACTGTTCAATTTGTGATTTTGCTTAGAAATAAACGAGTATACAATATATGTATAGAGAGTATTTCTTATACAAGAATTAAAATAATATAGGGAGATCAAAATGCAGTCATTAAAGGCCGATGAGTTACCAGAGAATCCCGTGGAGCGTGCCAACTGTTTGTCGGAGCTCATGTTCTGGTAAGTCTTCTAAACAAACCCGACGAGTTTGCTATTATTATTATATTCAATGGGTCGTTTAATTTATGTATATATGGTTAGCGCGTCAGAGCACCCAGGGCGGGTATATAGTATGTGCATACATATGTCTACATATGTATACATTAATTTGCGTAAAGTAATTCAAGTTATTCAATTGGTTGTCACTTAAGGCAACTTTAATTTCCCTGTCAACCAAACGTAGCTGTAAGCTAATATAAGGCGATCGGATGGCCAACTCACCATACAAATGTTATTTGAAGTGGCTTAGCTGAAACATTAAAGCAATATGACTTTGCGTAATAAATCATTGAAACGTTGCTAATCTCCTACACATTTGCATTTCATAAAATGTTATCTTTCTAGGTGATATTATCTTATACTATTAGGTTCCTTTGTAAATACACTAAAAATTAGGGAATGCAGTCACCGATTTTAACATACAGACTACATGACAGATTTGAGAAGAAAAGAAGAGTACAGTCTGGAAAGTTTTTTTTACTTGTTAAATTTGCTTATTCGGCGGTAATCAGTGCGCATATAGCCCTACAATCCACCAGGTTCCAAGTTATATACCAAAAAATACCAATTTTTTATCTACCTAACTACTTATGTCTCAGAAGTAACTAGATATGTATTAACAAGATCTCTAAAAATCATATAATAATGAACATAGTTTTAGTTTCGTAACTTCATTATTAGGCACGATAAGCTTATATCTCCATCTATGATTTTCATCTTTCCACTTAAAACCCTTAAGCTTTGCCATGCCCGTCTTGTTCAAGGGTCGCCAGAAGACACTGGAGCAAACCGATCTATATCGGCCGCTTAAAAAGCACAAGTCAGGTGAGTGATACTAGTTATATATACACATATATGTATATGGTCATATTCTTACTCCTATATAATTATCATCAGAAACGCTTGGTGATCGCCTATGCGCGGCCTGGGATGAGGAAGTCACTCAGAGATCATCAAAAAACCTATCTCCTCGCTTGGGACGTGTGGTAACGCGCGTGTTTGGATGGCATCTGTTTTTTACTGGCTTATTGCTGGCCGCTCAAGAGTTTCTAACCAAGTAAATTGCATTTGAAATGAACTCCATAACTATTTGGCTAATTTGTCACTTATTTTAGGGTCACCCAGCCCATTTGTCTGTTTGGTATTATGTCCTACTTTGCAGGTCGTGATACGGATCTAACCAAGGCGCAGCTCTATGCGACAGGTCTTATTGCGGCCTCGGTGCTTACAGTCATTTTTGGGCATCCCTATATGCTCAATTTACTTCATCTGGGCATGAAAATGCGCGTTGCTTTATGCAGTTTGATCTATCGGAAGGCTCTGCGCTTGAGTCGTACTGCTTTGGGAGATACAACAGTCGGTCAAGTGGTGAATCTCCTGTCCAATGATGTCGGGCGCTTCGATAACGTGCTAATCAATGTACATTATTTGTGGTTGGCCCCCCTAGAGTTGATCGTCGTTACTTATTTCATGTTTGCTCAGGTGAGTAATTTTAAGGGGGTGGGATAACTCATTTGGAGTATGCTTTAATGCCTTTTACTGCAGATAGGAATTTCCTCACTCTTTGGAGTCGCTATAATGTTGCTAATTTTGCCCCTTCAAGCCTTCTTGGGTAAGAAGACATCTGTGCTACGTCTGCGTACTGCACTCCGTACGGACGAGCGTGTACGGATGATGAACGAAATAATATCGGGAATCCAAGTGATCAAGATGTACGCCTGGGAAAAGCCATTTGGCAAGCTTGTGGAGCTTACGCGTTGCAAGGAAATGATCTGTATCAAGCAAGTCAACTATATACGTGGCATACTTATGTCCTTCTCCGTGTTTCTCTCGCGCGTATTCACTTTTGCAAGCCTGGTAGGATTTGTGCTACTGGGAAACATCTTGACTGCTGAAAAGGCGTTTTTCATCACTGCCTACTACAACATACTGAGGCGATCGGTAACCATGTTCTTTCCGCAAGGCATCTCGCAATTTGCGGAGCTTCTGGTGTCAATCAGGCGTCTAGAGACCTTTATGCATCGCGAGGAAATTCAGGTCCAAAGAAACTCAAATGAGATTACTTCCTCTAGCCTTGTTCACGATGAAAAAAATGACTCGCTAATCAACAGTTGCAATGGCGATGTGCCAAAAGACAATGAAGAAACTCTCGTTGAATTTAGTCAGTTCCATGCCAAGTGGGACACTAAAGCCACTGATAACACCTTAGAAAATATTAACCTGCAGCTCGGTCGCAGACAGCTGGTGGCTGTCATTGGACCCGTCGGTGCTGGCAAGTCAAGTCTAATACAATCTATTCTGAGCGAGCTGCCTGCTGAGAAAGGCAGCCTAAAAGTCAACGGCAGGTTCTCCTATGCCTCCCAGGAGCCTTGGCTCTTCACTGGAACCGTCCGAGAGAACATTCTCTTTGGATTGACCCTGGACAAACATCGCTACCGCACAGTAGTCAAAAAGTGCGCGCTGGAACGTGACTTTGAGCTGCTTCCTCAGGGAGATAAGACGATAGTTGGCGAGCGTGGAGCTTCGCTCTCTGGCGGACAGAAAGCGCGCATTAGCCTGGCAAGAGCGGTGTATCGTAGGGCGGACATCTACTTGCTGGATGATCCACTAAGTGCCGTGGACACCCACGTGGGTCGTCACTTGTTCGACCAGTGCATGAGGGGTTATCTTAGAAGTGAGTTAGTCATACTGGTCACACATCAGCTTCAGTTTCTGGAGCAAGCCGATCTTATTGTAATAATGGACAAGGGCAAAATCAGTGCAATGGGAACGTATGCCACGATGCAGCGCAGTGGCTTGGACTTTGCACAACTGTTAACCGACCCCAATACACCTGATGAGGCATTGGATGACAATGAGAGCGACGCTGGAGATATCTGGGATCGTGTGAGCATGGCTTCACGAAGTAGGCGTGAAAGCAAAACCAGTCGATCGGCCCAACGCAATGAGAGCTTCACGTCTTTGAGCTCTCTTTCGGAATCAGTTGGGCAGGACATATCTATGGCTCCACAAGAAACTCGCGTCGAGGGAAAGATTGGTATGGGTCTCTATAAGGAATACTTCACCGCAGGCAGCGGCTGGCTTATGATAAGTTTTATGGTGTTCCTTTGCTTGGGTACGCAAATTGTTGCGTCCGCTGCAGATGTTTTTCTTTCCTACTGGTAAGTATTGAGCTTTCTTCTCGAGGAATAAAAGATACCCATTTCTTCTCCATTCTAGGGTTGACAAGAACAAAAACACTGCAGGCACAGACTCCAATTCAGTCGATATATACTATTTTACTGGCCTGAATATAGCCGTCATTATTTTCACGTTGGTACGCACTATGCTTTTCTATAAGCTGGCCATGCGCAGTTCCACAAAACTACACAATGCCATGTTCCGGGGGATCACCAGAGCGGCTATGTTCTTCTTCAACACGAATCCGTCAGGTCGGATATTGAATCGGTTTTCAAAAGATTTGGGCCAGATAGATGAACTTTTGCCGACTGTCATGCTGGATGTGGTGCAGATCTTTCTCACCTTGACAGGCATCATTGTAGTCATCTGCATAACGAACCCCTATTATCTGATCTTAACTCTTGCGCTGGCCATAATTTTCTATTATATAAGAGAATTCTACTTGAAGACGTCGAGAGATGTTAAACGGCTTGAGGCTGTTGCCAGATCACCGATCTACTCGCACCTCAGCGCATCTCTTAATGGACTACCCACGATTAGAGCACTTGGAGCCCAGAAAACGCTTATTGCCGAGTTCGATAATCTTCAGGATCTGCACAGCTCCGGCTACTATTCATTCCTGTCTACAAATCGAGCCTTTGGCTACTACCTAGATGTCTTCTGCAGTCTTTACATTGTGATAATTATACTCAATTACTTCATCAATCCGCCCGAAAACTCGGGAGAGGTGGGATTAGCCATTACACAGGCCATGGGCATGACTGGCATGGTACAATGGGGCATGCGCCAATCTGCGGAGCTCGAGAACACAATGACGGCGGTGGAGCGTGTCGTGGAGTACGACGAGATTGAGCCAGAGGGCGAGTACGATTCCCAACCGAACAAAAAGCCGCCTATCACTTGGCCGGAGGAAGGCCAAATTGTGGCAGACGATCTAAGTCTACGCTACTTTCCCGATCCACAATCCAAGTATGTACTCAAGTCGCTCAATTTCGAGATCAAACCCATGGAGAAGGTGGGCATCGTGGGTCGCACGGGTGCCGGCAAATCTTCCCTCATTAACGCCCTCTTCCGACTGTCCTACAACGATGGTTCCATCATCATTGACAGCCGTGATATCAATGAACTGGGACTGCACGACCTGCGCAGCAAGATCTCCATTATACCTCAAGAACCAGTGCTCTTCTCCGGTAGCATGCGCTACAATCTAGATCCCTTTGAGGAGTACAGCGATGCCAAGCTGTGGGATGCGCTGGAGGAGGTCAAGTTGAAGCCCATTATCAGTGAGCTTCCGAGTGGATTGCAGAGCAAAATCTCCGAGGGCGGCACCAACTTCAGTGTGGGTCAGAGACAGCTCGTGTGCTTGGCACGCGCTATCCTTCGCGAGAATCGTATTCTGGTAATGGACGAGGCCACAGCCAATGTGGATCCACAGACAGATGGTCTGATACAGGCCACGATTAGGAATAAGTTCAGGGAGTGTACAGTTCTCACAATAGCGCATCGGTTGAACACAATTATGGACTCAGACAAGGTGTTAGTAATGGATGCTGGACAGCTGGTGGAGTTTGGCTCGCCCTACGAACTCCTGACCCAGTGTGAGTCGAAAATCTTCCACAGTATGGTCTTGGAGACGGGTCAAAACAGCTTTGATAGTCTGTTAAAGGTAGCAGAGAAGGTAAGTGTAAAATTATGAAATTTAGTGCAGATATAATCCGAGTTATTCCTTTACAGGCCCATTTGGAATCACACAAGCCCAAAACTGCCTAGGATCAACAAATAACATGCACTTGCTCTAACTTCTTTGTTGATAAGCCCTAAGCATTTCTCATAGAAAATACTGGTTCCGAACTTAGGAGTAAAAGCGTCATGGGGTCTCAATTCGATTTCAATTAAATTGCTCCGGGGTCAAATTAACTTTAAATAAGCTCAATAAAGTATTATTTCTACGAGCTTTAGAATGTAATGCTACATTAAAGCTAATTTAAAATAATTTCTTAGAACCGTAAATTGTTAACATAATGTATTGAGTTCCTTGGGTTACAATAATATAATGTAATGAACATTAATCATTATGTTTTTGTTATAATAAATATAAATATATTTAAATTATAAATTTACTAAATATCCAGTTATAGAGTACTATTGACAAGAAAGGACGGCTATCTTCGGAGTGCCGAAGCTATATACCTAGCAGGAATTAAATTTTATACAAAACTTAATTTTTGTCTGATTGCTCCTAAAGGAGCCATGTGGTCCGATTTTGATCAAATTATAGGAAACTATTTGAAGTATAATAAAACTTTCACTTAGTTTAGATGTAATATTTGTTCAAACAAAAAGTTTGATATAGTGGTCCGCTTTTGACCAAATTTGGCCACATTGTATAAACTCTCTAGAGATTTGGTTTGGGAAAGTTTGGTAAGGATACCTTTATAAACAAGTTTTTACAAAAAAGTTTGTCATACAAAAACATAGTTGCCGACCGATCATTCCTATGGCAGCTATATGTTATAGTGGTCTGATCCAGCCAGTTCCGATATACATATGTACTGCCTGCAGCAAAAAGAAGGGTCTGTGCCAAGTTTCATTATGATAGCTTTAAAACTGAGAGACTAGTTCCCATAGAAACATACGGTCAGACGCACATCGCTGTATCGACTCGGCTATTCATGCTGATTCAGAATATATACATATATCTTGTTGGGTCGGAAACATCTCCTTCAGTCCATTACACATTTCGAGACAAAATTATAGGTATAAAAGATGTTATACCTTAGGAGTACTAGTATTGTAACTGATATTTACTTAATAATATCTCTAATAAGAGCTATAATATCCATGCACAATACTCGGATTAAGAAAATGTCAATGAAAAAAGCTAGAAATCATCATCTTTTCATCATTTTGAAACTGACAAATTGAATTCTATGCCTAGAAATGTTAGCCTTGCATCCAAGTTCAAATGAAAGCAGTAGCATACTACAAGGACCAAAGCAGTTCAATTTGAATTACTTATTTAAGGGAGCAACCAAAAGCTTTGTACGAACTTTTCAGTGTCAATTATTTAATATTTTATTTTATCTTCTCTAGATTTCTACTGAATTACATCCCCGACTTATCTTCTCCCTTTGTGGTAAGCGTTAAATTCCCCAAAAACGTGTGGACTGATAAGATTGACAATTATGTTGTGGAAATATTGCGATAAGATATAAGGCTCAAAATTTACAAGCATACGCAACAATTGCTTTTAAGAAGCTCGTTCTATCAGTTCCCATAAAAAGCGGCAACTGGTCAGCTGTGTTTTAGAATGCGTTTAGCTGTCGGAGAATAAACAGCTTACTGTAAACGGAGATCACACAAAAAAATATCACAAATTCCCTGGTCTATTTCATTGTGTGTTGAAATTAATTTATTAAAGAAATACGAATTGTGTCGACTTGTGTAGTTGTTCAACTTAAAGTTATCATACTGCAGTGATAACGTGAAAATGTGGCAGCATCTGTTGTACAGTGAACTATTCTTTTCGTATTACTAAAAAGAAAATTCCCCCGAACTTAAGTGAAAAGTCACCACAAACAAATAATCTGAAGCTTAACAAATCTCAAAGCCAATAATTAAGTAACTGATCGACAATATATTGATATTGCGTAGTGTTATTTATACAATTAATAAATCATTTAAAATGCAATCCATTAAGGCCGATGAACTACCGGAGAATCCGCGAGAGCGGAGCAGCCCATTTTCTTCATTTATGTTTTGGTGAGTTCTAGCATGGTTTTATTTTTGCCCCCTTTGTTGTGCTTGCAACATTATAAAGAGAGACAGAAAGCGTCACGATTGCTGAAATACTTATTTAATTGTTCGTCGGTTTGCTGAATTAACAGGGAGGAACAATTTCGTTCAATTATTCGAAGAATTTTAATTGTTTATCCATTGAAGCTTTGACGTGAAGATCTGTGCTCAAAATGCTCCTTCAGAAATGTGACTCAGGGTCACTTTCAATTTTTAACCGATATGACTATTTTCGGTCAGCTGATGATAATAACATAGTACGTATGAGTTTCTTAAAATCTTATCTTGCTAGGTATTATCTAATAGGAATACTCTTATAAAATAAAAATATATCCAACCGTAATTCAAGTGAGTTTTATTTCAGTTTAATGTTGCTTTTAGTGTCATAATAAACTGTACATATACAAGAATAGGGTATCTTCTGATAAGGCGCTTCCCAAACGCGTAAAATTAGGCGTGATATTATAGACGTATAATTCATTTTCGCGCATTGTTTACTTACAATATACAGATTTAATATAATTTTTTTATAAATTGTTTTATAATTATAGCTAATTATATTATTTAGCTATTTATGTTTGTAAGATTTATCACATTATACCCACAAAAATTATGAATTTTATTTATATTTCTACGTGTACGCACCTGAATCTTTATAACTTTGTAGCTTTGTCTTTCCCGTATTGTTCAAAGGCCGCAAAAAAACATTAGGGCAATCAGATCTATACCGACCGCTAAAAGAGCACAAATCAGGTGAGTGGAGGAATAATCTGTTATAATGCTATTTTTAAAGTTCAATCAACAGATTATAGTCTAGTTATGCATTGGAGTGGCCTACTTATCCCAAGTTATTGAAATGTCTGAAAATCACTTAACTAGTTTCTTTAAGTTCTTACTAAAATCTTATCAGTTAATTGATTATACATAACTTTTCAAAATAAAATTTCTGAAAATACGTTTTTTTTATGAAATGAACGTTTGTCAATTTATAAACTTGATCACAGTGATTGACTGAGCCAATTCCATTGATTTTTTCTTGTCTTTTTTCATATTTATGGAATCTTATAATATTTTTTAACAGTTACTAAATAGATATCCATCCAAAATAATCATCATCATCAGATACACTTGGTGACCGCTTGTGCGCAGCTTGGGATGAGGAAGTAATTCAAAGGTCAGCCCAAAAGAAGCTCCCTCGCTTGGGACACGTTGTGATGCGCGTCTTTGGCTGGCATCTATTTATAACTGGCGTATTACTAGGCTCTAAGGAGTTTTTAACGAGGTCAGTAGTTTTCGACACATTTATCGTATCATATGGTTCACTTGTATCTTGGGTTAGAGTCACACAGCCCATTTTCCACTTTGGTATTATGGCATATTTTTCGGGCGAGAATTCTGACACAATCAAGGCACAACTCTATGCGGCCTGCCTCATAGCTGCCTCTTTATTTGCTGTTATTTCTGGACATCCTGTTATGCTATGTATAATGCATCTAGGAATGAAAATGCGCATCGCCCTTTGTAGCTTGATCTATCGGAAGGCGTTGCGCTTAAGTCATGCTGCCCTCGACGATACTTCGATAGGCCAGGTGGTAAATCTGCTGTCCAACGACGTGGGACGTTTTGATTCAGTCCTGGGTAATATACATTATTTATGGCTGGGCCCACTGGAACTAGTAACGGTAACTTATCTTATGTATGACAAGGTATGTTAGAAAGTGAGAAAGAGGATAAACAAACATTTTCTCTATTTTGATTTAGTATATAGTATTTTCCATTTTCAGATTGGGGTCGCCTCCCTCTTTGGCATCGCTGTCATGTTACTTTTTATGCCCCTACAAGCTTACCTGGCGAAAAAAACATCTGCACTGCGTCTGCTCACGGCGATGCGGACAGACAAGCGTGTGCGGATGATGAACGAGATCATAGCGGGAATTCAGGTGATTAAGATGTACGCCTGGGAGAAACCCTTTAGCAAACTTGTGGAGCTCACGCGCCACAAGGAGATGATCTGTATCAAAAAAGTCAACTATATTCGTGGCGTGCTTATAGCCTTTGGTATGTGCCTATCTCGTACCTTCACCTTTGTCAGTTTGGTGGGCTACGTGCTACTAGGGAACATCTTGACTGCCGGGGAGGCCTTTTTCATCACCACAAACTACAACTTGCTTCAGCGATCATTCACCAGTTTATTTCCAATGGCCATTTCTCAATTCGCAGAGCTTAAGGTAGCCATTAAACGTTTGGAGATCTTTATGCATCGGGAGGAGACTCTGGTCTATGTAGAAGGCAACGAGCATCACCCACAAATCAGAAGTAGCATTGCCGATGGGATTAAGGTCAGTCGTAATGATGACACTCTCGTCGAGTATAGCCAGTTTCATGCCAAGTGGGATACCCAAGCCACTGAGAACACCCTAGACAATATCAATCTGCAGCTGGGTAGCAGACAGCTGGTGGCTGTCATTGGACCCGTAGGTGCAGGCAAGTCAAGTCTAATACAATCCATTCTCGGAGAGCTGCCCGCTGGAAAAGGCAGCTTAAAAGTCAACGGCAGGTTCTCCTATGCGTCCCAGGAGCCGTGGCTTTTCACTGGAACCGTCCGAGAGAACATTCTCTTTGGATTGACCCTGGACAAACATCGCTACCGCACAGTAGTCAAAAAGTGCGCGCTGGAACGTGACTTTGAGCTGCTTTCTCAGGGAGATAAGACGATAGTTGGCGAGCGTGGAGCTTCGCTGTCTGGCGGACAGAAGGCGCGCATTAGCCTGGCAAGAGCTGTGTATCGTAGGGCGGACATCTACTTGCTGGATGATCCACTAAGTGCCGTGGACACTCACGTAGGTCGTCACTTGTTCGACCAGTGCATGAGGGGTTATCTTAGAAGTGAGTTAGTCATACTGGTCACACATCAGCTTCAGTTTCTTGAGCAAGCCGATTTCATTATTATAATGGACAAGGGCAAAATCAGTGCAATGGGAACGTATGCCACGATGCAGCGTAGTGGCTTGGACTTTGCACAGCTGTTAACCGATCCCAACAAGGCCGATGAGACGCTGGATGACAAAGAGAACGATGCTGGCGACGAAACATTGGACCTTGTGAGCTTAACAAGAAGACGTGTTAATAAAAGCAGTCGGCAGACGTCACAAACGGACAGCATCAACTCTATGGCCGAGTCCATTAGTCAAGAGGCGCCGATGACTCTACAGGAGACTCGTGTCAAGGGCAGGATCGGGTTGGGTCTCTATAAGGAATACTTTACCGCAGGCAGCGGCTGGTTCTTGATAAGCTTAACGATATTCCTTTATTTGGGTAGACAAATTGTTTGCTCCGGGACTGATGTTTTTCTTTCCTACTGTAAGTGATCTTTGTTTTCTTCTAAAGGAATGACAGGATACCTATTTCTTCTCAATGCCAGGGTTGACAAGAATAAAAACACTGCAGCCGGAAACTCCGATCCAGTCGATATCTACAACTTCACTGCCCTAAATATAGGCGTCATTGTGTTTACGCTAGCAAGCACTCTGCTTTTCTATAAGCTGGCCATGCGCAGTTCCACAAAACTACACAATGCCATGTTCCGGGGGATCACCAGAGCGGCTATGTTCTTCTTCAACACGAATCCGTCAGGTCGGATATTGAATCGGTTTTCAAAAGATTTGGGCCAGATAGATGAACTTTTGCCGACTGTCATGCTGGATGTGGTGCAGATCTTTCTCACCTTGACAGGCATCATTGTAGTCATCTGCATAACGAACCCTTATTATCTGATCCTAACTCTTGCGCTGGCCATAATTTTCTATTATATAAGAGAATTCTACTTGAAGACGTCGAGAGATGTTAAACGGCTTGAGGCTGTTGCCAGATCACCGATCTACTCGCACCTCAGCGCATCTCTTAATGGACTACCCACAATTAGAGCACTTGGAGCGCAGAAAAAGCTTATTGCCGAGTTCGATAATCTTCAGGATCTGCACAGCTCCGGCTACTATACATTCCTGTCTACAAATCGAGCCTTTGGCTACTACCTAGACGTCTTCTGCAGTCTTTACATTGTGATAATTATACTCAATTACTTCATCAATCCTCCCGAAAACTCGGGAGAGGCGGGATTAGCCATTACACAGGCCATGAGCATGACTGGCATGGTACAATGGGGCATGCGCCAATCTGCGGAGCTCGAGAACACCATGACGGCGGTGGAGCGTGTCGTGGAGTACGACGAGATTGAGCCAGAGGGCGAGTACGATTCCCAACCGAACAAAAAGCCGCCTATCACTTGGCCGGAGGAAGGCCAAATTGTGGCAGACGATCTAAGTCTACGCTACTTTCCCGATCCACAATCCAAGTATGTACTCAAGTCGCTCAATTTCGAGATCAAACCCATGGAAAAGGTGGGCATCGTGGGTCGCACGGGTGCCGGCAAATCCTCCCTCATTAACGCTCTCTTCCGGCTGTCCTACAACGATGGCTCCATCATCATTGACAGCCGCGATATCAACGAACTTGGACTGCACGACCTGCGCAGCAAGATCTCCATTATACCTCAAGAACCAGTGCTCTTCTCCGGTAGCATGCGCTACAATCTAGATCCCTTTGAGGAGTACAGCGATGCCAAGCTGTGGGATGCGCTGGAGGAGGTCAAGTTGAAGCCCATTATCAGTGAGCTTCCGAGTGGATTGCAGAGCAAAATCTCCGAGGGCGGCACCAACTTCAGTGTGGGTCAGAGACAGCTGGTGTGCCTGGCACGCGCTATCCTTCGCGACAATCGTATTCTGGTAATGGACGAGGCCACAGCCAATGTGGATCCACAGACAGATGGTCTGATACAGGCCACGATTAGGAATAAGTTCAGGGAGTGTACAGTTCTCACAATAGCGCATCGGTTGAACACAATTATGGACTCAGACAAGGTGTTAGTAATGGATGCTGGACAGCTGGTGGAGTTTGGCTCGCCCTACGAACTCCTGACCCAGTGCGAGTCGAAAATCTTCCACAGTATGGTCTTGGAGACGGGTCAAAACAGCTTTGATAGTCTGTTAAAGGTCGCAGAGAAGGTGAGTGCAAAATTATGAAATGTAGTGCACATCTAATCCGTATTATTCCTTTACAGGCCTATTTGGAATCACACAATCAACGGCGCAAGCATAAATAGGTTTTATACAAGTTAAGACGCTTCAAGAACAATTTTAAGTGAAGGCATTCGGATGTTAATTACGACATATCTGATAAGGGCTACAATAACATGTACAATATTAAAATTGGATAACTGTCTATGAAAATGTATTCAAAACAGTAATGAACTTTCAGCATTATCTCTCATGGATAGAAACTCATTTAGTATACCGTTGCTTAAAGCTTTTAGCGTGGTAGCCCAAGATTCAAACAAGCAGTAACAAAGCAGTTCAATTTGCAATATTAAGGTTACCAACCAAAAGCTTTGTATTAGGAAATATTACGATGAGATTAAAAAGCTTTTAAAGCTCGAAAAAGTTTCGACTCGGAGAGCTAGAGCAACAGTTGTTTTTTACGAGTTTGTTCCATCAGTTCCCATAAAAAGCGGCAGCTGGTCAGCTGTGTATTAGAACGTGTTCCGCGGTGGGAGAGTAAACAGCTGTCTTTTCTAACTTGTGCGTTGTGTGTATGAATAAATTGTGTTTTAAAATTATGTAAATACGAATTGTGTAGTATTTTTTAAATGCTGGACTTCATTTAATTACACTAGCCGACTAATTTCGCAAGTCCGCGCAACTCAACCTGATTATAACTAAATTCGTGCGTTGAACACAAAAAAACAACAGTCGAACAAATTTTGTGGAAGAGTTTCGAGATATTGATATTATTGTTTTTCGAGTTTTGAAATATCATTGATGCACCGTTTTTAAAAGTTCTAACCTTATGTATTTATGTTGAAGTCAAATAATAAGGCCATGTCATCTAAATAAACAAGATAATATGGAAGATAAAACTCTATATTTACCCAACAGAGCAAACATGAATGAAAAGTTACAATGATACTTGTATTGAATTTCATTTTGATTATTACATATACATTCACTTAAATATATCTTATTTTTTGTATAACAAAATATATTGCATTTTGTATTTCTTAAAAACGGTTTTACTTAAATTTTGTTGACCGCATTTTCGTGGAAAGATTTTGAAAGAGATAAAAGCAATTATTAGTTCGTTAGCTCGGAATTATTGTTGCATAGTGTTATATTGAAGTGATTAGTGATATGAGGCCAGCATCTTTCTCTCAAACAGCTGGCGCTCTAAACAGCGGAATGTTTTCGTAGTCGTAAAATACCATTCTCCAGAATAAAGGTGAAACACAGCAGAACAACGTGTTTCTTATTGTATTAGAATAGCGAATTATTGTACTTCTAAAATACAGTGATTGCACATAACTATGTGTAGAGTGAATTTGAGAACAAAGTAAATAAATAATAAATAAACAGAATGCAATCGATGAAAGCCGATGAGCTACCGGAGAATCCGCGAGAGCGGGTCAACCCATTTTCGGAACTTATGCTCTGGTGAGTCTTTATAAAGCGTTTCTCTACTCTTGTCATGCTTCTCGTATAAGACAGAGAATTCAGAGTGACAATTCGCGAGTTAACAATTAATATTTAAACTAATTTAATTGGTTATCTATAAGCAACGATAGTAAAGTAGAAAATATCCTAAATAATTTGACTCAAGGTTTTATTTCAATGATGACTGGGCAATAATTGTAATGTATGAGTTATCTTATATCTTATCTCTTAGGGTGTTAATAGATACGAATACTCAACAAATTTCAGGTATCTAAAGTTCTAAATAAAACTGTTGCTTAAAATTCAGATACAGGAAAGTTCTACACATATTTTTGGTTTATTGATTTTGTTTAGATCTAGTTGAAGTAGTAATTCAATCAAACAACATATTTAATATGAAAGCATGCGAAAAATTGGATTCATATATATTTATGTACAGATACAGGCACATACAGATATTTCTAAAATGAACGTGACATGCATTGTTGATAAGACTCGGTATATTATTAATCTATGTTTGTATGTTTTTTTGTCATTGCCACCTCATAATACCTGAATTTTATCTATTTTTCTATGATCATGACTATGCATTTTTACAACCGTAAAGCTTTGTCTTTCCTGTGTTGTTTAAGGGCCGCAAAAAGACATTGGAGCAACCAGATTTATACCGGCCGCTAAAAGAGCACAAATCAGGTAAGTGACAAGCATACTTAGATGAGGTTAGTGTAGTATAAAAACTTTATGATCAATCAAATAAATCACTTACTCACTACTTATCTTAAGTTTGCTTAAGTTGTAGACTCGCGTTGTTCAAAAATGGGTATGCTATAAGAATTAAAGTTACGAACTAAGCAAATCTTTTATATGTATATTGTACTTGCTCATCTTGTTGAATTTCGGTCACTCATAAGTGAACTACTTCGTGGTGTCGATTGAGCCGATATCAACGATTGTTTTCTTAGCTTTCTACATATGCACACATTTCTGGGCTTAGGCAATAACTTTACTGTTAGGCTAAGAAGGATTCATTCATCAGATCTAATCGCTGACTTCTGGTGACTTGCGAACGGAAGACTGATTTTTCTATTCTAAACGATTCAATCAATTAAAACTTCTTTTAAACAAGCTAAGCTTGAGTTGCTGTTAAGATTTATTGAAGTTCTTAGTCCTTTGAGCACTCTGTGATTCTTATTTTCAACAGTTATTAAAATGTATAATAAACCAAAATAATCATTATCTTCAGATACACTTGGAGATCGCTTGTGTGCAGCATGGGATGAGGAACTAACTCGGAGGGCAGCTCAAAAGAAGCAGCCTCGATTGGGGCGCGTTATGGTCAGAGTTTTTGGTTGGCAGCTATTTCTATCTGGAGTATTTCTGGGTGTTAGAGAGTTTGTAACAAAGTAAGTACCCTTGACTGGATCTCTATAACTCTTCTATTCATATTGATATTTTTTGAAGGGTAACGCAGCCTTTTTGCCTCTTTGGTATTATGGCATACTTTTCGGGCTTGGACCCTGACCCACTCAAAGCACAACTCTATGCGGCGGGCCTCATTACTGCCGCTGTGGTTACAGTTATGGCTGGACATCCATATGTACTAGGAGTCATGCACCTGGGCATGAAAATGCGCGTTGCCACGTCCACCTTGATTTATCGGAAGGCACTACGTTTGAGTCGGACAGCGCTCACCGATACATCGGTGGGTCAGGTGGTTAATCTTCTGTCCAATGATGTGGCACGCTTCGATACGATCCTGATGATTGTAAACTTTTTATGGCTGGCCCCCCTGGAGCTGGCAGTTGTTACCTACTTTATGTATGAAAAGGTAAAAAAGATAATAAGAGAGGGGCAAAATGGAGTAATCACTTACAATAAATTTCTGTATATTCTTTTCCAGATAGGGGTGGCCTCGCTTTTTGGCGTCGCAGTTATGTTATTTGTCTTACCTCTACAAGCTTACCTGGCGAAGAAAACATCGGGTCTGCGGCGACTCACGGCGATGCGGACAGACGAGCGTGTGCGGATGATGAACGAGATCATAGCGGGAATTCAGGTGATTAAGATGTACGCCTGGGAGAAGCCCTTTGGCAAGCTTGTGGATCACGCGCGCCACAAAGAGATGACTTGTATAAAAAAAGTCAACTTTATTCGTGGTGTGCTTATAGCCTTTGGCATGTGCCTATCTCGTACCTTCACCTTTGTCAGTTTGGTGGGCTACGTGCTACTAGGAAACAACTTAACTGCCGGGCAGGCCTTTTTCATCACCGCCAACTACAACTTACTACAGCGTGCGGTCACAAATTTCTTTCCGATGGGCATATCTCAATTTGCGGAGCTTAAGGTGTCCATCAAGCGCTTGGAGACCTTTATGCTTCGGGAGGAGACTCAAATCCAAGATAAATCAAATGAGATTACTTCCCCTGGCTTTGTTAACGAAAAAAGCAGGACTCAAAAATGAACAATGGCAATGGCGATTTGCAAAAAGATAAAGGCAATGAGAACACACTCGTTGAATTCAATCAGCTCTATGCTAAATGGGACACCAAAGCTACGGAGACCACCCTAGACAATATCAATCTGCAGATGAATCGCCGACAGCTGGTAGCTGTCATTGGACCCGTCGGTGCAGGCAAGTCAAGTCTAATACAATCCATTCTCGGAGAGCTGCCCGCTGAGAAAGGCAGCATAAAAGTCAACGGCAGATTATCCTATGCCTCTCAGGAGCCTTGGCTCTTCACTGGAACCGTCCGAGAGAACATTCTCTTTGGATTGACCCTGGACAAACATCGCTACCGCACCGTAATCAAAAAATGTGCCCTGGAACGTGACTTTGAGCTACTTCCACATGGAGATAAGACGATTGTTGGCGAGCGTGGTGCTTCGCTCTCTGGCGGACAGAAAGCGCGCATTAGCCTGGCAAGAGCGGTGTATCGTAGGGCGGACATCTACCTTCTGGATGATCCACTAAGTGCCGTGGACACCCATGTGGGTCGTCAATTGTTCGATCAGTGTATGAGGAGCTATCTTAGAAGCGAACTGGTCATACTGGTCACACATCAGCTTCAGTTTCTGGAGCAAGCCGATCTCATCGTAATAATGGACAAGGGTAAAATCAGTGCAATGGGAACGTATGCCTCGATGCAGAGCAGTGGCTTAGACTTTGCACAGCTATTGACTGATGCCAACAAGGCCGATGAAGCATTGGAAGACCACGAGAGCGACGCTGGTGATATCTGGGATCGTATGAGCACGGCCTCAAGAAGCAGGCATGGGAGCAAAACCAGTCGACAGAATTCACGCAATGACAGCTTCACGTCCTTGAACTCTCTTTCGGAATCAGTTGGTCAAGACGCTTCAATGGCTCCGCAGGAGACGCGCGTCGAGGGAAATATCGGCTTAGGTCTCTACAAGGAATACTTCAACGCTGGCAGCGGTTGGTTGTTGATCATTTTTATGATTGTCCTATGTTTGGCCACTCAAGTTGTAGTCTCCGTTGCGGATGTTTTTCTCTCGTATTGGTGAGCAATGCTTCCCTACCGATATTCTGTTACAATGATAACCTTGATTTCTTTTTCCTTCTCAGGGTTGACAAGAACAAGGAAGATGCGGATGCAGACTCCGAAACCATAGATATATACTACTTCACAGCGCTTAATGTGGCTGCAATCATCCTCAGCGTGGTGCGCCCAATTCTCTTCTTTACAATGGCTAGGCGGACTTCCATAAAGTTACACAATTCCATGTTCCGTGGCATCACAAGCGCAGCTATGCACTTCTTTTACACAAATCCCTCAGGTCGAATATTAAATCGGTTCTCTAAGGATCTGGGTCAACTGGATGAAATCTTGCCAACGATCATGCTAGATGTGATGCAGATTTTCCTCGTTTTGGCTGGCATCATTGTTGTCATCTGTATAACGAACCCCTATTATCTAATCCTAACTCTGGCGCTAGGAATCATATTCTATTATATTAGAGAATTCTACCTGAAGACGTCGAGAGATATTAAAAGGCTAGAGGCAGTTGCTAGATCACCGATCTACTCGCATCTCAGCTCTTCTCTTAATGGACTACCCACCATTAGAGCTATGGGAGCTGAGAAGGCGCTGATTGCCGAGTTCGATAATCTGCAGGATTTGCACAGCTCCGGCTACTACACATTTCTGTCTACGAGCCGAGCCTTTGGTTTCTATATAGACTTCTTTTTGACGTTGTACACTATCGTCATTGTACTCAACTACTTCATCAATCCGCCTACCAAGACTGGTGAGGTTGGGCTTGCTATTACCCAGGCCATGAACTTGGCAGGATTGGTTCAGTATGGTATGACGCAATCCGCTGAATTGGACACCACTATGACTGCAGTGGAGCGGATCCTGGAGTATGACGATATTGAGCCAGAGGGCGAGTACGATTCCCAACCGAACAAAAAGCCGCCTATCACTTGGCCGGAGGAAGGCCAAATTGTGGCAGACGATCTAAGTCTACGCTACTTTCCCGATCCACAATCCAAGTATGTACTCAAGTCGCTCAATTTCGAGATCAAACCCATGGAAAAGGTGGGCATCGTGGGTCGCACTGGCGCCGGCAAATCTTCCCTCATTAACGCCCTCTTCCGGCTGTCCTACAACGATGGCTCCATCATCATTGACAGCCGCGATATCAACGAACTGGGACTGCACGACCTGCGCAGCAAGATCTCCATTATACCTCAAGAACCAGTGCTCTTCTCCGGTAGCATGCGCTACAATCTAGATCCCTTTGAGGAGTACAGCGATGCCAAGCTGTGGGATGCGCTGGAGGAGGTCAAGTTGAAGCCCATTATCAGTGAGCTTCCGAGTGGATTGCAGAGCAAAATCTCCGAGGGCGGTACCAACTTCAGTGTGGGTCAGAGACAGCTGGTGTGTCTTGCCCGAGCTATCCTTCGCGAGAATCGTGTTCTGGTAATGGACGAGGCTACAGCCAATGTGGATCCACAGACAGATGGTCTCATACAGGCCACGATTAGAAATAAGTTCAGGGAGTGTACAGTTTTAACAATAGCGCATCGGCTGAATACAATTATGGACTCGGACAAGGTGTTAGTAATGGATGCTGGACAGCTGGTGGAGTTTGGCTCACCGTATGAGCTCCTAACCCAGAGCGAATCGAAAATCTTCCACAGTATGGTCTTGGAGACGGGTAAAAACAGCTTTGATAATCTGCTAAGGGTTGCACAGAAGGTGAGTACAAAATTATGAAATTTAATGCACAACTAACCGGCAATATCCACATTCAGGCATACTTAGAATCACAGAAATCCAAAACTGCCTAGGACCGACTTCAATGCACACTTGTTCTATGAACTTGAATATCAAAAAGTGTTACTTAATTATATTTAAGAACTTTTCAATAAATCTCTGAAACTATTTCGATTTTGTTAGTAATATATTTAAGTCGTGTGAATTGTGTTTGTAGATGAGCACTGCATATGGAAATGCTTGATTCCAAATAGGTTCGTAGCCAGAGCAATTTTAATTGAATTCAATTTCTAATTTACATTTACGTTTGGTTCTCATAAGTAGACTCTAAAATAACTTAATACAATTTTAAAAATAATTGTTTTCCATTGGTCGTGGAACATAAGTACATTTATGCCACGCTTTCACCCTGTCGGAAAATATTAATAGTCTTCCATTGAAGCATGGGCAGCATAGTCAATGGAATGGCGCTAAGAAATTGCTTGGGCACCCATGAGAAGACAATCAGTAGAATGGGAATGCCATTTACAATGAGTATATGAGAAATGGATTCGCGAATATTTTCCCAGCTGCCGCAGTTACGGACACCGAAGAAGAAGTACACACACATCGCATTACAAATGAGCAACAAGCAGATGAAGATGCCACGGACATTCTGGCGAGCACGGGCACAAAGGGCATACATGCTGGACATGATGACAATGGGGGGTATACAAAGCTTCATTGCGATCAATAATCCAATTATAAATGGGCAATTTTCGCTCAAAAAGACGCGTGCAATTTTGGAATCGAATGAGTTAATATCCGGCATATTCCCAGGGCCAATGATGGATATGAAAGTGTAGATCAATATGAGTACGGCATAGCGATAACAGCTGTGAATAAGCTGCACTGGAGTAAATGACTTGGTTGGCTTCTCCTCTTCTTCGCTGTCTCTATCACCCAACTGATTGCATTCCTCATGCACCTGCAAGCCCAGCAGGTACTCGGTGCAGAGGACTTGAATAAAGATCGACTCGTAAGAGAGGCTCAACAGTGAGTAAATCGCACTCAGATTGAATAGTATCAACTCGACACGATGTGTCGGTGTTTTCGATCTACTATATGGTATAGAGATCAGGGCATATCCCATAAAGCCCCAGGCAGATCCCTGCAACAGCTTACTGATATATTGATTCGTTAGGTGCCGTTCAACGCAGTGGGCGCCCAGCAGTAAGCCTCCCGCGTTTGTGAGCCATACGCGCCAGGGGTGGTTCTCATTCAGTACCAGCGGACGCATCACAGTCAGGACCATGCTGGAGTACAGTAAATATTTGTTATTATAACCTAAATCGGGCCTATTCGCAGTAAATGCGGCCAACACTACGACCAGCAATAGCCATGCACAGAACTTCAGTGATGGACTGATGAATGCCTTCCGATTGTTTACACACACGGCAATCACATAGCCCAAGGCGATGAGCTGTCTATAATAGCACGTGGCGATGAGCAACGCTGCGGTACCCACAATCCAAGCTAGCTGAATGTGTGGCACCTCCACACAGTTGCTGTGGAGTCCACGTTCCCGGAGAGCCAGCATCCACATTGGCAACGGCATCAGTATATAGAAGCTTGTCCAGCAGGGTACCTTATGTAAATACAACAGTAGGCCCAGCATCACTTCAAGCAGAAAGAGCAGGCACATGGGAATTGTGATCCAATCCTGCTTTGGCGCATCCGATGGGCGTGTTTGCTTGGCCATCAAATAACAGAACCAGCCCAGATATGTGATTATACAGGCCAGAAGCAACGGGATACGATAGTAATTTGTATAGTAATCCAGGCAATCCAATGCCAGCCTGATCATATTCTGACTACATTGCATCGCCTCGATTAGGCAGCCCATATGCATCTGCCTGTAAAACTGATGGCGGTAATGAATAATTCGCTGTTGATCCAGTCGCTCAAATCTGGGCATCCAATTATTGATGTATCCACGCTGATGAATCTCCAGCATACGCTCCACCTGCGCCAGCAACTGTAATGTATTCAGATGCAACGAATACGCCTCATACTTGGAGCTAACATTCATATAGCCCATTGGGAGCACAGCCATGTTGTTCATGGGCGGCGGCAGTCCAATTAGGGCAGACATTAGCGGTGCCAACTGTGTTTGTTCCAGCTCATGTAGTGGCAGATGGATGCCGTCGTCATTGGCTGGGAAACTTAGTCCAGCGTTGGGAGCGACACGATTGACGCCAGCGCCCCAAAAGAAGAAGGGCATCTCAATCTCGCGTATGCTGTTAGCACCATGGGTGCCTGCAAATCGACATTGGGTTAAGATACAGATTTTAGTTTAAAAAGTGAGAGGTCTTACCTAAATTGGTCATTCCATGATCGGATGTCATCAGATATACGGTGCGCTCATCCTTAAAGGTGCTCTCAAAGAGCTCGTACATATCGGCAATGCCATGTTGTGTCCTGTTGAGCGTTTTCAGATATTTCTCGGTGTTAGGCTTAGCATAATGACCAGCCAGGTCGAGCTCATTGAGATACACCAGAAACATCGACGGTATCTTGCTCTTAACCTTATCTACATTCTTGTCGGTGGACAGAAAATGACGCACCTTATCAAAGACATATTTATCCATTTGGATGTAGTGGATAAGCTCATTCGCGTTGGGCATCTCCAAATTAAGTGGCATGTCACCAGATGGTAAAGATAACATCATCTCTATTATATCATTGTGACCCCAGCCCCAGGTGCCGCCGCGCGTCCGATTGAAGACGGTATCAAAAACCGAGGGGTTCTTTTGGAAGTTAGTCAAAGCAGCCGAAGGATCCTCATTGAATCCACCAAAGATGGCAATGTTACCAGGACGCGATTGAGTGGGTGCACAGGTGCGTGATATACCCACCAGGCCCTGTTCCAAAAGTATCTTCTGTATGCGGGGCATTGCGGAGCAGTTCTTCCTGAAAAATGACTGGGCCCGCAATCCATCAATAAGAAAAACAACAAGACGATCTGCTGGCGGTTCTAGATCCATCTCACGGTGTGTTGCTTGCGGATTCATGCCATTGATAATCGTTGTTTCAAAATAGATCTTCGATATAAAACCGAGCATCAATACATGCACCAAAAGAGCCAAGACTTTCCACATTTTTGAATAATGTAATACAAATTATTATATGATGTGGTTTCTATTTAGGATATAAGACAACTGAATTTCTAGCATGTACTTATAAAAATACAAAGCCTGCCAATTTAATGATATAAAAGAATCAGGTTCTTAGATGAAAACAAAAATAAGAAATGAAAATCAAAGCCACTCGAAAATTAGTCCTATGTTATCTTCGAACAATTCCCAGATTTGTACATAAAA
This sequence comes from Hirtodrosophila confusa, assembly GCA_035043065.1. NCBI lineage: Eukaryota > Metazoa > Arthropoda > Insecta > Diptera > Drosophilidae > Hirtodrosophila > Hirtodrosophila confusa. The sequence continues at coordinate 298,592 of JAWNNI010000174.1, read as the reverse complement.
TGGGTAAAAGGGGCTACGAAAACTGTAAAAAGGCATAAAAGAGGCAGAAAGAGACATTTTCGACCCTATAAAGTGCATGTTCTCCTGATCAGTATCAATAGTCGAGTCGATCTGGCCCTGTCCGTCTGTTTGTACGTCTCTCCGTCTGTATGTATAGACGCAGGGATCTCGGAAACAATAAGAGTTAGACGCAAAATTTTAAATTTGGCATAACCCATCTTATGCTTGAAACACCATATATATTTAATTTAATTTATTTTATCATCCCACTAGCAACGGATATAACTATTAAGTCCGTTTGGAAAATACCTTTTCTGTGATGTACTCGTAGCAGAAGGCTCGTCCGATACCGTCCGCAGATAATTCGATTTATGGCAGGAAGGCTATTGGACTTTAGCTAAGCTCTGTAGAATCTGGTAAAGGCTTGCCTATCCTGCAGACTTATTTTTACTATCCCCTGTTAGTGTCTGTTTGTACCTGCTCAGTAACCCGTTAATTTTATGAAAGTGTCTAAATTAACACAAAGCATAATAAAATATAAAGCACGTCAAAAAAAGAAGCGTTTTAAATTTGAAGCCCGTGAAATTTCGAAATTTTATTTATTTTAATATAATTTTAAATAAAAGCTGATTGATTGTCAGCTTATAAAAAAAAGACACATATAAGTTTGTGATATTTCAAGTATTAGTATTTGACAAGTAATTAAAAAATTTGAAGAAAAAAATACAATGTGTCATTTTAACTACGGATATTTGCTACTCTTGCAACTTCTGCTGCTGTGGCCTGTGTATGTCATATACTTTCAAACTACGATCATGACGGGCCTGGAACCACAACAAACTTTGAAGAAGTATGCGCCCGCCGATCGCCTGGTCATATTTGTCATGGACGGATTGAGTGCCAGGTCATTCTTTGAAGACGGTTGCAACAATGTGCCAAAACTGCAGAAGATTTTCTTGCATGAAGGCCAAGTGGGCATTAGCCGTACGCGAGCGCCTACCAAATGTCGGCCAGCACACGTGGCGCTTTTCTCTGGCTTCTATGAGGATCCCGGAGCTGCTGTTTACGGCTGGTCATTTAATGGTGTTGCGTTCGACACACTTTTCAATCGGAGCACGCTCAGCTATGCATGGGGATCCGCTGATTTGCTGCAGCACTTTCCGGTAGTGCACAAGGTCAAGGTGCATCACAATGATAGACCTTGCTCTGAGGAAGGTTCCTATAAACTGGATGAGTGGGCATTTCACGGCGTTGAAGAATTTCTGAAAGACAGGTCGCATCAGCTGCGGAATGTCCAGGGTTTGGTGTTCTTTGTGCATCTCCCGGGCTTGCGTATGTCAAATGGCACTCAAATGTATCGAGAGAATCTCAACTATACGCAGCATGGTATCTGGAAAACCTATAACCAATTTGTTCAGGTCTTTCCAGATGAACGCACAACCTTTTTGCTGACCTCCGATCATGGCATGACAAGCGGTGGTAAGAAGAAAACTACTGAACTGTCCAGATCTAAAAATGCAATCATTTTACATTAGGTTACTATGGTGGCAGCAGCAAAGAGGAGCTTGAGACTCCGATCATGCTATGGGGCGCTGGCGTTTCCAATTCCAACAAAAGCCAGGGGCGCAGCTTTGTAGCCAACGAACAAAAGACGCGCTTGCCTCTGCATATGATGGAGCAAATACAGTTGACACCGCTGATGAGCGCATTGTTGGGACTGCCCCCGCCAGTGAACAATCGCGGCCAGCTGCCCATGGATCTGCTCAATGGCAGCGATCGGTATGAGCCAGAAGCCATGTACACCAATGCGCTTCAGTTGCTGGCGCAATCGGCACGCTTGCTGCAGCGTCATGGACGTGGCTCGCTGGCTGTTAGTATGCCCGGTCATTGGATGAACCAGCAGCAGCTGGACAATTTCGTGCACACTGCCAATCTGTTGTGGCATCAAAAACGCTTTCTCACGCTGCTGGAATACAGCGCAAATTTTATGCCCGTGCTGCTGCATTGCATCGAATACTATGAGAATTACTATCGCAGAGCTATGCTTCTGGCCAGCGGCTTTGGCTTTCTTGGCTGGCTGCACTATTTACGCTGCCAACTGGCAACGTCCGGACAGACTACCAGGACATCCAGCATACAGTTGCTGCTGGTCCAGGCGCTGCTGCGTCTATTGATCCTTTTGCTGTGCGCCTTTGTGCTGCTGCGGCGTGTGCCTTGGTTAACCAGTGCGGTCCTGCTGCTGCCCGGCCTCATTTGGACGTTGGCGCTAAGAGCACACGGGGCTTGTAACAAACGAGCATCTTTTCGCCAGCTGCTGTGCCCTATGTTAGTGTCCATATGCTGCATCGCTGGCTTCTTTGATCGCCGCCTCATAGCGTTCTGCTACTTTGCATTTGGCTGCTACAACAATCGGTACGCACTTGTGCAACGTTCACTAAACTCTTACCTGTGGCTTCTGTTGCTCTGCGGACTGACGGCACTGAGTTGGTTGCCGCCTTCAATGGGCTACTGGCAACGCAGTTTGCTTTTAGCCAACTTGATACTCACCTGTGTTCGTCCAATCGCCAGCCGCAGCATGCACGGTCGGCATTACAAGCATTTGCTATGTAATGGGCTTGTGCTACTATTCGCATTCATACACATCCTGTGCAGTCCTGAACCTTGGATGATGCACTTAATCGCAAGGGCATATCTGTGCTATGTGCTTTATCCGCGTTTTGGAATGCAACCCACTGAGCTTATCATCTTTAATCTGAGCACACTGTACACCCTACTCTGCACGTCCTACGAGGCATTGGTCATTCAACTACTGGTCATGGAACTGCAAATGGCGATGCAACTAAGGAACCAGAACGGCGCTTCTAATGATCAGAAGCAGACGATGGCCATGTATGTGCTGCTGTACAGCTTCTACTCCTTTTTTGTTATTGGCGACGTTGTGGCAGTGGACAGATTTCGGTACTATATGCGATTTACTGGCTTTGGATACTACTCGGCACTCATCAATGCGCTACTTATTGCCCTGAAGCTACTGCTGCCGGTGCTGCTGGTGATCTGCGTTATTTGTGCCAACTGCGCTATGGCTTGGGTGAATCGACGCCAAATCTTTCATTGGCTGCTTCTCATGTGCAACGGGATGGCCGTCGTGTTCCTGTTTCGGGTGCGCAATGTTGGCTCCTGGTGGGAAATTGGCATTAGGATCATTCAATTTGTTATTGTGCAATTATTGCCATTTTTAGTGTTGCTGCTGTGGTATCTAGCACATTTTTTGTTGGGCGTCAATACAGAAGAAAGTTTGGAGCTTCCCAAGTGGAACGTCCACAAATTTTAATAATAAACTGATTTCAAGCAAACAAATTTAAAACGAACGCGCGTAACGCTCTGTTAATACAAGAATCGTCTGTTAGAGGTGCTCGCGCGGTGTCCACCAACATATTTTGTTAATATTTGTACATTTCGAATATTGTCTACTTTGTTTCATTAGCTTATTAATTAAGCGAAAGCAAACTATAATTGCATACAATGTGAATCCTATTTTTGACTATCCCAAGCCTTCTCACAAATACCTTACAATGGGTTATTCTGTTGTTTACATTGTGATTGTGATGATAGTTATGGGATGCATAACAGACTTACACATCGATAATCAGATCTATCGATTGCAACATCGATATTAATGTAACTCAATCAAATCAGACGAAACCCATCCCTATGTGCTCGGCTGTTCACATCGCGCAACACACACAGGTGCTTCTGTATAATTTCCATTAAAGTGAAAAAAACTCGCAATAATCGCAAATAATTGTGTGTAAAAGCCAATTTGTTGGATTGTTAATAGCAAACGTGCCCAGTGCCAAGGCAGATGAAGCGAATTTGAATGTTAAAGATACCGAAAAAAGCAAGTCTCTTTTTCGATGGCTACCCCTCCCACTCCCATTCGTATAGGAAATAAACAAAACTCCAATTGGAAATTTCTGATGATTCCGACAACACAATAAGTTCAACACAAATGTGCGGGCGCAAAGTGTAAAAACAAAACGAAAAACGTAAGAAAGAATAGAAAGTTAACGTGACAAACTACTATTGCGCATTCCACGGCAGCAGTTCAGTACCAGCAACAGCAATAACAACGAGAATAAGCAAGTCAAAGGTAAGCAAAAAGTGTACATGGATGTGGGAGTGATGGAGAGGGCGAGGGCGAGGGCGTTGTGCTGTTAATAATAACAATTGCTAGGTATAGTACACACACCAGCACACACACACATATTATACTGGCAATCACAGCCGCCATAGTGCTATACATTGACACTTGTTTTTGGAGCGCGTAGGCAAAATGGCAGCCAAGAGCAATATTTGGTGGGTGGGCTGACACTGCTCCCCACCACCGCCTCAGTGACGTACATACTTATGTATGTATGTATATTTATATTACTCAATGAAACCTTCTGTTCTACCTAGACGAAGCTTTTGAAATGTGACTAACTGATAAGAGTTGTAACTGATTCAAGTAATGGGGTGGGCCCTTCAGCAATTATTATACATGAACTCGTCAGCCCCAAATTGCACTTTCTTTTGCCCTGCAGCTGCTGCATTTGTTTTTGTTTTTTTTTTTAAATTATTATTCTCTCTCCCTCACTCTCTTTTTGTTTTGCAATTAATTATTCATGTAGTTGTTAAAGCGTAGCACAGTTGCCTCAATTATGTATTTAGTCGCTGTCATTAGGCTCTTAAAATTAAGCTCCAGCGTGAGCATGAGCTTCCGCTGACCACTTCGAAGCAACAATTGCGAGCTCGAGTAGCCTCCGGCTAACTCTCGCACTTCCTGGCTCATTTTATAAGGCTTAGAGCACTTTGTCGTGTTGAAATTAAGCTGCCTGGCAAAAAGTTGACATGCAGTTCCAATGACAGTAGATTCGCATACAGTTTAAAATGAAAAATTAAATATGGATTTTATATGCCCTGCTAACTTCATCAACAAGTGTTACCAAGTTATTAACGCGGCGTTAACAACCATTACACAAAGGAGATGGAAAAACGGGTACCAAATCATTATTGCGAAACGTCAGATTTATAAATGGGTAATTGTTATAAAAAGCTTGTAACATCAACAAAATTTTGAGCATAACAGCAAGGTTTGCATTTTACAGCACAGATCGATAAAAATTGTTCGATAAATCGTTAAACAGACCCATTTTGATTACTCAACAGAAAGGTTGATTGTAATGAAAAATCGCTGGAACCGTGTCGTATATTTTTTACTATTCAAATGTTTTTAGTTGCTTATAACAAAACTGAAATGTTAATTGTGATAATAAATATATGTATATTAAAAATACAAAAAAAATAAAATTCATGTTTTTTTATTTCGAAAATTTAAAAAGTTCATCTTTTCATAAAATGAACGTCAATAAAAATGCCACAAAAAATATGCCGCCCAGCTTGGTCACTTTTATCTTTTTCATGAAATAATGCTTGCTCAATTTAAAAAAAAATATTTTCACAACTTACCTTTAAAAAGTACTTTTTGTCCAAGAAATTCAGCGCCTGAATTGAATTCATAATTTGAGTCACATCCCTCATCTGTCTTGGTCACAGTTATTCTCTTTGTTTTTAGAGAATTGTTTAATTCTAAACTTCCTATAGTACATGACAGTTTTAAAACCCTTTGCTGACTAATTTATAATACTTTTAAATCACTACCCACAATGGCTAAATTCTTGAGTGTTTTTTCTTGGGGCCACACGTGTCTGCCAATGTGCTCGTACCTAGTTATTTATAGTGGCCAAAACAGCTGTGCGTGTGTTCCTATGTGTGTCCTTTTGTCCATCAGACGGTTTGCTTAGTTTTCCCACGCCAGTTTTAGTTTTACTTAGGAAAGTATTGAACTAGTTTCCAAAGAAATTGGCTTCGTTTGTACTAAAGAGATGGCCATAAATATAAATCTTCAAGGTGCTAAGTTATCTATTTAACTTGCTGGAAATTGTGTGCTACTGATAAGGCAATGTTATAAATAAATAAACAATAACAATCATATCTGCAGTTAGCGTTGCGATATGAACGCATATGCATGTATGTACATACATATGTATGTATTTATGAGTAATGCTTGCCAAATTGTACTAAACGAGCCAAATTGCGAAGAAAATACCAGTAAGAGTTCAGCGCTCGACTAGAAGATACCCACCACCCATTTCTGAAAGATCTACACACAGTTCTTAACTTCCTTGTTTCTTATTCTATCGTTTCCAAGCTTATAGGATATAAAAAAACAATTTATTTTGCTTTCATAATATGTATTAGTAATAAGCACTGTTGCCAATATTTAAAAACAATTTACTCCACTCGAGTGTTCTGCAGTATTACTGCAAAACTCAGGGATCTGCGTGCCCATGCCGCAACAAAGAAACGTCAAAATGCTGAAGGATGTTTTCAACAGTCACCTATTTTATTTAAATAGCAAATAAATGTTGCTTTAACTACCAACTGCCCCAAAAATATTTTAAATTATTGGAACTTTGCAGTCATATGAAAAACTGACAATTTTTTTTACTCCCTGTACCCATAAAATGGGTAAAAAGGGGTACTAAAGGTACCTGTATAGCATACGCAGATCAAGTTTGTTTCATATTTCAGATATCTGCCCCCGTTCCCCGCAAATCGATAAAAACCGTTTTACAGGAACAATTTTCAAGATATAGCTTTTAGATTTAGCATGTACAATACTTTAGTCTCTCTTAATCTACTGTCCAAATTTCAAGTAGATCGGATAATAAACACGGAAGTTATTCACGAAAGAAGATTCAGTAATGCAGCGAGAGGGGAAGACGAAGCACAGCCACCAATTAAAATGCCTCGCTTGCGCTGTTGCTTTTGCCGCCTGTGTGCGTGCGTCTTTGTGTATGTGTGTATGTATGTGTAAGTGAACGTAGATGTGATTGAATGTTTTAGACCTGGGTACAGGGAGTTTCGTAGTCGGGTATATTCGACTATAGCATTCTTACTTGTTAAATATACGAATCTATTGAACATTTGTAGAACGAATTAACCTTTTTTCGACATTGTTATCACCAAAAACAGCTTTTTTGCTTCTAAAAAGTTGGTAACACTGGTAATAAGGTTGTAAATGACTTTTTTATAGGTACAACAAATTTGAATGACAATAGAGACAGATTTGGAAATTGATCTGACAAAACAGAGGCGCACACGCGTAGGCAATTATAGAAAACTTAATAAAGATTGAATTACAATGTTATTTAGAATTTAAATGATGAATTTTAGTCTGGACAATAATAAAACAAAATGCCTGTAACATAATCGGTCACTTTGAGCCTAACACATCAAACGAGTTCGCCTCAAATGAGCATTAACATTTTGTTTATGTTACGTACAGTTACAATACATTTAAATCACTACCCACAATGGATAAAATTCCTCTATTTATTTTCTTGGGTACCACACGTGTATCCAGTTAGTTATAGTGGCCAAAACAGCTGTGCGTGTGTTCCTGTGTCTGTCCTTTTGTCCATCAGACGGCTCTTTTAGGTTTCCCACGCAAGTTTTAGTTAGAAAAGTATTAAATTAATTTTCACAGAAGTTTGATTCGTTTCTGCTCAATAGAGAGATGGGCATATAAATCTACAAGGCTATACATGTTGCTAAGGTATATTTTTAACTTGCTGGTAAATGTGTGCTATTCTGATAAAGCAATGTTTTAAGAAATAGCCAAATTCATATCTGTAGTTGGCATTGCGATATAAACGCATTTGCTCTTATGTATATATGAGTATATTAATATATTAATATATAGTAATAAATAGATTGATCAATAACAAGACAAGAGTGCATACGCGTCTACAGTTACTAATACTAAATTACAATGATACTTCAAATGTTAATGATGCACAATAATTAGACAAAATGCCTGTAACATAATCGATCACTTTGAGCCTAACAGTTGAAATGAGTTCGCAAATTATCCTTTAATTCAGCGTTTCCCAAAGTGTCGTAGAAAAATTTTGACGTGTCGCGAAGAATGTTGTAAAAAAGGATAAAATAATTTTTCAAAAGTATATTTTTACATTAGATAAGCCAAAGACTACAATACTACAAGATGGGCAACGCAGTAAAAAATAATGGCATAAGGGCAGCTTTCATTTCGTTTAATAGATAGCGCTTGTACCGCTCATACCGGGTCGCGGCCCTCCAAATTATAATGTTTAGGCTTCTGTCCCATTCAACAGAACGAAGACTCAAATGTTACTATATTTAATTAGTAAGAATACATAAAATTGTAAACCCTGTATTAAAAATTGGAAACAGGAGAACTTTATGTGTCGAATATGAAATGGCCTTTCTGCTGCCTGTTGCATACACTTGCACACCTTACTTATACCCTATTTTATAAATTGTAACTATAGTACAGGGTATACAAATTGAGAGACTAAAAAGCACTCGTTGATCACGCTTAATTGCGCAGTTTTTATTATGCACATGTAAATACAGACAAACGAACAAATTATTAATGCAAATTGTCTTGGGCACTGGTACTTGGGTGATTCTCTCTCTATCTCTCAATTGATCCACCTACATGCGTATACTCGTACTCGTATTTTCATATGAACAGCTATGTATGTATGTGTATACTCATAAAAGTCAAGCCGTTTTTTGAGTGGGCGTATTTTAGTGTGTAATAATTGATGGCTTTAGTTTGTTTTTGTTCTGTTCTGCAGAGTGAGGACAGATGGCAACACCACCGCGTGCTTTGGATACCATCTCGCTGTGCTCCACCGTATCCAGTTGCCCGGATCGCAATGGTTTCTATGGCGGATTTCAGCGCAGCGACAAGCCCAAGGAGCCACTCTCCAAAGCACAGATCATTGCGCGAGAAAAGAAATGGCTCTATATGATTGACAACTGGTCTATATATATGTCCAAAAACTACAAAAAGGTAAGAATTCTTTTAAGAAAAATATAATTGCCATAAATTTACCACAAGAATTGCTTGCTCTTTAGATACGCGATAGATGCCGCAAGGGTATACCAAAGTCTGTGCGTCCCAAGGCTTGGTTCTATTTATCGGGCGCCTATTTGTTAAAGAAAAAGAATCCAGATGTATACGAAGAGCTGCTGAAGAAGCCTGGCAATCTGTCCACGATTGAGGAGATCAAAAAGGACAAGCATCGTCAGTTTCCATTTCACGAAATGTTCCTCGACGAACAGAAAGTTGGCCAAATCGAGCTGTTCAATGTGCTCAAGGCCTATTCGATATACAATCCCAAAGTGGGTTTCTGTCAAGCGCAAGCGCCAATAGCCGCATTTCTATTGATGCATTTGCCGGCAGAGGATGCCTTCTGGGTATTTGTGAGCGTATGTGATGTGTAAGTCGTCTTCATTTACAATTTGTGACACAAAATATTAAACATGTGTAAACTTGTACTGCAGCTACTTGCAGGACTACTTTATACCTGGTCTCGAAGTGATACAAAACGATGCCGGCATTTTGGAGGGCCTGCTTAAGAAAACCTGCCCGCCTGTTTATCGTCACCTGCAGAAGCACAAAGTGGAACCGCTGCTCTATATGACCGATTGGTTTCTGTGCGCTTTGACGCGCACCTTGCCCTGGGAGACGCTGTTGCGCGTCTGGGATTGCTTTCTAGCCGAGGGCATACGTGTTATTTTCAAAGTAGCTTTGGTCATCATTGGCGCCTCCCTCAGCCGGCATAAGGTGCGCAAAACGTGCACAGGCCTTTGCGAAACATTATGCGTGCTACGCTCACCACCTGAGCACATTATGGAGGAGGAGTTCATTATTAACAACATGATGCGTCTCAATTTGCGTGTGGAGGACTTTCAAATTGAGCATACGCGCCAGAAGTTGCGACGTGCCAAACAAAAGGCGCAGCAGGATGGGGCAGTAGGCAACGGGGGTGCAGAGTCAAGCAGCAGCAATGGCAGGCGCAACATGCCCACACTGTGAGGGTGCACAACAACAAACAACATGCAACAAAGAACTATTTACAACTACTACAAGAAACAGCAACAAATTGTTACTAAACACACACACACAATGCATAAGTTTTATATATACACACAAGAAATATATGCAAAGTCGAATAGAGGGAAGCGTGCACAAAGAGAAAGGAACTGAAACTTGTTAACTTCGAAACGATAAAAGAACGTAACTGTTTAACCAACAGTCAATTAGATAATTTCATTCCATTCGCAAACATTTGTTTAATATTTTATAAGTTCGAATTGTTCTAATTTTATTGCAATTATTATGTGCGTGCAATTTGTTTATGCTTTTCAAAAGTATTTATTATTATTTATTGTATTACATAAAATTAAAACCTTTTAGCTTTAGCGTTTTACAACCCTTATACATATCGTATTATTATCATATTATTATATATTATTGATTACAAAACATTTCATTGGCAGCTGCAAAACCGAAGTAGACATGCATTCTCTTTCTATATTATATATATATATATGTATATATATTTAATTTATATATATATATATTATTTTTATTCGTGTTTACTTAACCACGTAAAACAATCAACCGCAATACGAATATGTCGTTGATATAGTATATATAAAAAAAATTATATCATTTGTGTTGTTCAAATTTTGTGGGGGCGTTATAGGGGGTTTTTAGTCAAAATTAAACGACATAATAAAATAAATCACTATTACTAATAAAAAATATTATGTGTCATAGATTTTTTTAAATGCAATAGCTCAAACGCAGAATCTTGAGTTTGTAAAAATACATACAACCACATATCGAAACTCTATATTGAAATATTTACAGTGCGGTCGCGAAAGGTTTTTTCTTAAATGGCTTTATACGCAAAAATGTTATAGCTTATGCTGCTAATACTGTTTTAAAAGCGTGCATTTTTTTTTTTAATTATTTATTTACGACGGCAAAGCAGTGCTCCCAGTGAATGAAAAAATATAATATAATACATAGATACTATATGGAACAAATTTAAAACCCTACACCACATTACAATTGAATCTAATAACGACACCAACACGTTGGGGGAAGCTTATTTGCCAGTCCGGCTAACTATTCAAAACTAAGAATTGCCGGTGACGTTAATAGAGCCTAGTCCAGCAAGATAGTAAAAGGTTATGTAGCTATAAAGAAAAAAACTTTTAGAATTTAAGGTTAATTTAAGGCATAAGACTAAAGAAAAAGATTAAAGAAAAACAGAAGGAATGAAATCGCCAACCAGGTGGGGGAAGTTTTAGTAGCCAGTCCAGCAAGCTGTGCCCAAGCTGGGTTGGTTAGAGATTTCATTATGGAAAGAAGAATCTAGGAAAGGGTAAGGATAAGCATAAGAATAATGTAGTTATAGAGAGGGAAATCTTCGACCCGATGGTTTACTTACAGTTGTTTACCATAACGTACACTTTATGGTATATAATATAGTATATATTTTAACATCGAACATATGAGTTGTATTAAAAACTTTTTTGAAGCCAAGGAAGGTCCCTGGTCTGGACTGCATTAGTGGACGTGTTGTCAAATCTCTTCCGGTATGAGGTACTAGTTTCTTGCTTAAGATTTTCAATGCCTGCCTAAAGATGGGTTACTTTCCGGAGGTCTGGAAGAAGGCCTTAGTTTCAATGATTCTCAAGCCAGGCAAACCAGTCGACTCCCCAGAATCGTATAGACCGATTAGCCTACTGCCTACCTTCGGCAAAGTCTTTGAGCGCATTATCCTCGCGTTGAACTTGAAGATACTGAAGCTATTCCTGACCATCAATTTGGTTTTCGGCCTCATCACGGAACGACGGAGCAGCTTCATAGAGTGGTTGATAGGATTTTGGAGTGTTTTGACGAGAAACAGTATGGCGCGGCTGTCTTCTTTGATATTCAGCAGGCATTTGACAGGGTCTGGCATGACGGACTGCTGTTCAAGCTTAAGCGAGTGACGTCTGTACCGCACTTTAGGCTGATTAAGTCGTGGCTTTCGGGGAGATATTTCTCAGTGCAAATAAATGGTTGTCTTTCCTCCTTCAGACCGATCAGAGCCGGAGTCCCGCAAGGTAGCGCTTTGAGCCCTACACTCTACAACATTTTTACAAGCGATATGCCGATGCCCCCTATCAATAGCAGTATATTGGCGACCTATGCTGATGACACTACCGCCATTTGCTTCAGCGCCTCCCCTGCAACAGCAAGCCGACGTCTACAGAAATTCACTAACAAATTTCAGAGCTGGGCAAAGCAGTGGAATATCTGTATCTCGCGGGATAAGTCTGTACAGATGACATTCACAAAAAGGCGTGATTCTTGCCCGGCTATATGTTTAGATGGGGTGGTTATGAAGGTGGTGACCTCGCAAAAATACCTCGGGCTATGTCTAGATAGAGGCTTGACTTGGAAGCAACATGTATGTAAAATTATAGGGACAATTAACACAAGGTTCAAACGCATGGATTGGCTCCTTCGACCCAGGTCCAAATTGCGCCTCGCTAGCAAGGTTTTGTTATTTAAGTCGATGATTCAGCCCATTTGGAGGTATGGTGTTTCAGTATGGGGTACAGCGGCCCCATATCTCTTAAAAAGGGTCCAATCCTTGTTGTGTAAAATTTTAAGGCGAATTTCTGGTGGCTTTCCTTTTGCGAGAAATAAGGACATAATGAGAGACCTTGGGATTGCCCCATTAATTGATATAATAAACTCTACCGCTGATAAACAAAATGGTAGACACGCAAATCACGTAAACCCTCTGGCGAATGCACTCAAATTCGACGTTGAGAAACCAAGAATCAGGAGACTCAAGCGCACTTTCCTTGAGCAGCTACCAAGGCGCAGTCTCCCTGCCAAGCACTCACGGTTGGCTCAGTCCAGACATGACATCACTTGATTGTTATCTGACAATTATAAAATTATGGATTTTCTTTTTTTTTGTTTTTCACCGTCAAAGCCAGTCCCAAATGTGTTTTAAAATTATTTTTATAATGAAACGCTTTTTTAATTATATCGTCTAATTAAAAAAAAAAAAAATCTAATTATCACAAGCAAAGATATCTGTTCTTATCCGGTTTGTATAGACCAGTTTCGAGAGCTACTTAACGTAATTGTATGCTAGTTTTGCGTGTCTACTTTTACAAAGGTCTGCTATATATACGCAGATGTTTGCTCATTCTTATTTCTGCAGACCCTTTCCAATGTATTTAATATAGTAGGTTTATATTTTTCGAATCAGTTAAAACTCAGTTTCAAATATGTCATGATCAAATTTATTTGTATATTTTTAAACGCAAACTACAAGGTAGAATAAAAAAATTGGGGCGGAAAATAATTTTATATAGCTGCCAAAGCCGAAATCACTAAAATCAAAAATACCTTGATAAACATTTGTTCTTAAGAGGTTTAGCTAATACATGATTAACTGTAGGCTAGATCAGAAATCATGGGTTCAATCTTATTTGTATGAGTGAGGTTAATATACTAATATACAGTAGCTTATTTTTTGCATAATTTTCATAGTTGCATATTAGTTATATCTTAATTTGTTCATAGTTAACGGTATTTCGTACTTGAGTGGGACTGGGGCGGGACCCATGAGTAAAATAATAAATAGTTTCAGTTGCCTAGTATCTACCTCTTAAGTATTTATGTGAGATTTATTAATGAAATTACAATTTGCATGAGAGTGTGAACTAATATCATAAAATATTTATAAATACTTAAGTTCATGCTTATATGAGTGTCGTCTCCTATTGGGAGCGCAAGGCAAGAGACTTGCAGATTCTGTTGGGCACTGGGCTCACACGTCTAGCCCAGCAGATACTGGTCCTCCAAATCAATGTCATCCACATCGTCGTCCAACAAATGCGGTGGCAGCGGCATATAAGGACCATTGTTTGCCGGCTGACTGTCCTCATCGTCCAGCAACAATTTCATTTGCTGTTCGTTCTCGGCCAAATCCGGATGCTGGTCGCGTATATGTTGCTGCAGTTCGCGCATGCTGTGCAGTCCAGCTGCAGCAGAACTGTGACCCAGTCCATCCATCAGATTTTCGCACAATTGGCAGCGTATGTAGGCGGCATAGGGCAAATGCTTGAAGCGATGTTGCTGTAGAACACGCAGCTTCTTCGTCTGTACCTGCTCGTCACAGTCGGTGCAGGCAAAGAGTTCCTCGCCCAGTTTACGCATATTAAGCATCTCACGCTTGCCTAGCCCATGATAAATGTTGATATGCTCCCGCCAGAGCGCCTTACTGCTGGTGGTAAAGTTGTCGCCACATTGCGGACACATCAGGCGATAGGTAGCAGGATCAAGTTGCCCGCCGGGCAGTACTGAACTTTCAGCTCCACTGCCGCTGCCTGGCAGCACCGTAACGTCATCGTCATTATCCTGGGCACTAAGCGGCTGGCTGTCACAGCGATTTGTGTCACGATTTAAATGTTTAAAGAACATTTGCTTGCGCACAAATTCATTCTTGCAGCTCAAGCACTTGAAGGAGCGATAGGGCAAATGACGGAACTTGTGCGACTGCAGCTGCCCAATGGCCCCCTTGGTGTGTGTAACTGTCACCCTCTTATAGCACTCCAGGCATAAATAGTGATGGTTGTCGATCTGGCGAAAATTGAGACCCTGCCGACAGTTGAAGTTATGCTGCTCCACGATGTGTTTGCGCCAGAAGGCGTGCGAATCAAAGTTCTTGTTGCACTTGGGACAGTAGTATGTGATGAAGTCCAGATCCACAGCATTATGATACGAAATGCTATCTTCCAGCGTATTGAGACCAGCGGGTCGGCTGGGCAGCACGCCCGGCTGCGGCTTCAGCGAGCGCCCCAAAGCACTGCTGCTGGAAGTTGGCGTCGGCGATGACGAAGTTGAAGAAATTGCACGCGTCTCCTTATCTTTGTCCTTATCCTTAGTCAATACATAGCCATATTGTGGCTTTGGCTGCAGCTCACGCCAGGGCGTCTCACGTTCGTAGATATTGTGACGCGTGCGCAAATGTGCGGCAATGTTGGGCTTGTGATTGTAGCAGGTGCCACAGACCAAACACTTCAGATACAATCGATAGGGCAGATGGCGAAAGTGATGATCCTGCAGTCCTTTAAGCTTTGAATTGCACACAATATCCTTGCACTGTGTGCACTGATAGCGATACTTGTCCAGCTGCCGCATATTCAAATACTGACGTTTATCAAAATTGTGCGCCTCGTTGATGTGGCGGCGCCATTCAAACTGCGTCCTGTACGCTTCACCGCACGAGGGACATAAAAATATATAATTTTGCTCAATAGTGGAGCCACCAGTGCTGTTCAGTGCTTTTTTGCTACCGCTACTTGTGGGTGGCGACGTTGATGCCGCTGAAATGGAAGTGGAAGCTGCAGTCGTAGCTGTAGCTGAGTTTGAAGGTGCCTCATCCGTCGGCTCGGCATTGTCAAACGTTTTGGCACTGTATTGTGTATCCATAAAGTCATGCTCCTCGCTAATGTGCGTCTTGAGTGCCGCCTGTGTGGGAAACAAGGAGCCACAGTCAACGCATTTGTAGCGATTGGGATTGGCTGCAGCAACTGGCGTCAATTGCCGACTGCTGCCAGTAGAGCTGTTTATAGTGCTCCCTATGGCATAATCATCATCATCCGCTTGCATTAGCTCCCCAAAATCATTCTCTTCGTTGTTGTTGTTACTATTACTATTGCTTGGCGGTGATTGCTCCTCATCCAAATAAATAATCTCATACGTTTCATTGGCCACAGTAACAATTTGTTTCCGCGGCGGCTGCGTCTTTGCTGCCTGCCCGCCTGCAGTTCCGCCAGCAACTTTGCGCGGTTCGTAGCCCACACGATGATAGGTGGCCAAGTGCTTGACCAAGCCCTTACGATCCGTGTACGATTTGTGGCATTTGCGGCAGCGCGCATACGCCTTGTATGGCAGATGCGTTATCCGATGCTGTTGGGCATTCTGTATGCCATACGCATTCGTTATGATCTTGTCGCATTCGGTGCACTTCAGCTGACGATCGTTGATCA
Source organism: Hirtodrosophila confusa (assembly GCA_035043065.1). Classification (NCBI taxonomy): domain Eukaryota; kingdom Metazoa; phylum Arthropoda; class Insecta; order Diptera; family Drosophilidae; genus Hirtodrosophila; species Hirtodrosophila confusa. Next base: position 282,575 of record JAWNNI010000174.1, on the reverse strand, counting down.
CCTCAAAGTTCAGCTTGGCCAGATCGTTCATGCCGTGCACTTGCACCACATGCGTGCGCCAATGCTTCTTCTCGATGAATTCTCTTCCGCACTGCGGGCACAGATAATCAATGTGCGGCTCGTACATGTCATCGCTGCCAATGCGACCGCCACGACGTGGTGCATCATCCCAATGTGATAACGATTCATCATCGTAGCCGTCGGGATCGCCATCGCCATCCGCGTTGCCATTGTCATTGCCCGAGTTATCCTCGACATCATCACCGCCACCGGCCGTTGGCTCCTCCTCCAAGTCGGGCATCAAGGTCTCCAGTTGATGGTGCTTGAGCAGATGCGTAACCAGCTCATGGTGCTCCGTGTAGTCCCTGTAGCACAGCTTGCAGCGCATCCATTCTGGCTGTGGCAAGTGACTGAACTTGTGAGCGCGCAGCGCCTTGATCGTGTTCGGGATCACCACCTATAGAGACCACAACAAGGAGACAGAGAGGGAGAGAGAGAGAGAGAGGTTATAAATAGAAAAGCTGTCAAGCGAGAATTCGTTGTGTAGAGCACACTGTATGCTTCATAAATTTAGGAAACTTTTGCGGTTATTGACTTCTTAGAAGTAAACTTTAAATGCAATAAAAATCTAATTTTTACTCCCTGTACCGATAAAATGGGTAAAAAGGGGGTACTAAATCTGTGCAAATGTATGTAACAGGCAGAAGGAGACATCTCCGACCCTATAAAGTATATATATTCTTGAACAGTATCAGAAGAGATTTCGATTTGGCCATGTCCGTCTGTCTGTCCGTCCGTATGTATGAACGCAAGGATCTCAGCAACTATAAGAGCTAGAGACACCAAATTTGGAATGTAGGTTCGTGTATAGCGGGAGCAGGTCAAGTTTATTTTAGATTTGAGATATCTCCCCCGTTCCACCGCAATTCGATAAAAACCGTTTTACATGAACAATTTTTAAGATATAGCTTTGGGATTTGGCATGTGCAATACTTTAGTCACTCCTAATCTACTGTCCAAATTTCAAGTCGTTCGGATAATAAACACGGAAGTTATTAATGAAAGAAGATTCAGTGCTTCAGCGCACGGGGAAGAAGAAGCACAGCCACCAATTAAATTGCCTCGCTTGAGCTGCGCTCGAGCTGTCGCTCGTGTGTGTGCGTCTTTTGTGTATGTGTGTGTGTATATGTGTCTGTATGTGTGTGTGTATGTGTACGAAGATGCGATTGGAAATTTTTGACCTGGGTACAGGGAGTTTTGTAGTTGGGTTTACTCGACTATAGCATTCTTACTTGCTAGTTTACATTTAGTTCTTAAAGTTATTGCTAGGATTCTTAAAGTTCCTGTAGATCGATGCTAAGATCTAATTTTGGCTTACTTAAGACTTTATTTTTATTTATTATAATATTAACTAAGCAATAGCATCGGGGCCTTCAGCTAAGTAGTGTGGGATGAAATATATACAGGTGAAGAGATACAAAACTTATAATTATATACAATTAAATTTAAATGAATGTTTAGGTTGTGTGATAGGTTTTACATGTTATATATGATGTGTTATGAAAATGTTTAGGTGTTTAGATTATATGGTAAATGTTACATTTTTTTTAAGAAAATCAACAATTTTATTAAATGGTCCCAAGTTAGGGGATTATAGTGTGTCAATAGGATTGGAATTGTGGGATATTAGATTTCTGGTGTTTAGCAAATGGGAACTATCGTTAAGGATGTGGTTAACGGTGAGTAACTCGTTACAGTTAAATGAATGGGTGAGTCTTGTGTGGCCTAGTCGCATTCTTCGCATTTAATAATGTCTAGTCTTACAATCTGACCAAATTTGGTCAAAATCGGACTACTATATCATATAGGTGTTATAGGATCGGGTGAAAAATTAGTTTTTGTACGAAAAACTTTTTGCTTATACAAATATTACATCCAAACTAAGTGAGAGTTTTGTTATACTTCAAATAGTTTCCTATAATTGGAGCAAATAGGAGCAAACAGACGAAAATTTAGTTTTTGCATAAAAAACATTGCTGCTAGGGTATATAGCTTCGTCAACCAGAAGAAACCCGTTCTTTCTTGTTGATATTTTTTTTTCCTAATTTTGGGCTACCACCTGATGTCCGGGCGACTTGACTCCCATTCCCATCTAGAGTTAGGCATGATTATTAATTGCAAATTTTATCAGCTGTCTCACCTGCTTGCACTCCAGGCACTGCATTTGCATGTCCACGCAACGAAAGTTGAGTCCGCGTCGGCTGACATAGTCATGGACAAACTCAATGTGTTGGTTCCACTGGGCGTGCGTGTCACAGTCGGTGCCGCAGTCCGGGCACATGTAGTGTATGTAATCCTCGCACATGTCGACAGCGCCGCCGCCGCCAGTGCCATTGGCATTGTTTGTACCTGGATTGCCGCGTTTCTTCCTAGTCGCTTGGCTGTGACTCTGGTCGTCATCCAAGCCGAAGCTGGACTCATCAGCAGCAGCAGCCGCAGGTGCAGCAACTTCCGGCTCCATTAGCTCATTCTTGACCTCAATGGCATCGTCATCGTCAGGCATTAGACGGGCATAGGAGCCCCCATGATGCTGCTGCTCGGTGCGGGGCTCACGCACGCGTGTCTTACGGCCAGCCGTGGCATCGCCGGCGCGCATCATGGCCACCACCTCGTCACAGTGCACCATGCGCAAATGCACCATCAGGTCCTGCCTGTACTTGTACTCTCGCTTGCAAATGTAGCATTTGGTGCAACGATATGGCAAATGTGTAAACTTATGCTTCAGCAGATTCTCGCGACTGTGCATGGCAATGCGTTTGTTGCACTCCAGGCAGCGATGATACAGCTTATCAATGGCCACAAAATTGAGGCCGCGTCGCGTATTATACTGATGCATTTGGTTCATGTGACGTTTCCACATGTCCTGCTGACGATACTCGGCACCGCAGGCAGGGCATATATAAATGACACCCAGTTCATAATTAATGGGAACACCATTCTCATCGGTGGCATTAATCTGTGATGTTGTGGGTCGCGTTGGTGGAGCAACTCCCACAACCACACCCGGTGCCTGCCCGCGACCTTGCAGCGTTGTGGGAAGCGACTGACGATGTGATGGCCGCATGGGTGGGCCAGTTGGCATTGGTGGTGCCAATGGAACACTTCTTCGGGTCGCCGCTTCGAGTTCCGGTTCAGCAATGCTAACAATGGGCTCTAGTTCAAAATCAAATATGGCATCGTCATCAGGCTCGGGTCCTTTTTGCTTGCGGCGTCTGCCGTCAAACTCCCCCTCCCCATCATCAGCCGCCTCATCCAAAATAGCCTCCTGCTCCTCTTCTTCTTCCTCGGCGATAAACTCGTCGGCGTGCAGATTGTTGCCATTATTATGATAGTCTACCTCAGCGTCTCCCTCCTCAAAGTCAGCCGAAAACATGGACGTCCACAGATCCATACCTTCCATTTTTGGGGGGCTGTCCGCAGTTCGTGCGTGTGTGCGTGAAGTTTTATAAGAACTAGTTTTTGTATTCAAATTCCATACAGACAGTTTGGCATCACTTTAATTGGGCAATCTTAGATGCATCATCTAAGCTGCAATCGCGCACGCGGCACTTGCAATTGCATTGTTCTTGTTTTATTCAACATCGATTTCTTACATTTTTCAATTGCAAAAATTCAAAACGAAACTTTTTTTAGTCTGCAAAAATCAGAGCCATTTTGTTTGCGGCATCGCAGAGTTGCAAGCCGCATATAATCGTTCTTCTGACGGCGTTGTTTGTTAACGCAGTGGCTTGTTGGTTCGTCATTCATGATGAATTTTTGGGACTATACAAAAATGCCAACCCGTGCCTTGTATATTACTTCAAATTTTATGAGTTTCGTACGATTTAACGGCACGCGCTGCCGTATGATGGCAGCAGCGGCATCTAGCAAAAATGCTGTTTTCAAATTATTGCGCGGCGCGGTCAACAGCTTGGCGTTGCCAGATGACCGCCGCATTATCACACAGGCTGGCAACCTTTGTGCCCACCCACGCAATTTCTGTGCAAAAACAACAATTGGCTTTAGACAACAAATGGATCACACCGTACCTCCAAAAGAATTCAAATGGACGCCCGGCCATTTAATAAATGAGTCCTATAGGCTTGGCGCCAACGGACATATCTGCATTGTGCTTAACCGACAAATTCAAGTTCCCGCGCACGTGGTCAAGCTGTTATGGAAGAACGGTAATTCCAAAATGTATATAAAAAACCAAATTCGCTAACCGCTTCCAATCTTTCCAAGCAGCAACATTGCGATGCGCCGTTGACGGTGGCAGCAATCACTTGCGAAACTTTATATTAGCTCAGGGAACAATTAAACAGACTAAGAGCACCAAAAATGACAGTATAGTAATGGATATAGAACCACCAGATCTAATAACGGGCGACTTTGATTCCATAACGGAAGAAACAGTCGAGTTTTTCAAATCTACACCCAAAATCAACACACCCGATCAGAATGCGACCGACTTTACCAAAGCCTTTACTGTGCTGCAGCCAGTGATGGCGCAACGCAAGATCAACGATGTGGTTGTGTTCCATGACTGCTCCGGTCGGCTAGATCAGGTGATGGCCAATTTAAATACCCTGTATAAAATGCAAAAGGACAACTGCAATGTGTATCTGGTAAGTGGCGATTCCATAACATGGCTGCTGCGACCGGGAAAGCATACAATACAGATACCATTGGATCTGGTGACCAGTCAGCGCTGGTGCTCTCTAATGCCGCTTGGCAGCACGGCTCACAATGTGACCACAACAGGGCTCAAATGGAATCTGTGTAAGTATTGGAGCCATATAAACAATTTGAAATAGCTTCATGTTGTTCTCTCCTATTGTAGATCATGCACAGATGGAGTTTGGGGGCATGGTCAGCACTTCAAATTCTTATTCCACCGAGTTTGTACAAGTTGAGACGGACAGCAATCTGATTTGGTCCATGGGCGCCTACGATTTTGAAGATAAATTGCGGCCGACCATTAAATAAATTGGCATAGATTATTTTTTGTTATTCAGCGATATGCCGCATGGAGACTAAAGTACTTAAGCATTGTTTTTGTGGTTTAACAAAGTGATAAAAAAATATTTATTGTTCATTATAATCTCAACTAACGTGAACCAGGCAGTGGCATTAATTGAAATCCACTGCTGGTGCCTGTTTTTTTGCCCAGCCAACTATTGGCGGCGCCGCTGGCAGCGCCTCTCTTGGATGCGGCGCTGCTGGCACCCCCGCGACTGCTTCTGGCGGGCGTGAGTTTTTTGCGCGCCGCCGCTGGTGATGCGGCAGTCGTGCCCTTGTAGCGCTTGGCAGCGCCAGTGGCACGTCCACGCCAGGCGCGCTTTCGTTTGCTGCCCCGTGAGCCACCAGCAGAGCCTTGCGACGATGCGATTTGATCCCAATCAGCATCGCCCTGTGCTGTCCAGGATGTGCGCCTGCCGGTTGAAGTCTGGGCCGTCGATGGGGTTGCTACTGCAGTTTCGGCGGCCTCCATATCACTCATTACCTGCAGGCATTCCTTTTCGGTGGCATAGCCGCTAGTTATTTCCAGTAGCTTGGTGCCGTACTTGTCGAAATTGGCCTTGGTCACGTGGGGAATGGCGCACATATCCTTTTCTGTCGTCGGCAGCTCCTCTGCCATGGCCTTGAGTGCCTGCATATTCATAATACTGGCCATGGTCACATTGCGTGCAGCGGCAATGGTGCGGCACAAATCGAGCAGATCTGCATAGCAGCGATCGTGCAGGTGTCGCATATCGTTATTGCCAGATGCAGCGGGTTCTGAGACGGTGGCCACTGTTTTGCTACCAACTCTCTCTTTGCCTGTGAGCACAAACTCAATCTTGGGAGTCTCGTTCATAATCGCACTTATATTTAAGCCCAGGTACAAATATGCCTGCGGTATGTCCTTGGTAAAGATGAGATCCTCCTTGAGATAGCCCTTGAGAACCATATGGCGCAGCAGACGCTGCACATCCGATTTGTCCCAGTCCTTTAGTGCGCCATGATGTGGTGACTTATTGTGCCCAAAATCGACAATCTTCTTGATCATGGCGCCCTTCAGCACATCCGCCATGTGAAGGAGTGTGAAGCGTGAGCGACCACTGCACAAATCCCTGACAGCGCATGCCACCTTGCGGCACTGCTCGAGCACATCGATCTGCTGATAATTGCGCTTCTTGAGGCAGTTGTCGCAGGCGGTGCGTCGATTCTCCAGGCACTGCTCACTGGTAAAGTGCTCGCCAAAGTAGTCAAGCTGCTGGGCGCGACGGCAATCCGTGATATTCTCGCAGTAGCCAACAATACGATGCAGGTTATCAATGTGTATCTTTTTCACGTGATACTGAAGAGCTCGATCGGCTAGTGGTGTGTTGGAGTTAGGAAGTACACATGAATAATATGGATTGCTACTTACCATCCATCATCTTCTTGAGGCGCAGCATATCGCTATAGTTGTAGTAGAGGATGCAGTCAGCAATTTCACCGTCGCGGCCAGCGCGGCCAGCCTCCTGATAGTAGCCCTCAATGGACTTAGGCAAGGAGTAGTGCAGTACAAATCGTACATCGGGCTTATCAATACCCATGCCAAAGGCAATGGTGGCGCATATGACGCGCACCTTGTTCGTTATCCAATCCTTTTGGCGCGACTCGCGCATGGTATCCGTCAGGCCGGCATGGTAGGCAACGGCACGTATGCCGGCCGCGGACATCTTTTGGGCTACCTCGTCACATTCCTTGCGTGAGAGGCAGTAGATGATGCCGCTGGAGGTGGCGGGACGCGTTTGTATAAAGCTGCGCATATCGTCTAGCGTGGAGGCGCCTTTCTTTGGCAGCACCTGATAGCGCAAGTTGCTGCGATTGAAGCTGGATAGGAACCACTTGCAGTGCGTCAGATTCAGTTGCTGGAGTATATCCTGGCGCACGCGTGGCGTTGCCGTTGCTGTCAGCGCCATGGAGGGCACATTGGGAAAGCGCTTGCGAAGAATTCCCAACTTCTTGTAGTCGGGTCTAAAGTCATGGCCCCACTGAGAGACGCAATGCGCCTCGTCAATGATAAAGCGACTGATATAGTTATTCGCATTCAGCTGATCTAGAGTGTCCTGAAAGCGGGCCGAACTAGAGATTTTCTCAGGCGTTACATAGAGCAGCTTGACCAGCGGAGGATGTCCCTCCAAATCTCTATATATGGCCATAGCCTCTTCCATAGTCTGTTCACCGGACATGCTCTTGGCACAAATCTGCAAAAGATTATTGGGAATTTTAAAGCAATCCTAAACTATATGCTTAAAACTTACATCCAGAGATGCCAGCTTGTTGACCTGATCAAAAATCAGCGACTTGAGTGGACTAATGACAATGGTGACGCCCTCAGTGAGAATGGCAGGCAGCTGATAGCACAACGATTTTCCGCCTCCAGTGGGCATAAGCACAAAACAATCGTTCCCCAACAATCCCGCATTGATGACCTGCAGCTGATTCGGGCGAAAGCTCTTTAGACCAAAGCTGAAGCTGAGCGCCTGCATTAAGCGCGTAGAATGTTCAAATTTCTGACCATCGAACTCGCCTGTAATGCCATCATTGTGTACATTGGCATGAAAATTAGCCGTAATCTTTTGTGCCGAGGTAGGCGTTTTGCTGACCGCGTTACTCGTTCGACTCGTACTGGGCTGTTCATCGGTCAAATCAATTCTGGCCGACGCATTTGCATGAGCCTGCTCGAACAGCGCCGCATCGTACTCTGGAAAGCCCTCATCGTCGAGGAGCGTTGTGCTTGATTTTTTTTCCGCAAAGTTAATGCGCTGGGCTGGTGCGGACTCCTTAGCGGTTGGTGGCAGTTTTACAGCGTCAAAGTCGCAGTAGGCATAGTTATTATATTGCGATTTGCGACCTTGTAGAGATTCGTGCTCTTCGCGTATTTGCTTCAATGTGTCCTCAAAATCATCGTCCGAATCAACGATTGTTGTGGGTTTGAAGGGCTTGGCAGTGTTTTCGGTATTACGCGTAGAGTTGCAGAATTCTTCCTCATCGAGGCGCATGCTCTGAGCTAAATAATCATCCTCGTCTGTCTCCTGCTGAGGCACCAGATCGTCCATATCATCGGGCGGGCCATTTGCATAATTTCTGTTTGTTTTAATTGTTGTCGGCTTTGTTTTTAGTACACGATCATTTTGTTCCTCCTCACTCTGATCCTCTGAGGGCCCCGTTGTATAACTAGTGGGCGTTTGTTCTTGCGCCTGCTGCTGTTCTGCCAGCATTTCCCGCTCTTCCCGCTCTAAGGCATCAAAGTCATGTTCATCAGCCTCTGCCTTACGCTGTTGTCGCTCAATTTGCCTTTCGAGTAAATTCGTGCGCGCTTTGAACTTTTGACGCATGACCTTTAGCTTAAGAAAAGTGTTCGCCTCGAAGCCGTCAATTTCATTAAAATGTACGGCAGGTATTTGATCAATCACCTCGCAATACTTTTCCATTAGCTCAATGTACCTGGACTTGTACATGCCCATCGTGCTCCTTAGCATTGAGTCATTCTGCTGGCCTAAATCAGTTTTGCTAACTCCAATATCATATTGCCCCAGATCGCGTAAATAGTCAGCAAGCGAGTTGTCGAAGACGATCTTTAGCTTGGGCTTAACTGTGGCTGCTTGTGGAGCTGGTAGTGGTACAGCTGGTGAAGTTAAGGTCAGCTCCTCCTTTACATTCACTTGGGATTTGGGACAGCTTAGATCAAAACTTAGGGAGGGCCCGTTTAGTTGAGTATACGGGGCGGATAGTGGAACTGTTGGTGAACTAAAGTTCAGCTTCTCCTTTACATTCAATTTGGAACAGCTTATATCAAAACTAAGGGAGCACCCGTTCAGCTGAGTTGACGGTGCTGATTTAGGCTCCTCTTTTAGTGCTTTCTTTACCATCGTATCAAAAGTATCGTCTAGGGTGCTGCTGCCATTGGAAGAGTTAAGAATTGGCGTCTTAATGGTTTGCGATTTGAGCGGCGATAATGACAATGCCAGCGATTTACGTGGTGACACAGACAACTTATTTATATGACCATTTAGCTTAGTCAAGGAAGCCATATAGGCAGCATCCTGTTGCAACACTTCATCAAAGTTATCAAAGTTCAATTTCAGAACCGAGCCTCTTGCTGCTGATTTGGTGGGTGACATTTGTTTGGACAATGCAGCTGCTGGAAGCGGTGCTAGCGGCGATTGGTTAACGTTTTCAAAGCTATACCTTTTGATAAGTGCATTGCCACTAGCATCTTTGTCCGGCGCCTTATTCTTTGATACTGTCGCTGCGCTCGAGATTTGGCTCTGACTGTGAGCATCATCTTCGTCGGAGGACGATGAGTCGAGATAAATTGGATTGTAAAACTTCGCTCTTGCCGTCCTTGCCTCCAACATATCTAAAAATGTATGTAAAGTTATTTTTATAAGTGATAGTTTGTGTAGATATATGTACATGTAGACAAACAACCTTTTCGTGCCGCTTTTGTTGATTGCGTCGATTGAGTTTGGCTGTTCCCATCAAGACCAAGGAATGCGGACATTGTCAGCTGTTTATTTTGAACAACAGCCTTTCTAGACATTGTACAGCCGTGAACACAACTATTACAATAATGGTAACTTTTAGATAACTAGTTTAACTTAAGCTTATTATAAACAAACAAATAAATAAAAAACGCGGGTAACACTCTTTCATCTTCTTGCGTTAATCGTAAAGTGCTGCCATACTTTCAAATAAAATTAGGTATCGAGAATAGATAATCGACTCCGAGAATTTTTAATAAATCAAAAGCTTGCCTTATTAAATAAATATAAAATGATATATTCAAAATCTTATTTCATTATTGTTATTAATTTTACTAATTAAGAGGCTTCGCTAACGATATTTTGCATCGAAAACTGCGCGGGATTTTAAGGTCGATTATTACAAATCGATATTTTTTTCTCACAAATGGCGCTTGACTTTGAGGAAATTGCAGCAGAAGGGGATTTGTTTTTACCTATTTTGGTGCAGCAGGTTTTTAATAAATACCAGCGAGCTAATGGCATTGGCCTAACAAAAGGTAAGTGTAACATTATAGCTCGCTCTCGGTAACTAAATCGATTGTTACAGCGGAACGAGCGCAATTGTTTACAGATTTGACCGGCTTGCTGGGCGAGGAGCTTCTGGAGCGGGCACTACGTCTGCTTGAAGAGTGGGCTGTGATTATATATTACACACCTGATCGACTACGCAGTATAGTCGAACTGAGCAGCAAGCGGAATTCGACGCACGTCGTACGTATTGTACCTGGCGTGAATTATTGCAAGTGTCAATATTATCATCGTTGCGTGCTACGATTGCCCCAACCGGAGGAGGAACTGGGCTCCTACACCGATTGCATATCGTTCACGTGTGAGCACGTATTGGCCCAACGCTTGCATCAGCTGTTAAATCAAGAGCCACGCGAGCAGATCTTAACACTGGAGCAGTTTAGGTATTTGCACGACGACATTTATGTGGATTAATGCAACATTCTAAGGTGTTGTACGAGAAGGGTATCATAAAAGACCGCAAAATGCTGACACAATCCCAGTATGAAGATTACAAATTTGTGTGCCGCTTGGATCACATCAAGACCTTCTATGCATCCATCAAATCAATCTGTTTCAGTGATGTAACTATATTTACTTATTACAATCATAATAGTTAGTTATACCATTGCAGAGAGTATTATAATTTTTCCACGATAGGCGTTGGCGATCTCACATACATTCTTGTTCAGGACCAACAGCCGAGTTGATCTCGCCATGTCCGTCTGTCTGTGTTTTTTCACTAAATATAAAAAACTTTTCTGCAATGGTATATATTTCTTTGGTACCCCGAAGAAAGCTGTTTTTTTGCTGTTTGTATTTTAACAAATTATTATCCTCCACAGTTCGGCACACTCCAAGCTAGCGAAGATGGATTGCTCATTACAGTAGAGCAGGGAAGTCCATTCAGGCTACAATATTTATAGCGCCAGCATTTTTTGCCGAATTTCACGTCCAAGGCTCTCAGAGCTTTAGTGTAAAGATCAATGTATTGGCCGAGTGCTTGAGCCTTTTTGGTCTGGCAGATTGTGGCATTAAAATGTTGTACAAGGGCGAAGGCGCTCCATTACTGATTTTGCTAGAGCCGCACGATGATGAGCACGTGAGTACAGAGTGTGCCATCAAAACTAGCAACGTGGAGGAGCCCATGGAGTATGAGCTGGATTCAAACAGTTCTAGTTTAAATACAATATTTATGCGTGGTCCGGATATGTCCAACATTTTTCACGAGCTGGATAAAGCGGCTGAGGAATATGAGTTTACCATATCGCCATTAAAGCCGCACTTCAAGATCGCCACCTTGGGCGTCATGCAAGCAGAAACCAGCGTCGAAGTGGCCAAGTCCAGTGACATGATTATTTTGTTTAACTGCCGCGAGACGACGGTAGCTCGGTATAAAAGCCAGCAAATACGGCTTACCAACAAGGCGTTGCAGGTGGCCACAAGGTAGCCATCAAAACAGATTCAAGTGGTCTGCTAGAGCTGCATTTTATGATGCAGTCCGGTGATAACGAGGAGATGTATGTGCGCTTTTTTATCACCCCATTGCTAGAATATTAAAACATAATTTCAAGACTATCTGTCAACTTAGCTGTTTGTGTACTTTCTGTCACACCCTGTAAATAAAATAAAGTCCGGATTATTGATTTACTATTATGATTTCTTAAAATTTTAAGTGAACAAGAATTTAAACGTGTATAATAAGATAAACAAGGTAAGGACACATAATAAGATCACAAGGTGGTAATCGTGTATGGAAATTTAATAGTTTTAAAATTCATGACTTCAAAGGGCGTCGGTCTAAGGTCAAATTTTAAATGTTCTTGATTTTATTGCATTCAAACTCATTTCTAAAAACTCAACAGCAAATACCATTAAACATGTGACGCAGATTTAGGAGAATAAAAGTAGCCCAACGGACAAAGAATGGGGATCAACCTAGTGTGTGTTGTCAACGAAAAGAAGTCGATTAAAATTTGCATTATTTAAAACCAAATTTAACTTTTAAAAATTACCTTTTAAATCGATAAATAGTAATTAGACAGGAGGAGCACAAAAATGGATACTTAACATAACAGCGCGGCGATAACAGAAGTGTAGCTTCGTTACGTTGTTTATGTTATGTTAATATCATTGTTATTGGCACAAGTGGGTCCACCCATCAAATTTTCCAAGTAACTTGGAGAACGGAGAATTTTCACAACAATTATTAGCTTCTTTTACTTAAGTATTTAATATATATTTAATTTACTGACAAAGCTTAATTAATCTAGAAAATGAAACATTCGCCTATGTTATAGATTACAGGGTAGTCGGTAGTCGTGCACTGTTAACATTACGTTGTTACGCTGTTGATGTTGTTGTTGCCATGCCATCAGCTGTGCGCCTGGCATGTGTTTGTTGTGTGTGTTGCTTCTTCCTCTTGCTTCGATTGGTTTGGGTTGGTTCTGGCGGAAAAAGAGCGTGCTCTTACAAATAAAACATAAAAATCAGATACTAGGCCATTCCAACCATGCATACGTAAGTATTGATGAATTTTTTATGCAGAACCAGGAATATTGAGCATCCACATTCGCTTTTTATTGGCAGGCATGAGCATTTCAAAACGCCAGCGGATGAAGACGAGCTTGAAGACATTGATGACGATATGGTAGTTGGCGTTATAGCGGAAATCGAACAGGAGGTGCTAAACGAGTCCGAGAGTGACGACGATGAATACGATTTGGTAGATATGGTCGTGCCAGCACCGCCACGAAACGATGGCCACAACAGCTCTGACGAGAGCATTAGCAGCGATGGAAGCTTTGACCCCAATGCGGAGGACACTGACTCGGATGATTCCATGCTCGATGAGGCGGTGGCGGGTGGGGCAAGCAGTGCCAAAAGGCGCAAAGAACAGACTGCTAATGATGCAACCGGACCCAGTGGATCGGGCACAAGTGGTGATTACTCACATTTGGATGAGGATGATGACACAGATGAGACGGTGCGTGCTATTATTGCGGCCATTAAGAAGCCGCGTAGTTCTCCGCCAGAGATTAAACTGGAGGATTTCATAACAGACGTTTGTTTTCATCCGGAGCGCAACATCATCGCGCTGGCAACCATTATTGGTGATGTGCATCTGTATGAATACGGCAATGAGGAGAACAAACTGTTGCGTACTATTGAAGTGCATGCGAAGTCTTGTCGTGACGTCGAGTTCACCGAGGATGGGCGAAGTTTGATTACATGCTCCAAGGACAAGTGCGTTATGGTCACCGACATGGAGACGGAGAAGCTGAAGAAGCTTTACGAGACGGCTCATGACGATGCCATTAACAAGTTACATGTGCTCGACGAGCGTTTGTTTGCCACCGGCGATGATGCAGGCACCGTCAAACTTTGGGATTTTCGTACCAAAGATGCCATATTCGAACTGAAGGAGGTCGAAGATCAGATAACACAAATGCTAACCAACGAGCAGAATAAGCTGCTGTTGGCGACCAGTGCCGATGGCTATCTAACCACCTACAATATTGGTGCTCGCAAATTGTATGTACAGTCGGAGCCTTACGAGGAGGAGCTCAATTGCATGGGGATTTATCGTGGCAGCTCCAAGCTGGTGGCAGGCACCTCAAAGGGACGTCTTTACACTTATAACTGGGGATACTTTGGCTACCATTGCGACATGTATCCGGGCATAAAGAGCCCCATAAGTCTGATGATCCCCATTACGGATCGGATTGCGTGTGTGGCTGGTGAGGATGGAAACATTCGTGCCTGCCACATTGCTCCATACCGCAATCTGGGCGTTGTGGGACAGCACAATATGCCCATCGAGTCGCTGGACATTAATCACAGCGGCGAACTGCTGGCATCATCGTCGCACAACAACGATGTGCGCTTCTGGAATGTTAAATATTTCGAGGACTTTGGCGACATCAAGTACAACGAAAAGCATAATGCCTATAAAGATAAGCGCCATAATTTGCCCTCATCAAAGTGCACAAACGCCTCCGACTTCTTTTCTGATATGACCAAGGAAGATGGTGATGACGACGATGCAGGAGGAAACGTTACCGATACGGCAGCTGGGCCCAGTAATATAAACTAGATAAATGCGTTTCTGTCTTACATAATTTATAGTAGGATTTGGCATTATACATACACCATTGTTAAAGATTTAACAATTTTTAGACGTAGATTTTAAGTCTTGTGCTGTAAAAGCTTAATAAAGTTAGCATGTACCTCCATACATTATATATATATGGCATATCATTTCTTTAATTTTTATACACGCTATCCATTAAAAATTATAATAGGCAGAAGCTTGCAACTCCAAGTCTATAAAGCTTATACATTCTTGCTTACCATCAAAAACCGGTCGATCTAGATCAAAACGCATTTTAGCGCCAGGAATTGCTTCCACACACAAAGCTCTTGGTTGAAATACCAGTCAATACAAATAAATACGAACATACATCAGTGTATTAGAATCAACATTGCGATTTATGTTGTGATTGTAATTTAGATTGGTTTTCAACCCGTTCAAAATGTATTCGATTATCTAACGTCACACCACATTTAACTTTAGTCAGCTGAAGTCGTTAAAAAAATTTCTAGGATATCGGAGCATAGAAAGTACTAAAGTGGTGGTAATTGAATATTTGATTTTCAATTCATGTTTATTTATTATAATATATATTATTAGACAAATATTTAGTATCCAGTGCCCAACTTTGAATTGGTATGGGTTTGCCCAAAAACTTAAGCGTAATTTAAAAATATTTTTAGTGGCTCGTGAAGTCGGCGCCACGCAACGGATCAGATCAAACAAAATCAATTACAGATATGGCACGTGTTGAGAAATTGAACAGCAAATTTGAGTGCAACAAATATACATAATTCAATAGGTAAATAAGTATGATTAAAATGCAATTCAATTGAATGTTTTTCGTTGCTGATACCACACTTTATAATTTCGTGACAAATTGTAAAATATGGGTATACAATAACAATTACAGTTGGTACAGTGATTAATAGTTAACCATGGGGAGGCGGCATTCACACTTTAACAATACGTAGTTACATATATGTGTAATCACAAGAATTTTGTTTCACAAAACATGGACATAATTTGTATACAAGAGGAAATGATTACATGCCGAAACACCTATCAATTAATTTATATTATATATATGTATATACGTAGAGCTTGAGCCAAAGTTATATTTGTTATGATATTTAAACGCAACGCAGCAATTTTACACTCGCTTCGCCTTTTGGTGGGTTCAGAGTTATGTTCCGGCTGACGTTGTACGATTTTTTACTTTGTATTTTTTTAAAAATTTTATATTGTGTAGTTTAAAGTATTTAAGAATTTCCTGGTTGGTGCCTGCCTAGCCCCAGCATGACGAACACGACGAACTCAGGCTGAAAGTTGGAAGCCATTTAACATGAACATGCCCTGCCCCAGCGGTATCAGCATCAGCAATACCAATGTCGTAGCACGCCACTCCACCCTTTGAATATATGCGTCTCGATCTGTTTGTAATTTATGTTGCCGCCTGCTTGGCCCAGACATAATTGATTAACATGACGAACTCAGTCTAAAAGATTTGGCCTCCGTCAACAATGATCGGGGCGATTTTACATAAAGATGCCATGTACACAATGTCATAAGGCAGCGGTGCCAGCAGCCACCAGAAGCAACACCACTGGAACTGGGCACCAGTGCATCCTTGGCCATATGCGTTTCAATATCGACGCGACATATTGGGCAATGTTTATTCGTAACCAGCCATTGATCGACGCAGTCGGTGTGGAAGAGATGCATACAGGGCAGTCGGCTGCAAGTGTGTATATGAGAAAGCATTTAATTATTAATTATTTGTCTCATTCAGCAGAACTAATTGTTGACTGATTTACGCTGACTTGCTTAGCAATGACTGATTTCTCTTTGCTGAACGATTCAAACCCACTTTTTAACTAGCTTAGCCTTAGCAGCGCAGTATGAGTTCAAAGCAAAACCGAAAATAAGCTATTAATTCTTGTTATGATCAGGGACCGTAAATAATGATTATTTTATTTTTTTAAATAAAAAAATCACCCACTTATAATGGACGTAGAAAAAAGTGGTTCATACAAAAAATCTTTACTATTGTACACTCTCTGCATTTCCGCTATGATTTTTAAACTTCACATTTTTGACGTTATTCTTCAATAATAATCATTAATTTTGAGTGAATTGAATAAGACTTGGCCATAATCATTATTGTTGATCAAAAAATAAAATTCAAAAATAACGATTATCAATGATTTTTATTTTTTCGCTCAATATAAAACTCAACAGTAATTTACGGCTTCTGTGTTAGATTTATCCCCAATATTCATGCATATCCTTGTAAAGGGACCACAAAGCTACCCCCAGAATTTTTTCATAATTTTTTTTTTTTTTTTTTTTATTTATTTATTTTTTTCGGTTTTGGTCAGATTATGTTTGTTGAATTATTATTTAATTTAACAAAAAGCAATTTCTGCAATGATAATGTATCAATAAGAAATAAAAGATAAGGAAAGCTATTCACAGTCGTACCTGAAGGAGGGATACGAAGATCGCCTGCGCTTGACTACGGTCTTGCATTGTTTTTATCTATTTTTATACTCTGTTCCCAAAGGGCAAAAGAGTATATTGCGATTGCGAAATGTCCATCTGTCCGTCTGTCCGTATGAACGCACACCCTTGAAACTAGAGCAACCAACTTGGCGCACATGTTGGTGTATATCCTCAATTTATAAAATGATTCAAGATATAGTCATAAAATTTTATATACAGACTACTGTTTTTGAACCCACAAATAAGCAAATTATACCAGACTGTGAACAGAGTATTCTGCTGTCGGATACGTTCGAGTGCAACGTTTTTATTCCCTGTACCCATAAAATAAGTACAAAGGGGGTATTGGATTTGTGCAAAAGTATGTAACAGACAGAAGGAGACATCTCCGACCCTATAAAGTATATATATTCTTGATCAGTCAAGTTTACTTTGGATCGGAGATATTTCTCCCCCGCTATTCAATTGAAACGTCTTACAGCCACACTTCTAAGGATATAGCCTTGGGATTTGACATGTACAATACATTAGTCACTCTTAAAATGCCTCGCTTGTGCTGGCGCTTGTGCTGTCGCTTGTGTGTGTGCGTCTTTGTGTATGTGCATGTGTAAATGTACGAATTGCTTTTTGTTAAATTAAATAATAATTGAACAAACATAATCTGACCAAAACCGAAAAAAATAAATAAATAAAAAAAAAAAAAAAATTATGAAAAAATCCTGGGGGCTAGCTTATGTGGTCCCTTTACAAGGATATGCAAGAATATTGGGGATAAATCTAACACAGAAGCCGTAAATTACTGTTGAGTTTTATATTGAGCGAAAAAAATAAAAATCATTGATAATCATTATTTTGAATTTTATTTTTTTGATCAACAATAATGATTATGGCCAAGTCTTATTCAATTACTCAAAATTAATGATTATCATTAAGGAAAAACGCAAACAATTGAAATGTAATCATTACCATGTAATTTTTAATATATAACTTATAATGATTACGGTCCCTGGTTATGATTGATTTTGGTTAGCGCAATCAGTCAGCTGAGTGAATTTGAAGGTTTGAAATTACAATAGACGACAAGCAGTCAGCTATTAGTTTGGCTGAACGATCCAATTGATATAACAATTGCTTACCGCACATCGTTCTCAATCTCGAAAAGAGACAAGCATATGGCGCACTTTTCCGCGTCCTCGTCCGATTCGCTGGGTCGACGCACGCGTCTATATTTATGCGGTAGAGTGTTGCGCTCGATGATTTCCTGTGGGTTAAACAGCAAACGCAAGTCAATTATTATTATCAATTGTGATAGTTAAGGAGCAAGTTACCAAAGTGGCACCACGATTTGGACGTGGCGGTCCAATCAGAATGCGTGAAGAGCCCAGCGAGAGCGGCGTTGCCAATCCAATCTCTAGATGCAGCGGTGAGTAATGATGGAACATGTGATGGTGTACAGCAGCGCGTCGGCGTTGTTGATGTTGTTGCTGCTGCTGTTGTTGTTGCTGCTGATGCTGTGGCTGCTGCGGTTGCTGTTGCTGATATTGTAGCCCCATTTGAGTAGGCGGCTGATGCGCATCGATAGGCGCCGCGGCTGCAGATGTGTTTTGAGGCTGCTGCACAGCAGCATCGTAGGCCGGATAATAGGCGGGATCCAGGCTGGAGACGGGTCCGTTTCGTGCATGCACACAGTTGCAGATGCTGTGCAAATAGCGTGTGCGCAAGCTGCTGGTTAAATTCAGCGGATTTGAGGAGAGATCAATGGGCGTGGGCGTCATATGGCGGCGATGCAGCTCCTGCATGCTCTGCTGGCGATACCACAGATTCTGATGTACTGGATATGGTGGCGCCGGTGTCAACGATGTTGCCACAATAGCGCTTGCCCTATGCGGCGGATGTATATGAGCATGCATTTGATTCTGCGGCGCCTGATGCCCTTGATGCGGCTGCGGTTGATAATGCTGCCTATGATTATTATACGCCTCCGAGCGTCGTACGCCAAACGGCGGCGATCCACAATACGGCATCGTTGTGCGTCCAGAGTACATTTCCAACGGCGGTGGTGGCGAAACAGCAGCAGCCACTGTAACAATGGAGGACATAACGGGAGGCGGACCGGCTGCCGTAACAACTGCGGCGGCCACTGGCGTTGTGGCTCGCCTCAGCATGTTGAGTGTTTGGTTGCGATGGTAGTCATCATCCAGGCCGCTGTTGTTCTCCAAGCTTGCCACCGGGGAGCTGGGCACATTTGCCAGAGAGAGTAGATCGTGAAATGATTGCGCCTGCGCCGCAGCCACAGTGGCTGCCACAGCAGCAGCGCTCATGGCGCCGCTCAACGAGCTGCGGCTGCTGCCTGAGGCGCTGCTTAGGCCGCCTTGGTAGTGCGGATTGGGCGGTACCGTTGAGTAGTCGCTGTTGCTACGGCTAGCGGGTAGCGCCGTAATCGTATAGTGCGGCACATAGTACGGCTGATAGCGATGATAGTAGGCAGGCGGACTGCTGCGGCCGCTTGCCGCCGGTTCAGGCGGCTGAGGTGCTTGTGGCGCTGCAACACCGCTCGCTGCATTGACGTTGAGGCGTGGTGCCATTCGCATATAGTTACCGCTGGACGGTTGCGGCGGCGGTGGCGCCAGTGGGGGTGGCGCTTCCAACAGTTGCCCTATGTGCCACATGGGCGGTGGCGTAATCGGCTGAAAGTAGCGCTGCGAGTGCGCAGCTGCTGCCGCTGCCTCCAGGCCAGGGCACCGAGTGGGGCAGGCTGGCACCCGGGAGTATGGCACAGCATCGATAAGATCTCTGAAACCAATGGTTGGCGCCTGCGCCGGATTATGATCGTAGCTGCTGTAATTGTGATCGTTGATGGCTGCCCGATCTGCCAAACCGCCGCTGTAGAAGGCAAAGGAGGTGCCCGCAGCAGGACGTCGTCGCCGATCCTCGTATTCGTTAGCCGAATTGGGACGGAGTAATAGCGATGCAGCAGTTGCAGTGGCTCCGCCCGCTACTGCTGCTGCCAGTCCCTCGCCTCCACCCACTGTTCTACTGCACGTGGCCAGGGACTCTTCGCGTAGATGTTGCTGATGTTGTTGCTGAAGTTGCTGCCGCTGATGCTGTATTTGTTGCTGTAGTTGTTGCCGTTGACGCAGTAGTTCTTGCTGCATATGATGCTGCGGTTGATGCTGCTGTGGTTGCTGCTGCTGTGGTTGCAGCTGCTGTTGTTGTTGTTGCTGCTGCTGTTGTTGCTGCCGCTGTTGTTGGTGTTGACGTTGCTGCTGCAGGGCTGCCTCAGTACATGCACCAAAGCCTTCATCATCCGAAGTAAGATCAATGGAAAGTATCGGCTCGCGTGTCGAGTGCACAAATACGACATCATCATCATCACCATTCGAGTCGGATGACCAATCGTCCAGCTGCAGATCAGGCGCGGTTAGCACCGCATTCCCGCTATTCGAATTCGAATTATGACGCCTGCCCGTTGACGTAGACGGCAAATTGGGCAGCTCCATAGATCCTTGTCCCGCTCTGCTTTCTGTGTCACGCGGTCTTCCCACATAGGCAATCACACAGGAGCCGCCGCTTGACGGCTGTTGCTGCGTCTGCCCCGTAGACTGCTGCTCCTGCAAATGTGAAAACAGGAGAATTGCTCATCTAATCGAATCCGGATGAACATCATCTAATCTAAATGTAGGCTAACCCTCCATTTCGAATGTTACATCTGTATATTAATAGGAAAACATGAATCTTATTGTCCCACTTACGACTTTAATTTGCACCACTGTTGATCTAATTTATAAGGTTCGTAAAGTATTTAAATAATTTCTTTGCATAATTTATTAAAAATTTAAATCGCTTAGATTTATCGCCGATAAAACGTGTTAAGGGGTGACACTGACACAATGATACATAATAAACGCAGATTTTTAAATCAAATCGTAAAAAACTAAATAAAAAGTATTTGACGTCTATTGTTCCCAGAAGTTGGTCGACTGCGTGCACCACTTGCCAAACTGGTTTGAACTAAGTTCTTAAGTTGGTGCTCAACTAACTTCACATTATCTTTTCTGTCCGATAAAGTGCCGTTTATTTATCTGCCACTTAAGTAACCAGTATACGTTAACCAATTCGTGCCTGCAACATAGTTTTAAAAATTTTAAATGATTTCGCTAAAAGGACACAACATTTTTTCAATAAACGAAAACATTCCTAGTAGACTAACAGAGGGAAATATTGGAAATTGTCTATGGCCTTTTAATGAAATACTTTAAGCTTATCCACAGCAGTCAATAGCTTTTCAAAAAGTACTTTCAAATGGCATTCAAAAATATTTCCTAACTAGTTTATTAATAATAAATAAACAGCTGCGGACCTACAAAAAACAGAAGTGGTATCATAATTTTCATTGACTCTTGCAGTATAAACAAGTAAGAATGCTCTAGTCGAGTACACCCGACTACGAGACTCCCTGAACCCAGGAGGTCGACAACTTCCTAACATATCTTCGTACACTTAGGCATACACACACATACACAAATACGCACGCACACAAACGACAACGAAAGCGAGGCATTTTAAATGGCGGCTGCGCTTCTTCCCTCCGCACTGCAGTACTGAATCTTGTTTGTTGAATAACTTCCATCTTTATTATCCGATCAACTTGAAATTTGGACAGTAGATTAGAACCTACATTCAAAATTTGGTGTGTCTAGTTGCTGAGATCGAGGTGTTCATACATACGGACGGACAGACAGACAGACGGACAAGGCCAAATCGAATTTTCTTTTGATCACTACTGATCAAGAGTATACATATGTACTTTATAGGATCGGAGATTTCTCCTTCTGCCTGTACATTTGCACCGATTTAATACCCCCCCGTTTTACCCATTTTATGGGTATAGGGAGTAAAAATCAATATTTAAGGATATTTAATGTATGGTGAACGTATTTTAGATTTTTGCGGAATAGATGTTAGTAGTAGTAGTATATGAAATTGCGATTTACTTTTCAATTCACAAGCTCAACAGCACCCGATTTTATATAGCGAAAGAATTGTGATATCGAAAACGGCAGCTTGGCTAAATATAATCGCGAAAATGTGCTAAAGAGGGGCATAAATCTTGTTTTATTGCAATATTATTAATATTCTTCTAATATCGATGGATATTAGTTCGTCGCACTCACCTGCCGATCGCTGGTTCTCGCCAGTTCCGCATAGGTGCGATGCCGATGACGACCCGGCTGAAATGCATAGAAGTTTGTAGGCGAGAGACTAGATATTGAAGAGGGCGACAACAGTACGTCACTGAGCGTGTCCAGACGGGCTACTTTTTTGGGAGGCTGGCAGAGGCTATTGCTGCTACTGCTGCTGGTGCCGCCAGCGCCCGTCATTGCCTCATCCATGGAGCGGACTCGAGAACGGGTGCGCACAATGCCGCTACCCAGGCCCGGGTTGTAGCACGCTTTCAGCAATGCGGCGGGGCGTTGCTGCTGTTGGTCCGATGTGGATGTGGATGTGGATGTAGATGAGCTGTCGCCGACGCGATCCGTGGCCAAGCGATGGACGCCGCTGATATCACGTCCGTCATAGTCCTTAATCCAGATACCACGACTGCAAGTTGTGTGGGTTGCCGTTGTGCAGGAGGCGGCCATGGAACGCATATAGCTGCTATCTGCCGGTGGTGGCAATGACATATTGTCATTGCTATAACCACCGCGACTGTTAAAGTATGTATGATCTGCATGACGGGCGTCCAGCTCACTGCTGCTGCTCTGCGGATCTGCAGCGGTTGCTGAACCAGGCGGTGGTGCATTGCGCATACGCAGATCCCAACCATCGTCGCTGCTGTTGTCGCCGGTCTGCTCCAATTCATAGCCGCTGTTGCTGTTGTTGTAGCGACTGTGCCTATATGTACTGTATGGGTTTTGTTCATTCTGCTGCTGCTGCGCTTGGGCGCTTGTGCTGGGAGTGGCATCCAGTTCAATGACCGATGAGGAAGACGAAGACGTTGATGCATCACCAGCACCAGCACCAGTTGAATTTCGTAAACGATTCTGCTGATATTTTTTCTTTTGCGCCGCCGAAGTGGTTGTGGTTGTGTTGGTGGTGCGCGTATTTGCAAACTGAACATGCTCCGTATCCGATGCACTGGAGGTAACATCATCGTTTGCAGTCGCATTGCCATTGGCCAACACATTACCGCTGGCCTCAAAGAAGCTACTGGCGCTGCTAGTATTCGAGCTGAGCAACGAACTAGAGGGCAGCTCGTAAGACATTGATGATGTGCTGTTATTATTATTGGATTGCAAGAGAATCTGCTCATCCACGGCATGATCATCCATGGCAGCGGGCCAGATGCTAACAAGCCGTTCACTGCTGCTGTTATTATTGTTGCTATTACTAGTGGTATTGTGCCGCTCCTCCTGGTGCTGCTGCTGCTCTACTTCCTGGCCAACAGAGTACGCATGCGTTGCGGTTTCAGTTTCAGTCTTACGTTGCGAATGATTTGGAATGAACTGCGTTAGAGCACTGGTCATGCTACCGCTGGCAGCAGCTGCCGCCGTCGCCGAGACCGCAGCAGTTGCTGTTGTGGCGGCCGTTGATGTTGACGAGAGTTCAAAGAATTGCGTTGGCTCCGCTACAGCACTGGCCGTAGACTGCGTGGAATGAACATGCTCACGCACGGCCGTCGCATAGCCACTGCCCTCCGGCAACAGATGACAGTGACACATATCACGCATGGCATTGCATTTTCTGCACTTGTTGGGAGTTGAGCTCGCTGGCTCCGCATATGACTCCCTATTTAAGGACATGGATGCCGGCTGATACTGAAACATGGGGACATAACCAGCAGCAGCTGCAACGGCGGCGGCGCCGCCAGTGTCATGATTGTTGCCGCTTGTCTGCTGTGGTGCTCTTATGTCTTGTCTCTGCAAGTAGGTGGGCATCAGCATATAACTTTCCGAAGGCTGTTCAAAAAAGACCGTAAATGGTGAGCGTTCTGAAACAAAAAAGGGTCACATGTATATTATAATATTGATATTGTTAATTCACTTACGCGTCTCCCTGGTGCCCATATGCAGCATCACGCCGAGGTTGCCGATCGCGACGCGCTGATGTTGATGTTGATTCCGATGCTGGTCCTGCATGTGTCTGTGTCTGAGTTCATCCTGTTCATTTTCCATGCTTACGCTTTTTTTTTTATTTTTACTTTTAAAGAGAAACATAAATGAGAAAATTTTATTAATGTGTCTACGCGATCACAAAAATATGAGTGTTATGAGAAATTCGAAACACAGTTTCACCTTTTAGACATTTTTTCTTGCGCCTGCTATAGAATTTTTACTCCCTGTACCCATAAAATGGGTAATAAGGGCTATTTACCTGTGCAAAAGTCCGTCCGTGTGTCTGTCCGGATGAACGCGTCGATTTTAGCTCAAAAGCTAGACACACCAAATTTGGAATGTACATATATAGGTTCGTGTATAGCAGGCGCAGGAGAAGTTTATTTCTGATCACAGATATTCCCACCCTCCCACACACACACACCCATCCCCCGTCTTGTAGTCAGTTATCTAACCAAGCCGTAAGAAAAAATTTAATCGAGCTGGATCAGTAGTTTAATTTCAAATACATACACTTCACGCTCCACAGAGTGCACAAATACTAATCTAAGGCTTGTTTATTCGTTCACTCTATTTAAAGTGTTCACTCAAAATTATTTTCATAATTATAGTCTTTTCTTTCTCCTTTAAATGTAAAACTAAAGTGACTTAAAACAAAAACAAAAGTACGAGATTAAGTTACCACTAAAGGTATCGATAAGCTTGTTTAAATAAAATATATAAATTTAAAAAAAAAATAATATTAATAATAATTAGGCTCATGTAAATAATAACTTTATGTAGAATATCTAACTGAAACATGGGAGTTTGTTCACTCTTAAGGGCTTTTCATATGCAACCGGGAGTTCACTCTTTCGAGTGTGCAGTGTATGTAGTGAAATGGCCATTTATCAAAATTTACAAAATAAACAATCAATTTAATTGACATTGTAAACAGTTTTTAGTTTTTTATGTTTAGTCTAATTAGTCATGGTCAGGTGGTTCTGTTACTCTCAAAAAGCTCACATACTGCAGATACACTTTGCAAAGTTGATAAATAATAAAAAACAGTCATAAAAGTTTTGCATTTACACGATAAAGTTATTATTATAAGGGGGGTGTGTGCACTGCGACCTAGTATAAGATCTATTGTACCCCCTTCTGAGGCTAAAGCTCACTCATCAACCCTATCTCCTGCACGAATAAGGATATGCCTATCCAGGAGCCTGTTTCTTCTTCTAGCTAGTGCTGTTAGTATGTACATTAAGGATTTATCCTTTAATCCGCAGAATCGCAGTTCCTAGTTTACTAGGTTGGCTTCTCAGTCGACAGTGCCCCGTTAGGAGGCCAGTGACTATTTTGAGTGAATTCTAGAATCTTTTTAGATCATAGTTTCCTACGAGTGACTTGGCCTGTCTTAGATCTGAAGCATTTCTATAGCCTGACAATAATTTGATGCTCATTAAGTTTGTGAATCGTCTGTTCAATGAAATGTAATTTATGTATATCATAATAAAATGACTATATTACTCTGTTCCCCATATGTTATCTGTAGAGTGCAAGGCATTTATTTACATACAGTCGGGTCTGGGTATAGTGAACACCTCAATATAGTGAACACCCAAATTTGTACATGGAGTACTCTAAATAGTGAACAGTCGAAATCCCCTAAATAGTGAATAAAATTTTGAAAGCAATTTCAAGCAAAAAGCAACATAAAACAAAAAACACAAGGAATCAAAGATGATAGAGGGTATTCCCCTAATTTGTACTTTTGCTATTGATTGTTACAAAATCAACTGTTTCTTGACCTTAGTGGTTATGTTCTTTGTCGAGTTCAAGCAGATTGTGGTTGAAAGTGAGCTTTTTAATGTGTATTCAAAAGTTTCTGACGAAATACGATCAGAAATCCTGTAAAAGCTACTGAAGCTATTGAAAGTTTCGATAAAGCTAACGCATGGGCTGAGGACAACAGTACTGATTATGCTGGTATACCAGCACTGCGTAGTCTACGCGAAAAAGCGGTTCAAAAGTCACTTTGTGAACGCAAGAAGCAAATGTATATTTGCCAATTCTTTCAATGAGATACATTTATGTTTTCCTAATAATTTATTTTAATGATCTCTTGAATTTATATACACAAAGTGTACTTTGAGCAAATAAAACGAGTTTTTGAGCAAAAATTGTAACCTTGTTATAGTGAAGAACCTCAATATTGTGAACAGGCCTTTCAATAATTAGTTCACTATATCCAGACACGTCTGCATATGCAAAATGTTCTGATGTTCGTTTTTTAATAGAAACTGTATGTATCGCTATCACTTTTAATTATAAGTGTGTATCTCAGAGAGCAATGGCCTGTTCAGATAACCTGTTGCAAATGTCATCCTTTTTGAGGTTTATGAGTACATAACATCTATAGAATTTATTGATTTATTTTCACAGAAAAATCATTACAAATTTTGTCAGAAATGTTTGAGTCTTAAATAAAGACTTATATTGAAAAAGTGGTAATAAAAAAAAAAAAGATAAGCTATATTTAGTTTTTCATACATAAGCCACATTCTTGTTCATCAAATTTAACCGAACTTAATACTAGATAATAAGAATCGGAGTTTCCGAGTTTGGTTGAAATATCTGTGTGAACAAAACCAATGTTCTTACAAAAACTGAATTTTCGACTGATTTCGTTTAAGGGCATATTTATATGATATAGTGATCCAAATCGGCCAATTCCATTATTGTATTGCCTACAGCAAAAAACCATCTGCGTCACGTTTTGTTAAGATAGTTCCAAAGGACGAGACTAAAGGAAAGACGAACAAGCCTATATCGACCCACTCGTTGATGCTGATCGAGAATATATATGTACATATATTTTATGACGATTATATATATTTTAGTCGATTTCATCTCCTCACACTTTTTAAAACAGTTATATTATATTTGCTAGAATATAAAAAACAATCTCTAACAGGTAAAAATGCTCTAGTCGAGTATACCCGACTACGAAACTCCAAGTAACCAGGTCTACAACTTCCTAACATATCTTCGTACACTTCGGCATACACACACACATACACAAATACGCACGCACACAAGCGACAACAAAAACGAAGCATTTTATGTCGCGGCTGCGCTTCTCTTCCCCCACGCCCTGCACTACTGAATCTTGTTTGTTGAATAACTTCCGTCTTTATTATCCGATCGTCTTGAAAATTGGACAGTAGGTTAAAAGTGGCTAAAGTATTGTACATGTTAAATCCCAAAAATATATCTTGAAAATTGTTACTGTAAAACGGTTTTTTTTATCGAATAGCGAGGGTGTGGGGGGAATATCTCGGATCCAAAATACTTGATCTGCGCCTGCTATACATGAACCTACATTCCATATTTGGTGTCTCTAGCTCTTATAGTTGCTGAGATCGACGCGTTCATACATACGGACGGACAGACAACAGGACATGGCCAAATCGAAATTTCTTTTGATACTGATCAAGAATATATATTTTATATGGTCGGAGATGTCTCCTTCTGCTTGTTACATACATTTGCACAGATTTAGTACCCCTTTTCATCCATTTGGGTACAGGGAGTAAACACAATAAGCATTCAGATTTAAATTGGTACATCACATCAAATGTTTACTGTAGTTAGAAACTTTTTATTTTTGCTGTAAAACTGAATAGAAAATCTCAGCATTAATCAGCACGTCCGTATTGCCGATTGACTTCGGCAATTAGAATTTTGCACACAATGTGCAATCTATTCGGTAAATTTGCATGAAAACAGCGTTAATGCATTTTATAAAACTTGCAAGTTTCCTGATAAGAAACTGAAAATTTGTACAAAACAGCTGTGAGTCGTATAAGACAGAAAGAGTCAAATATTTTGGAAGAGTGTGGGACAGGGAGAGCGCGAGAGACGAACAGAGGGAGAGCGAGTGGAGCTTACCTGCTGCCCGAAGCCCGACAAGACACCTTAATACCAAATTGAAGAAATTGCTAATTTGCAGACGACGCATTCATTTTGTTTAGTGTTATTTTGTGCTAAGCACATACAGTAATTGTTCGAGCACTGTTTTAATTATATAAAACTGCAATTAATAGAGATAAAACGGTGCTAAGATCGCACAAATAGCACAAAAATATGAACGTCGTACGAAAAATTCACACACATACACTGACTACCACGAATACCGATGAATCGATACTTTAACTATTGGCATACTCCGATATCGATAAATATTGGCAATTAAGCTTAATGAAATATGTAAAGCCTTCATGTAAAGGTTTTCAATTAATTTTAATGTTCAATAGCTGTATGCAAAGCAGTTAATTAAAGTTTATATATTTTAAATAGCACAAATCGAATTATTCACTTGATTGCGCCAGAAGCGGTAGTGCTGTGCAATGCTGTAGGCAATACTTTGCGCGTTAAGTAACACTTCAACAACATATCGAATCGTGAATCTCGAAATATCGATAGCATATCAACAACCCTACATTCCGCAGGCATGAAAAATCTAAAAGTTAAAATAATTTGTTTATAATAAAAGTGTCAGACCCCACACGCGAAAAACTACCAGCAGCTTAACGGTATTTACCAATTCCAGCACACCTGTTTATATTGCAAAACCGACACGTATGCTCTGCATCGCATCAAAGGGGCGGGGTGTGGTTGTGATTGAAATTGCGGACGTTAAATGTTTTTTTTGTTTTATTTATAATAAAAGGCGAATTCCTGCTTTGAAATGCCCAAGAATAATATGTCCAGCCACTGTGCTATGTGCTAATTAATTATGCCAAACACAACATCGCGCTATATTAATTGAAAGCTCAATTTTTATGCAAATGAGATGAGACTGCCAGTGTTTTTTTTTTGTGGCAGGCGGCCAAAGCGGCTGCGATTGCTGCTGTTGTGTGTATATGAAAACAAGAACATTGCATTTGGAAATTCCCGACTGCAAAATACTCTGTTTCTAAAGCCAAAAATTCGAAAGTGAATGTGGCAAAAATGGTTTGGGTAATTTTTCAATTTTGTAACTCTATGGCGGGGGCGACACTGGGCATGTCAAAATTTGTTTGTCCTATAATATTTTAAAACGTCAGCAGTAGTCTCTTCCAAGTTTGATATATGAGATGGGGGTGCGCGTGGTAGAGTTGTATTGAGTTGAAAAAAGATCGAAAACAAACTAAACAAACTGTCGATCGAAACAATCGAGCCAGCTAAAGAAAAGATCGAGCTAAACAAAAGATCGAACGAACTAAACATGCGAACAAACTACTTGCATACAAGCAAACGGACTATTTTGAACGATTAATTTAGAAAAAATTGAATTTCATGTGTTATTCCTTCAAATGAACTAGGGTGTAGGAGAAAATTTCGTTTAGGCGAACATTACACAATCCCAATATACTCTTTTTGTGTGTTGGAAGTAGAGTATAGCAACAACAATTCGATACTATTTGATTTGCGTTTTGTGCCTTTACTTCGTAGATTTGGCAAAAGAAAGAAATCTGAAGCAGCAGCCACACAGCAGTAGTCCCTGTCCAAGTCCCAAGTTAGCCTGCAATGTGCAGCTGCAGCGTAAGCGTACGAGATGTCCCGGCTCGCTGATTACTTTGTAATTGTTGGCTACGATAACGACAAAGAAAGTGAGTGCCAATTGGTGATATACATATATATATACATATATCGTAGTACATCATATATATATTTTGTTATATATGCAGAGACTGCCGGCAATGTCAGCGGCCATCCAATATGCGGCAAAATTGTGCAACGCTTTCCCGAGAAAGATTGGCCCGACACGCCCTTCATCGAGGGCATTGAATGGGTGAGTAGTTTCTTAAATTAGTACAACCCGCATTTACGTTTTTTACTTATTGCGCTTATTTATTTCATTTTTTTGTTGTTATCTTGGGTGCGGCGCGTGCACAGTTCTGTCAGCCATTGGGCTGGAGTTTATCATACGAGAAACAGGAGCCAAAGTTTTTCATTTCCGTGCTCACGGACATCGATGCAAACAAGCATTATTGTGCCTGCCTGAGCTTCCATGAGACGCTGGCCATAACACAGACGCGTAGCGTCGACGATGAGGATGAGACCATAGCAAACAGCAGCAGCAGAGGGCTGCTTGGCCCGGCTGCCGTTGAGCCCATAACACACCACAGCATTATGTATGCTCCCAAGTGCTTGGTTCTCATATCCCGCTTGGATTGCGCAGATACCTTTAAGGTGAGGCTAAACTTAAATTATCACACAACTTAAAAACAGTTCCAACAACTGTGTGTGTGTCACTATAATTAGTCAATAATATTATTTAATTAATTATTTCATTTTTGTAGCAAAACAAATCTTAAATATGTATATTGATAGTATTCTGACCTTATTGCCAGTTAACGGCTGTGACACATAACATAGTACAAATATTAGTAAAAGCGCGTCACACTGCTTTTGAATTCTATTTTAAATATAATTTTCATATTATTAATTTGAAGGCAAATAACCCTGATCCAATTCTCATGCGGTTGCACATGGCAATATAGTCACGATATTTGTAACTAATGGAAGGAGACAATCTATATATCCATATCTGTATTTTTCTTTGCCAGTTGTTTAATGTTAGTTGAGGTAAAGATGTTTTTATCGGCAGGAACAAGCTCTATGTAAAGCTTTTTTGCTGATTAAGATATCACAACAAAACTTATCTTAAACAAGTAAGAATGCTATAGTCGAGTATACCCGACTACGAAACTCCCTGTACCCAGGTTAAAAATTTCCGATCGCATCTTCGTTAACTTACACATACACAGATACGCACACGCACGAGCCACAGCGCAAGCCAGGCATTTTAAGTTGTGACTGTGCTTCTTCTTCCCCTTGCTGCAGCACTGAATCTTCTTTCGTGAATATCTTAGGTGTTTATTATCCGATCGACTTGAAATTTGGACAGTAGATTAAGAGGGACTAAGTATTGGACATGCCAAATCTTAAAGCTATATCTTGAAAATTGTAACTGTAAAACGGGTTTTATCGAATAGCGGGGGAACGGGGGAGATATCTCAAATCTAAAATAAACTTGACCTGCTCCCGCTATACACGAACCTACATTCCAAATTTGGTGTCTCTAGCTCTTATAGTTGCTGAGATCCTTGCGTTCATACATACGGACAGACAGACGGACATGGCCAAATCGAAATCTCTTTGATACTGATCAAGAATATATATACTTTATAGGGTCGGAGATGTCTCCTTCTGCCTGTTACATACTTTTGCACAAATCCAATACCCCCTTTTTACCCATTTTATGGGTACAGGGAGTAAAAAGACTATAACACTTCTTTAAAATAAAATTTTTTGCAATTGGATATACTTACATAGAATATATTTTAGGGCAAATTTAGCACCTTCATTTTTTCTCAGTTTCATATATGAGTGTTTTATTGTTTTGCAGAACTGTCTGGGCACCATATATACGGTGTACATTGAGAACCTGCCGTATGCGATGGAGAATCTGATCGGTAATATACTCGGCTGCATACAGGTGCCGCCGGCGGGCGGGCCGCAGGTGCGATTCTCGATTGGCGCTGGGGACAAGCAATCGCTACAGCCGCCGCAGAGTTCCTCGTTACCAATGACTGGAAGTGGCGTTAACTTTTTGTTCAAGCAACTGGGCATTAAAAACGTGCTAATATTGTTGTGTGCGGTGATGACCGAAAACAAAATACTCTTTCACTCCAAGTGCTACTGGCACTTAACCGACAGCTGCAGGGCTTTGGTGGCGCTTATGTATCCATTTCGGTATACACATGTTTATATACCGATACTTCCTGCGCCGCTCACTGAGGTGCTGTCGACCCCGACGCCATTTATAATGGGCATACATAGTTCTTTGCAAACAGAGATAACAGATTTGCTGGATGTGATTGTGGTTGATTTGGATGGTGGCTTAGTGACCATACCGGATGCATTAACACCACCAGTGCCCATTTTTCCATCGCCGCTGTGGGAGCAAACACAGGAGCTACTCGGCATGATACTCTTTCCGAATTTAGCGCAAGCGGATCTTGCATTTCCTAACAACGAGCGCCCATCACCTGCGCTGGCCAAGACGGAGGCACATATTGATAAGGAGCTGCGCGCCATATTCATGCGTCTATTCGCACAGCTACTCCAGGGCTATCGCTCCTGTCTGACTATTATACGCATTCATCCCAAGACGGTTATAACATTTCACAAGGCTGGCTTTC
The DNA here is from genome assembly GCA_035043065.1 of Hirtodrosophila confusa. Lineage (NCBI taxonomy): Eukaryota > Metazoa > Arthropoda > Insecta > Diptera > Drosophilidae > Hirtodrosophila > Hirtodrosophila confusa. Next base: position 250,519 of record JAWNNI010000174.1, on the reverse strand, counting down.
TCGGTGCTCGCGATCTTATTGAGAGCGAGTTTCTGTTTCGCGTCCTGGACAGCATGTTCTTCACTACGTTCGTCAACGAGCGCGGGCCGCCTTGGCGTGCTGCTGATGCTTGGGATGAGCTATACAGCTCCATGAACGAATTGCTCAAATCGGAAGCACAGAATCGGAATCTCGTAAGTCAACAACAAGCGCATTTAGAAGAGAATAGAAAGAGATATATTATTATACACGATTTTAGCTGCGTTAATTTCTGATAGTAGTATCAAACTTGGTACCAGGTACTGCAAATAATGATTGCTTAAACATTTTTAAACTATAAAATTCATACTGAAACGGCTTGCCTGGAGTATCCTTACAGGATCGTTTGCTTCTTGAGTTTTATATATTGCTCAGATAACAACGCAAAAATTAGTTTTATTGTCGGATAAATACTGAGCAAAAAATAAATCTAAAGAAATAAGTGTTATTTTTAAGTATTATATTTATATTACACATCTTAAAATCGTTGCAGTCGCTGTTTGATACTGATATCATAGTCTGCTGTTTGCAAATATGGTTTGCAGTGATTGTCAAGTTGCAATAATAATGTTGTTTTCCATGACATACTTACATTTGTGTTTTCAGCTGATTTGGTTTACCAGAGTTGAATAATCTTGTGCTTTGATCAACATTCTTTTATGATATTAATAATTATTGACATTAATTAAATTAAACAATTGCTTTCTCGCCACAGATACTCCACATATCCAGGAGCTCGGCCGCACGCTGTATGAGAACGAAGCATCCAATGCGCACGCCACCTACGCCCAGAAAGTTCTGCGTCCACCGGAGGGGGCATTTCAGCGCATCCATCAGCCCGCTTTTCCGCGCATTAACGTCGATAAGGTTGAACTTATCATACAGGATGGCATACGGAAGAATGGGCAATCGCAGCGCTTTCATGTCACACGTAATCAGCATCGCATAATACCAATGGGACCGCGTCTGCCCGAAGCTCTAGACGTGCGTCCCACAACGGTGCACAACTCGGCGCGACGACTGGAGGTATTACGCACCTGTGTGTCCTATATATTTGAGAATCGCATTGCGGATGCGCGCAAACTGTTGCCGGCGGTGATGCGTACGCTCAAGCATAGGGATGCAAGGCTCATCCTGTGCCGGGAGCTCTTTGGCTATGTCCACGGCAATAAGGCTGTGCTCGATCATCAGCAGTTTGATCTGGTGGTGCGCTTTATGAATAAGGCACTACAGAACTCCTCGGGCGTAGATGAATATACAGTGGCGGCGGCGCTTTTGCCCATGTCCACAATATTCTGCAGGAAACTTTCGATGGGGGTAGTGCAGTTTGCCTATACTGAGATACAGGATCACGTTATATGGAAGAATCTGCAATTCTGGGAGTCAACGTTCTTCCAGGATGTGCAGGCTCAAATAAAGGCGCTCTATTTATTGCAACGACGCCAAAACGAACATAACAAGGAGGCCAATTGTGTGCTGGACGAGGTGCCACTAGAGGAGCCAACAGCATTAGAAATAACCGCCGAGCAACTGCGCAAGAGTCCCACCATCGAGGAGGAGAAAAAGGCTGAGCTGGCCAAATCGGAGGAGTCCACGCTTTACAGCCAGGCCATACATTTTGCCAATCGCATGGTCTCCTTGCTGATACCACTCGACGTCAATGTGGATGCGGCCAGCAAACCTAAGCTGGCCTTTCGGCTCGAGGAGAACCAGAGCGTTTCCAATAGGTACGATCATGTTCTATATGCTGCAGATATTGTGGTATAATTATGGTTTGTTTTCAGTATTATGGGCTCGCACAGTCTGAGCGAACATTCCGATGAGGGCTTTGAGGAAAACGACGCTTTGGAAATTGGCGTTACCGTGGGGAAAACGATTTCCCGTTTCATTGATTGCGTCTGCACCGAGGGCGGTGTTACCTCGGAGCATATACGCAATCTGCATGACATGGTACCGGGCGTGGTGCATATGCATATTGAATCCCTGGAGCCAGTTTATTTGGAGGCCAAACGGCATCCGCATGTGCAGAAGCCCAAGATTCAAACGCCGTGCCTGTTGCCTAGCGAGGAGCTGGCTACGGATCATTTGCGTTGCTTCCTGATGCCCGATGGACGCGAAGATGATACCCAGTGCTTGATACCCGCTGAAGGTGCATTATTTTTGACCAATTATCGCATTGTTTTTAAGGGTTCGCCATGCGATCCACTCTTCTGTGAGCAAACGATTGTGCGCGCCTTTCCCATTGCCTCGTTGCTCAAGGAGAAGAAGATATCGATGCTGTATCTGGCCCATTTAGATCAGACGCTACCAGAGGGCCTGCAGCTGCGTTCCAGCTGCTTTCAGCTGCTAAAGGTGGCTTTCGACACGGAGGTGACGCTAGAACAAATCGAAACGTTTCGCAAGACGTTGAGCAAGGCCCGCCATCCATTCGATGAATTCGAGTATTTTGCCTTTCAGTCGTATGGCACCATGCTGCAGGGCGTTGTGCCAATAAAGACGAAGGAGAAGTACTCTACGCTCAAGGGCTTTGCGAAGAAGACGCTGCTGCGCACTGCCAAAAAGGCGGGCTTCAAGCAGAAGGTACAGACGAAACGCAAATTAATGCCAGAGTACGAGCTAGGCGGCGGTGGTGGCGGCAGCGCCGATGCTTTGGAAACGCGCTCCATTGACGATGAGCTCGAAGATGTTGACGAGTTCGAGACGCAGCAGAATGAAGCACTGCCCCGCCTGCTCACCACCAAGGATATTGAAAGAATGCGTGAGCGCAGTTATGTGCGTGACTGGAAACGACTCGGCTTCGATGCGGATGCACAGCGCGGCTTTCGCATTAGCAATGCCAATGCAAACTATGCCACCTGCCGCACTTATCCGGCTATCATTGTGGCGCCGGTACAGTGCAGTGATGCGGTGATGACTCATCTAGGACGTTACTTTAAAAGCCAGCGCATACCGCTACCCACTTGGCGACATGCCAATGGTTCACTGCTCATTCGCGGTGGTCAGCCCAACAGCAAGTCGGTTATTGGCATGATTAAGAATACAACTGGCGCAAATACGATGGCACATCATGATGTTACTCACTATCCCGAGCAGGATAAATATTTTATGGCGTTGATCAATACAATGCCTAAGCCAACGCCGTTGGACTCTTTGAATCAGTACACGGGCATGAATCTCTCGATGAGCTCGCTGCTCGGCCATGGCACTGTTGGCGAGGATCATCATCAATCCCTAACGCCGGAGCTGATGCGTAAGCAAAGATCCAATCTGAATGTTAACGATGGTAGCAAATCAAACGCCGCTGGCACTAAGGCTGGCACTATGAAGGGCACTTCCAGTAACTCAGCTGCGCATGCCTTCCGCAAGATGCGGCTCTATGCTTTGGGTAAGTAAGGGATAGCTAAAATTCGAATCTTAATAAAACGGTTTATGTGTCTTATCTGCCAGGTGAAAAATCGCAGGCCAAATCAAATTTAAATGGGGATTTCTGTGCGGATTTTATACCCGTGGACTATCCGGACATTCGGCAATCCCGTTCAGCGTTTAAAAAACTAATACGCGCCTGCATTCCGTCGCATAATGCAAACGATGCAGATGGTCAAAGCTTTGCTAAAATGGTGGAGCAGTCCGATTGGCTGCAGCAAATCTCAACGCTGCTGCAGCTCTCTGGAGCTGTGGTGGATCTTATTGATTTACAGGAAAGCAGCGTGATGCTTTCACTGGAGGATGGCTCCGATGTGACTGCTCAGCTGTCTGCCATAGCCCAGCTCTGCCTGGATCCCTATTATCGCAGCCTGGATGGCTTCCGTGTGCTAATTGAAAAGGAGTGGCTGGCCTTTGGCCATCGATTCGCGCATCGCAGCAATCTGAAGCCATCGCATGCCAGCACCAATATTGCGTTTGCGCCCACCTTTCTGCAGTTTCTGGACGTAGTCTATCAGCTGCAGCGACAGTTTCCCATGGCCTTTGAATTTAATGATTTCTATTTGCGGTTTTTGGCCTATCATGTGGTGTCATGTCGCTTTCGCACGTTCCTATTCGATTGCGAGCTGGAGCGCTACGATTCCGGCATTGCATCAATGGAGGATAAGCGCGGTTCGCTCAGTACCAAGCACATGTTTGGTGGCAGCAGCGCCGCGAATGGTTCGGACGATGAGTGCAATGTTTTTCCGCTGGATATACGCACTCCGAGAACGCCCACCCAGCTGAATCGCATTGGTCACTCCATTTTTGACTACATTGAGCGACAGCACAACAAGTCGCCCATATTTTATAATTTTCTGTATTCATCCGACAAGGACGTGGTGCTCCGTCCGCAGAATAGTGTAGCCGCCTTGGATTTGTGGGGCTTTTACACGAATGAGGAGCTGGCACAGGGGCCGCCCTACGATTTGGAGGCAACTAATGTGGACGACGAAATCGATCTTTCTGAAATTAAGGGCAAGCGCATGGTCATTACCGCCGGCTACGACAACATTGAGAAATGTAATCCAAATGCATATGTGTGCCTGCTGAGCGAAGTGAAGCATGCGGAAACGGAACGCGGCCACTTGCCGCAAAAGTGGCAACAGGTGTGGAACAATCTGGTGGTGCCGCCAATGGAGCCCATGTCACGAAAAACCTCGCTCAGCAGCATGCTGGTGCAGACGCATCAGCACAAGCGCTCCACGCTCGAGATAATCATGAAGGGCCGCCTAGCTGGCTATCAGGATAAGTTCTTTCATCCTCACCGCTTTGAAAAGCACCCATATACAACACCCACCAATTGTAATCATTGCACGAAGCTGCTTTGGGGACCCGTCGGCTATCGTTGCATGGACTGCGGCAATTCCTATCATGAAAAGTGCACGGAATTGTCTATGAAGAATTGCACCAAATACAAGGCCATTGATGGCGCTGTTGGGCCGCCAAATGTCAATATATCGCAGGGTGATACCGCCAGCATTGCCTCCAGTGCCGCCACCACAGCGCGCACTTCAAGCCATCATTTCTATAATCAATTCAGCAGCAATGTTGCCGAGAATCGCACGCACGAAGGGTGAGCGCCTCATACCTTCACCCCATATTACATTTCTATATGCAAAGATCTTTTTTTTAGGCATCTCTACAAGCGAGGCGCTTTGCTCAAGGGCTGGAAGCAGCGTTGGTTTGTTCTAGACTCAATCAAGCATCAGCTGCGCTACTATGACACATCCGATGATACAGCTCCCAAGGGCATTATAGGTACAGTCATTTATCGGTTTATAGAAATATTTATTATATTGAATATGTGTTTCACAGAGCTGGCCGAAGTGCAGTCGGTAACCGCCGCACAACCCGCCCAAATTGGCACAAAACGCGTAGATGAGAAAGGATTCTTTGATGTAAGTTTAACACTTTTAATATCCATATATGCTGTAAAAGTATGGTAAAGTGAGAAGTGTCTGTATACAAACACGTATATATCCTAAGGTGAACTGTGGGCTCAGCAAAATACGATCGTAACACTATAATAACATAATGCAATGTACTAGTAACAGCCCGCCATGTATGCACTGCTATTAAACATAACATGGAAATGTTATCAACAACTGCCATTAACATTTCAAATCTATAACAAAGAAAATTAACTTGATATACTATTTGAGATATATTTTATTTTATTCATTTTTAATTCAATTTATTACAGCTTAAAACATCGAAGCGCACCTATAACTTTTATGCAATGAATGCAAACTTTGCGCAGGAGTGGACTGAAAAGCTGCAGGCCTGTTTGCAGTAGATTAAAACCATCAGTAGCAGAAACAAATACCGATTGTTATTAAACCTGGCACTATCCTTAGTACTCTTATCCCGTGGCTTCTGCGTAGGCATTTGTTCTATGCACTCTTCGTTTTTCTCCTTACTCATGCTGAATGTTTTGTTTTGTTATAGGACAATTCATTAACATTATTATTATTTTTTTTATATATATGTGGGAGAATATTTATTTGTCAACGCGCGTATTACTCTGGATCTGCGGCTCTGTGTGTATTATTTATAACATAAACTGTTTTACATATATAAGTTGATTTAGTGTCACAATTTGTTTATTAACACTCGCATAATGCATAAATTACATGAATATTTAGCAACAATTAACGTAAGCGACAAAAGCTAAACAAATTAGTAAAAAAAAAAAATTATGAAAAAAATCAAACAAAATGAAAATCGTACTGTAAATGTGCATATAAAGAAGGAAACTATAATATCATGTGATTATACGAATAATGCTGATTATATGATGGACAAAAAAGTGTGAAAAGGAAGCCACTATAGCAACTTTTTATATACATTTTTATATATATATATATATACATATGTCTATCTAAACATAAATAATTATATAGTAAAAATACCAAAGATAATTCCACCTTTGTTGCGCAATTAAAATGCATTTCTTAATTTCTTCCTTTGAATTAAATTTAATTAATAAACGCCTTTCTTTATTTATACAATACGAGAATATATTATATAATTTACTGCAATTATTTTGTGGCTTACAAACTATATACATTTTTAAACAAATGCGCTTTGTATTTATAATTTTTTAACTGCTAAACAACACCCAAAGTTCCCCCAGCTCATAGGAACGTCGTCCAGTAGACAATGTTGAGTATGAAAAACGAGAACGGAAAGAAGAAGCGCGAGAATTTATCTATAAATATGGCGGTGGCATGGCCTTGGCAGCATGTATCATACTGTGGCTCAATTATGGACTCCCGATGGTGATGCTGCAAGACGCGCTATAGAGTTTCAGTTTCAGCCGTTTTGGCAGTCATTATCCATATTGCCCTGGGCAAACTCACCTTTAAATCATCGAGATCCGTGATATTCTCATCGGAGTAACCTTTCATGGCCTTGGTGGCCACCGGTCCCATATAATTGTTGACCACGGCGAACTCCATGAGCGATAGAAACACGAACACCGAACAGGAGGACATCCACACGTCAATGGCCTTAACATATGACACCGGCGGCAACGATTGTTGAGATTGTGTATTCTGTGTTGCCAGAGTGAGCAGCGAGGTAACCCCAAGGGTCACACGCGCCGGTATGGCCTCGGGCTTGATCCAAAAAGATATCCACGACATGACCACTATAAGTGCCGATGGTATGTAGGTGTGAAATAGATGATAGCCCAGGCGGCGGCGCAAATTAAAAACAATCGCCAGGCAGGTAAAATTTCCTAAGCAGAAGAAAGGGATTTAAATTAAAAATTAACCAGTGTATCTCAGGAACCGAAAAACCCATTATTGATAAAATTTCCAAACAAATTGTTTAAAATATTTGAACAACGCCAAACCATTTGTTTCCTCTCCGTCTCCTAAACAAAAAATCTCTAATTTTGTAGGTTTTAGGTTTCATGGTCAACTTTACTGCATCCCTCACGAAATAACACTTATTGTTGTCTTTTATTTAATGGCTTTTGAAATGAACAGTACCATAAGAAATACAAATTAAAAATAAAAAGCTGTCCAAAATTTATTAGAGATTAGAGACTCCCATAATCTTTTAATCCTACCCACAATCATTTGTGTTTACTTTAAAACCTTCAAACTATGGCTAAAGATCTTTAATAAGTTATTCTGAAAATATAAGGTTTTATGAGACTTTATTGCAAAAATAAAATAACAAAAATGATTGAGATATATTTAAATAGACTCCCTTTTAAATTTATTTATAACTTTATATTCAAAAGCCATAAAAGTCAGAAAAGATACTCTAAAACGCAACAATATCAATATCTTAAAGTAATATAATAATCAAGTATTTTGTGAGGGATATATTAAAAATCAGAAATAAATATTACATCTGAATGATATCAATTATATTTTTACATTGTTCCATAACTATATCATTGAGCAAGCTAGAAATGCATTATTTTATTGTTAAAAATTTATATTTTTAAGTTCAATCAAAACCGTATCGGTCCCTGATGTATCTACAAAATATTTTTAATTGTATGTTTACTTACCCGTTGAGTACTCTATGGTGCAATCCGTTGTATAATTATTTGATATGTCGAGTTGTGGCAGCTCGATCTCAGCATTGACCACCAGAGGATCGGTCATGTTCCAAATGAATACCAAATCCTCCACGGTATGGGACACTGCCAAAGTGGTTTGTTAAAGATTTCGCTTTATATAAGGGTGTGCAACTTACAGCTCTCTATCATCATGGAACAGATTTGTGTATCGTGGGGATAGGACTCGAATTTCATCGCACAAGACAGCACAAGTGTCAGCTTGGACATGTAGAGCAGCGTCTTGTCATGGTACAACCAGAGATAATGGTTGGGTATGCTCATCTCATGAAATGTGACCTTTTTGGCATTTTTAAAAAAGCAATCGGGACGCCAAATGCTGTGTAGCCAATCCACGTCCAGGATGCGATACTGTTCGCTCATGTTCTCCGGCAAGCGCAGACGTGGATCGCGCCAACTTTGTGCTAAAAATATGTCCGTCACATAGGTCTGTATATAGTTAAGAAAACATCAGGAAAAATAATTAAAAATGGATCAAGAAAGTATAGCTAGCTTCGAGGTACCGAAGATATTATATACCCTTACAGGAAAAATTTGTATATGTATGTATATGATCCAATTTTGATCAAACTCAACCAAATGATATAAAGTGTATTAGAGCTGGCATTTACTGAAATTGTTTGAAATATCTGTAAAAATAAATATGTATTTTCTGTACCAAGTTCCATCAAGATAGCTTGAAGACTGAGAGACTAGTTTGCATATCAATAGACAGACAGACGGACAGGGTTAGATCGACTACGCTATTCGTACTAATCAAGAATATACATATGTACATATATTTAATGGGGTCCGACACACACAGCCCTTCAATACGTTACATATTTCGTGAGAAAGTTATAATACTATCTGCAAGGGTATAAAAAACTTATGAAAAGGTGAGAAACAGATAGAAGTGGATACTTTTATACTTTTCAAAACGTAGACCTTGTATTTACCATGGACTCCTCATTAATAGAGTCCAGCGAGAGCACAGTGACATGAAAATAAACAACGGTTGGCTGTCCCAGCAGCTTGGGTGCACGATTCTTGTCATAGGTTTTAGAAGGTATGGGTAATATATCTGGCAGAGATAGACTAGATTCGTAATGAGAAACCAGCTCGGCGCTTTCTGTGTTGTTTCTGAAAAAACAAAAAAAAAGACCAAAAAATAATCATATTTTTTAGGTTATGTTGAAGCCACGTCTGATGCAATGCATTTTGCCATGTTGGCAAGTAAAATATACTATTAAATAACTGTTACCTGAAACCATGAACACAATTACATAGTTGGATTGATTTTTCTAGTATATGCAAATAGATTGCAACTGCAACCAGGAATTTATGTTGCTTCAATTGTCTAAAGATATAAGGCATTTGCATTTTGAACACACACGCCGTTGCTTTTTCGAAATTCTAATATTTTGTAGTAATTTTGAAGTAACGGCTATTTACTTAAGTTATTTGTATTGCATAGTTTTGCGCGTTTCACGTGTTGTTTTTTGCGTTTGAATTTCAGTTTCATAGTTTTACGGCACATTGTTCCGATTTGGCTGACATTATTCAAATACACGGCAGCACACAAACATTTTTAGCTGATTTGTCACATGTGAATGTAATTTATTGGATTATTTAATAAATGCAAGACAATTTTTTCTTTACTTTTATACGGCAAAACCAAACAAAAAAATAAAAGAGTTATATGGACGTTTGCTGTGCGCTGCTCAAGGTGTGATAAATTAATTTCTAAGGTTTCATTCGTTTTCATTGGCATTCCTCTCTTTGCTATTGTACTTTTCAAAGTGACATGCCAGAGGTATGTACAAAACAAAAACAGAAACAGAAATGAAAGCGGTTTTCACAAACCGAACCGCAAATACCACGCAAGTTCTGTATCTAATATTAAATTAAGGGACCACTTGACGGTAAAGGCATAGAGAGACACTGTGTAAAATGAGCTCAATCGTTCTAGTCTTGGAATCTGTCTGTCAAACCCAGCGGCAAAGTCAGAATACCATTTGTAAAAGGCTTACGCGCAATGGCATATAATTGACAAATCTGCATTTGAGTAATGCATAACATTCGAATATTATACAAGCAAATAAAATCATTATTTTATGTGCCGCTCACGTTTTCTATTGTATATTCTAAGCGATATTTTAATTTAATTCAATGCCTACCTTCGTTTGAAACTGCGCGCCAAGATTGTTCACCTGTTGTTAAATGTTTGGTGTTGCCTTATGCGCGTTATAATCTTAACAGCTGACAGATAGCGTTGCCCATAGGTTGAAGCCTCGGAATTAGTGGCAATACCGCGTTTTATGATAAATATTGATTTGTTTTACTCGTATGTACTTGTTTTTTTAAAATGTAACTAAACTCAGTTAAATCACAAATTAAAAATAAAATATTAGTCATTATATTAATTAATAGTGCAGAGCACAAGTTAAACATGGAATTTCCACAACAAATCGAAGGTGAGCTGATAAAACAGGATGAAAAATGTTCAACGGTGCGGGGTGTTAAGTTTTGGGTTGGTAAAGCAGGTGATGGGGTTGAGGGGTCATCCGTACGCCTTTGTTGCACAGTGACGTGATGCGGCAACGGCGCAGTGTGCAGCTTGTATTGATTACTTGCAAGAAAACCAAGATACACAAAACTCACAATACGAAAAAACTGACCTTTATTTGAAAATGTTCTTTTATCATTAAAGCGCGACTCCAATTGGCATATTAACTATAAACGAATTCTTGTTAAGTCCACACCTTCACACACACCTTCCCTAGGCCAAGTACTAAAAAGTGATAATCACTTTACTTAGCAGAGACGTTCGTCTTGGCACAACAAGCGACATATGCATACGATGTCGTAATGGAATCACCGCTATACCCCAAGGTCAATAACAATTTAAGCAGCAAGATCTCGCCCATTGGCGACAAGATGAGCTCCAGCATGAATAGCAGCAGTATGGAGGACACAACGCCCAGTGATTCGGGTATACAAATGCTGGATTCGGAGAATAGCGATTTTATGATCGAGTCCATCAGCTCTCAGGCGGGTCTGGAGTTTGAGGAGCCGTTAAAGGTAGGTTGTTCACAATTAGTTCGATCGAGCTATTCAGTGAACTGAACTAACGACTTATGTCCCTGATTGTCGTTCATCTAGTTCGATATGGTCTTTTAAGTCCGACTATAGTTCATTATATTGTAGCAAATAATTTAGTTAATATGATCTAATATAAATATAATGAACTTATTGAACTAAACGAACGAAACCCAAACAAAACGAACGAACAAAAAGGAATCGATCGAACTATACAAATGAACGAACTAAACAAACGGACGAACTTATCAAACCTGCGAACTAAAAAACCGAACGATTTATACAAATGAACAAACTAAGCAAATCTTCGAAGCGAACAAAAGAATGAACGAACTAATCAACTATATAATCGAACGAACTAAAAGAACTGTCGAACTTAACAAACTAATGAAGAAACTAAACAAGCCAACAAACTATACAAAGGAACAATCTGGAGTATGACCGTTTAGTTGGTTCCTATAAAATTTAACTACCGAACTGATTCCTAATTGAAGTACAATGTTGAACTCTATTTGAAGGTGACTTCAGTTATCTGCCAACAGCCGGTGGACACTAATTCGAATGTGGCAACGGAGGAGCAAATGACTACCAGCGCTTGTTCGACCTTTGACACCACTGAAAAGATCGTGTACAGACGCAAGGTGCATAAAACTTCATCAACGCCAAAAGCGCCCAAGAAGCGTGTATCTTTTCACGAGGATATACTAAAAAATACGCGCACCGACAACATACACATTGAGCATGGCTTTATTACGTACAAAAATGGACGCAAACTGGCTGTGGTGGGCGGCAGCTCAGCGGGTGTGGCTGGCGCTGCCGGTCGCTACTCATGGTGTGCGGAACGGGAGCGCGTGCAAGGACCCACTGAACTGAGCGCAGCGGGCCGGGATGCTGAGGAGGCAGAAGGGGACGGCCGCAATCGCCGTCTGGTCTATCGCAATGCCTGCTCCGATGTCCTAGATTATGGCAATACAGATATCTACGATACCAATGAGCCAGCTGGTCTGCAATATGACAATTCGGGCGTGTTCGAGTATGTGCCCACAACAGCAGACAAGCAGCGAGACGATCGACTGCTCTACCGTTGCGCCTGCAGCAGCTCCAATTCGAGCCTAGATTCCGAAGAGCAGGATAAGAACTCCAATACCAACTCAAACTCCAACCGCAAACAATATGAGCAGGCTAAAAGCAGTTCCTGCGACTGCATTGGGATGAACAATGCCAACAACAATCTAATTGGTAATTAATAATTATTAATAAAACATCAATTTTCATTCTAACTTATTTGTATAATCCCAGGCGATAACTGCTACTACTCGGAGCCCAATATTGGCGACGCTGGCAGCCCCAGGCAGAAATCCGTGTGGAACAAGGAGAAGAAGCCCAAGTCGAGCTGCTTGAAGAAAACTAAACGCCATACAAACATCATTCAGGAGCAGGATCTCAATGATCGCGTCAAGAAGTTCAATGTGCACGACATTAAGCATCAGTTGCTAGACAACAGCAGCAAAATGATATTCGGCTCGCTAAAGAGCATTTTCACCATGCCATTGCCCGAACGTGGTGTCCCCGAGGGCTCTGAGGATTTACAGGCGGTGGTGGAGTGTGTGCCGGAGTTGGAGCAAACGCCAGAACATAAGCCCAAGCCAATGTTGCAGTATCAGTCGCCCGACTCACCACCGCTCAAGACCAAACCCTTTCTCAGCAAAAGTCTCGATGGCAACAAACAGCCTCAGTGCGTCAAGAAATTTGTGCACAATGTGGATGAACAGCTGCGTCGCAAAAACGATGAGCCAAACAGCTCCGCAGAGGCCTCACCCGTGGACAATAAGCAGACACAGCACCTGCTGCGACGTCAAGATGAGTTCGATAAGGAAACAGCAGGGTTGGCACCAATTGTAACCAGCACACAGAGCGAATTCCGCAGCAAGTTTATAATCAATTGTGAGAGCACTGTCTTCGAGCACACAGGTGTCTCCTATGAGACCAGCGAGCCACAGCTTCAGCCCGAGCACTCCATGTCCGCGACACACCACAGCAGCGTGGCCAGCTTGTTGGAACGCGACACGCCAATTGCCCAGCCAGCAAGTCAGCTGCGCAGCTCGTTCATGGGTGCGCCCATAGCCAAGACATTTAGCAACTTCTTTCGCAGTCTCAAGGAGAGCTCTGTCACTACACCACTTGACAAGGAGTTAGAGCAACAGCAACAGCAACAGCAACAACAACAACAACAGTCAGCAACTGATAGTTATTTTGGTAAGAGATTTTATTTTACACTAGGGCTGTGCCAGCCAGTTACTGCCCCCCTAAATCGATAGAAATCGTTGGAGAGTCATGGGACAACCGACATGGTTCTTTTTTTATAAACAAAGGTTAATGCTCATTCGAAACGAACTAATTTTTGTGGTATAACTGTCTGTGAGTCTTTGATTTGTTAAGGTTTAAGGTTAATACCCAATCAAACAAAATGGTCTGTATGTTACTGTGATTAAACTGCTTCCAGTCTTATATTCGACTTTACTAACATATATGCTAACAATATGCTGCCTTAATGTTGCTTCTATTATTTATTTTCATTGCTTTTATGGTCTTCATCCCAACAGTTTCCATAATGTCCAAGACGACACAGCAACAGCAGCAGTCGCAGCCACAGCAGCCGCAGCCACAGCAGGCGGGGCCCAGCAAGCTGTCCACCACACACTCCTCATCCACCATATCCGAGCTTAGCTCCATTAGCAACAACACCAATAGCAACTCCAACACCTGCCCCAAGCCCCAAATGCAGATCAACGTTAATGGCCTTGTACTTGGCAGTGTGGAGCGTCAGTCACGTCATCTTCCATCGCCATTAAAAAAGCGTGGACAGCCAATGCAGCCACCACGTTACGGCGAACATCCGCAGCACAGTCGCAGTCTCCACAGTCCGAGCAGCTATTTGTGTGCACGTGGCGGGGGTGGACCTGGAGGCAGCGGCCGGGACTCAAAGAGCACCATTCTGAGCGAGGAGTTTGACGACATATTAACCATTACAACCACCACAGATACGGCCAATGAGCGGCCCTCCACAGAGAGCGATCTGGTGATTGTTGATTATACTGACTTGGACTATGCTCAGCTTTTGAAACCGCCAGCGCCGGCGGCCAAAACATCGCTAATCAATCGCTTTCTGCGTAATGTAACCCAGAAAAAAATACTTGAATCTTCGATACGCAAAAATGATTTCTTTTCGGATAAGCTACGCAGTGAGCAAAAGCTGCTGGGATCGCATCTCTATGTGCGGGGCGTGCGGCCCAAGAACTACGAGCTGATAGACGATTTGAATGCTGAAATCGCCATGGAGATTGAAATGTCGGGCGCAAACTCTCCGCGGCGGGAGCTGGCCGTTGGTATGGATATGGATATGACCGGTGATGTCTCACGATTTGAGCTGGGCATTGGCGAGATTTCCATTGAGATGTTTAGCGGCAAGAGCTTGGCCATATTGCGTGAACCCAATGAACAGCTACTGAAGGTGAGTAAGGCACAGGCAATTTATTTCAGCTTCTTATCAATAGCTTCAACTGACGATAAGATTCGTAAGATTCGTAATTAACATCAAGTTCGATTAAGAAAAGGAAAATCAAAAAGCATTATGGAAATTGGCCTATTTATATACACGTTTTACCATTTCCGATTCCGATGAAATCATTAGGAATTAAAATCGTTAGCTGTTCTATATTCCGAAATTCGAAACCGAAATATTTGAGGCTATAAATACATTTACAGAATTTTCGAGAATTATGAATATTACCGAAAATTATTTTTTTGATGGTCTTATATCTAATTTTTACCAACATTCGTCGTGAAGGTCTTCAAGCTGTACACTGGCTATAGTTGCGAGGGCTTTATGACACCCGTGCTGGTGCTTCTAACCGACAAGACGCTCTATGTGACAGATCTGGTGCGAAATTGCCTGTGCGCCAAGTTTGTGCTGGCCTACAAAGATCTTGATGTCATTTTAGTAAGTTATGCCTATAAAGAAGTTGTCAACTGTTTTAACCAAGCTACTGCTTTTTAGATGGGTCCTTTTGGCAATACGGTGCTGCTTAGCAATAGCATGCGGGACATGCAGCAGGTGCTACTTGCCGGCGGACCCTATCCGGCGGATGCACTAGTGGCCAATCTAGAACTCTGTGCACGTCGCAGCGGCTCAACGCTGCCTGCAGTGGGTCAACTTACATTAGAGCATCTAGCGCCACTACAGGCATTTGTGCGAGCCAACAGTTGCGTGGGCAAGGACGAGCGGTGGATGTTCTATGCGGTGGTTAATGTGCCTGCCGGCGGTACATTGGGTACGGGCTTGGCAGGCGAACAGGAGCCCCTTGGACCGCACATCAAAGGTTTTCTCATGCATCGGCGATTGCGAGAAACGGCTACGGCAGCTGCTGCGGCCAAGATCAACTGGCAGCCTGGTTACTTCTTATTAAAGTGAGTGACAAAGGCCAATATTATTAACTGTATGATTTCATTTTTAAATTATTGGTTGCAGAGCTGGCGTGCTCTACATGTTCAATGATTCCACACAAAAGCTGCCCAGCTGGGCCATGGCTTTAGCGGAGTGCCAGGGCGCAAGGCGCGCTATCAAATCCGCACGTCCGCATTGCTTTGAGATTATGCTAAAAGGCGAGCTGCTGCAAATGGCTGCGCCAGATGAGTATGTGTCCTCGGAGTGGTTACAGGCGCTGCTGCAATCGGCCAGTGGTGTAAGTTCAATGCCTCACAATCAACTCTAGTAAATATTTTCGTAATATGTCCTAACTTTGTGAAATTTACAGCTGTTTGAGCTACAAGAGCGACACAAGGCACTGGGCTGTACTTTGATAGTCACAGAAAACCATTTGATTACCTTGCGCGAGGACTTTTCTGCACCCCTGCGTCAGCTCAATCAGCAGATGGATACACCACCTGCAGCTCCAGAGCCCAAACCGTTGGTGCGTGATGACGAAATGTTGTGCATATTCGAAACTAGTAGCTTAGTAAGAGCCCATTTACTTTTTATGTTTACTATTTATTAATTATCACGCATTATTTTGCAGTTGAGCTCAACAATGAGCACACCAACGCGTGGCACACTGCGCTCCTGTTCCTCACTCAACTCCACGCCCACAAAACAGTCGCAGGATGCGCTCAAAGTGGTGCAGAAAAGCGCCGCTGTGGAACAATCCCAAAGCATGAGCAGTGTTTATGGTAAAAATTCTGGCCTGGAGATACTCACCTGTGCGGACATTAAGGCAATGACTGGCATTAAGATACCCTCACACAGTGAGACGTGGTGGTGCATACTGGAGTTCTCTTGCCAGGAGGCGCCATTGGAGTGCTTGGATGACTTGGTTATATTCTTTGCGAGCAGCATGGAAATGCAGCGTTTCCTGCGATTACTAGAACAGTTGTGGCAGGCCAAAAATGTACGTAAATAAAAACAACTCGGCTATATCTATATTAATATTATATTGCTTTATTACAGAATGATCTCTTCCCTATAACAATATTGGACGATGATGATACACTCGCCGAACAGTGCACAATGCTCTATTTGGACATTAATCGCGCCTGGGAGCCGTTACTATCGGCTGCACTGGGATACCCGCACTAAACGCGCTATTGCACAATATACTCTATAAATACATACACATATTTAATAATTTTGCTAGATTTGAGCAGAGTCGTATATGCTCATTTCTCTACAAACTAAAAGCTTAATATTATATTGTAATACTCAAGCAAAATTGCTGAAGACAACAGACATCTTATCTGCATCTATATATCTCTCTCTTTATATACATAATATATACAGTTTGTAGTTAATTCCATTGTATTATGATTTGTAATGTGTACATTCGCTTAATCATTTCATTAATTTGCGCTGTTAAATACTATTTTGTGTGATATTAACTTTTAAGTTGCTGATTGACATATGTTTAGTTGCCTTTACAAAAGTTATATTAATTCTACCTTAAACTTTGTTTTCTTTTTAAACAAACACCGTGTAGAAAAATGCACAAAAAAAATCCCAAGGCTTTACTATGTGTAAACTATTTTTTGATATATAAAAGTATATATAATAATATTTTGTAAGCATTCGTTAAGGGCAACAAATAAACCAAAATGTTAGCAAATCATTGATCCTTTCAATACATAAATGTACTCTAGATAAAAGATATTATTCGTAAATCAATATACACAAATATTCGTATACACAATATATATATGGCAACTGTACGATTGGGCGGTATTTTTTGGTGCATGATCGAATGAAGTTACCTAAAATGACATGAAAGTATTTAACTATATTTATAAAATGTATTCCCTAAATATATAATATATGTATGCATTATAATGCTGATGTTTTCATACGCAATGCACTCAAATGCCTTAACTTTAATTAACTATAGTAACTACAAATAGATATCGTACCTATAATTTGCCAAATATGATGCAAAATCAGACAATATATGGATATAAGCATGCAGCTACTTAAAAGAGCTTAAGAAAGGATTCTGGCAAAAAACATAGCCCCCATCATAATTTTCACTTGTGCAATTTTCAATTAGCAAGGCTTAAGATCCACACCTCTCGTATATCTCATACCTAGAATTTGCCATAAGCTGTATGAAAACATCAGATAAAAGCTCATAATAATTAATAAAATGAATAAACGTAACGGTGAGGCATTTTTATTTTCCCGATAAGCTATAAGCTGCCTGATTGATGACCCCTGACATTTTCAAATAGTATGTATGCTATACGAAAAGAGTTGGAGCTGTCGTGTTTGGGAATGGGTTTGGCAATGCAATTTGGCGGGTATGGATGGCTAAGATAATCACATTAACAGCTCTTCAGAATACTGAAAACTAATGTGGATGTGGTATTAGTACATGCGAGCCTACTTATGTATACATATGAATGTGTTTGTATATACATATGTACATATGTGAGAGTCGATGATGGCATGGTGTGTACTTCTGATTAACGGATGGGGGTATCTACAAGCTGCAGCATGGGAAGATATGCACATGCATGCATACAGTCAGCAAAAGAGTTGGAGTAAACTCTGTTTTTTTTTCTTTTTTTGTTAATATAAAATATGCCACCAAATGGTGTAGAATCGTTGTTGTATGTATAATATAAAATATGAAATTGTTTTTAATTCTGTAAACATCAAAATAGCAGATTCATAACCTAAATGTATAAGTTCAAAACTTGTATCTACTTCATTTCTCAACGTTGTTGTTTTTGTAATTAAAACAGTGATAATGAATTTAAATTTCCTATCTGGCACTAGTTCATGGGAGTATATTAATTGTGTGAGTAATTTTAAATTTTAAAAGTGCATTAGAATCATAGGCTTAGCTAAGAAACCAGTGTGCGTTAGCTTTTTTGCTCACTGTACCTACATACATGTACATGTGTGCATATGTGTACATACATATATAAGCAATTGTATATGCATATGTGCGTATCTGTTCAAATGAACTAGCGTGCCACTGATCGAATTATGGTAGTGATGTACATACATACATATCTACATACGTAACTAATGGTTAAAGAATTAGATAGTAACGTATGGGCATACATATACATCTCCAAAGTACTTTTGTCCCATGGCCGGAGAGTAAATGCATAATTGGAAAATATGCATTCAAATTAAAGATAAACACATGTAACAATAAGAGCTCTGAAATCCAGCTAAACAAAGCGTTGCATTGAAAGAGACACCAAAAAGGAGAGAGAAGCGAAAGAGAATGAGAGAATGCGAGGTAAAAAGAACGCATGGAAGTCAAAAACTCCAACCCTCATAATAAGTCAACGAATGGAAGACTAAAGCAGGAAAAAACATAAAAGAAGGAAAATGCCTCAATGAATTTGATCATATGCGACTATTGCTTGCGCTGCAAACCAGTTCGAGAGAATCTATAGATACAGAAAATATATTCAAAATGTGCGTTATTATAAATTTAATTGTTGTTCATAACCCAATCAGGCAATATGTATGGATTAGATTCATCAAACAGTTTTATTTATGATCTCGCCATCTTATCGTCGTACACTTCAAGGTACGTATCCTGCTCATTGTAGGGCATCAGGTAAAACAATAAAACACTTGCAGACCAGGCGCAGGCATAAAAACAAATGCATGTGAGTGTTGCTGGCTGAGGTTCAGGCTGAGAGGCTGCTGCGGCTGAGGCGACTGCTGCTGAGGCGAACAGCGGCTACTGCTCTCTTATTAGAGCGTCCCATCCTCACACTCACACATACAGACAAGTGCTTATACTGATGCTGCACTCACTTTCATTAACACAAGCACTGAACGCAGCGGCAGCAGAATTAAATGCAGCGACAGCGACGCGACCGAATGCTGAGCACTTCTAGACATCCCAGATACATATGCACATACACATCCATATGTAAGCGTGTGTATAAACAAACATAGATACATACATACATACAAACACAAGCTACATGTATAGATGCACTGGCCGTACGTACGCTGCGACTGCCAGGCCACACAACCCCAAAAGTTGGAAAACCAAACAAAAATACGAATACAAGGCACGCTATTTGTGAGATTTCTGGTTAGATATAGGCGACTTGTTAATATCCTGCAATGTATATTTTATTTTTGTATATGTATAATATATATGGAGTGTTTGTTTTACTTGGATTTGAGAAAATAGTTTGCTAATTTCTTATATGTACATATATATTTCGTTTCATGAACACAATAAATATAATAAAAACTTTCGGCGTACTAAAGTTGTCTCTTGCATCAAATTTCTTTATAAGTTGATGTTGTATGTACATTTCATATCTATTGGGTTTCCTTTATCAACTTTAGTAAACTTGCTAAATATCTATGGGAAAATTTCCAAATTTAGCTAATCGATTGTAGTGTTGGATCAGGTGTCATATGCCCTACCAAAAACGCATTGTGAAGAATGTACAAATAAACGCACATTTTCCAGAGAAGTAGAAAAACTTCCACCCTCAAAGCAGCGCACACAAATACTATACACACACATAGAATTATATGCATACAAACATACATATGTATGTATGTATGTATGTATGTACAAACATACAAACATACATATTAGCGAACTAATACAAAAAAGAGAGCTGCGCTGTCACTGTCATTGCGTCGCCGTCGCCGTTGGCGTCGCAGCCGCTGCCTGCGCCTGATTGCCGTTGCCTGCCCCAGTGTTTCCGCTTTCTTTCGTTGTAATGTTACTTTTAGTTTGATGTCGGAGCCTCGACGAGCCGGTTGTAAGCGTGACTTTCGTTTAATTCTACTTTATTATTGTTGTTGCTCGCCGTCGACGTCGTCGTCGTGGTCGCGGTCGCCGTTGCCTCGTGTGTGAGTGTGTTGGTGTTGTGTGTGCCTCTGTGTGTGTTTAGTTTAAGCGAAATTGAAAGTTGTACATTTTGCTACCCCCAAAAAGCAAAGCGCTGCATACAATCGCGCGCGCATACATACATACATATGTACGTGTGTGCCAAAGTGTGAGTGTGTGTGCGCCACGCCACGCCACACCACACCAACCAAAAACCAACCCCCACCAACAAGAGTAGCAACAACAACAACAACAAGAGCAACATCAACAGACCAAGCCAAGTTAGCACCACCCACTGTTCAAAGCGCCGCATAGTCATCGTCATCGTCATCGCCTGTTTCTGGTTCTCTAGTTCGATCGTATTTCAGTTTCTCAGGCTCAACGCATCGTCAAGCTACGGTTACAGCTGCAGCCAGTGTTGGCTAATGCAAATTGCAATAACCAAAATAAACTAAAAAGCGAAAGTGTTACACAAGCCCCAAAAACGCCAATCTGCAGTTCACACAGGCTTGCCTGCCTGTGCGTGAGTGTGTGTGTGAGTCTGTGACCTGTGTGCATACATATATGTATGTGTGAAGCCTGTTAACAAACATAAACTGTCATGATGAATTTCTCCGCATTCGGCGGCCCCTTCTCTGGCATTCATCAGTTTGCCGCTAAATTTGATGCACAAACACCGGGCGCATTTGGAACGCCGCCGGTGAACGCTGCGGCCGCTGCTGCAGCGGGCAGCGATAATCATGTGCAGCGGTATCAAACCAATGGCAATCATTTCAATCAGAATGTGCCCAACGGTAAGTGCAAACACACAAAACAACACAAATACATGTGTATGTATGTATATACATACATACATATGTAAGCCTGTGTGTGTTTGTATGTACAGCATAATCACTAAAAATTTATTTTATTTTTATCGATTTATTTTCGCCTGCTGCCGCCGTTGCTGTTCACGTCGCCAGCGACGCCAGCGCTGGCGTCAGGCACACAGCGACGATTTGCTTTTTCCCTATGCCCATGCACTACAACGCGCCGTTTGGGGTCTTTTGAACATGTGTAACTAGAACAACATTCATGTTTTGAGTGTCTCTTTGAAAGAGCATGGACGATCAATTTAAGGAATATCACAGTGAGCGTATATAAGAGTGTAATGTTGGATTGCTCTCTCAGTATACATCAGCCAGGTGTTAGAGCGAGACAACAACAATCAGTCATTCGCTTAGTGAACAAGAACTAGTTCGTTGTACAAAAAATGCATTCATCAATATTGCGTTCATCGAAAGGCTGCCACCTGGTAGAAAAACGAGTTTTTTAAGGAACAAAATCTTTTATGATATTATTGAAAATGAGATTTATTATATTTGTTTAATTTGTCACGCAAGGAATTTTTAAATGGAAAAATAAATCTTGTGTTTTCTTCCTTATACGAAAAATAATAAAAGAAGGCCATTAAAAATACTAGATTGCAAAATGAAAAAAACGACGGAACAAATTTAAACTTCGGCTTGTTAGACAAGATGTAAGATTACGTATAAATCTTTGGAACTAACAAACCATAAATAATCCTTTTTTGTTAGCAATAAAGTACAATTTTAATTTCACAATAAACAAATTAAAATTTTATTAAAATAAATGGGTTCACTTATTATAAATTCCTTAGGAATTTAATCAATTCAATTATTGTTTTGTTAATAATATAGTCACATATTTCCATGTTTTTAGAAATAAAATTCATAAAATACAGATTCCAATTCTAATCTTAACATTTTAGAGTCAATAAAAAAATGCAATTTCCAATTTTATAATTTAATTAAAATTCAATTTGTGTAAATTAAATATAAAACAGGATACACAACTCTAGGATGTACAAAGCTAGTAAGTTTTCTTAAATACTTGGTTCGCGTTATGTGATTATGTTGATTTAATATACGCTTAGAGTTTTTCCATTTAGAGCCTAAAAATAATCAATTGTTAAACGCGCATGCATTAGTTACACACATATGGCATGCCCCTATATAAAGTAGCTACCCCTGCTACCCCGCAAACAAAACCCAACTGAACACTTATGTAGTTCAATTTGTTTGCCGCATTTAGGGGCGCAGCGGGTGCGGCTGTCATTATAGCCGAATATAACGATTTTTTGTTGCTATTGTTGTTGTTGCTGTTTTGCGTTGGCTTTTTTCTGCGCTATGTTTTGAGTCATTACCACCCACCCCCGGCTTGTGTGTGTGTGTGTGTGTGTGCTGCCAGTTTTTCTTGTGGTCGTTGTTGTTGTTGCTTAGCTTCGCTTGAAAATGCAATGAACTCAAATAACTTTTGAATTTGCTGCATTTTACTTTGTATGGCCCCGGGGGTGAGTTTTTGTCGTTAGCTACTCAACACACACGCACACATGCATACATATACAATTAAACGGGGGAGTTTGAGTGTCTGTGTGTTTGAGTTTGTGTGTGTGTGTGTGTGTGTGCGTGCGCAGTTTTCAACCCCAACCCCCGACAAGGCAAAGCCGCTGCTTTTTTAATTGCACTGACTTCCTTCAGCCAAGTTGCAACTCTTTGAGGCAGGGTGACTGCCAGCGCAACACACATCCAACCATCCACCCCCTGCCCAACGCTACACAATGCTGTGCCACCCCAATCCCCACCCCCTTAGCAGCAATATGCACACCTATCAGCCACCTAACCACCACTCACATCTTGATTAATTGCAATTAGTTGCATCCCATTCACTTGCATAATGCACGATGCACGCTGCACAGTTTGCATTTTCTCCAACTTATTTCAACTCTCGCACGCATTTACTATTGGGAAAAATAAAGAATCAAAACTCTCGAACCCAATCCCAATCCCAATCCCAAACTCATACTCATACTCAAACTCAAACTCGTAACCAACTGCTAACTGCCACCGTTCGGTTCGCATAGTTCATTGATCCCAGCTTTTCAGCTCTACGCATTACATTTCCAGTTTAGCGTTTTATTTCATTTCATTTTTTATTTTTTTGTATTTTTTACCTGCAACAACAGGAAAATGTGTCTATGTGTCTGTGTGGGTTGCTCTTTTATCTATTTATGTGTGTGTTTGTGCTTGTGTGTGTGTGCGGTTGCAGCTAGCCAATGCAGGTAAACCGCTGTCTACCCGCGCTCCCCAACCGGTCGTCCCTTCCTTGCCTGCCATCCAGCTACCACAATTTCTTGTCGCTTATTAGCTGGGCTTATCACACAGCCAGACGAGCGAGCACAGGGTCCAGTTTTGGTAGACAGATAGCCCAACCGATAGATAGCGTCGTGTCTCATTGTGTAAATCACCAAAGATACTTGTATCTTCGACTCGAAACAGTCTCCTTCTGGTATTGCCAGCCAATTAGTAGCAAAATGTCTTCGAATTCTGTTAGGTTAGTCGCATTGATACGGCACGAATCCAGCTGAAATGTTCTGGACTTGTTTTATAACAAGATAGAACTGTATTAGCGGAAGTACAATACTTATAAAAGCCATCCTTCGAATAACTGGACCTTTGGCAGGACGCCTGCAGGAAGGCTATTAAGCCTTAGCTAATATCTGTTCCCACTGGTAAAGGTTTACCTATCATACTGATACTTACTCTACTGTCTACTGTTAGTTTCTCTCTTTCCCTGCTCCGTAACATTATATTTACATTATGAAAGTGGTTTAAGTACTACGCAACATAATAAATATATGTATAAATTTATCAACAAACTTATACAAAAGCCTTTACGGCTTTATTGGAAGAAATGGAATATGTTTTAGAGTTAAAGTTTATAAATAATTAAAGAGATGTTTTGATTTACTAGAAGTTTGCTATTTTTCTTATAATAAAACACAAAAATAGAATTGTGATAAATCAGAACAGGACAGAAGTGCAATACTTATAGGAATAAGGATACGGATATGTACTATATATTAAAATAAATTAGTGCGATTCTGGATTCATGAAACACTTAATCAGATCGGAACACAACGATGTTTCAAAGCCAGCAACAGTTTATTATTTTATTAGTTGAAACAAACACACATTAAACAGATCAATTTAAACTGAATTTCTATTATGTTTTGGAAACAAACCCATCGAAAAACATCGATGTTTTTGCACCACTAATTTCTATAGAATTTTATTGACAACAAAAACAAAGCTAGGTTTTTATTAACTGAATCAAAGCTGAATCTATCAAAATATTCATATACATATATTATGGGATATAAATACAAAAGTATTAGGACTCGTTTTATCAAATATTTGTGTTTGTCTCTTGATATCGATTTGATCGTATATAATCAGTTAATGAATTAAAATAAATATATAAATGTAGAAAATGGTTTGATGTTTTCTGAAAAACATCAATGATTGAACAATCGGATGAATCCATAATACATTTCGTACTGAACAAATCAATTTATCGATTATTTTTGTAGTCCCTACTATGTACATACGATGTAGGCCATAAATAATATAATAGAATCTTGGGTTTGCTACAAATGCTTTTCTTCTTATAAACAAACAGCACAATTAAGTAAAATATAATTATCCGGCCAATGCCCAGTTCCGATTCCGATCAAAAAATCACTTGGAATTGCAATTGTTAACAAATCTTCTTATTTTATCTCTGAATCGTTTGAATGAAACAATTCGAACATAAGTTTAAAAGGCAAAAACGTATGTAATTTCATTTGAAATCGGAGAATTTAAATCTCAATTGATTCGAAATAAAAACTACTCGGAAATGAGTACAGGACTGAATAGCTAAGCATATGTATGCTCTAAATACAGATAATAAATATTACAAAAGAATCTTGGAATTATTAAAAATTAGTTATATTCCTTAATACACAATAAAGCCCTTAAAAAGAGATGTAATTCTTTCCGAATTTTACTATTTACTACCATTTCCATTGAAAAAATTGTGAACTGCAATATCTTCTTAAAATTGATCATGAAACCAGTTATGTTGCATCTAAATTTAATTGATACATTGAAGTATATCTTTAGTATGTTCGGCATCTAATGTGCCATAATATTATTTATCATTAGCAATGTGAATTGTAGTACATGCTATAGAAATAACACTGCGGAATAGGTTCAAAATCAAAATTCGGAACATACTATTCCTAATATACAATTGTATATGTTTGTTATGATTATTCGTAAGAAAACATAAAAAGTACAAACGATGGAACCTTTTTGTAAGACAAGCTTTAAAAAATAATCTTTTTAAGCTAAAACCAAATTTCTAGGCTTTTCTTTTTTGGGTGTTAAACATAGAAATCATCATAAATTTAATGAAAAGCATAAAACAGTTATTATAAGTGCGTAATATTATAAGACACCTTTCTTTCAGTCTCTTGAATTGAATTTACTGCAAATATTGCAGTCAAATTTAAATGATGAACATTTTTTCTTATTATATCGTTATACTAAATTTAAAACTTAAAAATTTATTTGAAAACCACAACATTAACGCTTAGTACATAATTTCTGTAAAGCCTACGTGCCTTGGAGAATATATGTGATTTTTATGGAATTTACATATTTCCACATTTCCTGCGGAAAAGTCTTAAACCAGACAATAAAACCTTAACGTCAAAGAAATTTTCAGGCAACTCGCATTGTCTAAACAAATCAAAATCATAAAGGATATTCTATAGACAAATAAAGAAAAGCAGAAAAGAAAAACAAATAATTTTTGTAGCTCATTGATTTTCCGTTTAGACGACGAGACGGACAAGGGAATATGCTGTTAAGGATGAGTAACAAGGCGCCCCAATAAGAGGGAGAGCATGAAAGGGAGAGAGAGAGAGACAGAGAGGGAGAGATACAGAGCAGAGTAGGGGTTATGTTGAATCTATAAGGCATGTGTTAATGCTACTTAAAATTTCATGCTGATCATAGTGTCATGATCAGAATGACAAATACTACTTGTAATTTTCAAAGCCATCTTGGATGACTAGTCAGGCAAAGGGCTGTGATAATATTGCGGTGTGCCAAGAGGGTGGCACACCCCAACCCCCATAAATAATTTGCACTCATGTACATATTTCTATGTGTACATAACGGAGTGTGGCTGAGTGTGAGTGTGGCTGAGTGTGAGAGGTGCTGAGTGTGAGTGTAAAGGTTGTTGTTGCTGCTTTACACCCCCACTGCGCCCTACTCTATGCAACACTAAAAATGCGCGTGCTTATAAGTCTGTCAGAGTTTAGGTGTATATGTATGTGTGCATAGTACATATACATTAAATTGTGTGTGTGGTTTATTATATGTACATAGCGCACATCAGGCTGATATATGAGCGTGTGGATGTGTGTGTGTAATTGAGTTAAACCACCCACCCCCACCCTCTTATCCACACTGCTTAACAAAACCGACCAAAAAGCAAGTAAGTCTAAAATAATAAAGCTAAACGAAGCTTTTCGCTAGCGTATGGCAGCTTTAAGGCTTAAAGCTGCGCTAACAACTTTGTGTTGGTCGTAGTGTATTATTGTTGTTGTTGCTGTTGTTGTTATTGTTTTTGGCACTGATGAC
The DNA here is from genome assembly GCA_035043065.1 of Hirtodrosophila confusa. Taxonomy (NCBI): domain Eukaryota; kingdom Metazoa; phylum Arthropoda; class Insecta; order Diptera; family Drosophilidae; genus Hirtodrosophila; species Hirtodrosophila confusa. The sequence continues at coordinate 223,448 of JAWNNI010000174.1, read as the reverse complement.
TCAAACTCTGGCGCCTGGCGCCGTGCCGCGTCGCACCCACTCCCACCCCAAACCCAGAACGGGCGTATAACCCCCAACTCTAATAGGGGTTGCACTGTTTTTCAACTCTCACTCTCTCTTTATCTCTCTCTCTCTGGCTCTTTATGTATATATGTATTTCTGTTGCGCGCGCGCTCTCACTGCTTTCACTGCCTCACATGAGCTGCCGGCACACTATAAACACACTTAAAAGTAGGAACACTGGAGGATAGGCCAAGCGCCATGTATTCCAAACGTTTCCCAAACCCAACGAATTCCTTTCCATTTTGTTCCACATTGGCTCACTGCTCAAACCCAAGCGCAGGCAAACTGTCAAAGGCCGCCATATTGTGGGTTGGAGAGCGTGCGCCCAACTCTCTCACTCTCTCTCTTCGCTCTCTTTGTGTTTTTGCAGTTGGGCGCGCTCTCACTCTCGCTTGGCCGTGTTTCAGTTTTCACCGACTTTAACTCGTTGCTAGGCAGCCACAACAATTACAACAAAAACAACAGCACGCACTCTTCGTACTCATCATTCTCGTCCTGGTTCTGGTTCTGGTTCAGGTCCTGTTCCTTGTTGTTGCCGCTGTCGTGTGCCCATGTGAAAGTGAAGTGAAAAGTGAAATGTTACAACGACAACGCCGGGCAGGATGATGAAAATGTAGCGCATGCTTTCAGCCGTGTTGTTGTCAGAACTTCGACGTGCTCGAACTTTGCCGTATTCTCGGCTCTCTACCCCGGCTTAGCCCTGTACCCTGCTCTATCTACTGGCTGTTGTCACTACTCGCTCCCCACGTTTCAGAACATTTTTGTTTTGTCAACTTGCGACTTGTTGTTTTTTTCTCTTTTCCATTCTTTTACTTTCCTTTCTGTTTCGTCATTTTTATGGCCAGTTGGTTTTTTCTGTCACTTTTCGTTGTCTACTTTTGGGGCTGTTGTTAGTCTGTGCACTCATTTTGTTCAGTTGATTAATTATTGTACATAAGTCTTGCATTTGCCTAACTGTTTCCCATTGTTTATCCATCGGCTTGGGGGGAGGACATTTAATTGCTCGGATAATATTTGATTATCTCGGCCTTTTCGTTCCTTGGCTCTGTTTGGATTTGCGGGACCTAATAAATCGATTTGTCGTGCGTAAGCAATGAGCTTACTCTCCACGTTTTTGCCATTTTCATTAAGAAATCTTGTTCTATGCATACATATATAAATAGTTTTCCCTCTCAGCATTATATCGAAGAGTTGTATGGATTTCGCGAAATTTCACTTTCGTATTTTTTTGTTTTGATATACAATATATTGAATTTTCTACCAAGAATATAACAATTTTATCAACAGGAATTTTTTTCCTAGTTTCGTATGTCTCAAACTCAAAGGAACATAGGAACATGAAATTAAACATTTTTTCATAGACTTAAGTGTACAATAATCAAGAGAAGTGCTGAAAAGGGGCTTAAATAATTATTTTTCGCTCAGGTCATCGCCAATTGTCAACATAAATCCTAATTTTTGATTACACAATGGCGTTGAAAACAAATATATTTATAAATAAAAGGTTTGACTGGGATTCGAACAAGGAGCATGTGTCAGGATCTAATATTTTCTCACTTAGGCTAAGCCCTGACGAGGAAAAAATCTGCGAAATTTCCATATGAATATCCCAGCCTGATCCCATTTCCGATTCAGATCAACCCACTGGGAATCGAAATTGATAGATGTTGTAAATTTTAAAACACGTTTTAATATTCGGTTTGAATAGTTTAAGCTTTGAGCCAGTAAAATAATTATATATCCCATAATAATTTCAAAAGGGAAAAACGATTGATATTTCATTAAAAAAAAGGAACACAAAATCAAAAACTATTTGGAAGGAAAAGTAAAAAAATATATTTAAAAAAAAGTTAGGATGCACAAAGTTTAGTTTTTCCGTGATTTAAAAAAGACAAATATTAAATGGAATATCTTTTTCTGGTGCCTTCTTTTATTTATGGAATATCTTTTTCTGCCGCTTGCTTTTATTTCATTATAGAGTTTCCAGTTAAAAGGAAATGTTTTTCCTGGAACAATTTCGTCTGCTTAAGATGCTTTTGGTCCTATTTACGGTTCGTTGGTCAATTGTTTCAACTCAATCCCCCTTGTGAACTGCTTTCGTTTATTAGATCCCATTAGCTTGTTGTTTTCTTTTATTTAGACACGAAGGTCTATTCCCCATTCCCCACTCCCCCCATTCCGTATGTCCATATGACCTGCCTAATTGAGATCAGAGCCTTAAATTTGCTACCCCAAAAGTTTAGCAGAGTGTATTATTTGAGTGTGACACCTCCCAAAAAGCATTAAAGCATAAGAAATATGTTGAATTATAGCACAAGGTCACAAGTTAATTTATACAAGGGACTGACAAACAGATGCCATACACAAAATTACACACACACACACACAGACATACACACACACACAGACAGCGACACCCACACGTACATACGCACAGTGAGCCTTTTAAAGATTTTCTGCTCATTTTTATTATTATTAAATTTGTAACCTTTTTTGTTTGCTGGATAGCATCCATTCCCTGCAGCATCCCGTACCTTCAGTTCGCCATTCTACATAATCATTTTGTCAGGAAAAACGGAAGCAAATGCAAAGAAAATACTGACAGAAAAAATAAAACCGGGCCAATTGGCAACAGCCAGAAAATATTTATTAATAAAAACGAGCGCCCGGCAAAACGATAAAGCAAAAGGAAAATGCCGAAAAATACACAGACAGGCACACACATTCACACACACGCACACACACTGAGGCAAGTTGAGAAATGTGTAGCATACATTTTGAGGCGCGTCGGTGGGACCGGCATTTTCAATTTTAATTTCCTTTTTCCTATGTATGCGTAGCTCGCACGTGTGCATCGCCCTCTCTCCCTCACACTCTGTCTCTTCTCTCCCTCTCTCTGTCGCCTCTGTATGTGTGTGGGTGCAGAATTTGGCCTTGGCAGACGGCAGCGAGGCGACGACAGGCAGCAGGCTGAAGCAGGCAGGCAGACATGCTCACAGCTGCCTACAGTAACAGCAACAGCAACAGCAACAGCAACAGCAACAACAAAAACATATACCAGCACACGCATGTCAGTCAACAACCAGAGTTGCCAACTACTACCAAAAAGCTTACAGCCGAAATACGCGGCAGCAGTGTTGTCAATTCTGCTTTTTGCCCCGTCAAAAATGACTTTTTTAAAGGCAGAATTGGCTATTTGTTTAAAAGTTAAAATTGGTATCAGGAAATTATTCAAGATCTTTCCCATTTCCGATTTTCTCAATTTCGTAAACAATTGAATATTCAGACCAATAGCCTTCATGCGAGAGGAATGAAAACTATTAGAACATATGTATGTACATATGTTCAAACAGGATGAAGGTTAACTATTTAATTTGAAAGCGAAAAGGTAAAATCTAAAGGCCTGAATATAGCCACATTTCTCGGAAATACTGTTGCTAGCACAAGTGCATATATATTAATAATTATCAGATTGTTGAACTAGATATGATTATTATTATTATTGGTTATTGTCAAGAACTATTGTGTTGGGACATAGCCTACAGGTTGGGTGTTCGCATCCAACACATAATAACTTCCGTGTTCGCATCCCAGTCAAGAAAATAGTTGCTCTATATCTTTAATGTCAGGCAGGTGCCCGTTTAATTTAAATTGCGCATAACAAATCAAGAAAAGTACTTCAATACAAAGGCCTGTTCCGAATACCACTTTTGATCAAATTCCACAGAAATTAATTTACTTGTACCAAAGTTTTTAATTCTATTCTGCTCCAGAAAAGTGTGTTATATACATTGTGGATTCCGGAACAGGCTTCATAACCTTAAATTAGATCTTTCACCTTAAACATATCCATATGTATAACATAGCCTGTGATTTAAAACCGTACCGTGTTGTTTACTTGGTTTAAAGATACTGGGTCAAATTATATGCCTGAAGTAATATTCTGCCCTGATTCGATTTCACTTTCGGAGCAAATCGAATTGAAAACCTTAGTTTAATCTTTAAAAGTAGGCACTCAGACCTGTTCAAGATTTCGCATCGAATCAATTCCACAGTAAAGTGTGTAGCATACATTTTGGAGCAGGATAGAGACAATATCCATTTAATTAACACAATACTGTAGAATTAAATCGATAGTGAAATTTAGAAACGATTAAGATTAATCTAAAACAGCTGTTTGTTTATAAGACATGGCGTTTTCTTGACATTGTACGCTACAAAATGAGCATTTTGTTGCTTTTCAAAAGTTGGCAACACTGCCTGGCAGTTACACACACACATACATAAATATGCACACACACATACACAAGCATAAATCGTGTGCCAGTGGGACATTGTCATCGTTGAGCCGACGAACAGCCGCCCGCTTATTGCCGGCACCCGATCCTCGCTCGTCGTCTTTCTGTCTATGTGTGTGTGTGTGTGTGTGTGTGTGTGTGTGTGTCGCCGCCGCCGCCGTCAGCTGCCAGCTGTAGCTGCTGTACGTAGCCAGAGCAGACCTCAGTCAGTTGTAGTTAGTCGGTGTGCTTTGGTGCTCGCGTGCGGCGGCCTCAAATTGAACAGTTTTTAAAGCAAAGCACAAAATATATATAATATATACAAAAAATTAGTGAAATATATTAAATATTTTTAAAGTAACTGCTAAAGGCTGTGATTGTAGCGCAATTCGAACATGTGTAAATATTACTGAACTAAAACCAACATTTAAAAGCTTTAAACTGGCCTGTTCCCAAATCCACTTTATAATCAATTTCACTGTAATATGTGCAGCATACTTTTAGGCTTGTCTAAGAATTAAATTATGCACCAAAAAGTATGCTACAGACTTTTCGCTGGAATTGGGAACTGACCTAATATAATTATTTATTTTCTACTCACGCAAGCTGCTTGCAAATGTTAATTTAATTCTAATTTTCTTGCCATTTTCTTTGCAGTTTCGGCGGCCAATAATATGCAATATGGTCAAAATATATCCATACCGTACTCCCAGCCGCAGAGTGATCTAAACTTTTTGAATGCGGCCGCTGCAGCGGATCATAAGGGTAAAATCCATCCAAAAATTGAACGTGACCGGGAAGAAGGTGAGTCGGCGACGGATCGGGGGGAATGGGAATGGGCAGGGTTGAGGGAGACGGATTGTAGCGTTAGAGTGCTGTGTAGAAAGCAAACGCACACAAATATACATATGTATATATTTTTCTTTGCTTTTTCTCTTATTTCTTTTTTTTGTGGGTTGCTATCTGTATATGGCATATAATTTCAAGGACGCACATTATTCTTCGTGTGCGGCGCCCTACCCTTGCACCTGCCCCCGATTCGGCTACGATTCGGCTCAGCGTTATTTATAAAAACGAAAGAGGAAGAAAGATAAAATGTTGAGTCCTGTCTGGATTGGTTTTTTTGTAGCATACTTTTTGGAGAGGCCAGCGCTGCAGCGCCTTCCCAACCATTTTTATCTCTGACCAATTTATGTGTCCCGTAGTTGTATGTATGTATTTGGATTTCCTATTAACAAGTTGAGCATTTCTGTTTACTTGTTGTCGACCAAAAAGTTTTTGCTCACATTTTCCACGTGGGCGTATTAACTTTAAAGGAGCAGCTGAAAACTTGAGCTTAGCCCCAGGGAACAAGCATTTGATGGGCAATGGAGAGGGTTAGGGATGCGGAATGTCATGTGTCCTTGGCGGCAGTGAACGTAGGGCCGGATAGAGGGCAGCCTGGGATTTTCAAGAAAATAGAATTGAGCCTGCATACACACACACACACACACAGACACACCCACACCCACACCCACACACACTCACACAGACACGGCTTATTAGGCTTGTGTTGCCAAGCCGAAGCAATTTGTTGTTGGGGTAGGTTTTTTTGTCCTCCAAGAAAATTATCCAGGAAGCTATTAGATAATGCATGAACTGCTGTCCCAGCATGGGCGTGGACATGCTTAGTTGAAATGGTATGTGTGGGATATTACGGCTGGTTGTGTCCATCATCATTAAAAGCGAAGGAAACTAGAAGGAAAACCTATCTTCGGCTGCCGAAGAATAAATACCCTTGCAGACACAATAAGATCATTCATACAAATATTCAATTGTCGAGCAATCGTTTCTATTGTAGCTATGTATATGCACCGATTCCATTTTGATCAAACGAAACTATCTAATGTATACTACAATTGGCATTTGCTGTAAAAACAACCGAAATTTTATAAACCAACTCATTTTTCGCACGATTGTGCCTATAGCAGCTATAATATAGTACAGCGTTTCCCAAAGTGTGGATCGTGCCCAATACCGGGTCGTAGGCCGGAACCGGCCGGATTGGACCGCTATATCATATATGTATGTAGTTGCCATAGGAATGATCGGTCGAAGACTATGTTTTTGTATGAAAAACTTGTTGTTTATGAAGACATCCTCACCAAACTCACCCAAACCAAGTCTATGGAGAGCTTATACAATCTGACCAAATTTGGCAAAAATCACAAGTTCCATAGGATCGGGTGAAAAATTAGTTTTTGTATGAAAAACTTTTTGTATTACATTCAAACTAAGTCAGAGTTTTATTATACTTTATATAGTTTCCTATAATTGCTATCAAAATCGTACCACATAGCTCCCATAGTTACAATCAGGCGAAAATTGAGTTTTATATAAAAAAACATTGCTGCTAGGGTATATACATACATAGCTTCGGTACGCAGTACAAAATAATGGCATAAGGGCAGCTTCCATTTCGTAAAACAGATAGCGCTTGAAATGGGAACGTTCGGTATTTTTCATTAGCTCATACCGGATCGCGGCCACAAAAGTTTGGGAAACGCTGATATAGTATATTGTGTTCCGATTTTGATCGTTTATGTCCCAAATCTTAGGAGCATAACTTGGTGAGTTTGGTTGAAATTTTTCAGTCTAGAACTTACTTTGCGGTTGGTTTTTTCTAATATTGTTCCTTTAATCTATAGTATTCCGACTTTAATCAAATTTGTTCCACTTGTATGAAGCATAATAAAACGTCACACATTTCGTGAGAGACCCATTATACTTACTCTCTGCAGGGGTATAATCATTTATGTATGCTATTTACTGACATATCTCTGGTGGATCCTACCTTTTGCAGTGCTCAATCAGCAAATCTTACAAAATGTCAATCAGTCGTGGCAAACGCTGGCCAACACGGCCAATACGGTCGACTACTCATCGCATTTGCTATCCGCAACACTGCCAATCTCTATACAGCACTTCCTCAAGTACTCAGAAACAATAAAGAAGGAATCCTCGGGTGATGTGCTCAAGAATGGCACCAATTTGGCCAGTTTGGCGCTGGGAGGTGTCGCCCTGACGCCCAGCAACAATGGTGCACACCACAATGGTTTGGTGGGCATGGAGCATGGCGGCCACATGACCAACATGACGGATGCGAATGGCGGAGCGTTGGCCAACGGCGGTGCCACCAATGGCGTCAATGGCAATGCCAATGGTGCGGTCAGCAATGGTGCCGCAGTATCCAGCACTGCGGCGGTGGGCACCACAAATGCTACAGGTGGCACCACCACCACCAGCGGCAAGAAGACCAAAAAGAAGAAACCGCCAAAGGAGAAGAAGCCACGTCCCAAGCCCGGCGAAATACGCGAAACAAAAGCACTGGACGGCTCCACGCTCTATTGCTGCCCAGAGTGCCAGATGGCCTACCCGGATCGCAGCCTCATCGAGCAGCATGTCATCTCTCATGCCGTGGAGCGGCGCTTCGTCTGCGATATTTGCAATGCGGCGCTCAAGCGCAAGGATCATTTGACCAGGCACAAGCTCTCCCACATACCGGACAGGCCGCATGTGTGCAATGTGAGTACAGTCCGATTTTATATACTCGTTCACAAACTAATCAATGTTTTCCCATCAACAGATCTGCATGAAGTCCTTCAAGCGCAAGGAGCAGCTCACCTTGCACATTGTCATACACTCGGGTGAGAAGAAGCACGTCTGCATTGAGTGTGGAAAAGGTGAGTGGGGTTCAGACAAATTAGAAGTATTTAGATGTGTTTGATTGAATTGCTTAATAGTTATCTATAAATTCTGAAGTATTTACTAACTTTTTGTTTACATTTTCAGGTTTCTATCGCAAGGATCACTTGCGTAAACATACGCGTTCGCATATTGCTCGGCGCGTTAAATCGGAGGTCTCAGCCCAGAATGTGAATGGGTCCGGTGGCAACAATGCGCAGAACAATGCGCTACATGGTTCCTGAGGTTCGTACAAGGACTTTTGGTAAATTCTTAAGCACATTTCATGCCACAAAGGGCGGTTAAGTTTTTGCCAGCAGTTCGCAACTTACAAACTAATTGCGAACTGTTGGGAAGAACTGGGCTGCTTTTGAAATGTGTTAAGAGTTTACCGATGGTCCTGCTGAGCGTCACCCAAATCCAATAACCCTCTGAAAACAAGTTATACTTACTACAATATGCGAGTATTAGTTAAATTTTGTTTACGACACTTTCAGTTCTTTAGCTTTGGTTCTTTCAGTTGAAGTTTTCGCACAAAAGTTAAGCAAAGTATAGCAATTTAAATGTACAAAAAAATTAATGAAGTTGAATTTTAAAATTGAAATATGCGCATACATTATACAAAAGAGATAGTTTGCTTTCGTTTCTTTATGGGGATCTGTGATCTTTGCTGCATAAAAAACCTACAAAAAAAGGAAAAATAATTAGAAACAAACGAAAGCTTTTAAGTGTAAGTTAATAATCTTAAATGAATTTATGTGCAATTTTTTTAACACACTTTGATTTACATTTTTTGTTGTTCAGACAATTCTTGTTCGTTTTTAACACATCACACACATCTTAAATAATTGTACTTAGGATAAGTTCAGAAATTCATTTTTGGAACAACATAAAACAAAAATTCATTTTATGCGCATATTTGATAAGTAAAATTGTACGAAATGAGAATGGTATATATATTTCTAGTCCTTATACTTTATTTGAACAATTATGAATGAGTATTTTGAAAATAATGTCGTGTAATTTTAAGCTTTTAAACTTAATGTTCAAGGTGAGCAAACACTAAACAGAGTAATGCAATACAAGCTTGCGTCTTTGCATGCCCAACTTCCAGTCGTCGTTTAAATCAAACTACATACCTATCCATAAACAAAACACTAAACACTACAATATACCATTTAAACATAGATACGAGTATACTCTATAGCTATAGCCAACTTACCATGCTTACCAAAAACGGAAAAACAAAAAACAAACATCTATGAAATACAATACCACACATACATATATTACTATGAATAACCAGTCCAAAATAAAAAAAAACAAAACGAACATAAAACCGCTGAGCAGCTCTAAATGAATACAAAACGCTAACCAAAAACAATAACTGCAATAAAACTCAATAAACCACAAAAAATATATTTTATATAAATGCAAAAGAAAACAAACTTATACCAAAAACAAACAAAAAATGGATATTAAAGAATGAAAAGGCATAAAACAATAACCGAAATAAAGTGCAAACACTTCGTGCAAGTGAAAACGTAATTTACTGTTCAAATACATAGCATTTTTGAGATTAACGATAAAGTAAAGGTGTAAACAATATACCATATACGTTTTATCATATGTACCAGCATATTTACATATAGTTATACGAATGCTTCAAACTAATATACATATATTAAAACCAAATACAAATAGTTGTAATGGTTTTTATGTTTCTTTTTACTTTATATATGTCACACAAATGACCATTGTGCATTAAGTTTCCAGTAAATTGAGACAGTTTTTAATTTTTTTATAGGTAATCGTGCATAAATTTTAGATTTTAATGTAACCAATTTTTGGAATTTCAACAAGGAAAATGCTTAACATAATTTAAAACTTTTGGGAGAACATTTCAAAACAGCGAATTGTTCAAAAGTGAGTTTAGATTGTGTTAATTCTATCCTAAAAACATAACTTAAATAAATATTTAATGAAAGTGTTGATTTAAAAAAAGGACGGAAATATGCCTACTTAATCTTTTTGAAGCAGAACGTTCTTTGATTTTGTAGCAGTGTCATTTGATACATAAGCTCTGAAACGTTGAAAGCTTGCAGATTTAGTCTCTTGTGCTCTCGCAAGCATTTAGCTTGCTCTCTTGTGAGCACAAATACACGATTACCTAATAAAGGATTCTCTCCTTTACGGATAAAACTTAATGCCCACCGTGTCATTTGATTGTTATTCCGAGTTTGTTTAGAATTTGTATTTTGGTTTTGTGCATACCTTATTGATGTAGTCACACTTTGTGTAGTAATCAATGTACTACATATTTAAAATATATGCAAATGTTTTTTCTCCATGCATATATAAATAAATGTGTACGTTATTCAGGTGCAGCGGCTTAAAGGATATGCAGAGTGAACAGAAATCGTTGGGCAGTTGTTGTGACGATTTCTGTTTGTGGCTTTGTGCGTTGCTTTGAATACAGAAAGTAATTAAAATACTTGCATTGAAGTACAAATATTACAATTACATACACACAACAACAACAATAAGCACCCATAATACAAGAACCTATACAAAAAAGCAAGTGAGCCAGAAAAAGTATTAGCCAAAAGTTACATATTAAATGCAAAACATAGCAAGCAAACAAGCTTAAGTACAGTTACTACATTTTAGTATAGCACATTTTGGATAACGTTTTCGTAGTTTCCCAAAATGTGTCTAGTGTGCCACACAGACTACGAATAAAAATAGTAGTAGGCAACCGTCAATTGTTGCATGTAGTAGAAAAGCCGTCAGGACCCCGACAATTTACATATAAACAAATAAGCAACCTTCAAAGCCCACGCAAATTTTTTAAATTCGCAACTTTTTGTTTAGCATACTTATAAAGAAATAAGAAATTATAAAACAATAAGTTTATAAAGAAAAAATTGCAATAAATGACAAACAAAGGAAATTAAATCACTCAGGGATGAAGCCTCCAAACAAACAAAACAAAAAAAAAACCAAAAACAAAAAAAAACATAAAGTAAAAATGCAATATTTTAAATGAAACTAAGCGAAAAAAAACTAAATTTATAAATAAATAAAAAAAACAATGGTACATTTTAAAGTTAAATATTTTAGTGTAAAGCAAAAGAAGTTAAAGCAAAATAATAAAAGTGGAAAACAAACAAAAATCATTAGAAATTTGCACAAATTTTTGGCATTTTATAAAAAAAAAAACAAATGAGAACATAAAACAGCAACAAAACATAAACGTAAAGAAATAATAACAAAAACATATTTTTCCAAATATTAAACAATTGGTTTAGCGAAGGTATAACAGGCAGTAAAACAAATGATTTAAATAAATATAAAAAAAAAACAAACAGTCCGTGCAACTCTTAGTGAATTTAAATGAAATGTATTACAATTTACATATTTACAAACTAATGGAAGGAATTATGAGCGGAAGTGTGCGGCCAAAGATGAAGTTAGAATTGTAGTTAGAAGTACAGCAACAGTTGAAACGACGAAGGGACATTTTGAAACAGGCAGCAAGGAAGGCGACGAGTAAAGTTTATATAATGTAAACATTTTTATATACCACAAAAAAAAAGAAATGAAACTAAATACAAATGCTGCATGTATGTATTGTACTGTATTTATGTTTAGTGTCAGCAACAACTAAATAACAAACAAAACAAAAAACAACAAAAGGAAAGTAAATACAATTAAAATTGAAAAGCTTAATACATTTTAAGGTTAGGTTTTCTGCGAAAGGACTGAAGTTAAGGCAACGTAGCGTTTAAAAACAAAATTGCGAGTGTTATGGACATGGACGTGGACGGAAAAAATGGCGCGCGCGGTTGGAGACGAAATTGGTTTAAGGTTAGGCATACTTATGTATTTTCGAGCTAAACAAAATGAAAGTGAAGAAGAGTATATAGAAAAATCAAGTTACAAGAAGCAGCTACAACACTTATTTTTATAATTACAAAAAACTAAACTTTGTTTTAACTATGTTTAATTCAAATGCAATTTTGACTCGTTTAAGACATTTACTGTTTGTGATCCAAACGAAGCAAAAGTACATCACACACATTTGACTTGAAATGAAAACTAAGTTGATAGATCTGGCTGTTGTACTCTATTGCAACTGAGAGCAGGAACAGTAAATTGTACTTACCTAATATAGCAAGAAAACACACACCCACACACACTTTGAATTATATTTACTTGAATTAAATAATAATAATGAGTATATATAACTTTGTACTTGAATAATATTTTATTTATATATATATATATACCTTAAGTCAATAAAAATTCTAATAAATTATAATCACCTAAAAATGAATGTCTCTTAATTTATTATTAGATTTTTGGATGTTACAGTCCTCGTGGCGTTCACATTTTAGGCAAATTCTTCGTAAACAATAAAGGACGCAGCAGTATTAGAATCTACCGTACAAAAATCAAAAATGGGTGATTGGTGCTCAAGAATGAATGCTTTCTACTACTGACTTAAATAATATTGCGATATTTTAATGATAAGAAGCGTCGCGAATCGAATCGACCATGATCGTTCGTTCCTAGTACAAATAATAAAATATCTCATAAAATATAAGTAGCTTGTACGATTTTTGTGTGGGAAAATTATTTAGCTTAGCTTTTTATAGTAAAATGTTTGAATTTCTTTTGAAGTTTCAAAGATAAACTCATTGAATAGCATTGGCAATATATCGAGATGTGAAAATCGGAGTACATCGATGTTCCTCCGCAATATATTTTGCGCAATATCGATACAAGCCAATATCATACCTTTATAATACCTACGTCATTTACTAGTGTAATCTTGTTATTGCTTATCACCACATCCGAAATTCCTTCACTCGTTGACATATTAGTCCCTCATTTGATTTTGGCGCCAAAGAAAAACTGCCTGTTGCTTCAGCTTTTAAGTTATCGATGAAGCTATCGATACGTTTTACTAAGCTCGATTTAACTAAAATACATGTGTTTCACATACAAATTGCTTGTGACGGGAGTGCGCCGTCGTCTTTACAACGCGTGAAAATGAGCAGGGGGTTAGTTCATTCGTTCACTATGAAGATTAGTTCAATTGAACTAAGTCCGAATGATTCGTTCGGTACAACTTTAGTTGATTGCTAGCAGCGGGCGGACGTGTTTTGTTTAAGTTGCACGTGTACACAGTACAGTCAACGTGGTTCACTAGGTTAAATATTAAACGGAATTAAACAGACATTGAAATGGTTTCCACGGATCAAAGGAGGGAGCTTGTGATCAAATTGTTTGAGATCAATGCATTCAAATTTGGCAATTTTAAAATGAAGGTCGGCATTAATTCGCCGGTTTACTTTGATTTACGCGTGATTGTCAGCTATCCGGATGTAATGGTGAGTGAGTGGGCAAGCTTACCATACAAGAGAACATAATTAACATATGAGTGGCAATGCCTTCAGCAAACCGTCTCCGATTTATTGGTGGCACACATCAAGGAGCTGGAGCTGAGCTCAAAGCACGTCTGCGGTGTGCCATATACAGCCTTACCACTTGCCACCATTGTGTCGGTGCAGCAGCACACGCCGATGCTTGTGCGACGCAAGGAGGCCAAGGACTATGGCACCAAGAAGCTCATCGAGGGCATTTACCATGCGGGCGACACCTGTCTGATTGTCGAGGATGTGGTCACCTCCGGCTCCAGCATACTGGACACCGTGCGCGATCTGCAGAGCGAGGGTATTGTGGTCACCGATGCCGTCGTTGTCGTGGACCGAGAGCAGGGTGGCGTCGCCAACATTGCCAAGCACGGCGTGCGAATGCACTCCCTCTTTTCGCTCTCCTTCCTGTTGAACACTTTGCATGAGGCAGGACGCATAGAGAAGGCAACGGTGGATGCGGTAGCCAAGTATATTGCGGCAGTGCAGATAAACAGCGATGGCTCATTTATTGGGGGAGATAAGACCGATGCCGCTGAAGGTATGTAAGTGGTCTAAACATGCCCACAGATATGAAATGATAATGAAAACATGACACAAGCGCGTGCTAATTTAAGTAAAGCGGGAAGAACTTGATTAGGTCCCGTTTCCAACCCCTAGCTGTAGCAATGCGGGGGCTGCTCCAATTAAGGCTGGTGTATATAAATATTCCCATGTCATAAATTCTATAATTTGCTTTCATTTGGCATAGCCTAACTTGATAATCATATCATTTATTGCCTACACTGATGATATACGAGTATGATTTGCACTTCTCCATCTCAACTAATCGAGGTATCAAAAAAACATCCCATTCTGCAAATCTAATCGCTGTGAAATATGAGTAGCTTAACTTGCTTTGTTAGCAAATAACAGCTAAATATGTACTAACATAACCTTCAGAATATTCAAAACTTCTGCTAATCATTTGCATACAGTTGGGTTTAAATTCCTAACTCGCATTAATTTAAAAAGATTTACAGTAGCGGACAATAAAATCTAGACAGTAAAAAAATTTACATTTTTCATTTTTTAATTATTCTGTAAACCTTTCACTTTACGATAGGAAAACGCGTCGTTTATTTAAAGCAAATGAACCAATCTTTTATCTAAAAATGTTTTGTGCTCGATATATTCTTTTCACGCCCAATCGTCTTAAAGTTAGCTTATACTATGAGTGTCTGGATTTGTTTGTTCGCAAAAAATTTAATTTTTGTTGCATAGTGTAGTTGAATGAACCAATTAATAATTAATTATTTATACAAGTGCTGATAATCTAATAATACTTATCTTCATTCCTCAAATAGTCAATGAGTTTGCTCGCACCAAACTGACCTACGAGAATCGCGCCACCTTGGCTAAATCTCCCATGGCGAAGCGTTTATTTATGCTGATGGCCAGCAAGCAAACGAATCTCTGCCTGGCCGCTGATCTGACCAAGGCTGATGCCATTTTGGACATCGCTGACAAGTGCGGACCCTACATTTGCGTGCTGAAGACACATGTGGACATAGTGGAGGACTTTAGTGAGAGCTTCATTACCAACCTGCAGGCGCTGGCCACGCGACACGACTTCTTGCTCATGGAGGACCGCAAGTTTGCGGACATTGGCAATACAGTATCGCTGCAGTATGGCAAGGGCTTATACAAGATATCAAACTGGGCAGATCTGGTTACGGCGCACACGCTGCCTGGTCGCAGTATTCTGCAGGGCCTGAAGGCGGCGCTTAGTGGCAGCGACGCTGCCAAGGAACGTGGCGTTTTTCTCTTGGCCGAAATGTCGGCCAGCGGAAACCTAATAGATGACAAGTACAAAGAGAACAGCAACAAAATTGCCACTGAGGGCGGCGATGTGGACTTTGTGGCTGGCGTGGTGTGTCAGTCATCCAATTGTTTTGCCTTTCCCGGTCTAGTCCAGCTGACGCCGGGTGTCAAGATCGACGACTGCATCGATAAGCTGGGACAGCAGTATCAAACGCCCGAGCATGTGATAAAGGAGCGCGGCGCTGACATTGGGGTTGTAGGACGGGGCATTCTCCAGGCATCCAATGTGGAGCAGGCGGCGGTCACATATCGCGATCGCCTCTGGGCAGCTTACACAGAGCGCGTGGCCAAGTAGGCGTTGCCTTGGCTGCCATAGTTCAAATTGATGTATGTACCTCAAAATGATTAACGTATTGCTTCCCACTTTTTATAGACATATTAAGGGTTTGGATTTGGTATTAAGCTTAGCGCCGAAAAGACAAGGAAATATTTTCCAATAATTTTCTAATGAATTAAAAGACATAAGGTTACGAATTTTCAAACTGATTTTATATTATGTTAAAAGTTTACTAAAAATACAACAATTTTTGAAATGTTTTACGCAAGCGAATTGGTAATAACAAACTTAGTTTAGTAAGAAGCCAAACATTGCAAAACGTAGCTATAATCGCCGGAAATATCATCCTGTAAATGAAATGAAAGAAATATTTGTTTGTTTTATAGCTGTAGACTTTAAACCTCTTGTTTCCTTGGCTTTGTTTTGCATACTTTTATTTGTTAATAGCAAGCACAAAATACTACGAGAAATAATTTACATATGTTTAAAATGTATACAAAATAAAAAAGACGTAATAAACCAATTTTTCGAAAATGAAGATAAATGTAAAATGTGAACACGTTAGACGTTATTACACAGGTTGCCTTTCAAGAATACTTAAACTTTTCGATTAGAAGGTAAATTGGAAATTTGATACAATCACAACATTAATAATTTCAGAGATTAATTGTTTTTGTTGTCTTCGAAAATGCAACTTTTTGGCATTTCTATTTGCACAGTTTAATAATCAAGTTATATTCTTGTTGCCCGATCTCATCTACCAAGCGGTGAGAGTCACAAGCAAATATCCAATGTCAGTGTTTGCATCCTCCTGTGTTGTTGTAGTAAATGCGTTATCGCGTGGGTATAGAAGAGAAGCGTAAAAAGAGCAGAGCATAAATCGCGTTATTTTGTATACATTTTTGTTGTTGTTGTTTTTAGTTGCTCAGTGTTAAAAAGTAACCGCTGTACCATGTTAACTTAAAATACTGTTAGGCGGCTACAGAGCGCTGTTAGTAACATGCCAACCTGAAAGCTTGCAAAAGCTGCTTTTGTGGAAAGAAGAAGCAGACACGGCGAATGTAATTTCAAATGTTAACAGAACAAAATGGCGCCCAAATTTAGTTTGATTTTCTTTTATTGTTGTGTTTATTGTTTTAACAATATTGTAACTTAGATGTTTGCAAATGAGACTCGACAAATTAAACAAAAAACCAAAAACTGCAAACATAGCCAGGCATATATATGTATATATAAGTTATAGTTAAAATTGAGATAAAACTATGTGCAATGAATGTGCATAATTATTTATAATAATTAACATGTGATGCGACTGTAACTTTGACGCCCTTAAATGCACTGCGTTGCTTGTAAGACTTGTTCCACTTTTGCATTTGTAGATCATATAAGTAGTAAAGTGTATATATGTATGTACATTCAATATATATACTGCTAACTATTCGATAGTCGAATTTTTGTACAATGTGTGTATGATTTATAAAAATAGCTTAAGGCATGGAACAGACACGACAGTGACAATTATTGTTGGGGTAAGTGAGTTCTTTTAGAATCCAACAATAGCCAATAGGGCACGCTTATAATCGCCGGATGTATCGCCCTAAAAATATAGAATATGGCAAGTTTTAATGTTTTATGCACAAATGAAATACTATATTATAGGCAAACATATGTATTTTTAACCGATATTTTAAAATGCTGAATAATGGCGAAGGTTTGAAAATTGGTGTATGTAAAGTCTAACTGAACTGTGTCAACTGTACCATTTACTGGTGATTTAAAGCTTGCAAAAAAACAGAGCGCTTTCGAATGTGTAAGTAAAGCTTTTTAAAAGTTAGATATATGGAAGCTTTTTGGGTCTATGTTAATATAACTGCTTTTTGATATATTATGATGTTATATAGATAGAATTGAGTATTCAACGAATAAGCTCAAGGGAATATTAACTAAATATGTTACAGGCACTTATAGTATGTTGTATAGGTAGTATGTAAGTTTGGAATGTGCATTCTTAGTGACCAATACCACAAATGTACTAAATGTGTTAGTATGTTACATAGATAGTTAGACAGAACGGTATTTACCTTGATCCAAGATTCCAAGCTCTTGCCATACTTGTTCTCGAATGCTTCCTTGATGTCGCCCAAATCGATCTCTGAGCGGCTGACAATAATGCGGATCAGCGTCTTATCCTTGGTGCCCAGACCGGCCATGGAGTCGTGGAGACGCTCCGAAAAGTAATCGATCTTGGACTTGCAGCACTTGGCTAGAAATTGAACACAAAATTAATACCAATAAATCAATAATGTTGTAATTAAAATGACTTACCAATGGCCAGGAAACCCTTCTCAACGGATCCACTGAACTCACGCTTGATGGCCTTTTCGATGTCATTGCCGGCCAGGTTCTCGTATTCGAGGAATATCTGGCGCAGCTGCTGGTACGACCGTGTGATCAGTATCGAGTTGAAGGTGGACTCATCAGTGCCCCACATGCCCTCGCCGGCATCAAGCAACGCCTGCGCATCGGCAATGGCAGCGGCCTCATCAACGCCCTGGTTCTCATCCCGATTGCCCTGTACCAGAGAGACGCACAAGCGCTTGAAGTGGCCACTGGTGTCGCCCTTCAGGTCCGACTCTAGGGACTTGCCGAAGCCCTGCTCATAGAACTGGGCAATTGTCTTGATGCCGTAGTTGGACAATGTGCATAGAATTTCAATGATGGCTTCCTCATCGGTGCCCATGCCGGAGATGGCATCGTGCAGCTCCTGTGCGTAGAACTGTGGCAGCGGCGTCATGAGCGCTACAATGACATCCTCGAATTTACCGCCCAGCTCGGACTTCAGGTCCGAAATCAGGTCCTTGCCGTAGGAGGTCTTAAAAGCCTCAGCGATTTCCAGACGCTGAACAATGCCGCGACGGGCGAGGATTTCAATGATGGCCTTCTCATCGGTGCCAAAGCCCTTCATGGCCTTGCGCAGAATGGCCGCATCCTCAACGGGATCAAAAGGATCCGCGGGGTAAACGGTGGGTGTGCACTGTAATTGTAATGAGTAAACAACGTATGTATGTATAAATACTTTGCCTTAGCAGGTACGATGAATAAGTAATGAACAAATGATTAATCAGTGCGGTATATTCACGTACAACACGTACTCTACCCCTATTTATTGTACTATATTGACTCAGCTTCTCCGAAATGTGCTGACTTTTCTTTCTTTCTTTTCTTGCATTTGTCATGCAAATGAGTTCTCATTTACACGATGCTTCTGATTGCGTGCCACTTTTTTGCTTTTCTTTCAAATTTACTGCGCACTCCATCTTAAACTTACGAGTACACGATGACTTTCATGGTGCGCCCAATTTTTCAATTCGATGGTGATTTTTTATGCATTTTAGACATAATAATATTATTATCGGTTATAGTTGCAATGTTGCAACCATTGCAAATGACATTAAAGCAAGAAATGTGCAAATCTCGACCCCTTTGGTCTTTACCTTTCTTGTCAACAAGCCAAAAGTTGCACAACGAAAAATATTGATTTTCAACTAAAGGAATACGTTCAGTACGTAGTTTAATTGGTTGCTGTACTAACTAATAGTAGGACGAATAGTTTCTTCTGTTGATTATTCGAATGTTTCAATAGTTCGTTCGTTTTGATCTTTTGATTTCTTTCTAAGCTTGTTTAGTCTCCTTTTTAAATAGTTTAATTGATTTGATATGATTTATATAATTCAAATGGATTCAAATGAGAACAACAAACTGAATACGAGCTTAAATTAACAAAACGAACGATAAGCGGAATCAAACCAATAAGCCGGACGAACGAACTAAATGAACGACAATCAGGGATTTAATATAGTTCGTCCGTTCAGTTTAAGGAGTAGTTCGAACGAACTTATTTTGAAGGATTCAGTACAGATTTTGTAATTATTGTATGACTGGCCATTTCTTATCGGTATATTTAAAATAAGATAAGAACAATTGAAGCCACCTACTTGAACCAAAATCGATAAAAATCTTAATGGCTAGATTATTAATTATTACCCATTACACTCAAGTATCTGGTACAAGCTATAGGTTTTATTCAGTATTTTTGAACTCACCTTGAATGGATAGTACTCAGCGGAGCTCATGGTTGTTGTTTATTGTTGTGGTTGCTTGGTAGTATATTAAATCTGTAAATGGGAAGCAGAAAAAATAATTTATAATGGCTTAATGATTACAGACAGGCTTGATGACTACAAAGAGGCCTGAGCTTTGTATTTGGACAAGGTCAAGCAACCCATATAATATTTGTATGTAATGGCTATGGGAACATATAAACCTGCCGACAGGATGACATCATCAACATGCCATGTTTCATGGCTGGGTCATTACGTATACGCCTCGTAGTAGTATTTGTGGCGCCTCGCCCAACGATTTTTGTGGGTTGTGGGTTGTGTGGAAAGTGTAACAACAAAAATACAAACTAAAAAAAAAAAAACTTGACAAGTTTGCAGCTGTTTTAACAGGGTTCAACGCTCAGCTGAAAAGTGAAAGTAAGAAATAGTTTTATGGTTGGGCCGGGTCAGTTGATAAGCTGAAAATTGTGGGTGCAGTCAGTATTCCGTTCGTTAGCATAATAAAGGCGTTTTCCGGAGGAAGAAAAATTAGACCGAATGTCATGGCATTGGATGAACTCATTTTATAATGACACAAAAAGGGAAAGTTCAAAGATTTCCCTTATGTGTTGTTTGCTAGGAAAATGTATTTTTGTTTATCAAAACTACTTATGTTTATTTCGCATTAAGCTTACATCATTTATTTTTATATCTTTCTTGACTGAAGTTGGAGTCTCGAAACTTATGCACCATGGACCGTACAACTTATGACTAGGCGCTCTCCCTACGAATACAATGTAAGAAATCAATAAACCTAAACATATTTTTGATTAATTACAAAAGAAACATGCCTGGCTAAAAACACAAGTTTGTATGCGAGGGCCAAAACGTAGAAAGTCAACAAATGGAAAATAGGAATAAAAATATAAAACAAAACACATGACGTGGCGGTGTTCCAAACGACTACAACAACGCCTCTTCAAACAGCTTCATACATACATACTATATGTATAAACAAAAAAAAGCAAGAAATAAAAATTGTTGTACCCAGCACTACCAAAAGTTTTCGCTGGAACCGGTTCAAATATGCACACAAACATAGAAAGAAGAGTTTGTTGTGTTGGTTCTCTGTGGCCATAAATTAGCATTCTTTTGTGGAACACGCAACAACAACAAAAATAAAACAATTGGAAGTCGTCAAAACGCTAGAAAATCAAATACGAGTACATACATATACATATGTATGCCTGTAGTTGTTAGCGTGTCTATTTGGAACGGCCCACAACTATGAAACTTTTAAGCCGGTCTACTGCATTTCCAGAAAAATGTCCACAATGCCATCGCTTGAATGCTAATAATGTGTCTATAAATAGTTGTAGATTCATAAGATCAGTACGTATCCCATTGAGACTCATATCATGAATCATAATGAACATGAGCTGATTTTAAAGAGCGCTTTACTGTGACGTCAATCGTAGGCTGCTGGGCGGAATTGTTACCGAGATAGTGACAATGCAAAGTGAGTCAAGTACACTGTGAGATAGATTTTTCCTTGATATTTCATAAAAGTGTTTGTGTCTGATAAGAGAAAGCCTTTTTTTCAGTGCGAGCAAAATAAACTGGAATAACTGGAAAGTTGTAACCCCAATGTTTGACGGAGCCTACCTTGTTGAATGTAATGTTGTTTTCCAGCAGCCTAAGCTTCAAACTAAAAAAGCTCGTGACTTGTGTGGTGAAAATGTGTGAATTCATTTGAAGCGTGGCTTATAAAATGTTTCTCAAGTTCTGACACATATGCACACTTATAAACAAGTGGCTGACTGTACCTTGAATTCAATTTTATATAATTTCGTATTTATTGTAGTTAGTCAACTAACAGCCCTGTAATAAGCCTTGATGACGCACATTATATGTAATTATTTATATACATTTTATAATGGAATGCGGTCGCGTTGCTCATGAAAGAGTTTTTACTGTAGTCACTAGAGATTCGCTGAGAGTAATTGGGTTGATTGGCCGCCCAGAACTGAGATAGCAAATTAAGTGGATTTGTGGAGACGATGGAATTGAGTAAATTCAATTTGAAATTTAGAAGATAGACTTGAAGTGTATATGTACATGTGTATATATTTGTATGTACGAATACGAGTATTTCCAAGCCCAGCCTTTTGAAAGCCAATTGAAAAACTTTGGCTGGAAAAGTCACACGCGTCTGCGAATGAGAAGAGAGCGCCAAGAGTGCGCGCTGCGAGAGCGCATTTCAAAGTTTTTGTGCAGCTTCATTTTGAACATTTGATGATGTCATCTTTTGCCACCGAACTTGTATTCGTCCAACTTAAACCAATGAGCTTATTGCATGTGCTTTGTATAAAATAGAGAAAGCATTTGATTTACATGGGCCACATAGAATTCCACAGTATTCTATTACTGCCGCACCCAAAAATTATAATGCCAAGTAAATCTTTTTTTGGCACTTTGTTTGCACTTTTGATAACTTTTCACTTGAGTTTGTTGTTGACTTCAACCACAGCAGATACGGGCATGTGGGATTTACATATGTATGCACATCCATACATACATACATATGTGCAAAAAAGCACAGCGAAAATAAACAAAATATAAACTAGAGAGTAATTTTAAAAATTCACCAAGTGATATTCTCAGTATACGTACAAAGTTGGCCGTTAAACGCTGCGAACTCTTGGCGATGTGAAATAAATACTGAAAGCGTTTCGCGCTCGTCGTCTGTTTTTATATGTGCTCCAAAAGCCGGTGTATCAAGTCCAAGAGCGGTAGCGAGAGCGTAAAATGAATTTTATGGTGAGGAGGGGTTGTCAGGGCTTCAAGATTGTGTAAACATGGAAACGACAGTTAATAGTTTGCTTAGTTTGAATTAAATGTATCGAATAAATATGGTATTAATATAGAAAAGTCAATCACAGCACCGCCCGTCCCGGTGTCTTATCAAAAATAATGAGGGTCCCAAATAAGTAGTATGGCCTCTGACTTATTCGCAGCAAATTTGAAAAATTGATCGTATTACAAAATAAATTCCACAGAAAACAAGGTTCAAATCTCCCTAAGGTCCTGGTATAGGGACTATTATTTTTGGCTTACAATTGGAATTTGG
This sequence comes from Hirtodrosophila confusa, assembly GCA_035043065.1. NCBI lineage: Eukaryota > Metazoa > Arthropoda > Insecta > Diptera > Drosophilidae > Hirtodrosophila > Hirtodrosophila confusa. The sequence continues at coordinate 200,574 of JAWNNI010000174.1, read as the reverse complement.
ATTTAAATTTTTGACGAAAATTGATAAGCAATGTAGTTTTTCTATATTAAGAATTATACAAGCCTCTGTAATAAAATCAATAATACAATTCGTTTATTTGTGGAACTAGTACAGCGTTGCAGCCCTAGCTGGTAGCTGTAAAATGGACTCTCAGAGAGCAGTTTAGTCATTTAATTGCGTTATGATATTATCATGGCTGCGCTGTGGAAAGCTCTCTCAATCATACATAGTATTCTTTATTTTCGATAGTATGTGTATAACTTGTAATTACAATGTTCGCTCGGCTTTGTTGATATTGATCTCAACTGGGGTATTCATGTACATATGTATGTATGTACATATATGTACATATGTATATAAAATAAAAGAATTTAGGTGAATCATCGCATAGGAAGCTGGTTGAGGTAATGAATGACGTGCTATTATGATGATATAAAAATTATATCCGCTGTGCGCTTCACTTTTCCGTTTTATGCTTCACCTAGAAGCGATTTTGCATGTTCGAAGCGTGCACGCCAAGCAAACTAAAAGTAACACCGAATGTAAACAATGATAATATTCTTTGAACTATTTATAGCTTAACAAAGTAAAGAAATTTTAAATGCGTGTGCGTGTTAACCGTTCGTGAGCATTTTGAGTTTCGCAGTTGCTCAACACTGTCTTTACGATAAGTGATGCAGTTCATTTGATATCGATTTCACCAACTCGATTTTCCGAACGGTTCACGAACAACAAGTCTTGCGAACTTTGCTGCTGCATTGTATTTAAACTAATTGTTTAAACCATTACACGTTAATAAACAAAGGCTTTAAAAGTCAGCAAGCCTTCATAGAATAACTTGCTCAATTAGACGCCGTTACAAGCATGTAAGTATATACAAAAAGGCATAAGTTTGCTTTCGGCGAACCGGCCCCTCCCTTCACTATCAACATTTTCGGAAGAAAAAAACCTGTCATTGTTTTTATCTTTGGTTCCAACGTTGAACGCAGATAAGAATTAGCTAGTATGTGGAAAGCAACTGCCGGTCACCAGATACAGGCTACCAGCACCGCCGAGGACGATGATTGGGAAACAGATCCCGATTTTGTCAACGATGTCACCGAACAACAGCAGCGCTGGGGCTCCAAAACAATTGATGGCAGTGGACGCGATGGAGGAGGAGCCATTGAGTGAGTCATATTTAGCTCAACGGCTCTTTGTATGTTATCTTTAACCATTTTAACACCAACAGCATGGACAAACTTCGCGAGGATACTGAGAAATCTGATTTGGACAAGAAGAAGCAGCTATTGAAAGATCAAAATGCTGGTTACGGCTACGGTGGTAAATTTGGCGTTGAAAAGGATCGGATGGACAAATCAGCGGTTGGCCATGACTACCAGGGCAAAGTGGACAAGCATGCATCACAGGTTGACTACAGCGAGGGTTTTGGTGGTAAATACGGTGTGCAAACAAATCGCGTGGACAAATCTGCTGTGGGCTGGGATCATATCGAAAAAGTGGAGAAACATGAATCCCAAAAGGGTAAGCAATGGCCGTGATCACCAGTATAACTTGTCTAAACTCCCTCTAATCCTTATGTAATTAACCAATTGCAGATTACTCCAAGGGATTTGGTGGTAAATTTGGTGTGCAGGAAGATCGCAAGGACAAGTCAGCGGTGGGCTGGGATCACATCGAAAAGGTGGAGAAGCACGAGTCCCAAAAGGGTAAGAAACGCTTTAACTAGATCCCATAATAGTTAACTAACCCTTACCGCATGCAGATTATTCAAAAGGCTTTGGTGGCAAGTTTGGCGTGCAGGAAGATCGGAAAGATAAGTCGGCTGTCGGTTGGGATCACATTGAGGCACCTCAAAAGCATGCCAGTCAGGCGGATCATAAAGTAAAGCCCATCATTGAGGGCGCCAAGCCCTCAAACTTGCGCGCCAAGTTCGAGAACCTGGCCAAGAACTCCGAGGAGGAGTCGCGTAAGCGTGCCGAAGAGCAGAAGCGCTTACGCGAGGCCAAGGATAAACGCGATCGCGAAGAGGCTGCCAAGCAAACGGTGGTGGAGAACACACCGCTACCTTCTGCCGAAGAAGCACGTACGCCACCCGTTAAGGGCAGTCGCACGACTATACAAACGGGTCGTTCTGGCGGTATTGGCAACGCCATCAGCGCATTTAATCAAATGCAGTCGCCGGTGACTGAGGCGCCACCGGCTCGCAAGGAACCGATTGTTATACCTAAGGAGCCAGCGCCCGCTGAACCAGCTAAGCCGGCTGAAGTTGAGCCGCAGCAGCCCGCAACGCCAGCACCTGCCGTGGCCAAAGAGACTGCGGCACCACAGCCGAAAGTCAGCGCACCACCGCCGGATGTTGTGCCCAAAATCGAGGTTGAGACTGTTGCAACGCCACCTTCAAGTGAGCCACAATCGCCGGCGCATGTCCCAACCGTTCAGACAACTGCCGAACCGGAGCTACAAGGAGAGCCGGAGCCGCAGCCAGAAACGGAATCCGAGCCTCTCTATCAAAACCAATCGGAGCTTAAGTCTGCCTCTCCCATGCCACCGGCAGCAGCTTCACCAATTCCAGCAGCCAATGGCTCCTGTGCGACGCTTGAGGAGGCCATCTATGCTAACTCCGACAATTTATCTGACTACTTGGAAGACACCGGCACACATGCGATTGCACTTTATGATTACCAGGCAGCTGATGATGATGAAATATCGTTTGATCCAGACGATGTGGTTACCCATATTGAGAAAATCGATGATGGCTGGTGGCGAGGCCTGTGCAAAAACCGTTATGGCCTATTCCCGGCCAACTATGTGCAAGTTATAAATCAAACCTCCTAATTCAATGGCAATGCCAGTAACAAAATGCCTGCATTTGAAATGGCATTTAGAACAAAATCAAATTGTATTAACTACTTAACAGCGTGATTATGAAAATATGAATGTTAAATCTTAATACGCAGTCATAATTCACAATTATATAACACTCATGCTTATCATTGTTTTCCACTTACAACGAAAAGACGTTGACGTTGAAATTATTATTGTAATCTGTTACATTTACAGCGCTCTCTCATGCCACATGCAATATATTCCATATTTTATATCATTGATATTCGATTAACATTCTGTTGAACTTTTCAGAGCGTATTTTTAAAAGATATGCAAAACTATTTATATTCTTTTTATACATAGCAAAAATTTAAAAAATTAATTGTTCAAATTTAAATATATGTATGTATTTAATAATAACTTTTTTTAAATTGTCTGAATTGGATTTGTTTTTGTTGATGATAAAGTAAATGTGTCAAAAGTGAGCTCACTTGTAATGTGTATAAAGTTTATAAATGTTTTCAAGATGATTGTTTAAGACATTGACAACAAAAAGTCTGTTCTTTTGATAAAGAAAATCATAATAAAGTTTATTGATAACTATAAATATGCCTTATTTTTTTGGGAGAAACAAAATGTTCCCATTTCAAAAAAATATTAATAATCCACATTGAAAGGCTATGCATTTTATGTATAGACAGGAACACTATTTGACCCTAACCTTAAAAAGAATAAAAGTTATATACTTATATAATTTGATAAATTAAATATAAAGTCGAAAACCATTCGGAAGGAAATGGCGAACCGGCCTGATTGACAGAAAAACAATAGGAAACTGAACCATTTCTAACAAAGTTATGAGAGTGGAAAGTTTTGACAATAGTCTTGAGTACTTTCCGCGTCGTTATTATTGAGACTTTTGTTATTTTCCCATTATATTAGTTAATTTATATAAAAGGGATAAGCGTCAAACTCCTAAAAATATAGATACAATTTACTTATACGAAGTCCAGATGCAGAATAAGCTTAGAAAAGAAGCCACGATGGAAAAACCTTCACATTGTCTGTCAAAATGATTTTAAGTCATCTTGATAAAAGTACTATGTACATACAAGAGATGGGTTTAAAGATATCAAAATTATCGTATACCAGATACTTGATATAGAACCATTGCTAGAACCCAAACTTATTTCTTTAGACAGTGTTGTTTGTTGTTGTTAGCTTGTTAAGCATTCTTGACAACGCAGTTTTGTATACCTAAGAGGGTATTATAATTTTCCTACAAAATTAGTTACACATTGAAGGAGACGTTTCTGAACCCAACAATTGTATATATTCTTGATCAGCATAAATAGCAGAGTGAATTTAATTTAAATTTTAAACTTATAAATAATAATAAGGTCTAATTAATTTAAATAGTGGGCGTAAAATCGAAAATTTTTGTGAAGGGAAGAGCGGTGAGGTGGAGACGTTTTAGTGTGCGCTGTTACAGAGGTATTCTGAGCCTTCTGAACAGAGTGTTGGGGTGCAATGGAGAGTCGGTATTTTAATTATTATATTTTTAATTGATCAAATTTATCACAAAATTAATGCATTCTAGACGTAGAGTTAATCCAGTAAGCCAAAGGATGGCACACAAATCTGTTGAGTTTCACGTGGAGTAGACAGAGGGAATTAATATTGGACTTGGATGTTTTTAATTTTTTACATTAAAGCTTACTACTACATTTTTGCTGAGGGAATTTTCTTGGCATTCGAGTAGCAAACTATGTAAATTTACATACACACTATATATGTATATTTATGTAAAACATCGTATCTGAAATGGCATACCATGCAATATTACTGCACTTCCCTTTGTGTGGGCGCATTGTGGAATTAATCAGTCGTTATGGGCATGAATCATATCTTGGATTGTGGACTTACAGTTGACAAAGAAACATGTGACTATGTGGATTTTATGGGGGCTCTTTAACAAATCATATCTGCCTGCCCATACTTTTACACATGCATATCAATCCCATATCTCTGACATGCATATATATATAACACTAGATTTTCACTTAAGTCGATGGCGATTTTGATTTACAAAACTGCCGTCGTTGTGATAGCGATAGTATCTATTGGATGGCCAAAATTGTCACTACAAATAATTGGGAGCTGTTGCCGACTAGATGTTTAGGGGATTATGATAACGTGTGCGTGTTGCGAATACCGTTCGAGACAACGATTCGCATTGTCTGTCAAAATGATTGTAAGTCGTCTAGATAAAAGTACTGAGTACATACTACAATACATGTATGGGTTAAACGCTATCCAACCCATCGGATAACAATTGTACTAGATACAAGAACCCTTGCCAATAGTGTTGAAAGCAATTGCGATACCTCGGAACCCGAACCCATTTCTTTAGATAGTATTGGCGGCATGAATGTGACGAAATTGTTGCTAGCATATTAAGCATTCTTGACAACGCAGGTTTTTATAACCTTGCAGAGGGTATTATAATTTTGTCACGAAATGTGTCAATCATTCAAGAAGGCGTTTTCCACTCCGTAAAGAATAAATATTCTTGATCAGCATTAAAAACTGAGTCGCTTTAGCCACGATCGTCTTACAGTTTTAAGGCTCCATGAAGAGAACTTTGGGCACAGATCATATTCACCTACATATGTCAGGTTTCATTATGCCCCACACATGTTGACAAAATTTGATCCAAATCAATCGTTTAAAAATGAAGTTCTATGTTAAAAACATTTTTGGAAGAGTATATGTATGTATGTATATTTTCGGTGTACATATCTTGCTGTTTTTTCTTTGGTTTGTCCTTCTTGCGGAGCGTGCTCAAACGAACCTAGTAACTCATAGTAAAGCATTATCAGAAAATCCCCCATCAAAACGTCGCGTTTTGCTCTCATAGACGCTATCAGTACTCGTCGTGAGCGAAGTACGCTCAATTCCAAGATTTTAACATATATAAAGCGGCTACAAATTTTACAGCCAGTCACTCGACGTCCAACGACGACGACGCGCAACGGTCAGACGGCTGTTTGGTGGAAATAGCTTGGATCAAGTTTGAAATATCGATATATCGATAGATATCGATACTTCATCCCTAATATTGAGTTGGATTTTTCATCATTCGAACAGCTGTTTGGTGTAAATAGCCTGCCCGTGTGTGCGAATGAAAAAGCAAGCGGCTAGGTGCGTTAAAGAAGAAGCAACTATCACAATATTGCCCAACAATAATTAATAAAAAAGACTAAATAACAAGAGAAATAAAATCAAACAATTGAACGTGTCACGGATGTTGCTAAATTGTACGACGCGCGTGCGATTGATTGAAGACAACTCGCGAAAATTGACAATTGCAGAGAGTGGCAGACGATGCTGAAGCTCTGACGCTGGCAAGTTGTCCCGTCCCAAAGTTTAACCGAACGTTCAACGTCACCGAACTTGTAATTGGTTCAACAAAGGAATTTCGTATATTCAGCTATGCATTTTTAAGAAAATCAACGCTGTAGCGTTCGCAGTTTTGTTCGGTTTCCTTGTGTTTGTTTGTGTGATACATTAATATACACATATATAATTTCAAGCGTTATTTATATCGCTGTTATTATAACTTTGTTATTTTACTGCCGCCTACCAATCATCGAGCTGTGGCAAGTATGTGTCGTTCAAGTTAATTGCTTCTTAATTGTAATTTTGCAAGTTGTGCTAACGCTAATTAACCAATATGTAATTTGCGTTGTACAGTTTTGGCCTTTTGTTGTTTTTTTTCTTTTGCCACAACACATTCCGCCATATGTGTGTGTGCGCGTATAAGTGCGCATGCAGGTGCGCCGAAAATGAATACCCAAACCATGGTGCAACCATTTGAGGTGGTTACATTGTAGAAGAGCAGCGAATTATCAGTTGATAGAACTGTGAGTGCGCGAAAGAGGTATGAAAATTCGATTCAGATCGAAAAAATGTTCTAATCTCGACCCTGTAAGACCGGGATTTTTTCAAACAATCCCAACCGAATTTAAATTTGTTCCTATGTTTTTAAAGTGTGTTCATTTATAGCTACAGCGCCCAAAAAACATAAATTAATTTTAAACTTGTCTAGATTCTTTAAGATTCCATCTCTAATAGGGCTTGCTATTTTTACTTTGGTTTTAAAAACGATCGTTTAAAAACTAGGAGCGTTGGCTCGCACGACGCCACCTAATATAATTTCACTATAGCTCAAAACATCGCTCTGAAGAGAAAAAAACGCGTTCACGCCGGCTGAAAGAGAGTGAGCGATGAGAGCGTTTAATTGTTGTGGTGGGCTGCTGCCGTAAATTTTGACTTTGGGACTGTTTAATTATTTATGTGCCGTGTTCTTGACGATAAGCGTCGGCCCAATAAATTATATATCCTATCTGAACAATAGAACAATCTCCCATGTGAATTGAATTAAACAACTGAATTATTATGGAATATGCATAAAAGTTGCAGTTTAATATGATTTAATTTAAAGTTTGATTAGTTTTTATTGTTTGTTTTGATTAAAGCGCAAATTAATTCTCAAGTGCAGGAAATTGACAATAAAAATGTCTATAATTAAGTATGATTAGTATGTAGCTATAATTTTTAAGCTTGACTAAATCACGTTTGGAATAATGGGTCGAAAAGGGCAAAAACTAAAATTAATTTTATGGTGTATGACTTAGTTATCAGCTAGTACTCACATATCTTTCCGGTATTCAATTGTTTATCTGGTCAAAAAGCGTTTCTTGTTAACAGAGCAAAATATTCTTGGGTAGGAAAAAATATAAATTTTATAAGACGGAACAATTTGGCGACGCAATTTTATGTTGCTTAAAAAATAAAGAATATTTTTCAACGTCAGTAAATAGCTAGCACACACTTATTATATATTTGAGTACGGAGAACACTGTATATATTGTACAGTTTACCACTTCAAATTGGACTAAAAGCAATTGGAAGTGTTCACGACATTTAATGGATTAACTGATGAGATTTGTAAACGTTGGTCGTGAATACCCTAACTGCAAGACACCTGAAATGGATAGAGTAAACATACTAATATCCGATCAGTAAAACTCATTGTCCGTGTGGACCTTGGTCACAAGGGGTTCCATCCAGGCGCAATGCTGAATTCTGCGATCCGATTAGGACTAACATAGGAATATATCATCTACTATAGTCATTAAAAATAATTTTATTGACAGAGAACACTTTCGGTATAGTGAAATGCTTTGAAGCAGTTTACCATATGGAGGTTCCACTTGGTTGGCTTTGTTTAGATGACTAATTTACATACATACGTATATACATACTAATTAACATTTTATATAGTTTATATGTATTATTCACTCAAATCTCATAAAATAAGTGCGTTTATTTGTTTGAACAATTATCGCTGTTCACAAGCAAGAAATGCTTGCAACATATTAAACAGTTAAAAGTCTAGCTGATAAATGGAACTATGAGTGTGTAGCATAGTTAGCAATTTGTGCGACTGCTGTTCCCGCAACTGAATAAACAAGATCTTATATATACTTGGTTATGGTTATACAGACATTCCGTAGTACTTAACGTAGCAGTTGCATTTGGAGTTGTCACAATTTGCCATAAAATGAAAATCTATACACAATTGGTAGCACATTGAGGCCTTTAAATGACGCCAACATAATTAGACATTTTTTATGCTTTGGGTCTATAGATTTCTAGAGCTCAGACATCAATGAATCGATGTGGAAAGCAGCGCTGCTCTGCTCTACGTTTGTCAAGGTGAACCAGCTGCCGGTATTTCCAACCGACCTGCTACTACTTATAGACCCCAACACATCCACAAATGTCTACGAATGATGCGAAGAGCTCTGTATAAAATACGTAATGATGCGAGCTTACATTAAAGCCACAGGGCATAACAAGGCAGCAAAAAGATATATGCGCGAAAATCACAAAAGCTGTCCGCACTTTAAAGCAAGTCAGAAAGTGTTGGTCGGGAGTGTTCGACTAGACGATATGATGTATTAAGGTCTTTTATAGGTATATATGTATATCTACAACTATATACATATGAGCCTATGTACTATAAAAAACACTCTTTTAAAGCTTTGATGTCTGTGTTGAAATTTGTAGATAGTATGAGAGAATAATTGAAATCAAGGCTTCGTTCTTCAAACTAGAGGTGGCACTAGTAAGTGCTAGTTTCAACATCGAATTATAGGTAATACTACCGAAAAATTAGTTGAATTTTATAATAAATATGATCATATCATATAATATTATACAAGATTGATAGACCGACATGTTTGTCCAGTGATACCACCCATTAATAGAACAGGGTATCCAAGAGTAAATATTTGGCATCGTACTAGCAGGTTATTCACCTGAGTTTTGTGCAACAGGTAATTTTATGCGATCAATCGAAGTTACCGCATTTAAACGTAAAATATACAATTATTCAGATGTTTTGTTTATTATTAATACATTCTTATTGCAGTTTATACAAAATGTATTTCATTACATACACACAGCTGTTTAAAATTTAAATGGCCGAATCCAAAACTGAAATTTTGCTATTTTTATTGACTTGTTTATATGCAATATCATTATTGTTTTTATATATATTAATAAGCAATAACAACAGCCATTGCTCATTTAAATTCATGTACTGATTGTGCTGGAATATGCTTATTTATATACAACAACTAATCGTATTTCTAACGCTTATCTATTTATTATTTAAATAACATTTCGCACATTTCCCTTGCCAAAAAAACACTCTTAATTTCAGTATATACAGTAGAACTTCGGTAAAGCGATGTTGAAAATAAAAAACAGCTTTTAGATTTCAAATTCTAAATTGGAGAGAACAGTAAATAATTATATAGAAAGGTGATACAGCAGTTTTCTAATACGGACAGTTCTGGCAAATTTATTATCACGGTTCGGTTCAGAGTCGCTTAACGTAGGTATTCAGTTTCAGTTATATACAATATTATATAATACATATAGAAAAACAGCTGTATCAAGTTATAAGTATAACACTGTTTTATACTAACATACTAGTCTGCTCTAAACTGATCAAGAAATTATGATTTTTATTTTTTATTCTATAGTAGCTTTACTATAATACCAAGTGGTATTATTATATGTTCTATAAAGTCTTATCAATCTCGGTGAATCCAATGACTGTTGACAAAGTACTTTAGAATCTCATACTCAGTACGCGTTCCGGGAAATTTAGTTATTTGTATTTGCTCTGTGTGCTTTCACGTTATTAAAGTCTACGAGCTCTTAATACATTTTTTTTTTAACAAATGTGCGTATAATGAAAATAATAATAAAATTATGGCTTTGAATAATTTTATATTTGTGCGCTGTTCATATTTTAATAATGCTAATGACAGAGTAGCAGTATAAAGAGAAATGCACAATAGATTCAAATGATGTGCGAATTAGACTTTTTGTTTGTGATAAATTAAGGTCGGAGTATACTATATGCGGCTCAGACTGTGATAACTGCCAGCACGAGTTTCGCTGATAAACAATTACATACGTATTTTGCGATTGGCCTTCAGTTACTGGAGTTTTAATTTTCTGCTTGATTGGGATTACAAATTGAAAGGTTTTAAGGTTGTTGGTTTGTTACGCACAGCTTGCTTAAACTTTAGCTCCAAGTGTTAAATTATAGTTGTGTTTTTGATTAACTTACAGCATGTCTTCAAATGAGGGATATCACAATAATATTGAACCCGGCGCGGGTGGCGGGGCCGGTGATGCTGGAGATGATCAGGCATCCGGGTCTGGAACTAGCAGCGCCAGGGGCAGCGTTGGAGTCGCTGCCGTTGGCAACAGCACACAGCTGCACCAGCAGATGCTCAATGAGACCACATATCTGAAACCCTCGAAGCAGGCCTATTTCAGTGATGAAAAGGTGCTCATACCCGACACTGAACGCACAAGTGTAAGTAACAATTACAAATTGTACAATGCAATTCGAACTTATTTTAATTTCGCAATATACACAGATTTTCAGTTTTCGCAAGCTGTGGGCCTTCACGGGCCCCGGTTTTCTCATGTCCATTGCGTATCTAGATCCCGGCAACATTGAATCCGATTTGCAATCAGGCGCAGCAGCCAAATACAAAATACTCTGGGTACTGTTATGGGCTACCGTACTGGGTCTTCTTATGCAACGCTTGGCTGCAAGGTGAGTGGGTCTGGGTCTCCTCGTGTCTCCCCTGCAATAACTGGCCAATAACTTGATATCTTGTACATCCACCTAGGCTGGGCGTCGTGACGGGCCTGCATCTAGCGGAGATGTGTTACCGCCAGTACAAACGTTTGCCACGTTGGATACTCTGGATTATGATTGAGATTGCTATTATTGGCTCCGACATGCAGGAGGTAATTGGCACGGCCATTGCGATATATCTCTTGTCCAATAAAGTGTAAGTCTATATAGATAATGAGACTCATTATTGTATATTGATTGCTGTTCCGCTTGATATCTTGCAGTGTGCCTTTGTGGGGTGGCGTGCTAATAACCATCTTTGATACATTTACGTTCCTATTTCTGGATAAGTACGGTTTGCGTAAACTGGAGTTCCTATTTGGTTTCTTAATCACTGTCATGGCCATCACATTTGGCTATGAGGTAAGTTCAGTTTCTACAAAAACTTCCCCAATAACTTTTATTCCTTAAAAGTACCCCAGAAAGTTCCCCAAACGTCCAAAACAAATTACTTGCGAGGCATACAAATACATAATTATTCCTCAGTTCACAACAAAAACAACAAATTTGCTTGTCGGTTTTGCAGTTTTTTTTATTGTTTGTCATGAACAATTGTGAATTGCAATGAGCGTCTGACAGGGGCGTACTTTACTGTTGTATCTTTCAATTACTACAGTTGCAGGCCGGTTCCATTCCCATTCCCGTTCCCGGTACCCTATAGAATGCACTTTCTGGCATTGTTTTTTCTGTATGCCTCTGAATAAGGCACTGTATATCTGGCGTATTCAATTGTTCATAGTAAGTAGTTTGTCTGGCGTTCACGGGACTAGATAAGTTGACTTTAGCTCTCTAGAATACAATTGTAAGTATTTGATAATATGAAAATGGCACTGTTGGAAAAGAAGCAACATTTTTATGATAACGAGGATATTTTTTAAGGGCTGATTTGCCACTGAGTTTACTAATTTATTAATTAACAATTTCTATAGACTTTCTGGTTAATTTATGGGTTATTTAAAATATAACTAGAAAAATTGAGAAAATGTAAGGAAAGAATTCTTTGAGCATATTCATAAAAAAACAAAAGTTTTGCCGGCACCCATATGCCCATCAAAATTTATTAAATATCCAAAATATCCACAACGATTAGATAGATCAGGGGAATTTTTATTATTGTATTTTTATTTCAAAGATTTCAATTATAAGAATTATTGCAAACAAATTTATCAATGTTTTTTGTTCATAATTGTTTGTGTGTACCTTTTATGGTTACTTTGAACCTGTTTTTATTGATTGATCAAAGTGTAAGCCTCAACCAATATAATACTCGTTTAATTAATTCTTAGCACTTTTTATTAATTCAAATTAATGTATTTACCTTTTTTGATTAACAAAAAACACAAAATATTGAAATACAAAAGATACACACATATAGTTAAATTTTTGACATTTGTGGGTGGAATCATCCTAGTGATCACTTTCTTTATAAATGAAAAATACTGTGAGAGACTTAGCGTTCTAGCTCTTACAGTTGATCTGGGCGTTGATTATAAATCACACAGTCAGTCAATTAAGGCAAGCTCCATTATTATTTATTATTTATATCCTTTGCCAATTGCAGTACATCGTCTCAGCGCCCAATCAGGCTGATGTGATGGAAGGCATGTTTGTGCCTTGGTGCTCCGATTGCAATTCGGATGTATTGCTACAGGCAGTGGGCATTGTCGGCGCCGTTATCATGCCACACAATCTATATTTGCACTCTGCTTTGGTTAAGGTAAGACATAGATACAAATTGAGAATCCTTTTAGCTAATTAAGGCTTGCATTGTACAGTCTCGCGATGTGGATCGTCGCCAGCCAAAGAAAGTGAGCGAAGCGAATTTCTATTTCTTCATTGAGGCCTCCATTGCGCTGTTTGTTTCCTTTATCATAAATCTGTTTGTTGTGGCTGTCTTTGCGCATGGCATGTACGGCAAGACCAACCATGATGTGGTAAGTAAACTGAGCTTAAGCCAATGTTTATCGGGCACTTACACTATACCTTTTAGCTGGAAATTTGCGCAGACAAGTCTATGTATGAGGATGCCAAAATGTCCTTTACAGACAATCATAATGGAACGGACATCATCAATGCGGATCTGTACAAGGGCGGCCTGTTTCTGGGTTGCACCTTTGGTGCCGCGGCCATGTACATTTGGGGCGTGGGCATTCTAGCTGCTGGCCAGAGCTCCACAATGACGGGCACCTATGCGGGTCAGTTCTCCATGGAGGGTTTCCTCAATTTGCAATGGCCGCGCTGGTGTCGCGTTCTAGTCACACGCTGCATTGCCATTATACCCACCTTCTGCTTGGCCATGTTCAGCAAAATGGAGGACCTAACTAATATGAATGATATACTGAATGCGGTGATGGCACTGCAGCTGCCATTTGCGGCCATACCCACCATAGCATTCACCTCATGTGCAGCCATTATGGGTGAATTTGTGAATGGAATGTGAGTGTTACTGCAGTGATTATTATTGAGTATCTGAGTATTCTATTTAAATCTCTATTTACAGCGGCAACAAAATTGTTTCCATACTACTAACCATTATGGTAATTAGCGTTAATTTGTACTTTGTCATCGTGCAAGTGGAAAATCTGAATATTACAGGCGGATTGTTGGCCCTTGTCTGTAAGTATCCCATTTCTCCCATTTCTCCTCTGCTGCTGTTGATTGGCTTGATTGACAAATGCTCTTTTTGACTTACAGGCATATTCGCAGTATTATACTTACTATTTGTTCTATATCTTGTGATACATATGGCTGCTTGCATGGGCAACAAGCGTCTGATGAACAGTCGGGTAAGTAACTGAAAATTGCCGACACTCGAATGCTGTATGCGCCACTTATCAAATACTGGCGACACTTATCAATAGCCGTGACTATGGGGAAGTTTGCGCATTAGCAATTCAACTGTTCTGTCATAAATTTTGTTTGACAATAGTTATCACAAAGTTAACTTTATCTATTTACGTGACTTGGCGCATACAGAGTAGATGGCTTTAAATGTCATACTTTGTAGTATCTATTAAGGCAATTTCATCCATTTACAGTGGGTACAACGTTTTGTGTTGCCAAGCCAGAATAGCTTCTCGATAAAGAACGCCAACTCAACGTATGCCAGGTATGTCAAAGCATAATTTTTTGCACTCAATCACAACATCTGCTACACAAACATACACCACACTTTACCTACCAGCGTATAAGGGTAACTAACCAAATTGTCTCTAGTTTCTCTCCTACTATCTGTATCTTTAATTTCAATTGGTTTCTACTTCCCCAGCACTCTTCTTTGCTGCCTACTACTTACTGCTGTTTTTACTTTTAATCCACTAATTTTCTACGCTACCATCCGGTTTCTCTTGTTTAACCCACATTTACTAATATTTAACCCAAACCATATTCCTATGCTCTTCTTTCAATTATTCACAGTGATGTTACCTTAGTTGTAGGCGATAACACTAACACTGCCAAAGGTCTCGATACTGTTTCGGAGAAAGTATCCAAGTGATTCAGTTTGAATCATTAACTTGTTCGGTTACTTACATACATACATACATAGTTTAATCAGGAGCCCTCCACATTTGTGATATTAACACTAAATCACGCGCTAAACAATGCTAACAAACCATCTATAACAATAGGTTTCTAGAAATATAACAGTAAGAATTTATAATGCACATTTAAGCGGCATTACTTAGGGGATTTCAGTTCATATCAATTACAAATATTTATAAGCTTCTGGTAAGTCTTAATGTTCATATTGTGCTCTTATAATACTCGCACATGGTTATATCAGGCACAGTATATTATTAATTTAAGTTAGGGCGCTTAGTTGCCTAAATAAAGTATGCTTTTATTAGTATTTTATTGAAAAGTGTTTTCTTTTAATGTATTATGAACTGCCTAAGCTAGTTTTAAAGTATAGAAATGGATCTAAATATTGACCTAACTTAAACTGGAGCCAATAACTTCTTGTGCCTGCTGGTGATAATGTTGTTCTATCCAAGTGAGCTACAAATTGAAATGGATCACTCGGTTGTCTACTGTTTTTTATTTTACTTTAGTTTCTAAGTACTCCGGGCATACTACTACAACATTGGACAAGATATGGCTTTTTTTTTTGGTATAACAATCATACATTGCATTAATCCATTTGGCGTGGCTAATTTAACACAATAAATAAAATTCTTGATTCAAATTAATCTCAACGAAATTATGTTGCTAATATTAAACTGTTTTGTATTACAAATTTTCTTTTATTATATGTTTGTGCGACTACCCTGTTTGTTTTTCACTCTGCTCTGTGTGTCTTATACTACATAATACACATACATATATACGTTCTACTCTTATACTGAACTCACTCTACTATTTCTGTGTGACGTTGGCAACTACTGAAATATTGACAAAAATAAAATCACAAATTAAATGGATTGTTTAATTTTTGCACCCATTAAATGTTTGGCTAATTGAAAAACTGTTAAAAATGAAAATTTTTTAAAATTGACACACGCACCCAATAATAACAACTACAACGACGATAATCACAAAATTAATCTACTGTTTAAACACTGGAAATGATTTTTTTGGCATTGGTAAAATATTTAAAAAGCTTGCAATTGACATGAAAAATGGAAGACTAAAAGACTTTGAATTGCTCAAACAAAAAAATCAAAATTGAAGAAGAAATTTCTTAGAGCACGCGTGCAATGACCAATATTGAAATAGCCAACAAAATAAATTAGCATTTTGACAGTTCGATTCATCCAAAAAAACTTTCAACAAAAATCTGAATTGAAAATTTCAATTGTTTATTTAAACTTGCAAATGCGCTGCTGCACGTTCCGCCAATTTTGTTTTTCTATTTATTGGGGCAACAAAAATAAATACCTGCGGTACGACAACCAAACCACTGAACCACCAACCAACCAACAACACTGTATGCCACATGTGGATGCCACTTAAATGTGCCTAGTGAGCTGACGCTTAATGATAATGGAATCTCAATAAACTCTTTCCACAATCCACAAAGAGTTAGCGATTCTTAGGATTGCTATAATGTTAATTCAAATGTTTTACGTATATAATAAAATGTTGTTAAATAATAGTTTGAATTGCCCTTAAGGTAATAATGTAATTAGATTTACTATTTCCCTCATATAAGTATTTATAAAAGAGTTTACGTATTACAATTTAAGTACTCTTTAATATAACTGTTTGTGTTTCTTTTAGTGTCTAAGTAGTCAATCAATTTTGTATATATGTACTTATTTTGTATCGATACATAGGATAAATAAATGAAAGTCTCAAAACACCTACCTTATCCTCCCCCACTCACAATAAAAATATATTTATGGCCACCCTTGTGATATATGTATTATTCTTTCTGGTTTACCTCTAATTTCCATATATGTGCTAAATTTCTAATGCTTGCATACATACAGACATATTTGTGTATATTTAATTTGTCATCCTTATATGAAGTGGATTTCTTTTTGTAGACCTATTTAAGCTTTACTAACAAGAAACTCCCTGACTAGAGCAAAGTTACCAAAAAACAGAAAGAGGTAGTTTGAAAAGCTGATTAGTAAAGAAATAGCTGGTTTTTGAATAATAATCCCAATGCGTTGGGCTGATATTTTTCTTTTTCTTCGTTCCCAATCTCTATATGGTTTTTACTGCAAGGAAACACAAGTTTAGCTTGTGTTGAACCATATACATTTTTTGGAACACCTAATTGCCCTTCATTATCTACATACACACACACACACACACTCACACACCCATTCATTCATTCATTCATCGATTTGACTATATGTTCCATTTCCAGGATTGCCACCAATGGCGACACCGATGCAGAAATTATGGATGGTGAGGATGCGTAGCCATTACTGTTCTGCACTGATTCCGATGGCAGTGAGGAGGTTTGTTTTAGCAGCAACAACAACGAGCTTAATTGCCACAGCAGCAACGTGGATGCTGCCCATGGCAATACCAATGGGCATGTGGTCATCAGCTAGCATTGGCTTCATTTTTGCATTAACAAACCGTCCGGCAATAAGCACAAAGTTGCAACAATTCTTAAATGCCCAGTCATAGTACATCATTTATCATATCATAGAATTGGTCAAGGATTATTGCAACATATGGTTTCTTCCTAGCATGCCGGATTAATTTGGGAATTAGTGTAATACTCCTTCATAGCATATTTATTTTTACATGATGTACGAGTATACCAAAAAATGAAAAAAATGGGATTTCATAGCAACAAAACTACTATATTATATACGAGTATCTATCTAAAAAAAATGCCTAGGAAACAAGAAAATATGTGGCATCGAAAATAGACATTAGCTCCGTGTACTGTAATTGATAATAATATAACAATATTTTAACTATATAGTGTCTATACTTTAAGGCTGTGAACTGAAAAACAGATAACAAAATCATACACAATCTCTAAACCATATAATTTTTTAGAAAACAAAAAAATTTTCAAATTTGTCTGGCAATGCTGCATATATTGAGAGCTTTGTGCTATATTTTATAGAGCATATTTAAAATGTAGTCTATTTTATTTATATTTTTTAATCAAAGCAACTTCAATGGCACAGTTTTAAATTTTTCAACATTTTTCCAATATTTCTCATTACATTTATAAAAAAAATTGTTTTTTATTGTTGTGTATTAGATTTTTAATAAAATAATATGCATAAGAAAATGTGAATTGTGTGTTTTAAACTTGGGCAAAGGAATTTTAGTTGATTCCCAATAATATTAAAATAAGCAAGTTAATTTCAAAGTTCGATAAACAAACGCATTTCAGAGCTTATTATAAATGTGAATTATTAGTTAGAAAGCACTTTAAATTGTATACTATTTAAACGGGGGGCGTATTTGTATAACTGCTTATTAAGCCATTACGTAACTTGTATCTCTCGCTGTAATTGATATTTAAATTGATGCTGGGTAAACAAAACGGGAAATTGAATACCTCTCACGCTAATGATGCATATAGTTCCTAAAGAAATTAATCAAACAACGGCGTTAAGCGATAATCACTGTGTAGGTGGCATTATAATCAAACGCTTTGTTCACACTTAGGTGCAATTTCCGATTTAGTTACATGTAATTGGAGTATATAAGCGGCCAACAGCCAATCGAAGGGATCATTTTATCCAGGAGGTGGGAGCTCTACAAATGGGCAAAATGTGGAAACCCATAACTTTGACAGTGCTTAACAGTATTATTATTTATTTCGTGAGTTGCGAACTACGTGAGTTAACTACACTAACTAAATAAATAATTGCAATATTGTGAATAATAATAACTTCTATATCGCATTTTAATACTTATGAGCTTGATGTTTATAAAATAAATTCATGTGTAAAGTGTTTTTTACATTCACAGCACCTGAGATTGAAAAATGCGAGGCTGGCGATTCGAAGTGCATTACAGATATCATCAATCACATCGTGAAGAAGTATCCCAAAGGCATACCTGGCATTGGACTGGATGCTCTGGAATCCATACATTTTAAAGATATCGTCGTTAGTGAAGCCCTTCCAAATACACCCATGCAAATGAGTTTTAAATTTATTAAGGTGACGGTGCGTGGTTTTGAGAATACCACGGTCTTGCATACCAAAGGATTTGAAAGGGAGCTGCGGCGTGGCTTCGAATTAGGCGGTCTTGCGCCTTTGATCCTTTTGGATGGGGTATATGAGGCGGATGGTAATCTGCTGATGCTGCCCATACAGGGAAAGGGTCAGGCGCAGGTACAACTGAAAGATTGCCAATTTACGTGCAAGGCTAATGCATCTGAAGATCGTCGAACGGATGGTAAACTTTATGCAAAAATTACAAAACTCAAATGCCTGGTGGATATTAAGGGGTAAGTCCATAAATACAAAAGCATTAAGAGTAGTCGCTCTTCAAGTTCATTTTGCAGGCTGCACGTCAACTTTGATAATCTTCTCAACAACAAGGAGCTAAGCGACTCGATGAATGAACTCATCAATAGCAACTGGCAAGATATTTGGCACACCATGCGTAAAGGCATTAGCTCGGCTGTTGGTCATGTTGCAGAAACAATTTTTGGACGTGTGCTATACAAATTGCCCTATGATGATTTCTATAAACAAGGCTAGAGCTTGGAATATACAGATTAATGCGAATAATTAATATACATTAATAAACAAGTTATGATATAAATACAGACAAGACCTAAAGACCTGTTCACATATTTTAAAGTTTTGACCTGTGTTGTAAGACTTTTCTAAACAGTGCTTAAGACGTCACAGTGTTGTAAGCCCAGCTATTTTCGCTGCTAACACTAAAAGAATCTACGTCAACATTATTACGCAATAGTTTGAACGCAGAGTAAATGTTTTACGTAACATTTTGACAGTTGACAGTTGACAGAAAATATTACAAGTAAATACTAGATCAGCCCATAAATGAATATTCGAACATATACTAAAGCAATATTACTTATTTTACAGTTTTTCTAACCCTTGAATAAAGAAGTATTTCCAATATCTTGTCACAATGAGATTCAGAATAATAACATTTATTGAATACATCTGGTAATATTATGTAATATTATATTTCTCTCTCCATATGGTGAATTTTAGAACTGGTTTACAGCAGATTACAACGGGTACCGAGTAGTTGAACTACGTTCATTTTCTTAAATTATTTTAAATTTTGCGTTTGAACAGACAACACATGGTAGATCGCTTAGAAATTTCAAACAATGATGTCTATTATCTTCGCTATTTATTTACTTCTAATAGTAACTATCTGTGGAGCCTTACGTAAGAACATAAAATCAAAAATTAATTTAATATTTAACAAGATTTTCACAACCCCAGCAAAGGAAATAAAGAAATGCCATTACGGCGATAAAAAGTGCATAATTGATTCTATGAATTATGTTATAAGTCATTATCCAAAAGGTATACCAAAAGTCGGTTTGAAACCCATTGATGTTGTGGACATTAGAGATACGGAACTTTTGAAAACAGAGCGTATCGGAGCTGTTTGGCTTGGTATAAGCCTGACTGATCAAGTAAACTATGGCTTTGAGAATACGACGATAACGAACGTTGAGGGTTTTGAGAAGGATCCTACTGCTAAAAGCATCATAATTTCTGGGCACATACCAAGCCTAGTACACAAGGGCAACTTTGAAGCGAGTGGACGCATATGGCTTGTTGAGATGAATATGACGGGTGAATCGACATCGGATTTTCAAAACATGTACTTCACATTAAAGCTCAAAGTCATACCGGAGTATCGGAATAATAAGCTACATCTAAGAATTTACGAATTGGTACCGATAGTAAAAATTGATCGGTAAGTGTGACTAGTAAAATCTAATACACCTATGCATATTAATACCAACTTGATTTATATTTAAACTCATTTAGTTGGATTTTGTGGCTGGAAGGCCTTTTTCGGGAAAATAGCGATCTGACAATATCTGTAAATCGTGTTATCAATGAACGTTGGGTTGAGTTTTGGAATGAATGGGAACCGAGAATAATAGATACATTTTCCAGTGTCTTTACAGGCATGATTGAAGATATTTTTAATAAGATAGCCTACGAAGATATGTTTCTACCAGATGCTTAGTATTTTATTATTGTTAATATTTTATTATTTAATAAAATAAGCCCCTTTGCTTCAACGAGAAGTAAGTGTCATATAAGTACTTTTCAACAAGTTGATCAGCTATAATATCTACAGAGTTCTATTTGGATGCGTTTAGCCTTTGTCTGTGCAAAACTCACCATTGTGATTACATGTGCAACAAGACAGAGAGTATACAACTTGAGCTAACTAGATTATAAGGTGGATTTGAGAGTAAAACTTGTTATGATGATCAACATTTCGATATATTCCTATAAAAGTAAAACCGATGCAATTGTTGAGTTATTTTCATGAAGCTGTCGCTGGCAGCCTTCTACGTAAATATATGAAGCTTATTGTTAGTTTTGCAAGAGAACAGACAATTCTCTAGATCGGGAGAAATTAAAAAATTAAATAGTTTAAGGAATGAATATAATGTTGTACATCTTAGCGATTTGCTTGCTTCTAATAGTAACTGTCTGCAGGGCATTACGTAAGTGGTATAGCAAATCATACATTCAACTTAAATTTCAAGCAACTTTTATTGTTGAAATCGTAGCAACGGAAATTAAGAAATGTCATTATGGCGATGAAAAGTTGCTAATTGATTCTATGAATTATGTTATAAGCCATTATTGAAATCAGATCTCTTAAAATCAGATGGATCGACCGCTGTTTGGGTGGCCATATCTCTCATTAATCAAGTGAACTATGAGGGCTTTGAGAAGGATCCTACGGCCAAAAGCATCATTATTTCTTTAAAACGACTGGACGCATAATGGTGATAGATATAAATACGTCAGGTGAATCAACTTTTGATTTTCAAAATATGTACTTGACATTAAAGCTGAAAGTCATACCGGAATATCAAAATCATAAGCGATATATAAGGATCTATAAGCTGGTACCTATGGTCAAAATTATTCGGTGAATCTTGTGAAACTATTATTATATCATTGAAATATTTATCTGTACATAATCTGATCTTAAATAGTTGGATTCTATGGTTGGAACGGCTATTCTTAGAAAATAGCGATCTGATCAATCAACGTTGGGTAGAGTTTTGGAATGAGTGGGAACCGAGCATTATGGATACTTTTTCCACTGTATTTAAAGGCATTATTGAAGATATTTTTAATAAGATTTCTTATGATGATATGTTTTTACCAAATGCATGGCGTTACCTATTTATTGATCTCCAGAAAGTCGATCAGTTGTAAGATCTATAAAGCTTTTAATAACAAAGCTTTCAGATTTGGTATTGTTCGAACAAGTATTACTTACTATATATGTAATGCAAAATTCACCATGGTAACTTGGGTTAAAGTATTTATATATGGTGGATTTCAGAAAACCAGTTATGACAATAAATATTCCTACATATTCTTATAAAAGTAAGATCGATGCTTTTGTCGGGATTTACTTAACTTGTTATTGTTGACCATGCAAGTGATATTGTTCGATTGTGCTTTAGTCTAAAATGAGGAAAGTATTTTTAATACTGATGTGCCTGCAGCTTTACATCGTTTTAGAGTGCACAACATTACGTGGGTAGCTAAACTATAAAATATGTGCACACATTGATTAATTCCATTTGACAAAAAGTTGAGATATGCGATGAAATAAGGTCATAGTTTTTAAAATTCCCTTTATAATATAAATTCAAATACATATTGTAAAAGCCATTAATACAGAGATAGTTTCCATCTAACCATAAATAAAATGAATGAGATAAAATAGCCAATAAAATTCCACATTAAAGTTAAAACCTTTTTGTGGCAGATGGAGTTAATCAATATGTGCACTGACCGGGCAGTATATTATAGTGTTACGAAATTGGTGGCGTTCTTTCCTTTATCGTAGCTAATGATGTCAAGAAGTGCCATTTCGGGGACACAGAATGCATAAAGGACTCAGCTAATGCGCTTATACGCCATTTTCCAAAAGGTATACCCTCAGTGGGTCTGAAGCCTTTTGATGTTGTTCATGTGAGAAATACTGTACTGGTCAACGATTTACAATGTGGAGTTGCTTGGTATTTTTTCGAGCTGCTCAATCAAATTAATTACGGTTTTGAGAATACAACAATAACAGATATAAAGGGGTTCGATAAAGATCCCACGTCCTCAAAGATCGAAATTAAGGGAAATCTACCCAGGCTTATATACAAAGGCATCTATAATGCCAAAGGTCGTATGCTGTGGCTGGTGGATATTAACTCATCCGGTGACTCCGAATCTGAATTTTTAAACTTCCGTTTTGAAATAACTTTGAAAGCACAAACAGAGTACCGTAATAATAAACGATACCTGAAAATCTATCAACTAGTGCCAAATATCCGCCTGGATCGGTAAGTTTTTAAGTTTGATAACATTTTGTGTTGCTAAATGAAAATATGGTCTTACAGTTGGATTATGTGGTTGGATAACTTTTTCCCAGAGAACAGCGACCTAACCATAGCAATCAATAAATTGTTTAATGCAAACTGGGTGGAGTTTTGGAATGAACTAGAGAAGCCCATAAATGAGGTTTTTACAAGTGTATTTCTGAGTATTATTGAAGACGCTTTTCATAATATATCGTACGATGATATGTTTCTATCGAATGGCGACAATAATATTGCAATTAACAATCAAACAGCATTATAATCAGAATATAAGCGTCCTTTAGTTTGAATCAAAATATTAGCGTCAATTTAATTGGCTTTCAGTGACTTATTTTTATACTCTGTTCTCGAAGGGAAAAATACTATATAGAAATGTCCGTATGAACGCGATTTTTTCCAGTCTTGAAGCTAGAGCAACCAAACTTGGTACACCATTAGTTTATACCACATGCATACCATTAGTTTATAAAGTGTTAAGGTCATACAGACTCTTGACAGATCTGCATAAAAAAATTGTCCACCCCCTCCACGGCAAATGAGCAAAATCTATATCTCTCACACCTGTACAGGTAGAAACATCAAATTTAGCATTTTTCACGTCTCTTTCCGAACCCACAAATTATACCGGACTGGGAACAGAGTATTGTGCAATCGGATACGTCCGACTGCAATGTTCTTACTTGTTATAATTAAACTAGTTGAATACCTGTTATTGTTACCCCAAATGTAATACGAATCAATGAAATAATCAGAGCGATGTACCCAGTGTAAATACAAATTTTGGACTTTGTATTTGTTTTCATAATATGCATTTTAGATTTAACATACCCGTAGATATACTGAGAAAATGTACGTTATGCTAAGTAAATAACAGTTTTACAGTATTCAACACATTGTGTACTTTCCTTCTCCTCATTCTATAAGTGAATCGGGCGGAAGGAACAGACGTCTATTGTCAAGAAACCGGTTGGAAACTATGTATTGTAAAACTAAGTGGCTTTACGAGAAAGAACTGTTCTATCAACCGCGTTGAATTTTATTCATCAAGCAACTGCTGAAGGAAATACAAGTGCGTACTAGTTAAGAAAGATCGAACGTATTCAAAACGCTGTCAATATGCGTAAAATAATTATTGTAATAATTAGTTTTCAATTAATTATTGTGTCAAAATGTCAAACATTACGTAGGTTGTCAAAGCAAACTCTGACTTAACGACTAGCGGTATTTACACAATCAATCCAATTTTTTATAGCAAAGGATATAAAAAAGTGCCATTATGGGGATTCTAAATGTATAGTAGACTACATGAATGATTTAATCAGGCGTTATCCCAAAGGTTTACCCGAAATTGGATTGAAGCCCACTGCTGTTGTGGATATCAAGGATTCTGACATCTGGAATAGTGTTGCTCGTGGTGGTGTTTGGTTTAAGTTCAGGCTATTCAATCAAACTAATTATGGATTTGAAAACACAACGATAACTAACGTCAAAGGTTTTGGCAAAGAACCCACCGCAACCCAGATGGAGATTCACGGTAAAATACCAAGTCTTCTTCACAAGGGTAACTATTTTGCCAAAGGACGTGTTTGGTTTGTCGAAATGAATGCCACTGGGAAGTCAGTATCGGATTTTCAGAACTTTCGATTTGTTTTGAAACTGAAAGTCATACCGGAATATCGTAATAATCTTCGTTACCTGAAAATCTACGAACTGGTGCCGATTGTTAACATGAATCGGTGAGTTTAATATAATGGTAGTATTCCTATAATGAAAATAAATACGTATTATGCCAATTTACAGTTGGATTTTGTGGCTTGACGACTTTTTTCATGAAAACACGGACTTAACAATAGCTGTGAATGAAGTGATTAATTCGAATTGGTTAGAGTTTTGGAATGAACTGGAACCATCAGTTACAAATGTGTTTAGAAGTCTTTTTACTGATATGATTGGAGATATTTTTGATAAGATACCTTATGATGACATGTTTCTTAAGGATGGTGTAGAGACTGAATGAGAAAATTAACATATTTAAGTACTTGTAAAGTTGAATGTAATGTAACTTTTTCCCGTGTAAAGCAGGAAGATAAAATGATATTTGACAGAAATGAACAATGTATGTTGTACATAAGAATTTGTAATGTTGTATGCACTTGAATCCGGTTTTGTAAATAGTAGCTAATAAATATTTACAAGCCTAAGTTTTGAATTTGTATATTGATTTCATTACCAGTTTAGCTGTTGCTAGAGCAGGTTCTGAGAAACGTTGCATTAAACAGACGTGTCGTGACCTAAGACAGCTTAAATAAATTGCAACAGATTTAAATAACAACTATTAATCCAGACGCTACTCAGCCGCTATGAATAAGTTGTATATATCAATTGTTATTTGGTGCACTGTATATAAGGCTGGATTTTGCGATCAGTTACGTACGTAGTTACGTGATTCCAATCTAACGATTAAGTCAGTGACTAATTTATGATTTTCAGCAAGTGACATAGAAAAATGTCACTTTGGGGATTCATCATGTATTATACGGAGCATCAATGACTTAATACGGCGTTATCCCAAAGGTATTCCTGAGATTGGACTCCCACCATTGGATGTTAACGCGCTATCTGACGCATTAATTTTTGATTCTCCAACACGTGGCCCAATTTGGCTAAAGTTTCATACGAGGGACACTGTCACCAAGGGCTTTAATAATGTAACCGTTACCCATGTGGAGGGCTTTAATCGGGATCCCACCAAGAGCAAAATTGAGATTAAAGCCCGCATTCCAAGCCTGGTCCATGAGGCCACGTATGATATGGAGGTGCAGTTGATGCTCTTTGGGGTAAATACAACGGGTAAATTGCAATCGGATTTCCAGAACTTTCAGTTGGCACTCACATTTAAGGTTATACTTGAGTTTCGCAACAATAAGCGATATCTAAAGATCTATGATCTGGTACCAAAAGTCGAACTGGATCGGTAAGTTTCTTAAACATATGCCATTTAAGAAATTATGGTGCTCTTCCAATTACAGCTGGATTATTTGGCTAGATAACTTATATAAAGAAAATAGTGATCTTACCATAGCGCTCAATCGTGCATTCAACGAAAACTGGGTTGAGTTTTGGAATGGACTTGAGCCGGGGCTATTAAATGCCTTTACCTTAAGTTTCACTTGCATGATCAATAAGGTGTTTGAGAATATCGCCTATGACGACATGTTTCTACCTGACCAAACTTATGGTTAATACTAATAGTTCGAGCCAGATTCCATTACTGGAACTTTTATTCTCGGTTTTGTTAATATGAATAAAAATTCTTTGGGTTTATAAGCTACATACATTGGTAAGTTCAATGTAGCTTAGAGTACTGCGTTTTCAGTCTTTGATTTGCCGCGATTGTGAAACTTTCCATCGGATATCAGATCATCATAAAAGATGTGATCATTGTAGATCTCATCGCGATGATACATGTGCTGGTAGCCCTTGGAGCTACTGCCGCGCTTGAACTTGCGATGATCAGCGGCCAGTTTGAGCAGCTTTTGCTTGTGGTGCGGCTGTCCGAGATACTGCAGTGGCGTTGCCTGATCATCATGTGGCACAGTTGCAGCTGTAGCTGTGTCCTGGTTCTGTCGCTTGGTGCGTCGTTGGCGCCAACCCCACTGCATGCGCTTGAGAGCTGGAGGTTTTAGGGGACTGAGCATAACACGTGGTGGCCGCTTCTGATGATGGCGATGACGCGCAGCTGTCTTGTGCTTTAGCTTGGTCTGCCATATGTCCTTGTACTGGTCCACAACGTTGCAGGTTTGCATGTCCTTTGGCTTGGGTATGCTGTCGTCGAGCTTGGGCGGACACTGCAGCACATAGTACAGTCCGGTTGTGGACTCGTTTGTATGCCTGGCTTCCATATTCAGCATCCTCAGTGGCAGCTTGTAGTAGGCGAACATGTTGCGCTCCACAACAATGGCAGGTGCGGCACTCAGCTGCTGCAGCAGGCCCAATACCAACTGCCACATTTTCAAGTGCAATCTGAACTAACTGCTGGCGCTAGTAAGCAATGCCGCATTTATAAATACACAAATTTTCGGCTTCACTAAACTTTGCAAAGCTTGTGGTTGTCGTTGCGGGCCAGATTTAATTTGGCTTTAATGTCTGTTACGGCCAAGTAACATTTTTTGGGCAGGCAACAGGTTTTCCTAGCAACCAGCAAGTTGAACGAACCATGGCGCCTAGGCCTAGGCCCAGGTCAATCAATACTCGTAATTGTGGTAAAAATAGAAATCCTTAAAGAAACAGCAAAACTTTGCAAGCGGAAGTCATGCAAGAAACTGTTGCTTGTCGGTTGCTTATAAACAATGTTGCCTTCGGCTTAGCAACATGTTGAGCCAGACGCAACAGTTGTTTGTTTTCATTCACGGCTGGCGCCTGCGCCCCTATTTCCTATAAAAATGCTAGCTGCTGGGGAAAGTGGTGGGAGCAGGGGTTGCTTCAATGACTCCTCAATTGTTGCGCACATGTAACAGTTCTTGGCGTGACTGCGGAACATTTGCCAATGTGTTTACATCCCAATTCTAAGCACTTTGTGGCGTAGTATTTGACAGGCAATTTGGAATGCTAGAGCTTTAGCAGCTTAGCAAGTTTTAGGTTGTTATAAAAGGACTTTGTTGGAACTCATAATGTATAATAATGAATATCTGCAAATGCATTAGAAGCATAAGTCAAAAATGATCAAATTTGTAAATTTGACATAAGCTAATGTTCAAAATGGATATTAAAATAAGTAAGAATGCTATAGTCGAGTATACCCGAATACGAAACTCCCTGTACCCAGGTCTACGACATCCAATCACATCTACGTCCACTTACACATACATACACACATACACAAAGACGCACACACACAGGCGGCAAAAGCGACAGCGCAAGCGAGGCAATTTAATTGGTGGATGTGCTTCTTCTTCCCCCTCTCGCTGCATCAATGAATCTTCTTTCGTGAATAACTTCCGTGTTTATTATCCGATCGACTTGAAATTTGGACAGTAGATTAAGAGAGACTAAAGTATTGTACAAAGTATTGTTACTGTAAAACGGTCTTAACCGATTTGCGGGGGAACGGGGGAGATATCTGAAATATGAAATAAACTTGATCTGCGTATGGTATACAGGAACCTACATTTCAAATTTGGTGTCTCTAGCTCTTGTAGTTGCTGAGATCGACGCGTTCATACGGACAGACGGACAGACGGACAGACGGACGGACAGACGGACATGGCCAAATCGAAATCTCTTCTGATACTGATCAAGAATATATATACTTTATAGGGTCGGAGATGTCTCCTTCTGTCTGTTACATACATTTGCACAGATGTAATACCCCCTTTTTACCCATTTTATGGGTACAGGGAGTAAATATAATAAATAATAAGGAAAAGACAAACAAAATGTTGTAATTAACATAATTAATAAATTTACATTATGATTGTTTGATCCGATTTATCACAATTAATATTATTTTACACATACACCTACACTACAGTTACACCTACCTTATAAGCACCGCATTGTAATCTTCTTTCTATTGTTAATAACATTGCTATTTACATCCCAGCTTCTAAACTAAACCTGTAATATAAAATAGCCGACGGCCTTAGTAGCCAGCGCTATAAACTACTTGTTAGTCTAAAGTTTTGAAGCTTAACTATCAATATAAGTAAATTAAATAAATAGTATGATGTAATGATAATGTAATGATATTGTAATGATATTTTACAACTTATTTTCAAATGAACTTTTTAGTAGTGGATAGACTTGCTCGTTTACACCTTAATTTTAAAAATAGATGTATATATTCAACATATTCACACATTAATGTTATAGCAGACACCCTTTAAATTTGTAAGCAACACACTTCATGGGTTTTTGTAAACAATTTTTTCCCAACACTTTAATATTTTGAATAGCTATAATTTTTGATTCAAATTCTATTCCTTAGGCAGAAAAGGCTATAAGGTCTGAACTTCTTATTGTAATTAATATTAGGACACACACAAATACACATAATTACTTAACTGTGAATAAATAAAATGAAAAATAACACTATTTTCACGATGTGCTAATGCTTTAAATTTTATTCCAAAATTTGTTTTTATTTTCTAAAAATTCAAGAAGATACTAAGAACTTTAGATTGTGTTATTAAAGGCTTTATTAAACCTAATGCTTTTGAAATTGAACATACATTTAAGGACTCGCTTTCATAAAATTCGAAATAAATATATCTCGTTGTTATTATTTACATACATTAATTAGTAATTAGTAATTAGTATTAAAGTGTCATATTCTATATTCTAATATAATTTTTTCCAGGATTAGATTTGCAAAGTCAAGCTAATTGAATTAAGTTGGCAATCAATCCAAAACCAATTCAATTAGCGCCTAATCAATTCGCAGGAATCGTGCAATAGACCAACTTTATTAGGCAACGTGCCAAGCCGTCAAAACTTTGCCGTACGATTCGACATTGCATGCAATGAAAACATTAAATGAGTGAGCAACAATTGGCCGGGAGCTTGGCAACGTGGCTGGCAACCAAGGATTATAGCACAGGGAAAATAACAATGGTCAAGCGGCAAAATCAACAACTGCCTAGCAACCGGGTGCTGCCACGATCACTTTACCGTAACACGGTTGATTTTTTGGTAACAGTTGCTTTCAGTCCGCTAACAATAGCCCAGGTGAGCAGTCGCATGGCGGAAACTTGAATCTAAGGCAAAGATTCTTAAGAAATTAGTTGAAAATTAAGATAGTGTTAGAAATTTGGGCAAATAATTGGAAAAGTCCTTTAATGTCCGGGCAGGGCTGCTAGTTTGTGCGAATTAAAGTTGCGAAAATTAGTTTTTATGTAAAGATAATAGTATATATACTTTTCTAAAGTTACATAACACTTCAAATATTGCAAAAGTGATGTGAAATGTGGCAAAATATTGCAAAGTGTAATATTAAAAAAAAAATACAATAAAATATAGCTGAGTTTTGATATATTTTTGATGAAAACTTTGCGAATTTTCAACATATTTAGGCATAATATTGATTTCTAGGCATAAGTATATTGATTATATAGTTGTTACTGGTAACAAGGTCACTCAAATACAAAACACATATTCCCACACATCCACAGCGAAAGGATACGACTGCAACAACAATACCAAACAAACAAACTCTTGCCCCTCAATGGAGCAGCCCTCCACAAGCGCCGAGGCGGCCGCTGCCGCTGCAGGCATTGGGCCGGATCCACGTCTGGAGTTGATGGGTTCGTTTGTCATCAAGTCACTTAAGCTGAAACCCGAGAAATGGACGCGTGTCATCACTGTGGAGGAGCACAAGTGTATCATTAAGGAGTTCTTGGATCGCTGTACGCCCGTTGTACTAATTATAATACTGACACCCGCTGCGCAGCTGGTGCCCTCCACCACATTCCCGTTGTCACAATTGAAAAGCAAGGGCGTCTACTTCATCAAGAGGTATGCACAGCCCATACCACGCGAGAACTGTGGCAACTTCATCATCTCTGGTGACCTGGCCACGCGCACTATTGACCAGCTGTCCGCCCTCGTAGAGGAGGTGCTTGTGCCACTGCTCTCCAATGAGGACAACTACAGAAGCTGGCCCATTATGGTGGCTCAGGATGTGCAAAAGCATGTCCATAGCCTGAAGAGCACCGTGCACCAGGTGAAGGGACAGGTGAGCGGCGAAACGATTCTAGCCATGCCAGTGGGTGTTGAGAAAATTGTGAAAGCGGCCAAAGAGCTGACGGAAACGCAAC
The DNA here is from genome assembly GCA_035043065.1 of Hirtodrosophila confusa. Classification (NCBI taxonomy): domain Eukaryota; kingdom Metazoa; phylum Arthropoda; class Insecta; order Diptera; family Drosophilidae; genus Hirtodrosophila; species Hirtodrosophila confusa. The sequence goes on along the minus strand of JAWNNI010000174.1, from coordinate 169,622 downwards.
ATTGCCAGTTTGACCTATACCTGAAAAGTGCTATTGAGGGCGTTGTCATCAAGTGGGCCACTCAGATCCATGAGGTCATCAAGGAGAGTCCAACGAATGCCTTTGCAAACGGGCAGAATCCAACGCCCCACACGGGTGAGTCAACCAACATGTTGTTAAAGGTGGATAGTCGTACATGTGTGCATATTTTGGTTATTTTTGGCTTTATTTATTATTTATTGATAAAATTCAAGTTTTGCAGTTGACGTTTGTTTGACATATCCTAGCAACGTCGTGGCACCGGCCAAATTTGTATATACTATGTATCTACATATAAGTAAATGTCTCAAAAGTTGCTTTTATTATCTGTTTGCGAAAGGCGATTTTCGTGCATGCAACATTTCTTTTGTTATAAGTACAATAATAATGAGGTTTTCGTTGGATTTTGTTATATTTTGTTTTGAAATTTTCCGGGCTTTTTACATGCAATGTGAATATCATAAATTGGAGCTTTAAGTAGGATGGTTTTAAAGAGCATGGATTGCCCAAAACTTATGGGATTTTCTTGACTTTAGAATCAAGTGAAATCTTGAAAATATAGGTTCCACGTTGAAGATAGAAGTGGCCACAGTGACTGAGAATAACTTAATTAAAATAATTAGTATTAGTTTATGCTCTGGAGGTAATAGTCCCAAGGACATCTAGATAGATTTCAAAAGGAAACTGGTGTATTCAAATAAAGAATCTGATGTTATGATTTCCAACATCCATAGAGACTAATAGTATCCATTACAGAAATGAGAAAAATAAGCATAGAACTTGTTATAAATATATAGCCTCTAGTCCACAAAAATGTTAATCCTTCTAGATATTTCTTAGTACTGGTTGTCAGATGATTTTAAAATGTAATGAGTCTTATGTGCAAATAATATAACCAATTAGTCACTAATTTGATTGCCATATAAACATCCCTACAGAATTTACGTTTTGGAATAATCGGCTAAAGAATCTATCCTTTATATACGACCAATTGCGCAATGAGCGCATTCGAGCCATGGCCCTAATACTGGAGTACTCATTGAGTGCTTACCATCCGTGCTTTCAAACGCTCTTTAAAAACGTTGTCACAGGTGAGTAAGGCCAATTTAATTGCGAGCCAACACGGCATCCATCGTACGTGTCTGTGTCTTTTGCATGCCAACAAACTGTTTTGGGACTGATTGAACAATCGCAGCACTTGCCGAGGCAAAGGATATAACACTCTATTTGAACCCATTGAAGCGCCCGCTGCATCAGCTGGAGGAAATAGATTTTGCTGAATACAAACCTCTCCTCATACCCTTTATGCACACTGTCGGCACGCTTTGGGGCAACTCGCGCTACTACTGTCAGTCTGCGAAAATAACAGTTTTGTTGCAGGAGATATGCAATTTGATTATACATCAGGTATGGGTACTGGGGCTGCAAAACCATCGATGTTTGCGCTCACATCAAATGGGTTTTGTCTTCTACGAATATGACTCTTCAAAACTCACCCGATTCATTCTATTTTATTATTATTATTCTATTTTAATTTTGCATTTATAATTTATTCATTTATAAATACATTTCTGTTCGATCTAAAATAGTTTATTTTAAATTTATTTTCATATTTTAAATTTTTTTACATAATACTTAACCTAACATTGAAATAATAAAAATAAATTAATAAAAAAATTTAATCTGAAATTTTTTACTTTTAATTGATTGTGCACATTTAAATTGGTATTAAATACTAATTTAATCTTTTTCTGAAAATAACTACTAACTACTATTTTCAAACTTATAATAAAATTTGTGTTAAACATTATTTTTAAGGTTATTCTCAGAAAAAATTCATAATTGCGGAATCCTATTTTCATTTGTCTGAGTGATCTGACAATCGAGTTAAACTATGACTTATTGCGTTTCAGGCCAAACGTTATTTGGATCCATCGTCCATATTTCATAGTGATATTGATGAGGCCATGCAGCGTCTTACATTATCCATACAAATACTTAAGTTTTTTCGGGAACTATTTGACTATTATAAGGATCGTTTGGCCGCATTTTTTACGGAACCTGAGGAGCGGCCACCGATTTTATGGACTTTTCATCCAAATTCAGTTTTCAAGCGCTTTAATGCATTCCTCGAACGTTTAACGACAATACAGTGGTATGTAGCATACTTTCTAATCGTATACTATAATGACTAATCACTGACATCCTGGTCAGGTTTTTTTTTACTGTGATTGAATTCCTGAAATTAGAGAAAGTCGAAATCGGTGGACTGCGGGGTCGCCAGCTCAGTACTCGCATCACAGATGTCTATGTGGAGTTTAATCAATATTTTACAGCTTTTGCCTCCAAAAGTTATGATGTGTTAGATCCAGACGATCACGAGTTTGATGAGGACTTTAAAGGATTTCAAACTCGCATACTTGAGCTGGACATGAAACTGGCTGCCATATTGTGTCAGGCCTTTGATGATTGCCACAATTTAGAAAGCATTTTTAAGGTTAGTATACGCATATATTATATATTATATTTTAATTATAATTTGTTTAAATTTTCGTTAGCTTATAAGCATAGTGGGTAGTGTTCTCGATCGTCCAAAAATCAAGGAAGAATTTACCCAACGCTATGCGGAAATTGTGCGCATGCTTGATGATGAGATGACAGTCTGTGAGAATATATATGACAAACAGATTGAACTGATTAGGGAGGATGAAACCCTCTATCCCGACTACAATTGTCCGCCTGTAGCAGCCTTTATACGATGGTGTTACCAATTGGAGAAACGTATAACTGCACCAGTGAGGAACTTCAAGGCGCTGCAGCATGAGTAAGCAAGAATAAGAAAGAGTGGATATCTTCGGCGTGCCGAAGCTATTTATATACCCTTGCAGCAATGTTTTTCAAACAAAAACTTAATTTTCGTCCGATTGTTTCTATAGAAGCTAAATTATAATTTGGTCCGATTTTGATCAAATTTAAGGACACTGTATGAAGTATAATTAGATTCGTAATGTTTGAGTTTGGAAGTAATATTTGCACAAAGAAATAAAGTTATCATACAAAAACTGGTCTGATTTGACCAAATTTGATCAGATTGTATAAACTCTCTAGAGACTCGATTTGGGCGAGTTTGGTGGGCATACCTTCATTACATCGCTATGTCGACTCGGCTGTTGATGCTGATTCAGAATATATAAATATACTTTGTTGGGTCGGAAAAGTTTTCTCCAGTGCATTACACATTTCGTGGCCAAATTATAATACCCTCTGCAAGGGTATAAGAAGGTGTCTTCTATATGTATTTCATATATTTTTATTTTTTATATGAACTTAAATTACATAGCATTACCAAATCAGAGAAATCATTGGAAATTGTTGAGCGTTATAAGTGCTTAATGACCAAACTGGGTGCTTGTAAAACCCAATTCTTCGATGATTGGTCGGTGCAGTTGGCTGAACAAATTGAGGAGGATCTGAAGAAATCGCTGATAGCTCGCGATCAACACAGCCACTCACTTATCCTGAACTTTAGCATCACATTATTCTCCATACTGCGCGAGGTTCACTACATGGAACAAATGAAAATTGACGGCATTCCTGAAATAGCCATCGAGTTTGCAGAGAAGAGCGATGTGTTGCGATCGTATACTTTGAATCTGGAGAAAACCATTGATTGGTATAACAGCATACAGGAGGGCAGTTCACCTGTGGAGCTCAAACTGATCGAACCCGAGATTAAAATGATTGATGATCTCGTTGAAATTGGTGTGGACCATCTTGTTTGGAATTCGTCAGGTGTGCATTCAACCGATTTTAAAGTAATTTTATTATAATTTTAATCTGTTTCTGCTCTGACCAGACATTATGAGCTACCTGGAGAAGCTGCGCCAGCCTGTGGCTGCCCTGCGGAATCGCGTGAATCACACACAGGAGAACTTGCGTCAAATACGCAAAATTATGGAGGTCTGGGCCAAGCAGCCGCTTTTTGAGCGTCGCGATTGCAAGAAGGACTCAGTTCTCTCGATAGATGAGCGACCAGATCGTACCGCCAAACGTTATGGAGAGATACAAGCAGCCTCTATAGAGATACATAAACTTCTGCAGGATAACATGCTACAATTTGATATGGAACAGAAGCAAAACGATCCCGTCTGGCTAAGTTATGTGGACTTTGTCGATAACATTGTGTACGAAAACATTCTACGCACTGTCGGAGTGAGTGTTGGATATTTGGCTGAGAACATGGATCCCGACAACAACTATGCACCGTTGTTCGAGTCGCGCCTGGAGCTTGTGGAACCTAATTTGGTGTTTGTTCCTTCGCTGGAACCCGATGATCCTATGGGCTTCAATAATATGCTGATTGAGCTCATGCGCGATATTATGAAAATGGGATCGCTTATTAAACGACTGAAACCCAATGAGAAACGCAATTATGTAGAGCTTATCAAGGAGAATCAGGACATCATTGATATGCGCCGCGAAATACTGAATGGCGTCGACCTGGTCATGGAAGAAGCCTCACGATTCTGTAGACAGTTCGAACGCTACTCTTATCTGTGGCTCGATGATCGCGAGGAGTGCATGGAATACTTTCTGGAGTATGGACGTATGCTGGATCCAGATGAAATTGAGCTGCTGCAAATGAATGATCCAGCTGCACCGCCTCCGCCGGTCCCTTGTCAGCCAACTATTGAGGCATTCAGAGAACAAATCGACAACTACGAATCGCTGTTTACTGAAATTGAGGACATTCCAGCATTTCAAGTATTCAGCTCTTGGTTTCAAGTGGATGTGAGACCCTTTCGACAGGCTTTGCTAAACACCGTTTGTAAATGGGGCAACATGTTCAAGGAGCATCTGGTGACAACTGTTACATCCAGTCTAATGGATCTAAGCCATTTTATACGGAAGGCCGACGAGGGTCTTCTACAGACTGTGAAGGAGAAAGACTATGAAGGCCTGGTCAGCATTATGGCCTATCTGATGCAGGTGAAGGAACGCGCTGCCAATACCGATGAGATGTTTGAGCCCATGCAGGAGACCATACAGCTTTTAAAGTATTACGACATGGATATACCTGAGGAGGTGAACGTGCTGCTCCAGGAACTGCCCGAGCAGTGGGCCAACACCAAGAAGATTGCAACAACGGTCAAGCAACAGGTGTCTCCACTCCAAGCCACCGAAGTGGTCAGCATTCGCAACAAGATAACGCTTTTCGAAGCGCATATCCAGCTTTTCCGAGAGGTGTTCAAGCAGTATGATTTCTTTCGCTTCGATTGCTATAAGCCATATTTGTTAATGGATCGCATTAACGATGACATGTATCTCTGCGAGCGAGAAATGGGCGAGATTCAGAAGTCAGGCAGTCTTTTCGAAGTTAATATACCAGAGTTTAAGGTTCTCAAACAATGCCGCAAGGAACTGCGCATGCTCAAGGTATCTACTAAAAGTCTAAGAACTCTTAGAGGTTTTTGGCTTGGCTTTTTACAAAAATCTTTTGCATGTTTTACAATATACCTACTAAATTTTTACAAACCTACTTATGTACTGCATGCTACATGTGGAATTTTGAGCTTTTACTTTTTACCTAGCGTTTCTAAATATAATATTTACTAATCCCTTTGCAATTATAAAATTATTCCTTACTAAACGAAACTTTTACATTTTGTGAACCCATTAATTCACCATAGCAACTCTGGGATTATGTGAACATTGTTCAAACCTGCATCGAGGATTGGAAAACAACGCCCTGGCGTAAAGTTGATGTCGAAAACATGGACATTGAGTGCAAAAAATTTGCCAAAGACATACGTTTATTGGATAAAGAAATGCGTGCCTGGGATACATTTATCAATCTAGAATCGACGGTGAAGAATATGTTAACCTCACTTCGTGCTGTGGGAGAATTACAGAATCCGGCCATACGTGAACGTCACTGGAATCAGCTAATGAACTCAACCAAGGTCTATTTTGTGTTTTATTTTGAACAGAACTTGTATGCGGACAAATTATTGATTGTATTCTATTTGGCATATTGTAAATAATTCATGGAATTCTTTTACTTTCCTAGCACCTGAGCTTTCTTTATCCTTATAACAGGCTGAGAGATGTTCAATTGTATAGCAAAAGTGTTACTGTTTTCTTTTCTCTGTTTTCCAACTTTATTTTGATGAGGCCTATATAAATACTTAGTTGTGCCTCGACTGTACAGTTCTTGTAAATACCATTTCATTCCAGAGTTTGGCCGCCTTGCCTAAGGAAGTTACCGTAAGTGCTTTGCATGTAATAAGTAGTCTCAAGTAGAAAGTGTAGTAATTGTCGCTTATCAATGCGGTGAATGGCTTTTAACAATTATTTATATAATTTTTCAGGTGAAATTCATTATGGATCATGAGACGACATTGGCCGAACTGTTGGGCTTAAATCTGCACGAATGCGAGGAGGAGGTGAAAAATATTGTGGATAAGGCTGTTAAAGAAATGTCAATGGAGAAAATATTACGTGACTTGAATTCCACATGGTCGGCAATGGAGTTCGATCATGAGCTGCATCCGCGCACTGGCTGCAAACTCCTTAAGGCATCGGAAGAACTCATAGAGACGCTTGAAGAGAATCAGGTGTGCCTACAAAATTTAATAACATCCAAGTACATCGCCCATTTCCTCGAAGAAGTTTCAACTTGGCAAAATAAATTAATGATTGCTGATCAAGTGATAACCGTTTGGTTTGAGGTGCAACGCACTTGGACCCATCTTGAGAGTATCTTCATGAGTTCGGAAGACATTCGCAAACAGCTCCCCGTCGATTCGGTTCGATTCGATAATATCGATGCTGAATTCCGTATACTCATGGATGAGATGTCCGTCTCATCGAATGTGGTGGCATCAACAAATCGAGCTGGACTAATCGAACGTTTGGAGCATTTGCAAAAGGAGCTTACGCTGTGCGAAAAGGCACTGGCAGAGTACTTGGAAACAAAACGTTTGGCTTTTCCTCGTTTCTATTTTGTATCATCGGCCGATTTACTCGATGTTCTCAGCAATGGCATTCAACCGGAAATGGTCACCAAGCATCTGACCAAGCTATTCGATTCAATAGCTCGACTTAAATTCAACCGTGATGAGGCCAATGAAATAGAGACAGCTTCTGGCATGTACGCCAAAGATGGTGAATATGTTGAATTCAATGAACTGGCCAGCATACGTGGTCCAGTTGAGGTGTGGCTAAATCGCATACAAGCGGCGATGCGGGCCTCCCTTCGTCACTATATCACCGAAGCTGTCGTCGCTTATGAGGAAAAGCAACGTGAACAATGGTTATTCGATTATCCTGCACAGGTGTCGCTTTGCGGCTCACAGATCTGGTGGTCAACTGAGGTGAACATTGCCTTTAGCCGCTTGGAAGAGGGCTACGATAATGCCATCAAGGATTATTACAAGAAACAAATCTCACAACTCAGTTTACTCATAACACTGCTGCTCGGCGAGCTGACCAAGGGGGATCGTCAGAAAATAATGACGATATGCACAATTGATGTGCACTCAAGAGATGTGGTCGCTAAGATGATTCAGGCCAAATTGGATTCAGGTTCGGCTTTTATGTGGCAATCGCAACTGAGACATCGCTTCGACGATGTGGAAAAGGATTGCTTTGCCAATATTTGCGACGCTGAGTTCCAGTATTGTCATGAATACTTAGGCAATACCCCACGCCTGGTCATAACGCCGCTCACAGATCGCTGTTACATAACACTTACACAGAGCTTACACTTGGTAATGGGTGGCGGTCCGGCCGGTCCCGCTGGCACTGGCAAAACAGAGACAACCAAAGATCTAGGACGCGCCATCGGCATCATGGTCTACGTATTCAATTGCTCCGAGCAGATGGATTATCAGTCCTGTGGCAACATTTACAAGGGTCTGGCCCAAACAGGCGCCTGGGGCTGCTTCGATGAGTTTAATCGCATTACGGTCGAGGTACTGTCCGTTGTGGCAGTACAGGTGAAATCCGTACAGGATGCCATACGCGATAAAAAGGACAAATTTAATTTTATGGGCGAAATCATAACCTGCGTGCCAACTGTGGGCATATTTATCACTATGAATCCCGGCTATGCCGGACGCACAGAGTTGCCGGAAAATTTGAAGGCCCTATTCCGTCCCTGCGCCATGGTGGTGCCGGACTTTGAGCTTATATGCGAGATTATGCTAGTCGCCGAAGGCTTTCAGGATGCACGCGTTCTAGCGCGTAAATTCATCACCCTCTACACACTGTGCAAGGAGCTGCTGTCTAAGCAGGATCACTATGATTGGGGCTTGCGTGCCATCAAGTCTGTCCTGGTGGTGGCCGGTTCGCTTAAGGTGGGTGCTCACAACAACCAAATAGCTGATTTATCAATTTAACTTGTGCTTGCAGCGTGGAGACCCAGGGCGACCTGAGGAGGAAGTGTTGATGCGCGCATTGCGCGATTTTAATATACCGAAAATTGTCACAGATGATATGCCCGTGTTCATGGGGCTCATCAGCGATCTATTTCCCGCCTTGGATGTGCCACGCAAACGTGATCAGGACTTTGAACGCACCGTAAAACAAGCTGCCTCCGATTTGCTACTACAGCCGGAAGATAATTTTATATTGAAAGTAGTGCAACTGGAGGAACTGTTGGAGGTACGTCATTCTGTATTCATTGTTGGAAATGCTGGCACTGGGAAAACACAAGTGTGGAAGACGCTGCTGCGCACCTATCAGAACATTAAACGGAAGCCCATATTCAATGACTTGAATCCAAAAGCGGTGACCAATGATGAACTTTTCGGCATTATCAACCCGGCGACACGCGAGTGGAAGGACGGGCTGTTCTCAGTGCTGATGCGGGACCAGGCAAACATAACGGGTGATCAACCCAAGTGGATTGTGCTCGATGGCGATATCGATCCCATGTGGATCGAGAGTTTAAATACCGTTATGGATGACAACAAAGTTCTAACTTTGGCCAGTAATGAGCGCATTGCGTTGACACCTTCGATGCGTTTGCTCTTTGAGATCTCGAACCTGAGAACAGCGACACCGGCAACCGTATCCAGAGCTGGCATATTGTACATTAATCCACAGGACTTGGGTTGGAATCCGTGAGTAGTCTCTACACAATATTGAATCTCTATTAACTTGGTCAAACTTGGCCTTCTCGATCTAACAGCTATGTAACCAGTTGGGTTGAAACGCGAAAAATTCCAGCCGAAAAGTCCAATTTGGTCATGTTATTCGATAAGTACATACCGCCTTCATTGGAGACGATTCGAGTGCGTTTCAAAAAGATCACGCCTGTCGCTGAAATGGCCCACATACAAATGCTGTGCCATCTACTAAACTGTTTTCTAATCCCAGCGAACACTCCGGCCGATTGCCCAAAAGAATGGCATGAGCTGTACTTTGTTTTTGCTTGCATTTGGGCATTCGGTTCGGCCATGTTCCAGGATCAAGCCATTGATTATCGCGTGGAGTTCAGCAAATGGTGGGTAAATGAGTTCAAAACTGTTAAGTTTCCAGCGGGTGAGTAGCACATCCTTGACTTCTATACCAAATGGCAACCAAAATGTCAAAACATTCAATTCACCCAATGAAAACACAAGGCGGCACAGTTTTCGATTACTTTTTGGATAGCGAGACAAAGACGTTTATGTCCTGGACGGAGAAAATACCAAAGTTTGAACTGGACTCTGATCTGCCACTGCAAGCTGTGCTCGTGCACACCTCCGAGTCCATAAGACTGCGCTATTTTCTGGACTTACTTATGGATAAGAAGCACCCGGTGATGCTAGTGGGCAATGCCGGTTGCGGCAAGACCGTACTGGTCAATGAGAAGCTTCAATCGCTTTCTGAGAATTACGCTGTCACCACAATACCATTCAATTTCTATACTACGTCCGAAATGTTGCAAAAGATACTCGAGAAACCCCTGGAAAAGAAGGCGGGTCGCAACTACGGACCGCCCGGCAACAAGACCTTGATCTACTTTGTTGACGACATCAACATGCCCGAGGTGGACTGCTATGGGACCGTACAGCCGCATACGTTAATGCGACAGCATCTGGACTATGGCCATTGGTACGATCGGAATAAGCTGACCCTTAAGGATATACACAACTGTCAGTATGTGGCCTGCATGAATCCCACCTCGGGCAGCTTTACCATCAATCCACGTCTACAGCGTCACTTCTGCGTATTGGCCGTCAGTTTCCCGGGCGTTGACTCCATAACGCTTATGTATTCAGCCATATTGGCCCAGCATTTTGCCAATGCCGAGCAGAAGTTTATACCGGTCGTCACACGCATGACACCCAACATTGTGGCAGCAACGATTGCGTTGCACCACAAATGTCTACAGGTGTTTTTGCCCACGGCTATCAAATCTCATTATATCTTCAATTTACGGGATATCAGCAATGTTTTTCAAGTAGGTACTAGCCTAAACTTGGGACGGGATTTTTTTTTAATATTTGAGGAATTCTTTTTTGATCTGACAGGGTCTGCTATTCAGTTCAACGGATTGCCTGACGGGCTCTACAGATCTTATACGTTTGTGGCAACATGAGACACAGCGTGTGTACTCGGATAAGCTGACCGATGATAAGGATATCGATAGCTTTACAAAAATGCAGCATGACATTGTCAAGAAGTCGTTCGAAGAAATTGACGAATCCGTTATATTCGACAAGCCGAATATATACTGTCATTTCGCTGGAGGAATTGGTGATCCTAAGTACATGCCCATCAAGGGTTGGCCTGAGCTTCACAAACTCCTTCAGGAAGCAATGTCATCGTATAATGATCTGGTCGCTGCCATGAATCTGGTGTTATTCGAAGATGCGATGATGCATGTCTGCAGGTAGGATAAAGCTCAAAGTTCCTTAGGCTTACGACTATATGGTGGTATTCTTCCAGAATCAATCGCATATTAGAATCGCCGCGTGGCAGCGCTTTATTGGTTGGTGTTGGTGGCAGTGGAAAACAATCTCTAGCGCGCTTGGCAGCATTCATATCCAGCTTGGAGGTAGTGCAGATACAGCTAAAGAAGGGTTACGGGGTCAACGATTTAAAGGTAAGTATTCAAACTCAAACCCTCCAACTATTTCTTTTGCTAATCATTTTTAAACGAATACAGAGCGAGTTCTCCGGCCTGTACCTAAAAGCCGGCCTAAAAAATGTCAGCATCATGTTTCTAATGACGGATGCACAGATTCCAAGCGAGGATTTTCTTGTCTTAATCAACGATTTGTTAGCCACTGGCGAGATTCCAGATCTATTTCCGGATGACGAAATCGAGAATGTAATCGCTGGCGTGCGTAATGAGGTCAAAGGTGCGGGACTGGTTGATACGCGAGAAAACTGCTGGAAATTCTTCATCGATCGTGTACGCAAACAACTGAAGATAGTTCTGTGTTTTTCACCAGTGGGTTCAACATTGCGTGTTCGGTCGAGAAAATTCCCTGCCATCATCAATGCAACATCCATCAATTGGTTCCACGAATGGCCTCAGGAGGCACTCATATCGGTTGCCATGAACTTTTTGGCACAAAACAAAGTGCTGCCAGAGAATCATCGCGATTCTGTGGCCAAGTTCATGGCCTATGTACACACGTCGGTCAATACGACGTCCAAAGTTTATTTACAGAATGAGCGTCGCTATAACTATACCACACCCAAGAGTTATCTAGAGCAGATCAATCTATATTTGAAACTACTCAATCACAAGCACGAGGATTTACAGAGCAAAATTGAGCGCCTGGAGAACGGTCTGGAGAAGCTGCGCTCCACTGCAGTCCAAGTGGCCGATCTTAAGGTTAAACTGGCTGTGCAGGAGGTCGAGCTGAAGGAGAAGAACGATGCGGCCGATGCTCTTATTGAAATTGTCGGCATTGAAACGGAGAAAGTGCAAACAGAAAAAGCCGTAGCCGATGAGGAGGAAATGAAGGTTGCTTTGATAGCGGACGAAGTGAGCAAAAAGCAGCGCGATTGCGAGGAAGATCTTCTCAAAGCGGAGCCCGCCCTAACAGCCGCTCAAGATGCGCTTAATACTCTAAACAAGGCCAACTTGACAGAGTTGAAGAGCTTTGGATCTCCGCCGGGTGCAGTTACTAATGTAACTGCCGCAGTTATGGTGCTTCTAGCGCCTGGCGGAAAATTGCCCAAAGATCGCTCCTGGAAGGCGGCCAAAATATCCATGGCTAAGGTTGATGCCTTTTTGGATGCGCTAATCAACTACGACAAGGAAAACATTCACCCCGAAATCACCAAGGCAATACAACCCTATCTAAAAGATCCAGAATTTGAGCCCGAGTTTGTGCGCTCGAAATCGGGCGCTGCAGCTGGATTATGTGCTTGGGTAATCAATATTATTAAGTTCTATGAGGTCTACTGTGATGTAGAACCCAAGCGCAAGGCTTTAGCAGCAGCCAATGCAGAGCTAGCAGCCGCACAGGATAAACTGGCTGGCATCAAGAGGAAAGTGGCGGTAGGTGCTTACATTTATTTATAGGAGAGGGCGGTATGGTATTACAAAGAACTTTGAATCCATTATCAGAGTCTTGAGGAGCAGCTAGCCAATCTCACGGCAGACTTTGAAAAGGCCATTGCGGACAAATTGCGTTGTCAACAGGAAGCGGATGCCACACAGGCGACCATAGCTCTGGCCAATCGACTGGTGGGTGGTTTGGCCAGTGAGAACGTGCGCTGGGCTGAGGCAGTCAATAAGTAAGTGATCCTTATTATTGAAAGGCTAATGCAAGTAAATGAAATAAGTTTTTATAAACAGCTTCGTCAAGCAGGGCATTACGCTACCCGGCGATATTCTACTCATAACTGCCTTTATTTCCTATGTTGGTTGTTTTACGAAGGGATTTCGTATTGATCTACTACAAAAGATGTGGACGCCCTTTCTCAAGACCATTGATCCACCCATACCCACAACCGAAAATCTCGATCCACTTACACTCCTCACCGATGATACCACCATTGCCATTTGGACAAATGAGGGACTGCCAAGTGATCGCATGTCCATCGAGAATGCCACGATTCTATCCAATTCAGATCGTTGGCCCCTCATGATTGATCCCCAATTGCAGGGTGTTAAATGGATTAAGCAAAAATACGGAGAGGATTTGAAGGTCATACGACTTGGACAGCGCAACTATTTGGATATTATTGAGAAATCCATAAATACAGGAATCACAGTGCTGATCGAGAACATTGATGAGAATTTAGATCCGGTCTTGGATTCCTTGCTTGGACGTAATCTAATTAAGAAGGGCAAGTAAGTAGACATAATTTGTGCCTTCTGCGTGTCAGTGCTCTCAGGACTTTTTCTGCTTCCCAATCTTTTAGAGCTATTAAAATTGGAGACAAGGAGATCGAGTATAACTCCACGTTCCGTTTGATCCTGCACACCAAACTAGCAAATCCGCACTATAAGCCAGAGATGCAAGCACAGACAACTCTTATTAATTTCACCGTTACACGCGATGGCTTGGAGGATCAACTGCTCGCTGAAGTGGTCAAGGCGGAACGTCCGGATTTGGAGGACCTAAAGGCCGAGTTAACCAAACAACAGAATGACTTTAAAATTATGCTGAAGAAACTAGAGGATGATCTCCTCTCGCGTCTATCATCGGCGGGTGAGAATATTTTAGGTGACACCGCATTGGTGGAGAATCTAGAGACAACCAAGAGCACGGCCTCTGACATTGAGGAGAAGGTGGCGGAGGCCAAGATCACATCAAAGGAAATCGATAAGGCTCGTGAATATTATAGGCCAGCGGCGGCTAGAGCAAGTCTATTATACTTTATCCTAAACGAGCTAAACACAATTAATCCCATATACCAGTTTTCACTGAAGGTTAGATATTTAACACTGAAATCAACTCCTAACCCATCTATGTTAATCCCTACAGGCTTTTAGCGTAGTGTTCCAAAAGGCCATAGCCAAGGCTGAACCGGGCGAAACTTTGGATTTGCGTGTTTCAAATCTGATCGATTGCATAACGTATTCGGTCTTTCAGTATACTTCGCGTGGTCTTTTCGAATGCGACAAGCTCATCTTTGCCTCGCAAATGACTTTTCAGGTACATTTATCTAAGTTAACAGAATTTGAGTTGTTTCTTATATTCTTTTTAAACTTTTTTTTTACTTTTTTGTAGATACTGCTGATGAACGAGGAGGTCTCATCTGCGGAACTGGACTTCCTACTCCGCTTCCCGATAAAGCCACATGTGACAAGTCCTGTGGACTTTTTAAGTAATCAATCGTGGGGCGGAATTTGCAGTCTAGCGTCCAAAGATGAGTTTCGGAACTTGGATCGTGACATTGAAACGTCTTCGAAACGCTGGAAAAAGCTCGTGGAATCCGAGCTGCCGGAGAAGGAGAAATTTCCACAGGAATGGAAGAACAAAACTGCATTACAACGCCTCTGCATGATCAGAGCTTTAAGACCCGATCGTATGACCTATGCTTTGGCGTAAGTAGTGGAAACAATCAAATAAGAAAATAAACATTAAAGATTTGCATTGCAGCGACTTTATTGAGGAGAAACTTGGCTCTAAATATGTTGAGAGTCGCGCCATGGAATTTGCAAAGTCCTACGAGGAAGCTAGCCCCTCCACGCCCATATTCTTTATACTCTCGCCCGGCGTAAATCCCTTAAAAGATGTTGAAGCGTTGGGCAAGCAATTGGGATTTTCTTTAGACCTGAGTAACTTTCATAATGTGTCTTTGGGTCAGGGCCAGGAGTCTATTGCTGAGGCAGCCATGGATACGGCAGCCAAAAATGGACACTGGGTGGTATTGCAGAATATTCATTTGGTGCGAAAGTGGCTGCCAGTTCTAGAAAAGAAATTAGAGCACTACGCCGACGGTTCACATGAGGATTATCGCATGTTTTTGAGCGCAGAACCAGCCTCAACGCCATCAGCACATATTATACCGCAGGTGAGTGTTGGGATGAACAGCAAACTACATAGTTGTTACTAACTTGTTTTATGGCTATAGGGCATCTTAGAGTCTTCCATTAAGATTACCAATGAACCGCCAACGGGCATGCTGGCCAATCTGCACAAGGCACTGGACAATTTTACACAGGAAACACTCGAAATGTCCGGCAAGGAAGCGGAATTCAAGGCAATACTCTTCTCGTTATGTTACTTCCATGCCGTGGTTGCCGAGCGCCGCAAATTTGGTCCACAAGGTTGGAACAAGATCTATCCCTTCAACGTGGGCGATTTGAATATCAGTGTATCGGTGCTGTATAACTATCTGGAGGCCAATGCCAAGGTGCCCTGGGAGGATTTGCGTTACTTATTCGGTGAAATCATGTACGGCGGCCATATAACCGATGACTGGGACAGGCGCCTGTGCATTACTTATTTGGAGGAGTATATGCAACCTGATTTGGTCGATGGTGAGCTGTTTCTGGCGCCCTCGTTTCCCGCACCGCCCAACACCGACTATCTGGGCTACCACACATATGTGGATGAAATGATGCCAGCCGAGTCACCCTACTTGTATGGCCTGCACCCTAATGCGGAGGTTGGTTTCCTAACCACACGAGCGGAGAACATATTTCGCACCGTTTTTGAAATGCAGCCACGAGACGCGGGGGCTGGTGGCGGTGCGACAGTGACACGCGAGGATAAGGTTAAGCAAATTGTGGATGAGATTATTGAAAAGTTACCGGAGGAGTTCAACATGATAGAAATCATGAATAAAGTGGAGGAGCGCACTCCCTATGTGATTGTGGCCTTTCAGGAATGCGAGCGTATGAACTTTCTAACCAGCGAAATGAAACGCAGCTTAAAGGAGCTGGACCTGGGCTTAAAGGGCGAACTGACCATTACATCGGATATGGAGGTGCTGGAGAATTCATTGTTTTTGGATCAAGTGCCGCCCTTTTGGACGCAACGTGCCTATCCCTCGCTGTTGGGTCTCAACAATTGGTTTATTGATTTGTGCCTGCGCCTGCGAGAGCTGGAAACGTGGTCCACCGATTTTGTGGTATGCCGCAACCAACCAGACCAACCAGTTTCCAATCATTTATGCTTTGTTTTTGCTGCAGCTGCCCTCGTGCGTCTGGCTGGCGGGGTTCTTTAATCCCCAATCGCTGCTAACGGCCATCATGCAGAGCACGGCTCGTCGCAACGAGCTGCCCCTGGACAAGATGTGCTTGCAATGTGACGTGACCAAGAAACAAAAGGAGGAATTTACGTAAGTGCCACAAAAGCACACACTATTAATACGCAATTTTAATTGACTTTTGCGCTGACCCTTCCATACATAAAAAGTATCTATAGATTTTGACTGATTTTCAAAGCTTTGCTCGTATTCTGCCATTCTGATGGCGTTGTCAGTTTATGCACAATCATTTCATATTACGACTTGAAAATGCGTGCATTTTTTGACACATTTGCGACTTACACACGCCAATTTCATGATATAATAAGACGCAGCCAACTTATCTCCGTATTGTTAATATGCTTTTAAATTGTCTTATAAAAGTTCTTAATCTAATCTAATGTTCTTAATTAATTGGTGGTTTCCATACAAAAACTAAATTTTCGATCGATTTTCGATATGATCTACTAATTTGATGATAATAAAATTGTACCAAGCTATACAGAATGTAAGCCCGCAATTGCTGAGTTTGATGGAGACATCTGTGTTAAAACAAGACAGTTATACATTCAAAAACATTCAAAACGATAGTTCCTATGACAACTATTGTATATGATCTAATGGTGGGATTCTCAGAAAATGTTGTAAATTTGTTGAGTACATAGTGATGTGCTTGACTAGGACATCTTTTTAAACAAAAATGTTATTCATATTCAATATTCGACCTATCGTTCCTATGCCAGCTATATTATACATGGGCTCGATCCCGCTGGTTCATACATACATACATATGTATGTACATACATGTATGTATTCCTTTGGAGACAGATCGCTAGATCGACTCGGATATTGATATTGATACTATGTAAATACTCGTATTTTGTGGCGTCAAAAACGTCTCTTCAGAGCATCGTTACACATTTCGTGACAAAGCTTTAATACTTTCTGAAAGGGTATCAAATTGTTACATCTGGCTATAAAATAGCTAAATGCTCATTACTGACAACCCAATTAGGTGACATACCCACACAAACGTACACACACACACACAACCACATTGTACATTTGTCATATCAAATAGCAGAGTAAATCTTCACGACTTGCGTCAATACAAGATAGTGTAAACATCGGCTCATCCAGCGGAAAGCGGCCAACGGCTTCAAGTGGCAGCTAATAATAGCCACAATGCTATTTTAAAACAGCACATTAAGTACTTATACACACACATGTATGTATGTATGTCTATAAATAGCAATTATTAATAGCATGTAATTAACAATTGTCTATTTGACGATTGTCTTTCCTTGATTGCTTATTAAGTGGCGCCCATTCTGTCGCGTTGGACGACTAAACGTCGCACGATTTTGATGATTTGGCGTCACTTTGAAGCAAACAATAGCCCAGACACAGACTCAGACTCAGACTGAGACTGAGACAGACGCCCCACTAATTACCCAGCTTAGAAGACAATCAAAGATCATTGATATCAATTAATCGTCTATGTACATAATTATAATTACAGCACGGCACCGCGGGACGGCTGCTGTGTTCATGGCATCTATATGGAGGGCGCCAGATGGGACATACAGCAGGGTATTATTATGGAATCACGTCTGAAAGAACTTTATCCATCAATGCCAGTGATCAATATTCGAGTGAGTTTGAAATGCAAATCAATAAGCAAATTCAAATGAAAATTCTATGCCACCCAACTTTGAATTTGGAACGGATCTGTGGCGTCTAGAGTGCGGCACATGTGTGCATAAATCTTTCGTTTCTACAACAAAGTATCTGTTATTTCTTATTCTGCAGGCCATTACCCAAGACAAGCAGGACTTGAGAAATATGTACGAATGCCCCGTCTATAAGACCCGCACTAGAGGTCCGACTTACGTCTGGACATTCAATCTGAAGACTAAAGATAAACCTGGGAAATGGACACTTGCGGGTGTAGCACTGTTATTACAGACTTAAGATCAACTTAATGGACACACTCTGGAAAAACCACTAGATTTTGGGACTATTATCTTAGTAGTATAATCAATTTAATAGAATTTGAAATTTTATTCTTCCATCTAGTCGACCGTTTTGAAATTCCCATTGCTCAGTAGTTATAAGTAGTTCAATTGAAAAAATGCTATTTTATTAGCTTGTTAGAATTACAAATTCAAAAATTTTCTTAATCTAAGCACAGTTTTTTTCGAATAAAAATCACCTTCTTGGTAGACTTGCCTTAGGCGCACTTGCATAAAACCAAAAAAAAAAACTAAGCCGATCTCCATTTTATTGGGTTTTTAAGGATTTGGGAAAAGCTAAGCAGACCTAACATATTGTTTTTCAAGTTTATTGAGTATGCAAACAATTATGTTTACTGTTTACTTTTTAATTGAAACGTGTAAAATCCCGAGAAAACCCATAAGTGACATTCAATGTTTATAGATCAATAAACACAATGCGGACCTTGTGCCATTAGTCAGAGTGTTTTAACAATAATAAATAAAATGAATATACTCTTGAATGAGTTGGGATAATCGTTGTATGTATATGTAAAGACTTTTGTGTATATAAGTAAGTAAACTGATAAGCTAAGACAAAAAAAAACAAAGAGCTCAGAACGCAGACGCATAAAAATGTGAAGCAAAAATCTAAATCAAAAATCAAATGCGTCGCGCCTCCATAAATAACGACGAAATGTACATTGTACATATATAGTATATAAACATTGCCAAAATATTTGATCATCAAAGGAAACTCATAGAAGACGCTGCTGATGCTGAGTGGAGTGAACTCGTGGCCGTCGCAAAAAGAAACTAAAACAATTTTCAAATATTTTTTCTGACGAAATTTCAAAGATACCGAACAGCAGGCAGATCAGCACACCGAGCGGACAGTATTGAGTGAAACGTGAACGTGAACCAATTAACGAAATCGGGAGCACAATTTTAGCAAAAAAAAATTTTAAAATTTCAGATGTGACGACTGACTGCATAAATACATAAGTAATTCAAATTTGAACAAAAAAATAAAAAAGAATCCACCAAGAAGCTGGACAACGTGACGCGTGACCCGCCTACAGAGCTATAGCTATCGATCAAGCGATCAAACGATCGATCGATCGACCGACCGCCCGACCGATTTACCAGCCAAGCTAACAGCAGAGCGTATATGTACATATACAAAAGAAAAAGAAAAAATACACATACACACACACACACACACACACACATACACCAATATAAAAAATAAATAAATAAAATAAAGGCAAAATGTACAAAGCAACAAAAAGAAAACTGAAGACGACGACACGAGCGTAAATCATTTTTAGCATGAAAAAATTCTATAAAACTAACAGACACTGTGTGGTCGAACATCATTCGTGTGCGCTACGACAGCCAGCCCAAAGCCAAAGCCAAAGCCAAGATAGCCAGTCAGTCAGTTAGTCAGTCAGTCAGTCAGTCAGTCAGCCAGTTGGGCAGTCACTGATTTTGATTGATTATTGAACCCCAAACTCGAAACTGAAAATTCGAACGCTCAGTTCCCAGTTCCCAGTGTCCAGTACCCAGTACACAACACGTACACACATATTCAGTTATCTGTATCTGTATCTAACAGCGGCCGGCAGACAGCAATCAGCAATCAGCGCGACCAGGCAACATCCAGCATCCAGTCTCATCAGTCAGTCAACAGTCAGAGTCAGAGTCAGAGTCAGCTCACTCTCCCGCTGGCTGGAGGATATCTTTGCGCGGCGCTTTAGTTTCAGTTCGCATTTGGACGCGTGCTGGTGCGGCCTCGCCGAGAGAGAAATCGGAACAGTGCGCGAATACTTATAGCAGCGAATGTGTCGCGTATTAAACAACAAATTAAAAAATAAATCAATTTATACACATACATATATGTACTTATATATATACACAAAATAGCTATACACGTGTCTGAAGTTCAGTGACAAGCCCTAATCTTAAATAGTACATATATAGAACAACATAAATATCAAGTATACAGTATACATACACAAGTGTGCATAGAAATCGTGTAAAATTTGCTCAACTAAAATCGAACGTCGCATAATTACTACTTCTATATACTACAAGTATATATACATACATATACATATATAGATATATATTTCTATATATACATCTGACCCGTAAAGTTCACGCGCCGCATTTTCAATAAATAAATAAATTATTGTGCGACCGAGTTTTAGTTGTTGGTGTCACAGATCACAGCGAACTCATCTTTATAGACAACGCAAAACATATACTATATTACAACGAAATGAAGCTGTTTGCAGTATTGTTGGCATGTACGTACAATTTTCCATTATTTCAAATTAATAATTAATTAGAAATTAAAACCACACATCTCAGCAATTTCATGGAATAAATTGAAAATCTATCACATATAAATTTGTTCAGCAACAGAGGACAATAAATACGTAATTTAAAAATTCTCAGAATTTGTGGTTGACATTTAAATGCATAAATTTGCCTGCGGTCAACACTGTGCTACAAAACTGTTCAGAGATATGCAAAAATTGTCATTTCAACGTTTTCATTGAGACTTTGATGCGAAATTAATATTAATATTAAATTGTAAAGTCAAAAGATGAGTAATTTACAAGCAAATTACGTATTTCATATTTTACGAAATATCCAAAAGGTACTGTGGATTATTTGAATTTAAATAATAAACATACACAGAATGTTGTTCAATGGTGTTTTTTTTTGGATTATTATTTGCAATCGGTCCATATCAGACTATAAGCCAAAATAAAGACTATGATTCATTTATTTGATGACAGAAACAATTTTTGCAATCAATAAATACTTTAACGAGATTTAAATCTGAATATCAACAAATAATAGAACTGACCTATTTAATTTAATATACTGAAATTTGTATTACAAAAATTTCGTATAAATTTTAAAAAGGTAATTTTTGAAAGGTAGAGGAAATTTTCAAAAATTTATTATGATAACAAGCAATGTCACCAATGTCAAAACCAACTAAATAGGGAAACCTAATTGCTAGCATATCTAATTAGGTAATATGAAAACGTTAATTCTGAGGATTTTTCAGGCCCATTCCCGGCTTTGTTCCCGCCGTACTGTACCGATGGAGAGCCGGTACTGAGCGAGTTCTATAATAGAATTTCCGGCCGGCCAATGACATGCCAGACGTGCTGGCGTCGAGAAACGATGGGCGTACGATTGAACGGTGTACTATTGAGATTGAGGGTGTTGATGATGTTGTTGTTGGCGGTGGTGTTGGTGGTGGTGGTGGTGTTGCCGTTGGTGATATCATATTGGGTTGATCAGTCGCATTTTGTATGCAGGTCAGGCATTGATTATATGTGCATTATTGTGTATTCGCACGTCTTTTGCCTAAATAACTAACTATGATGCGATGATGTCTATTTCCAGTGACGCTCTACGCCCTGACAATGGTGCAGTGCCTCAGCCTGCCCGATCCCAATGTGAAGTGTGCCATGGAGTGTGATACGCAGGAGAGCAATTACATTTGTGCTGCGGATGACAAAGGCACTACTAAGACGTATCGCAATGTTTGCATAATGAAAACGGAGAATTGCCTGCAGAATGCAAGTGAGTTATTTATTGAACAAGTTCGATTCACACAGTATAAGCATTATTAAATCCTTTTCCCATGTCCAGACTTTCAAAAGATCAGCGATAAGGAGTGTCCATAGATGCTAGACCAAGTCCATTTGACAGTGCGCAGAATCAGAACGATGGGAAACTTAAATTTCAAGATTTGGGCCCAGACGCCGCTTAAGTTGTTGGATTCTTTTCTTGCGTGGTATTTGTGTGTGATATTTTTAAGTTGTGCTTCAGCAGAATACAAAACACGCCCCCCAAACATAATCCATAATGATAATATATTTTGTAATTATTAATTTTAAATATTTAATAAAGTAATATACATACGATATATACATACATACATACAGTAAGTACCAGTTTTATAATGATAAAATGGAATAGGCTTGGAATATAACCAGAATTAAGGCAGAGAGATAACAGGGCTAGTCATAACAATACTGAGGACTCGCTTACAACGCTGCGAATCTATTAAAAATGATGACTTCATTTATTAACCCAACGAATCAGCCCGACCCAGCATTTCTAATCTATCTGCTCAGTGCCAACTGTTTTGAACTGTAGCTCTGAAAATTTAATTAAGTCATCTGCCTTGTTTAGCAGATCATTTACTGATAATCCCTATACGCACACACACACACACACACACACGCACACACACATTGTGTTGCTACGCAGCACGTGTTAAAAATACTGAATGAAATCGACGTCAGAATTTCTATTCGTCGCAAAAGTCGCAATTACAATAATAAGTTTATGATTCGCCTTTTTATAAGTCATTTACATTGGCAAAACTTGTTTACTATATGTTCTAATCGAAATTGTGTCGATTTCGGTAACTTGTGAGCCCAACTTAAAGACATATAATATTTTATCTTAAATATCCTAGGCAACACTTATTTATGTTTATTGTATGCGGTATTACAAATTTTTACCGTTAATAATCCCATTTTGATAATAGCTTATAAGTACTATGATAATACTTCCCTATTTTTAAAAGATATCAGAAATTGTAATTACGTATGCTAGAAAATCGGTCAGTTTAATGATATTAGATGCAACATAAAGTTTTCATTTAAGTTCAGAAGAACTACATGGCTTAAGTATGCTAAACAAATGTGATACTTGACACTTTATAAACGGAGGGTATGTAGCAACATGTGTACCAAGTTTGGTGCTCTAGCTTGAAGGGTGTGGAAAAAAATTGCGTTCATACTGACAGGCAGACAGAAGGACAATTCACAAGCCCAATATACTCTTTTTAAAAAAACCCTTTTAAACAGATTATAAAAACACATATTTACATAACTATAACAAAAAGACAACAGTATAAATTAACCGCAAAAAAGTTTAAATTACCGATGCTGGCTGAATTAATCGAACGTGGGCATATTATCGATAATATCAAAGTGGCCCGATTGTTTTAATTCTCGGTTTCAAACAATCACAATTGGCATAGCAATTTGACTTTAACCACCCCCAAAAGGAGAGCATAACGCTTGGGGGTTGGCAAGCGACTCCACAAAAGCTCGCTGCGTAGTAAAAGCTCCCGGCAGTGCGTCTGTGTGTGTGTATGTGTGTGTCCGTGGCGTCTGTGGTCCATGCATGATACGCGCAAACTTTTCTCATCTTTCACCGACAATGCGAAGTTTGTTTGGCAATTTTTTGGTTCATTCATCTGGTAGCTAGCGCTGGGCAATCAGTACAACAAATACCGTTAGATGGCACAGTCGAGGCTGCTACGGTCGCGCATCAACAAGATCCTTAGAATTCAGGCGACGACAACGACGAGGACGCCGCATCATTTGGCGCCATATTAAAGTGCTTGGGCCGGGTTCAAGTCCTGGTCGCGTCGTGTGTACGCGTGTGTGTATGTGCGTGTGTGTGTGTAGTTGTGCGATTTCGCGCGCTTTTGTGTCGCCTGTTTTTCTGTTTGTCTTGGTCAGTGCCTTAGCCTCGGGGCCAACGATTTAGACAAACAAAGGCATCAGCACAAAGGAAAAACCCCTTAAGGATTTTAGCTGAGTGAGATTTGCGGCCATATTGATCAACTGATGGCAGTTAAATTGAATTGAAGCTTTAATTAGGCATTTAATGGCAACCAGACAACAAAAGCTCAACACAATTTAAGCCAACAACAGTGCGTGGTAAGTCGTTGCTCCTGGCCGGGACCAGCTACGTCCATATGGCCGTATAAATCAATTATGCAGCCGCTTAAAGCCTGGCAGCTGTCAGCTGACAGCCCACATTGACGGTGGGTTAGCACAACGCCCACCTGTACACCACGGATGTAAAGTGCCTTTTTTTCCATCAAAGGTGTTTTTATATCCTCTGGGTAAACAAATAGGTGAAAAATGTGTTTTTATACGCTGTACGCATAAAACTGGGTGAAAACGGTTAGAATCACGTTATGTCAATTTAATAGACAGAAGGTGGCATTTCTGATAATTTGTATAAATTATCTTGATGTACAAGTGATTAATAACTTGTTCACAGGACCTTGCTCAGAAATATTGACCAAAATCAACCAAAACAAAATCCGTATTCTGTCATTTGCAAACGTGCAGTCCAAAGGACCTCTAAAAGACCCTGATATTTCCTTGTTGAACCGTGAGTCTTGTGTTAACCAATTATTCTCAATAAGGAACTTAAATTCTAAACTGATGATTTCTAGTTCAAGCCAAATCCATTGGATGACATTTAAAAATTGTCCCTGCGAGTCCAAGCCACTGTAGTGATTTTAGGCTCCATTTATACAAGAAACCGCAGAAGAGGACCATACTTTTCGGTATCAATGATTTCATATAATTTCATTTTTACATAGATTGTTTTTGACCTTTATAAGTTGCATATAGAACTTACTGCAAAATTACGTTAAAGAGACGTTTCCGATCATCATCTTCATATTCATCATTATCATCAATATCTTCGATACCTTGAATACAGCTGAATCTCTTATTTGACGCTGCTTCTCTTCCACCAGATTTTGAAGTGAGCTTGAGTTTTGTATAGGGAATCCCCAATCAAGCACTTTCGGCTTATGTATTCTTCCTTGTTTATTATGGCCACATCAATCTCTAGCGACCAAATACATTTCCTGCCCTTAGGGTCGGGCGCAGAAAACCAAATAATGTTTGTGTTTCCGTTTTTATGAAGTAAAACTTCGTCCTTAGGTATTTGCTGCAATATTCTCCAAAGCATTTTGCAAATTTTTTCTGTGCTTAAAGTACTTGCGCATCAACGCCAAACTTGAAGAAAGTTTAAAGCAGTTAGTATTATTTTATGATGCATCATTTGCATATTATGAATAAGGGATTACGTTTCAATGAAATGTTTTTGTTTTTTTATGATATTTCATAAAGTGGAAAAACTCAAATCCAGTTTATGAGCACGTTGTTTCCTTTACAAATAAAACTTTTACGAATTTTCGTAAAGCATTTAACTTAATATTGTCATTCAAATTTTGATAAAGTGTGTCACTGTAATTTCAATTTCCCAGGCTAGGGCATGATTATTGTGATGTATTAGCCGAAGGCCAAAATATATTGTGGTATACATTAGAGTTGTATTGAATCGTTCAAAATAAGTTCGATCGATGGATTATATTACAGGAAATAAATGGTTTAAGGTTGTATAGTTAAAATTTAGTTAAAAAAATTGAACAGAATGAATTACCGGAAGACAGAATAAAATAGAAGTAAAAGTAAGGAACAAACGAAATGAGGAAACTATCGAACTACAGGAAAAAGAACGAGCTAGAAAACGAAATCAATAAATGAACTATTGACTAACTAAACGATTGATCAAACTAAAGACACAATCGAGCTAAA
Organism: Hirtodrosophila confusa; assembly: GCA_035043065.1. Classification (NCBI taxonomy): domain Eukaryota; kingdom Metazoa; phylum Arthropoda; class Insecta; order Diptera; family Drosophilidae; genus Hirtodrosophila; species Hirtodrosophila confusa. The sequence goes on along the minus strand of JAWNNI010000174.1, from coordinate 143,995 downwards.
TTACTTATTCCTGCAATTGAACTACATTGCACAGTTCTTCTAAACATATATGTACATTATCATAAAAATAATAAAAATATCAAATTGGTTTTGTTTCTATCGCCTAATATTCATTGCTAATACTTTACCAGCTCAGTAACTACAAACTAAAACTTAAATTAAGCACATTTGCGTCAAGTGCTAGCAGCACTTATGCATTTTTTTAAGACATTGCTCTCAGTTTTTATGAGGCAGTAAAAGTGTAGTTCGTCCTGAATTTATTGTTATTTAAGAGTTCGACTCAATTTTATGTGCTTTGCACTAACATAAATAACTAGAAAGGTTTATAAAGCTGGCTGCCTTATGGCCTGCTTTGCACGTTCGCAATTGTTAATAAATACAATTTAAATCCTTAAAGCTGTCACTAATCCTAACTGGCAGCTCAAAATCCCCAGTTTGGTGAGCAGATTAGCACCCACAGTGGAACTAGTATGTAGAGTAGACAATATACATATGCCTGGATGTACTAGGTGTAAAAGTGAATTGGGATTAATTTAAGGACCAAGTTAAAGATGGACCTTTTTTGGCATTTTGTCAGCTAACATTAATTATGCTTCAATATCTAGCTAGACAGCTGGACCATTTATTATGCATATCGCACATATTTGTGTGTATGTTTATTTCAAAGATTAACGACTTCAGAACGACAAGATCCGAACTACTCTAATAAATATAAATGGAAAATTTCAATGCTTACATTTGATAATAAGTTTGAAGTGCCTGCAATTGTATTAACTGTGAAAATACTTCAAATTGATTTATAAAACCAGAAACCATTAATATGTACTTCAATTAAAATTACGTACACATAAAATTGCGCTTGTACGTGTGTGGCTTGGGGTGTGTGTGTGTGTTGGTTATTGTTGTTGCCCTGTGAAGCTGACTTGACTTACAATTAGAGCAATCGCAAGGAATCACTGCTGATGGCAAACATGAGTGAAAAACGTGCGTCTTTAAATTGATGTATTGTTTTTGCATGTCAACGGCGTCAACTGCCTTAACTGTAATCGGGCCAGGTTCCGGGTTCCGGGCCCGAGCACACAAATTCAACGGAAAATGGAAAATTTTCGCCATAGAAATAATTTAGACAATGGCCCACTCGTGCGCAAAGGCCATACCCATTCAAACGGATGCGGATGCGGATGAGAATGTTGTTGTTGATGCCACACGCTTTATAACAAATAAGAGCAAAAACACAGGCGACAATTTTAGTGCTAGTATACCCTCACTGAGGGTATGAAAAGCTTGTCCCTACACGTGTAACCCTTTGATGGAGGCTAAAACTATTATATATGTGTACTACGTCGCAACTCTTTTTCTATGTGCCTAGAAACAGTATGTATCTCTTTATCATTCAGATATGTTGCGACCATAATCTATATATACATAAATAGGCCTAGGCAAACAGTTCAGTACCATTTAAGAGCGTTAGACACAACATATACGCTTGGTTTTTGATTTGTTAAAAAAACGATGGGTTCAGGAACAGAATAAAAATTTTCTATAATGATCATACCAGCTACTTCTACTCTACTACTACTAGAGTGGAGTTGAAAGTAGAGGAGTGTATTCGGTTGAATAAGTTCAACGCAGGCATTCTCTAGTTTATATAACTTGGACAGCTATTTCTTATAGCTGCCATAGGATTAATCAGACTAAATTTCAGCTCTTTCCTCCAAATTTGATTACTTTCCGCATACCTCTACTGATTGACCAGGCTTTGGTTAAGGTTAAAGAGCAATTTAATAAATACATATGTCTGCAAGAGTATTTAGTCTTCAGCACCTCAAAGGTGCTTCACGGCTTTGTTTTTCGTTTGTGGTACATCACTGGGGCGCTATATGAGAATGTAAGTGGAAGACCATTGTACAATGATGCCACACTCACACGTACGAGTCCTTGTGTAAGTTTGAGTGGATCTTTGAGTGTGTGTATCTGTTGTTCAACGCATGTTGGTTTTGGTTCCTGCCCACCAATAGTAAGCTGCTTCCAAACAGTGCTGCTCGCACAAAAATTTGTCCACACTCAAGTACTTCCAAACACATGCAGCTTTTAATTCCCTGTTATACAGGGAAGAAAAACAGCTGGGACGGGTGTTAGAGTACCCATTTGTGTTGTAATTTGAACTTTATGAAACGCTTGGTTTTCCTTTCTAGTTGCCATTTTCGAATACAGTGTACCGAAGGCACAACTGCATGTCATGCGGTGTTGACTTCTGAATGCGTCATGCCAAAAGGCATTCCACAGTTATTACCACTAGAAATTAAAAAATGTAAATATTTATTTAACAACTACATGGCTGTACAAGAATTTATAATAACAATACATTCGCAACTCTTCTATCCCATTCTACTGTGCGCTTGAAATGTTCGTTTATGTTTTAACAAACAATCGCTTCGTATTTCTCTCTACGAAAATCGATGCATGCTCCAATTACTTAATATAGCAGCGATGGTTTCATGCTATGCACAAAATTATCCTTCCCAAATAGTGCAAATTCAGGTATGGACTGTAATTATACTTTCATGCAAATATTGCCAGTTTAGCACACAAAAAGTTTGGTGCAGGTAAATTGCCAACTGAAAGGAAAGATTTATTGGGTGCTTCTGATCACGCACACCTTAACCACTTCAATTTTATTTTGCGTGCAGCATCAGCAAAGGAGAAATTCGCAATTTCGTATGAAATGCGGCTATTCGTGCATGTTCGCGCTTGGTCGTCTAAGTGGCCTCAAGGACCCGTCAGCGAAGCAAACTAAGTGGAGCAGATTGAACCCACTGACGGGTATCATGTGAGCGCCCTGGGCCTTAACTCCGGCTCCGGCACAGCTGTCTGAACTCGAATCCTGGTATCCTGATGTGATATACATGCTAAAAAGTTTGGTTTTTGCTTTAAGCAAGCATCTGAAAAGTTTTTGGTGCAGCTCCTCTGTGCTTCATTATAACATTAAGTTTGCGAATTAATTTAAACCAAACAAACCAAATGCGCCAGTTTTTTTTTTTGATTATTTCATAGTTATAAAAATATCAAAAATACGAGCAGCACACATTTTAAAACTACTCGTGATTTGGGTTTATTTGTTGAATTTATGCATCATTTCAACAGGTACTTTAAATATTTGTATAAATTTGTGCACATCCGTTTGAGCAACGAAGTTCTGGTGAAGTATTTGATGAAGAATGTTGTGCATTTATTTTATTGGTGTTCAAATACTGTAAGGAATGCTGTCAAGCGCTTTGCATATTTTACGATATTAAAATAGAGCTAAAATCATGTGAAAAACCCTTGGTCGAACTTTTATTATTGCCTGTCAATACTTCAAAGTGCAACAAGGTTTGCCTTTGTGAGTGTAATTGGGTTTTTATACTCTGTTTCAAAAATTGTATTTTCATAACGAGTATATTTGCTTTTTGCAATGGCCGTCTGTCTGTCTGTCCGTCTGAAGCTGGAGCAACCAAACTTGCTACACATACCCTCAGTTTATAAAGTGTCAGGTCGTTCTTTTAAGTCTCTTCCCCACCCCACAAATAACCAAATACCGGACTTGAAACCGAGTATTCTGCTGCCGGTACGTTCGAATGTTTTTTTTTTTTGGAATACGTGCAAAAATTTCAAATTAGTATTCAATGTAAACTTTTAGACATAATCAAATTGGTTGCTCCTCAAAGTGCTCTCCCTAGAGCTGGAAAGCTGTTAGGGCAACTCTCTAAACATATTTTAAACAAAGTTCGAGGAAATTGATAGCATTGTGGGCGTTGTTGGGCGTGAACTCAAGCGATAATAAATTACATTAAGATATAGCAATTAATTTTCATAGCAAAACTTTTGCTTGTACTTTATATGAAAACATGGAAACTTCATTTTACTTCGAAACTAATAATGACGATTATTACTATGTATTTATGCTGACCTCGTTAGTTGTGAAAGTAACCGAGCCATTCAAGTAACTGAACAACAGGGTGCATGGTTCGAATCCCAGGTCAACGTATTGATATTGTGTTGGTCAATGGCCATATTAGCCTGTGCTATATATGTATATGTTTCCACATATATCTATTAGTTCCTAAAAACTTTAACAAAGCAGTTGGTATAAACACTAAATCAAACTCTTTAAGCCATTTGCGGCTTGGCACGATTACAATTTATGTAATTTGTATACAAATTCATATAAATATATCTTCAAATTAGTCTGATTGGTATAATCCAATCATTTTCAACAAGAAATCGAAATCTTGCCCGCAAGCATTGATTGCATTCAAAGAAATAAAATTTAAATTGAAATCTTTTCAATTGGGAATTAAAGAGTTTTGGTTTCCAAGTCCGAGCATAAGCTTTAGATTTTCTGCAATACTCGCATCCATTCCACGTAGTCAAAAAGCAATTTGAAAGTGGCTTTATTGCACAGGCATGGTAACTAAGACTGCCACTCATTAAACTTGCAACGCCGGAGGCACGCAAACAATGTTGAACAAATGGAGCGCACCAAAAGGTGCAGAGCTTGGCTCAAATGCAATTCACAAATGTCTTCATAAGCCCATGAGGTGAATAATTTACCTCACCAACCACAAAGCACTTATGAGAGTAGCATATAAAGCTACTTACACTAATTACACAAATTGAACGCAATTTATTCTGGCTGCATGTCCCGCGTTCGTCTGCTCCAGTTCCTGTTTATTTTGTTATTCCTGTTCCTTCCTCCAGCTGATTACACGCTCAAAGTGTCGACAATTTTGTGAGTATTAAATAGGTACAGGCATATTAATTATATGCATAATTACACGACAAGGTCGTCAACTGTGCATGTGTGTGTATGGCATAATTACAACGTGGCTGACGCTGCGTATACGTAACGTGACTTTGCAAATATCGTGTTGCCATTGATGCCATATGGTGCTGTGATTTTCGCTCGTATAGGTCTAATTATTTAACGGACAGCACAGGATCTATACTATATGTGTGCTGATGTGGTTTGTTTTGTCTTTTTTACTCCACAGCGAATACTATAACATTAGCCGATTAAAATCAACCACGTTGAGTATTTTATCGTTTTGGACCACAAAAAGTGTGGCAGGAAGTTGCATTACCACGAGGAGCCAACGGCACTAAGCAATTCAACAAGATGGCTGGCGGCGGAAGGACTGCCGGAAAATACGGTTATTCGGACAACAATTATTACAGTGGTAAGTAGAATACACCACAAACACACAATAAACAGTTACAGGCCAGAGCACTAAAGCTTTGGCAACATCATTATTTTGGCCATGCGAATGCCACAGTGGTCCCAACTTAATTAAAACAGAACTCAAATTTAATGGCAAATAATATTAAATATTCTTTTCCTTACTTTTCCCTACGTCCTTGTTCACTTCATTTCCACATCGCTCGATTTAACATCATCCAAGATATTTCTTCTTTTGAAATTTTTAAGTTTTCTTCTTTACAGTCTCCACGTTCCACCTCCTTACTCCCTCGTAACTTTCCCACCTAACATAACTGACTACAGTATCTCATTTATTCTCACCTCCAAGCTAACATTATTTTATTGATTTTTATACTTATGTATTATTCTCAGTCATGTTCTTCAAATTCTACCAAGTCTTCTCCTACTCAGAGACAAGTGTACGGGCCTTCTTATGTGGGTATTGTGTGCTTTAAGACCATCAACATTTAGCGACATTAGATGCGCTGCGGCGGCGTCTTGACGTCTCCGTCCTCTTTGTTGTTGATGAACTCCAGTCAAATGCTTCACAGTAATCAGTGTAGGAGGGTGTGTTTTTATGTATCCATTCCCCATTTATTTCGGCCATCTCTCCAGACGTGTTTTTATTACAATTCTGTTTCGTTGCGCTCGGATTCATGTAAGTAAAATTGCGTGTACGAGTATGTGCGTGTGTGTGCATTTATAAATAATACAGGCTATCTTTGGGATTTGTGTACATTTATGGGCCTTTGTGCACTTGATATCACTTACTCGTCAAATGAAATGGAATTTTAGATTCAGAATAGGCCTGGTGCCCTTAACTATTGAGCCTAAACACAACAAAGAACGCTGGAGAAGAATATCAGAGGTGTTTTGAATGAATGACTCCTGACTAGCGACGGGCGAGAGCCGAGCGAAAGGAAACTGTTGGCGTTTGCCTTTTTGCTGTGTTTGCACAAAGTTTTGCTTCGGTTTTGCATTGGCTCAACATGCCCCTAAGTTTGTTTATGTCCTTGTGAACGCCTCTAGAACACCTCCCCCTGCTGGCGAGACTTATACTTAGACATCCGCCCAGAGCGGTGCCTGATGGGAGGCAGCTGAAAAAGTTTATCATAGTTTTTGATTGCCACAAATTGTGCGCAAATTATATATTGTGATCCTCCAAATTGTCGCACAGCGTCGAAAATTCGGAATACCGAGAAATCAAACAGACTGAAAGAAGCGGTGTGAGTAAACGACATTATTAAAGTAAGCTCTTTGCAAGCAGTGTTGGTAAACAGCATAAAATCATCAATCTGTCTGTATGAACATCGCGTTCATCTCAGATACTATGCAAATTTTATGGAAATCGGACCACATAGCTCCCGTAGGAGCAATCAGACGAAAAAAAAACATTGCTGGTATAGTTTCGGCACTCCAAAGATAGCCGTTCTTGTTTTGACCTTAAAATGTATAGGTAATATCGAATTTCGAGAAAGCCGACGGTAAACTACGATTCGAATCCAGCGGACATGGCTAAATAGCCGAGTTTTTGAAGCGGCAACTAGACAACGTATCCCGGGTTCGAGAATGGTGAAATTTATAATTATTTCTTTGTATATATGTGTATGTGAAACATATGTACATATATATACTTATACTAATAAAGTAAACATTTCATTAATATAGTTAATTATAATGTATACATTATGGTATATGCGTATAAAAAATGCATACAAACGATGCAAATTCTTTAAGAATTTTTATCGTTGATTGGATGGATTGAATCCATTTATTGTTAAATGATTACATTTATCTTTCAAAAGATCAAATCGATCTTTAAAAATATCAATTTGATATTTTTTGTGCCGATAAGATAAGAGATCAATATAATATTTTTGAAAGAACAATTTTAAGAAATATAAAATTGAGTGCCATACATATATCAAATTTGTTGTACTCCATGTCCCCATAAAATGGGTAAATGCCGCTCTTAACGCTTTTTACTCCCTGTACCCATAATATGAGTAAATGGGGGTACTAAATCTGTGCAAATGTATGTAACAGGCAGAAGGCGACATCTCCGACCCTATAAAGTATATGTATTCTTGATCAGTATCAAGAGATTTCGATTTGGCCATGTCCCTGTCTGTCTGTCCCTGAGCTAGATACACCAAATTTGGTATGCAGGTTCCTGTATCCTGTATATATATGCAGATCAAGCTTGTTTCCAATTTCAGATATCTCCCCATCTCAAGTCCATGGGATAATAAACGCGGAAGTTATTCATGAAAGAAGCAGCACAGCCACCACTTAAAATGCCTTGCTTGCGCTGTCGCTTGTGTGTATGCGTCTGTGTGTGTGTGTATGTGTAAGTGTACGAAGATGCGATCGGAAATTTTTGACCTGGGTACAGGGAGTTTTGTAGTCGGGTATATACTCGACTATAGCATTCTTACTTGTTCCGTGTAGGCTTTTATAAGCCAACATTGCGATTAAGATCTTTAAAAGTTTTTGGTGTGGATTTTATGAATGTTCTTTTTATTGTCTAACCAGCATGCAAAGATTATTTAGCTGCTTCTTCAGCCCATTCTGGGAATGATTTGGTTCCCGAATACACAACATAGCCCCAGGACATGGCGTTGATCCAAAGACAAGCAAGGGAGGATATGGTGGGCAATATTCCTGCCAAGGCCTGAAAAGTGATGAAGTAAGAATATCGAGACACCTGTTAGCAGATAGTTTCAAATGCTTACCAAATACTTTGTCTTAATGCCGGCATAACCACATATAATTGCATTTGGAGGCGTGCTGACTGGCAGATGAAAGGCCAAGCTAATGGCCAGCATAGCGGGCAAGGTCAGCATCAACGGATGTATCTTAACAGCGAGCGCCTGTGGAAGGGATGTAAATCAAAATATTTGTACAGTACGGAGAATGCCTAAATTACCATTTCACAGAATATGGGTATAAGGATATTGCAAATGGCCACATTGGAACTGAATGCAGTACAGAATAGACTTATTATCAGGGTAATCCCAACCACCATAAAGACGGGCAGTTGGGACACAAACGACATTGAGTCGCCAAGCATCTTGGCCATGCCGCTGACTTTGCTGCCCTCGGCAAGTGCAAATCCACCGCCTAAATAAAGGTTAAGACTGTTATTAAGGAAGTAGAGTTGAAATTGAGGTCAATCATACCAAGCAAAAAGCATAGACCCCATGGTGTATGCTTATGAATAAACACCCAGGAGAGACAAGCATCCATAGCACGGCCAGTAAAAGGAGCTAAAACATAAGCAGATATGGTATTTAGGTCATTTGTAAATCATTTAAGTTGGGATAGCCTGACTTACGACCACCGCAGCAGTATTTGAAAAATGTGTACTGTGTTGGCAGGGCAAACAATAGGGTTACTGGCAGCATTACGGGCATCGAGCAGCCCACAACTCTGACATGAAACAACGCACAATTGGTTAAAAAGAATGTAAGGATTGCAAGAGAAGCTTACTTGGCATTCAAAAAATCACCCCAGCCTGGAATAAAGCCCGGCTTTCGTGTGAAGAGTAAGATGATCATAATTACAAATAGCAGTGCCACTTGAATCTCATGGCATGTCATGCCACCCAATTCCTTGAAGCGATCCTGTACAATCTTCTTGACCACACCCTGATTTTCAGTTCCACGCTTAACCTCCTGGCCAATCTTGCTGTTAGGTCGAAATAGACCCATGTGTGTTACTTGCAGAGCTATGTAAAGCAGTATAACGTTGATGAGTACAACAATGGGCAGCGAATACATCATAAATATGGGAAAGTCCACCTTTTCCACGGATTGTGGAAAACGACTGCAGGGCATCAAATCTTATAAAAGCAGTGGAGAAATAAATCATACATTCACTTACGTATCGTAAAGACCCTTAAACGTTAAATTTGTACCGGTGCCAATGAGTGTGCCACAGCCACCAATTGTGGCAGCATAGGCCACGCCAAAATAGAAGGACAGAGATATTATTGAGGGATGCGGTTTACTGCCAAAAGAATCCATTATTATATGACGCCATTACACTATGTAACAAGGTTTTGTAACCCGAACATATGACAGTCCTTCCTTGTGTAAAACCGAGACCTCTATTTTTTAAATGCAAGCGTTATCTCAAAAAGTGACGTTAAAATTTGGATACACTATTCAGCTATGGTTTGTTAATTTTAATGGAAATACAAATTTTTCAATCGAACCAATTGCCTAGCCTCTAGTTAGGAATGAATCGACAATTTTGCATTAGATCCTTAGATATTTAAAATACAAGATGGATACTCCATTGCCTTTAGGAAAACGATATTCATTTCAAAGCGATAAAGTAAACGAGTTGTCAAAAATACTAACTACAATAGTTTTAACGAATTTCTATAAGCGGGAGGTTTTACCAAAGAATATAGAATCATATGACTATGTTATTTGGTTTTACTTAAGGAATGACTCCCTGACATTTGTGATACACGATTTCCTTTTCAAATTTGTTGCATAGTATTATTACTCACTCGCCCTCCTCAACCGGTTCCTCCTCTTGTGTCATGTAAACCGCAAAAATATTTTGCTGTTAAGAGTAGAATTTGTTTCACAAATTTTGTAGTAGAACACATGATATTATTATAGGTATATTGCTTACAGCTTCCATTTCGAAAAGTACAGCCTTAACTATGGGGCACATCATTGCCGTGGCCGCCGAGTTCGATATCCAGAGCGATATGAAGCAGGTCACAAAAACCAGACCAAAGTGTAGGCTGAATATGTATCAATAATACGAAAAGGTTTCATAAGGTTAGGTAAGAGTAAATGATGTTTTTTTACCGTCGTGGACTGCAGCCAACTACCAAAATGGTGCCCAGAGCAATGCGCTGATGCAGATTGCTGTATTCAATCGCCAGTGCAATTATAAGACCGCCAAGGAACATGACCAAGGTGTCTGTGAAGAACAATGCGCAAACCTTTTCGGAACCCTATAATATAGAGACAGATGGTCATCGATATGGTGTTGTTTAACTGCCTTCAATTTACTTACCAAAATGCCAAAAAGCGGCAAAAACACAACGGGAAAAATAGATGTCAAATAAAGCGGAATACATTCAGTTATCCAGAACATGGCCATAACGCCTACCAAATACATGCACTTGAATTCCTGTGATATGTAAAAAATAAAATAAGTAAAAAACATGCCTTTCAGCTGATTCCAATCATATATATACTCACTGATGATTTGTCCATATAGCCATGGATTAAAATTGGTAACAATACCACTGGTATCAGGATGGAAGCCTTACCCTTCCAATGAAAACCACAGCATGCTTTAAGACTTGCACCTGCTGAAAGTTTATCTTCAGCACTAAAAATGATAAACCAAGCAAAATTTAGGAGACTTCATTTGAATACTTAACTCATTCGTTTACATACTCGCCCATTGTTAATACTTTGTAATTTAATTGTTACAATAACAAATTTAATAAACTTTTTATACACACTGATTCTCTGAAAACTGTTACACTACTACTTAGTTTACATTTAGTTCAAATAATTTAGTAGACATTAGCAACGCCAACTCTGCAATTTGAAATTTATTTGTTTTTGAAATCGGTATTTCAGTTGCTATGACTTACAGAAAATTCAATAAGAAACAAGTAAGAATGCTATAGTCGAGTAAACCCGACTACAAAACTCCCTGTACCCAGGTCAAAAATTTCCAATCGCATCTTCGTACACATACACACACACATACAAACACATATAAACACACACATACACAAAAGACGCACACACACGAGCGCAGCGCAAGCGAGGCATTTTAAGTGGTGGCTGTGCTTCTTCTTCCCTTGCGCTGAAGCACTGAATCTTATTTCGTTAATAACTTCCGTGTTTATTATCCGAACGACTTGAAATTTGGACAGTAGATTAGACGTGACTAAAGTATTGCACATGCCAAATCCCAAAGCTATATCTTTAAAATTGTTCCTATAAAACGGTTTTTATCGAATTGCGGGGAACGGCGGGAGATATCTCAAATCTAAAATAAACTTGACCTGCTCCCGCTTTACACGAACCTACATTCCAAATTTGGTGACTCTAGCTTTTATAGTTGCTGAGATCCTTGCGTTCATACATACGGACGGACAGACGGACAGACAGACGGACATGGCCAAATCGAAATCTCTTCTGATACTGATCAAGAATATATATACTTTATAGGGTCGGAGATGTCTCCTTCTGCCTGTTACATACATTTGCACAGATTTAGTACCCCGTTTTTACCCATTTTATGGGTACAGGGAGTAAAAATGGAGTGTAAGGTGTGTTCTACATTTAGAAGACGATATAAATTTAGTTGTTTCCAATGTTTAAGGATTTTTGTTCTTTTTTTGTACTCAGCCTTGGAATCTATTGATGGACAAGTACCAAGGACACCTCATAAAATTATAATTTAAGCAAATGAAAAAAAAACACTTACCTTTCAATTATAAATTTCGTCCAAAGCTCATAGAACAAGTTGATTTCGAATTGATTTGCAATTGAAGTAAGGTTTTAACACCGCCTCGAATCCTTTGACCAGTTTCGAATTTCATTCTTTCGTATTGGTCAAGATAACTACAATAAGGTCTGCCATTTTAACGACCAAAATGTCTTGCACTTTTCTTGTTTTCCTGTTTGTTTTATGTACAGATATACAATGACCTCAAGCAACTAACTGATGCTTAATACGGCAACGCTTTGAAGTAACATAATTGACTATTTCCCTTTACACTTCCAGGAGAAAAACCAAGGCAACAGAACACTCCATTTTGGGTGGTACATTGCAATGAAAGCTTTGTCCTGGCTGACTGACATACAGGCAAGGGCACGACGGGGCTCCGACGTAGCGGCAGCAAAGGAACATCCTTTCCGAGAACTCGCACTCATAACGTAATCCAATTTGAGTCCCAGTGTACGATATGTACACGTACATGCCTATTTGTTTGTATATATTTAGCAAAGGAAGCAATGGGAAATTCTTTCATGGCGGTTACAAACCAATTAGATAGGGACAAGCTGAATTCATAGACAATCCCCAACAAACTTATTATTATGGCAGATATTACCCACTTAGTTAGCCCGCATCCATAATAATAATATTGACTGTATTCTACTGCGATAACAATAAACGAAATTTAATACAAAAAATCTCTGCCTCGTGCCCCAAATATATATAAATATGGCGCCGTTGCAGGCTCGTAAATCTTAATATTTCATGCTTTGTTTGTTTTTTTATTTATATTTCAATTTTGCGCTCAACTCCTGTTTGATTTTAATATGAAGTGTGCTTTTTATATGTACATATAACGTTGCCCCTGTGTTTAATATTTATTTAATAAATTGAGTTTTGTATTGAGTTACGTTTATTAGTTAGTTGCAATTATTCCATTAGCTTGGAAAAGATTGAAAACAAAAGTGAAAATGCACTTGACATATGTTTTAAAAACCTCGTTGACTTTGAGTTTTCAAGCCCTAAGCTTTGTTTTGGTTATCTTAAAGCTTATTTTTTCTTTAATTCCCTGTTAATTATAAAAACATGTTTATTTTAATTTTTAGCTTTCCTCATTAGCTTTAGTAATTGTTTGTCTACGACTAATAGCTAATAAGCCAAGAAAATAACATAATCCAAGTAATCTCAGTAGAAACTATAACTGCTGTTAACTAAAGTAATATTGCCTACATTTATGGGCATCCATGAAGAAAGTGAAGGAATAGAGCTGCTTTCGCGAGTTGCTGAAAAACAAATCCTCATTTTTGTTTACTTTGCGTACCTACTCAGCGGGTTGACAAATTCAGTTAATATTTAATTTGTATATCGTACATCTGCCATAGAAAAAATTTAATAAATAAATATATCTGCAATCTATAGCGCTCCTAAGGTATTCCTGTCCCTTTTGTTCTCTGGGGCTTTACAATGATAATTACTCTGTCCGCTCTTTTCCCCTGTCTCTCTCTTTTGGTTTCGCAGTTTTGGTTTTGATTACGCACACCTTACCCACGTCAACATTTTTTTGTGCCTTTTTTGCGCAGCTTACAGAAAGTTAGAAAATTTGCATGGACTGTGGATACTCGTCCATGTTCGCGGTCTGTCATTTAACTAGCCCCAAGGACTGGTCAGTGTTGCACACTTAGTGGAGCAGATTGAATGCCAAAGGCGTGGTCCTTAAGCCCGGCTCCGGCACAGCTGTCGCTGAATTTATCTTCGTATCCTGGCATTTTCTGCTCATACTAGAAAAGTTTGGCTAATGCTTTAGTCATCTGAAAAGTTTTTGGTGCAGTTCGTTTGTGTTTCACTACAACAATAATTTTGCAAATTTAACGAATTTAACCAAACTATTTATTTATTTATTATATGTTCCTATGCATTGTGAACATTACATTACATTAAGCTACATTCTTAAGCTACTTTTGTGGGTTATACATTGAATTGATGTATATATGTATATCCCCACAGGTACTTCAAAACCTACACTTATTTATGAATTTCGTGCTTTTATCTTATTGGTACTCAGACATTCCAAGAAATTCTGTCAAGTGTTCTGTTTTCTACGATATTAACGTAAGCTTAAAGTTATGGACGAACTTTTATTATTGCCTGACAAGAGTTCAAAGTGCAATGGGAAGATTTTCATGTAATTGAGATTGTTCGAATACGTGCAAAAATTACAAATTAGTTTGCGAGTTCAACTTTCAGCTAAAATAAAAGTGGATGCTTCTTAAAGTCCTCTGTATAAGCTACAAAACTGTTAAGAAAATCTCTAAGTACTCGTTTATTCTAAACCTATAATAAATTGATTCAAAATGTGGCAATTCATTTTCATAGCATAACTTATATTTGACAACATAGAAATTTGTCTTACTTCGAAATCAATAAGAGAATTATAATTGTTTTCATGGTGACCTCAGCAGCTGTCTAAGTTGCCCAGAAAACAAGCCAATAAATCAATTGAGCAATGTGGTTCCGAGCTTGAATTGCAACCTAAGGTATTGATGCTGTGATGTCTTAGCCAAATGCTAGAATGCTAGGCCTAAAATTTTATAAATAGTAACAGTAACTGAAATTTGTATACCCCAATGTGTATATACTACTTATAACTTAACAGTTTGACCTATTTGATGTAAATTGTTAACCAATATGCATACACCCTTAAACTAGTCCACTAAACAGCATGTTATAAAATTCCGTATTTTCGTTTTTCCAATTCTGAAAGTATTATAAATTTGGTTTTCAATACCGCACACAAGACACACAGAATTGATAATATATTATGCAATACTCTCATATATTCCTCGTAGTCAAAAAGCAATTTGAAAGTGGCTTTATTGCACAGGCATGGTAACTAAGACTGCCACTCATTAAACTTGCAACGCCGGAGGCACGCAAACAATGTTGAACAAATGGAGCGCACCAAAAGGTGCAGAGCTTGGCTCAAATGCAATTCACAAATGTCTTCATAAGCCCATGAGGTGAATATTTTACCTCGCCCGCCACATCGCACTTATGAGAGTAGCATATAAAGCTACTTACACTAATTACACAAAATTGAACGCAATTTATTCTGGGACGTGCAGTCCCGCGTTCGTCTGCTCCAGTTCCTGTTTATTTTGTTATTCCTGTTCCTTCCTCCAGCTGATTACACGCTCAAAGTGTCGCCAATTTTGTTAGTACATATTAAATAGGTACTCATTAATTATATGCATAATTACACGACAAGGTCGTCAGCTGTGCATGTGTGTGTATGGCATAATTAAAACTTGGCTAACGCTACGTATACGTAACATGACTTTGCGACTTTCTTGTTGCCGTCGGTAACATTTTGTGCTGTGATTTTACGTTCTGGTTTTTAGCACACATATGTATGTATATGTATTTATACGTATATATTCAAGTGTGTAGCTTTAAATATGTTTCTGACAGACTCATTATTGAAGAGGATATACAATATGATTGATATTAAACGTTTTTTTCTTTCTTGTTTCTTACTGCTCCGCACCTAGCCCACTTATCACGCTTGTCACCTCCATGTTAACACACTTTTTCTTGATATTTATATTTGCACTTTTTATCTGATTTGTATGCTTATTATTATTCAGTATCACTCAAGTCCTCTACATTCTTATACCCTGAAGCCATTAGAAATGGGTAAAATGGGTATCTTGGACTTGTGCCAAGGTATGTAATGTAGGCATCTCCGACCCTATAAAGTACATTTTTATATTCTTGATTAACATCAACAGCTGAGCCGGTCTGGACATATCCGTCTATCTATTTGAATTCGTAGATCGCAATGAATGTTCGCCACCGTAAATCGATAAACGCAATTTAGAATATATGATCTACAGCTGTGTTCAGGGTATCTCGCAGTCCAGCACTCTTACTTGTTCCGAGTCTACTTGGACCCCAGTGTACAAGCTTTTTCATGTGGCTATTGCATTTAAGACCATCAACATTTAGCGGCATTAGTTGCTCTGTGGCGGCGTCTTGACGGCTTCGCCTTCGTCTTGTTGTTGATGAACTCCCATCGCATGCTCCCAAGCAATCACTGTAGGTGGGCATGTTTTTATGCATACCTTTTCCTTTTTTTATTTGGCCATCTTCACAGACGGATTCATGTGAGTAAATTTGTGTGTACGAGTGTATGTGCGTGTGAAATTTTTGTATGTGCTTGTATAAATCTTACATACTGTCGGTATATGTATGTATTTATTTGGGATTTGTGTGTATTCATGTGACTTTGTGCACTTGATATCACTTACTCGCCAAATGAAATGGAATTTTAGATTCAGAATAGCCCTGGTGCCTTAAACTATAGTGCCTAAACACAGCAAGGAACGCTGGAGAAAAATATCACAAGTATAATTGTGTAAATGACTCCTTGCTGAGCGAAAGGAAACTGTTGGCATTCGCCTTTTTGCTGTGTTTGCGAAACAATTTACATTGGCTCAAAATGCCCCTAAGTTTGTCTATGCCCTTGTGGACGCCTCTAGACCAACCCCCTGTAAATTATAAATAGCGAAACTCCAATGCATGTACACACTAAAATGATGTACAACATTGTCAAACTGTGTCGAAAATCCCGACAAAGACCTCCTGACAAGCAAGACAAGTTGAGGGAGAGGGGGAGTGTAGGAGAGTAGTTGTTAAAGTAATCTTCTTGAACGCAAACAGAATAAAATGAACATAAAGCAGAATACCACGCCTGGATTTTGGGTCGTGTCGGATTAGTTTATTGAAATAATTGAAAATAAATATTTATATAAATGCGGCTGTTATGTTAATAGCATGTTAAATGTATACTTTTTACATAATATGAGTAAATGGGGGTATAAAATCTGTGCAAATGTATGTAACAGGGAGGAGACATCTCCGACCCTATAAAGTATATATATTATTGATCAGTATAAGAACCCGAGTCGATCTGGCCCTGCCCGTCCGTCCGTTTGTCTGTATGAGCGCGTCCATCTCATCAACTATAAGAAATAGAGTCACAAAATTTGATAGGTTGGTTTTTGTATACCATACGCAGATCAAGTTTAATTTAGATTTCGAAAATCTCCCCTTGCTCCCCCGTAAATCGATAAAAACATTTTACGCAACGATTATAAAGACATAAGCTTCGCAATTGGAATGTACAATACTTGGGTCACTCATAACATACTGTGAAAATTTCGTTTCTTAAACAAAAGTTTTTCAAAATTCAGTGCTGCAGAGGGAAAACAGCAGCGCAGCCGCCATTTCAAGTCACGCGCTTGTACTGCAGTGTACTGTCACTTGTATTTTATATTTTTACTTATTATTATTATTATCATTATCATTATCATTATCATTATCATTATCATTATCATTATCATTATCATTATCATTATCATTATCATTATCATTATCATTATCATTATCATTATCATTATCATTATCATTATCATTATCATTATCATTATCATTATCATTATCATTATCATTATCATTATCATTATCATTATCATTATCATTATCATTATCATTATCATTATCATTATCATTATCATTATCATTATCATTATCATTATCATTATCATTATCATTATCATTATCATTATCATTATTAATTTTATTATTATTATTTTTATTGTTTTTTTATTATTATGATTATGATGAATATTATTGTTATTATTAATATTATTATTATTTGATTGTTTATTTGAGAAAGCTAATTGAATTTAAATAAATTATGTGATGAATTTCAGATGGAGACGAATCATCTATCAAAGTGTAAAAAAATTATTTGAATATACACTTGGTTGATATTCTCTTTAGTAGATTAAATCAAAATTTAGATAAAACATTAAAGTAAATAGAATGGCTATATTTGTAGGCCGAATGATTATTGAAAACATTTATTTTTTGGATTTTTGAAATGTTCAGTTAGTTGTTGAATCAACTTGCAAGGCTGTCATTAGTGTTGGTATTTCTTGGCCCAATCTGGAAACTGTTTGCAACCCGGAAATACAACCATGCCCCAGGTCATGGCATTGATCCACAGGGAAGTAATAGCAATGATGGTTGGAAATATCCCAGCAACAGCCTATGAAGTGATCAAGTTAGAAACACGAGAATTCCTGGTATCAAACGGTTTTATCGGCTTACCAAATACTTTGTCTTGATATTTCCATAGCCACATATAATGGCATTGGGGGGCGTGCTGACCGGCAGATGATAAGCCATGCTCATGGCCAGCATAGCTGGAAAGGTCAACAGCAAAGGATGTATCTCAACAGCGAGCGCCTGTGGAAAGGATGGGATCATTTAATACAAGCTACCCTTACTGTCAATCTCTTGGAGTTTGCTTAGATTACCATTTCACATAATATAGGTATCATAACGTTACAAATGGCCACATTGGAGCTGAATGCAGTGGCGAATAGACTAACTATCAAGCTAAAAGCCACCAATAAAGGATGTGGCAGTGTGGAAAAAACTTTCATTGAGTCACCTAGCATTTTAGCCATGCCGCTGACGATGCTGCCCTCGGCGAGTGCAAAGCCGCCACCTAAAAAGGAAATAAGCCCATTATTCAGGAAGTAATGCTTAACTTAAATTAAGTCATCATACCAAGCAAAAAGCAGAAGCCCCATGGTGTATTATTGTGTACAAACTCCCAGGAGAGACAAGCATCCATAGCACGGCCAGTAAAAGGCGCTAAAATATAAGCAGATATGATATTTTGATATTTTGTAAATCATTTGAGTTAGGATTCCCGGACTTACGGCCTCCGCAGCAGTACTTAAAAAATTTGTACTGTGTGGGCAGTGCAAACATTAGACAAACCGGCAGCATTACAGGCATCGAGCTGCCGACAGATCTGAGATTATGAAAAATACAATTAAGAAAAGAAAAAAATTAAGGAATCGAAGGGCTTACTTGGCATTCATAAAGTCAGCCCAACCCTTAATAAAGCCCGGCTTACGAGTGAAAAGTAATCCAACCATTAAAAAGAATAGCATTGTCACCTGAATCTCGTGGCATGTCATAGAACCCAATGCTTTATGGCGCTCTATGACCACCGTTCTGACCACATCCTGATTTTCAGTGCCACGCTTAACCTCCTTGCCAACCTTGCTGTTAGGCCGACATAGACCCATGTGTGTTATTTGCAGAGATATGTAGACCAAACAAACGTTGACAATTACGACTATGGGTAGAGCATACAGCATCATAATAGGAAAGTCCACCTTTTCCTCGGAATCGGGGAAGCGACTGCATGACAACAAATTACATTAAATCATAAGCTAACGCAAGGACACATTTACTTACGTGTCGTAAAGACCCTTAAATGTTAAATTAGTGCCGGTGCCAGTGAGTGTGCCACAGCCACCAATTGTGGCAGAATAGGCAGTGCCAAAATATAATGTCATCGCTATCTTCGAAGGATGTGGTTTGCTGGAAAATCAAAATTAAATCGATTATATTAATAACCATAATATTCTATTCTCGCTCACGTGGTATCCTCCGTCGGTTCTTCCTCCTGGGTCATGTAAACCTCAAATATTTTTTGCTATTAAAAGTAACATTTGTTTAACAAATGTTGTAAAAGAACACTTGATATAATTGTAGGTATATTTCTTACAGTTTCCATTTCGTTCAGTATAGCTTTAACTATGGGACACATCATTGCCGTGGCAGCCGAGTTCGACATCCAGAGCGAAACGAAGCAGGTCACAATTACTAGACCTAAGTGTAAGCTGAAAACGCGTCAATACCAATTATTTAACTCAAGTGAGATTAATGTAGATCAGCTTCTCACCGTCGTGGACTGCATCCAACTATTAAAATTGTGCGTAAAGCCATGCGCTGATGCAGATTGCTGTATTCAATTGCCAGTGCAATTATAATACCACCAACGAACATGACCAAAGTATCTGTAAAATATAAACTACACGTTCTTGACGTGTCCTGCAATGTATACAGATGAGATTATCATTTGTGCTTGCTTGACCGTCCTCAATTCACTTACCAAAATACCGAAAATCGGTAAAAATACGATCGGTAATAGCGATGTCAAATAAAGCGGTAGACATTCAGTTATCCAGAAGAAAGCCATAATAACTACCAAATACAAACACTTGAATTCCTGTTAAATAATAATATAATTGAGCTCCTTTCAATAATTTGTGATGTTGTACTAACTGGTAAATTCTCTTTAAGACCGTGCACCAAAATCGGCAAAAATATCAAGGGTATTAAAATGACCACCTTACCCCTCCAATGATAACCACAGCATGACTTACAACTCTGACCTACCGAAATTTTCGCAGTATCGCTATAAATAGGAGAGCGAGGAAAATTTAGAAGACTTCATTTAAACACTTAACTTATTTGTTTACATACTCTGCCATTGTTTATACTTTGAAACTGTAATTTAAACAAATACTGAGAAATCTTTTGAAATGTTATAAACCTGCCGATGTATATTGTGTAAAACTCTTTTTGAAACTGAAACTGCTTGAATATGATGTTTACCTAAGCAGCGCCAACTTTTCCAAAGGTATTTCAATTCGATTTACTTTCTTTGATAGGTAAAATGTATTTGGGAAAGGAAACATAATCCACTGTTTAACCGTCATTGTAAGGCATTTCATTTCTAAGAAAATATCATGGGGAATTTTTAGAGCATTATTCATAACGTAAATAATGTCTTAAGGGTTCTCTTTACTATCCATAAAACTTACATAAGTTATGTGTCGTCGAGCCAGCTAGATATTTTCAAATTTCTTTGTACGTCGCCAAAAGCAATATTCATTCCTATTTTACTCATTAATTATACTAACAAGAAAGAACTGTTATCTTCGATATATCCAAGATATTACCCTTGCAGCAATATTTTTTTATACAAAACTCAATTTTCGTCCGATTGTTCCTATGGGAGCTATGTGGTCCGATTTTGATAAAATTATAGGACACTATTTCTCATTTAGTTTGGGTGTAATAGAAAAAGTGTTTTTATACAAAAACTCATTTTTCATTCGATCCTATGGCAGCTATGTGATATAGTAGTCCAATTTTGACCAAATTTGGTCAGATTGTAATTTGATGATTTTGAAAAACCTATGGGAAGATATAAAAGTCATGATATCCAGAAAAAAAATTTTCATTGGCAACATTTTGAATTGTGCTTTTATCTCTTTTGTTTCTAAACATTTATAAATTGTTCTTTATGAATTAATTAGTAAGTTAAGCTATATAGAGCCATAGTTTTTTATTAAAAAAAAATTTTTTAGTTATAAAAAAATCAATCCTTAAATGGAATATGTTTTTGTGCTATTTATATGAATACTTAACTCATTTAAATTTGAAATTTAATCAAATATTGAGATATCTCTTAACATGTTACAAAAGGGCCAAAGTACGAAAGTGTATTGTGCTAATAACCTAATTTAAATATAATTTGGTTGAGTATGATGTTAGATTCAAAGCCAACTTTTCCAAACTTCTTATTCTTTTCTTGGTAATTAAATATTTATTTGATAAAGTCCAATAAACCATATGCGCGCTTCTCAATTTGGGAAAATCAATATCTCCTACACCTCTATACAGAGAGTCGCCAAATCTAATACGCAGACTACTGAAGACCTACTTGAAAGATTTAATCAAATTAAAAACAAAGGCAAAAGGAAACATATTTTGAATAGAGTATCTAAGAAATCGGTAGTTACCGACTGCAGCGGCTTTACTTGCTTCCTTTGTTGTGAATACAAACTTTCGATTGTTCCTGACAATGTTCTCAAGCACATGCATAGTTGCTGCTAGATCCGGAAACTCTTTGATGTTATATAATTGATAATTTCCTTGTATACTTTCCGGGGATAAGCCAAGGGAACGTTAATTGACTTTAAAGCTTTCGCCTCACTTACTGACATTTCGGCAAGGGCGAGGTGGATGTCGACATCTCGACGTAACAGGAGCGAAGTAACTTTGTTGCCGTGAATTCACATAACGTATGAATAAGAGCAAATCACGCGGCCAATTCCATGAAATTCTTTAATGATGGCCACAAACCATGCAAGACTCTGTCAGATAGGGACTCGTCGAATTCCATCACGAACACTGGTAAACTTATTAACAACCAGATATCACTCACATTAATAACAATACGAACGCTTCATTGACTGTATCTGCTTGAGAATAAACGAAATTAAAGTCAAGAAACTCTGCCACGTGCCCCCAGATTATATAAAAGTGGCGCCGTTGACAGACTCGCATTCTCGTAAATCCCAATAATTCATGCTTTGGTTGTCAGAATATTTGTTTTCCAATTCTCATTTAGATTTCAATTTTTTCGCTGAATTCATAAAAGTATATTTTGCATTCGCCTTGCGTTTGCTATTTTAACTTTTTATATCCAGTTTCGACACGAATGTGTTTTTTTCTCGGAATTTTGAACTTTGGGTTTTTGTTATTTCAATAGTTTGCTGAAGTTTAACAATACTTTTAGGCTCTCTTGTGTTAACTTGCAAATTGGCTAGAGCAAATTGGAAGATGAATAGAAGAAAATGCTTTAAAAGTTTTCATATACACACACACATACACGGGGGATCCTTGGTATGAACAGCACATAACATCAAAGGAAGTTCTCTCAAAGCATTCGCTTTGTTTGGGTTTCGAAAAGCTAATTCAACTTTAAGTCCGCAGAAGTTCGTGTTTTTTGATTATTTAGCTGACTTTGGAAGTTTTTCAACTTTCTATTAAAATTGAATGAATATTCATAACATTCTTTTCAATTACAATTGTATGTGCTTTTCGGAACTTTATACGAGTATTGTTTTATGGATTTTGACATTTTGAGTAATTCTGTTTAGTTATCAAACTTACAGTGACTAGAACTATGTTTCTATAAAGAAAATAACTAAATTATGATATATATATACTATAAATATAAGATGATCGCCTAGGCTATAATCGTTCAGCGACGATTCGTACAAATCATATAATTTCGTAAGAAGATACTGAAGGCATTACAAATTAACTAATTCAAGTCATTTTAGCTCTAAAAATGTTCATCAGTAATATATACTATTAATGAATTAAAAACTTATGGCAATCGCTTTTACTAAGCAGAAGTGACGTCTCTGACTCTATAAAGTATATATACTTTTTTTGACCAGTAAACACAGTCAGTCGATATAGCTATGTGGGTTTCTCTATGTATAGAATCAACGAAATTACTACTTAGGTTTTCGCATACCATACGCAAAACAAGTTAGTTTCAAAGTTTTGGATTCCAAGATTGATTCTTTGGTACACTTACATTTGAGTATGCTGTTTTCCGACCTTGAACATTTAATAACAGTCGCTTTTTTGTATGATTGTGCGTACTCGGCTGGGCCGATAGCCTAAACACAATGCAACCCTAGACAACGATCGATGGACAGTTATCGATATTCTGCGAAGAAGAAGAACAACAACATGGGAGAGTGAACAAATGAACAGAAGTTCCGCTGTGCACAATATACTTAATTTTAAACATTAATAACATAAAAATAAGTGAATTATCGTTCTTGAACATTACTTTCATTATTCAGTTTTGTAACATGAATCCAATATCCTCATATCTATTATGCAAACAAGTTATTTGAGAAGCAGCTGCGCCGCTCCTCGAATTATTTTGCATGAAACCAAAAATAAATCTGTCGCAGTTACCTGCATATTTGTTGATATATTTCCTTAATATACATTTTTAGGATGCATTAACAGCTGTTGAGCTGTAACCATTGCCTACACTTAGGGGCATCAAATGAAAATATGAAATGGGTCGCTACACGATGTTCAAACACATTAACCACGCCATTTGCTTTCAGCTTATTAGGCCTCCTAGCCAAAGGGCCGTCAAAGGGCGAATCGAGTTCAAGTTAGCGACGCAATTTAAGCCGTCTAATTAACAAATCCCTCGGGGATGACTGCCAACAACAATGCGGCGACGCTTTGGCTGCTGTAAACGTGATTTTAATTTTCCTGATGTGCTGTTGAGCCGAACGCTTCATCGATTATGTGTTAAATTACGCAGAAAGCAAACATCTGGCCAAATGGCCTGCACAATACGCCTGCTATTTACAAAGGCTAAGACAGCAAATACATATGTATACATATGTATTCGTGTGTATGAATGAATGAATACCTACAGTACAAATAGAACTGACTTCATGCGTACGTAGTACATACATGTATTAAGTATAATGTATTGTACAGCGGATGTATTGTTAAATAGCTCAATCAACAGGATTTACTACACCAGCTTACTATTCATAATTTTACTCTCTTTTTGCATATCAAATCGTATATTTAACAGTCTTTGACAATCGGCAACATTAATCGCAGTTATAAGCGACAGTTAAAGACTGGCGACGATAATCATAATTTTCCTAACATTTTAATAACCACTATCAACTAGAAATTCAATTTGGTGATGCCTTTCATCATAAAATGAACAAGAGGGAACATGAGTTCCTAAAAATGAAAAAAAAAACAAATCGTTTCCCACAAAATGTACAAAATTAAAAAACGCAATGAAAGCAGTAGACAAAAATTCGTTCAATAGAGCATTTTCCACAAAAATCGATTCAGTTTTGACAACATTTGGAGAAAGATTAGGGGGTAGAATTCTTCCCAAATGTGTGTGTGTGTGTGTGTGTTTGCCTGTAAATTTGTTATTTTATTAATAAGCCACAGAAATACAGCCATCGTAAAACCTTAATACATCTATTGCAATAAAAGTGAATTGCGAATCCAAATTTAATTTAATTTCTTATATTCCCTTTTATGATTGTGTCATGTGCGTATTACTTTTTGTCCTTTTGGTTGTGTTGTGTGCCACAGCACAGCATGGCTATTATTTATATTTATTGGATTGTATTTGTCAAGATATGTACATATTTTTTGATATCATTGTTGAAAACGAGCAACTTGAATATGCATGAGTCCTAACAAACAGAAATGTTTATTGACACAGAACCGAAAAATAGCCGTTGGCAGCTGCGGTCAGTCCCCACTTCCGCTCCTGCTCCCCAGTTCCTATGCTACGGCAGGCAACAATGAAATGAAATAAATTGTTGGTAATTTGTCAAAAGCGATTCTAAATCTCATACTCTCTATTTTCACTCTGCTTACAGGTCACTCCTACAAAGACATCAACGATGAGATTATATTGGTCAGCATTATAATGGGCATTACGATTTTGGTACTAATTACGATTGCCCTGTGCTACATTGCGTATGAGAAATGTCATAAGAAGCGTGAATATTTTATCAACGCCTAACGGGACCCCCCTAGGTTAAGCACCAAAAAAAAGCAACACAAAATGAGCGTGGGTTGGCTATGTTGCAAGGTCAAATGTCAACAGCGCTCCCCAACTGCAACAATGTTGACGTTGACGATTTAGCTGGCCAACGCGGGCGAAGGAAGGCGGCGCTGGCTTGTAGCATGTAGTAGCCAGAAATCCAGCTTACACCATACACCACACACCACACACCTACACACAGATACACTTTAACTTACACAAACATTGAAAAAATGTATACGGAAATGTTGTGCTTTTTAAACGTATTTCCATTCTATCCTAGTTCCTTGTGAGCACACCGGAGGGGTTTTCCATTGCAATTCCTTTGGATTGAAGTGCGGCTGAGGAAGCAGAAAATAGCGTGCTCTATAAATGGAATGCATGGCTTATTTAGTGTGTCCAATGCACAGTGGTTCAACAATATTAAGAGTTTTATATTAAACACAATTCTTGCTTGCAATTATTGCTTGAATCTGGCAAAATCTTAGATCTACTTTTTGTTTTCCTTTAGACGATGCGTATGCAAAAGCTCACACATTTTACAACACTCATATCAAGTGGAACTCAGTTTCATGCGCCAAATAGTGAAGTTTCTATTTCTGTGCAAGTGGTATAGCATATTGCTCAATAGATTAGATCGTGTTTGCACACTGTAGGATTAAAGTTGCACAAAATGCCGAGCAAGATGGCATCGTTTAACAATCGTTTAAGCAAGTGAGCTTCAATTGCGTAAATTGCAAATTATATTTTCAGTTTTCATATACAGCCAAGTATCTGTTATAAATGTTTAAAATGTTAAGCAAACTTAACTGCATTAAAATAGCAGCATTCAACTGCACACATTTAATTAATTCCAATGCAATTCAGTTCAAATTATCTGCATACTGCAATGAAAATGCAAAAATATATTCTTATTTTTATATCAGCCAAAACTCACAATGCGCATTGGCTGCTGTCGATATTGCTGATGCTGATACCAATTCCAAGTATTGACAGCGCCGCAGCATTTAACCAGCCAAAGGATACCCACAGACACACTGACAGACAGACAGACAGACAAACAAACAGACAGACAAACAAACAGACAAATGAACAAACGAACAACCCAAGTGTCTGACTTTTCTTATTTTTCGTTCTCGTTTTTCGGTGACTCGAGGCTATAATAATAAAAACAGTTACGGAAACTGGATGCAATGCTCAGAAACAAAGCGTAAAAAAACCAATGAAAAGGGGTCGCATAGCAATTGTTTGAAAATAAAATGAGGTGTACCAAATGGAAACCAGAGACAAGGGCAATCTCAATTTGCAGATCAACTAGACATTAAATTAGTGAGAATATACCACATTAAAGGTCGTTCCTAGACCACAAGACACTAACTTAGTTAAGCACGACAACTAACTTCTGAATATATATTGGAAAGAAATTTATACTGCACAAGTGGAAGCTCATATGCCAAAATAAACACACACACACACACACACACACATACAAACACACACACAAACACACACGTATTCGTGTATAGACCAAATGTTAATCAGCTTTGAAGACAGACGTGTGTATATTTTTAGGGTTTGTGTGCCTAAAGGCAACCAACAAAAAAAGTAGAAAAAGCAGAAAAACAAAAGCTCAAGTGCTAAGCACACACACGAGCCTAGAAGTGGGCGTTATCCTGTCGCATACTTTTAAATATTTTAACAACTGATTAATGGCAAAGATTGCTCCATTTATTATCCAAAATATTATCGCCTAACAAATTGTTGGCTCATAATGGGAGCTCATCAATTGTCTAGCAATCGGCATCAGTGGCATTAGAAAGTTGAGCACATTAAATAATACACGCAATCAAGCGTTTTCGAATTTACACATGATTTTAAAAAGTATACAGTAAACATAAGTATATACTAACATTACTATTACCAATTGTTACTCAATCATAACTTCAGTCAGTAAAATGTTTCATATAACAGCAACTAAAATATAATTTATAAATTTCAACAACTCACAACCACTTAAGTTAACAATCTGCTTAAAATAATTATTTACTTGTGTACTAGAGCTGCAAAAAAAGTCGATGCGCCTATCGATAGTATCGATGGACTTTAATATTTTGCCAATATCGATTGTTTCCTCCTCGAGACAGTTTAATAATTCCTTATACACCGCTATTTGCTTAAAAATCTACCAGAAAACAAAATTTGTAATATATCTTTACTATTTATTAACAAAAATTGCCGGAAATTTTTGAGGTTACTAGGGGAATACTTTCGATGGTGTGCGCAAAAACAGTCGAAACTATCGGGAGGCAGCAGTATCGATACTTTTACAGCTCTAATATATACTGATACTATATTTATTTTAATTTATTTTTTATTTGTTTATTTATGAAGTGAATGAAAACAGTGCTGCCTGGAATCAAATAAATATTATTTAATATATAGAATTATGGAAACATTTTAAAAGCCTACACGAAATTACATTTAAATCCTTTATAAATATACATACAAATAGTACTTATGTATGTATATGCAACAACATCACAACGTAGAGAACTTGTCTTTTGAGTGTGATTTTTAATTAAATTAGACATCAAAAATGGCAATAAACAGTGCAAGAAGCATTATACTCGGATAATACTTCTTAAATAATTAAAACGCAGCAAAATTACAAAACGTAAAAGAAATAATATAAAAGTCAACGCCAAAAACTTCGCTAATTACCCGTTAAAGGAGAAAATTCAACATAAAGTCCTGAGCACACAAAAAACAACAATAAATTTGATGTCACCCATAAGAAAGTTACATACTTAGTATAGCAGCAGATTGGTGGAAACACGCAAGAGCACAAATTGTAACACTTGACGTGGCTGGGGAGTCCATCCTTATCACAACCCTTTCAAGGACATTTTAGTGAAGCTTCTTGCAAACTGAATGACTTGTGCAATTGTAAATGGACTACACACAGAATCACACACACACACACACGTACACACACACGAAATACTCTCACGTACTCAATGTAGCCTGCTCCTTTAGAATTTTACACACAAGTAGTAAACTTAACTTTACGTCCATTTTTATAGTTTTTTTAGTGCTGTTTGTCACACTAATTACAACATGTGCTGGTTAAAGAAATGAAGATGAAACGAAATTAATGAATTACTTTATTATGGTTGAGATACGTGTGTATTTTATGCATTTAATCTATTGAAAGTCTATATACCCGAATAGATGTGACCACTTATAGTATTATATTTATGGTACGAGTAGTTTAATTAGAATGCAGCGCACTCTTTTTTCATGAAAAGAGGGACCAACCAAACAACAAACAAAGATAAACGTGTACTTTATTTTAAAAGTGAGATCTATAAATGTTATAAACGACTACTCTTAAATGTTATTATATATGTATACTAATTGTGAATTGTAGCAAAATTGTTAATAATTATATGCGATATATTATATTTAATTGTACAACACAATAAAAAATCTGTTTATTCATGGTTAATGAGTTTTTTTTATGGTAGGAATGTGGTGGATATGCGAAATGTCATTCATATCGAACCTAAAATGGACACATTAGCATAATAAATTTGAATTACAGTTTCGGCTTGCTAAAATAAGACTCTTTATAATCAAATCGCATTTAAATTGGAGCTACAGCGATACAAACTTAGATTTAAATGGCGCGTAACTGGAAGTCAGTGTTGAGCAACGGCATACAGCCAACAGCCCATATAATCGTCTTATCGATGGCAATGAAAGTTTTTTGCTCTTTTATCAATCCTGACTTACACTGGCGTCCGAGCAAAATTTTATTTCCGTTGGCATGTCCACCAAGGTGGGCCGATTATTTTAGACTCAACAGGCCGCGGGTGGTTCCGCCTACGTCACTGTTTTTGGTTGTGGAACGACTGGTTCATTTGACTCGAATGAACGATCCGTATGAGAGAGTTTGGCAACAACAACAAAATGTAATAAGACGGAACTTGTTGCAAAAATTACTAAAAATTTGCTAAGAATTAAAGACAAGGCAACCAACAGGCTAACAATATAAGAAAGGCGCAGTTGTTAGCCAATTTTCAGTGAACTAAATGCGCATTAAAATGGATTGTGAAGTGCAAGAGCAACAAAAACAGCAGCAGCACCAACAGCTACAGCAGCAACAACAACATCAACAGCAACAACAAAGCGCCAACAAGTTGTATGCGAGAAAGCCACAGACAACGCAACAGCAACAACAGCAGCAACAGCAGCAGGAAAGCAGCGATGATGAAGATTTGAGCATAACGGAGCGCAAAAATTTAGAATTTGCACAAAAACTGGGCTACAGCGAGCAGTCCATACATACGGCGCTAACGCGGCTCGGCTCAGAGGCTAAACAAAATGAACTGCTTGCCGAGCTTATCAAACTAACGGCAGATGCGCCCCGGCCACCTCCGCCCACAAACAACAACAGCAGCAACAACATTACCAGCAACAGCAGCAACGGATCACTGCGTCACATAGTCATCGACGGGAGCAATGTGGCCCTCTCGCATGGCAACAATACCATCTTTAGCTGTCGTGGTATACGCATCTGTGTGGACTGGTTCCGGCAGCGGGGACATCGCCATATAACGGCATTTGTCCCCAATTGGCGCAAGGAGCTGGCCAATAACAATATAACCGAACAGGAGTTGCTTTATGAGCTGGAACATGAGCGTGTGCTGGTATTTACGCCCTCGCGTCATTTGGACGGCAAACGCGTCTCCTGCTACGATGATAGATTCATCCTCAAGCTGGCGGTGGAAACTGACGGCATTGTGGTGTCCAACGATAATTATCGTGATTTGTTGCTGGAGAGCAATGAGTTTCGCAGAGTGGTGCAGGAGCGCCTGTTGATGTACTCCTTTGTTGATGATATCTTTATGCCGCCCGATGATCCCCTGGGCCGCTCTGGACCTACATTGGACATGTTTCTCCGCACACAAACACAGCAAAAGATGTGCGATGCACAGCAACAGCTGTGCCCCTATGGCAAAAAGTGCACTTATGGCCAAAAATGCAAGTTCCGCCATCAGACCACGCCGCTGCAACTGCAGCGTCTGCCGCTCCAGGTCTCGCATAGTGCGCCACTGCATAGCAACGGAGGGCAGCAGCTCGTGGCGAACAGCAGCAATAGCAACAATGCCAAGCTGGCTGCCCTAGCGCGCACCAAATCGAATACAATTGAAAAAATCTCACAGCAACAACAACAGCAACAGCAGCAGCTTTGTCATTCCTTCAACAGCCAACTGGAAATGGGCAGCAGCAGCTGCGATGCAGAGCCAGCACAGCAGTTGAATCGTCACAAGAAACTGCAACGACAGGCGCCACCCGCCTTTCGCCTGCTGGCACCCACATACAGCGCGCCACTGCAACAGCAGCCGCTGGGCAACAACAACTATCCTCATCAGTATCTGACGCGCACGCCCTCCGCACCTTTAACAGATCAGCAACAGGCTGCCAAGCTGTCGTTATCCTTGTCGATGCCCGCACACAATTTGGCCCATCTGTCTGCCTCCGATTCACGCATCAACGAGGAGCTGCACACGGCTCAAGCGTCGCGGGAGGAACAGCGGCGCTCGTTGCGCTACCATTTGAGCAGCCTGTTCCCGCAGCATCAGGTGCATGCGGTGCTGCATCTGTATCCTGAGGAGACCGATGCCAAGACAATCTGCGCAGCTATTCTTAATTTATTTCCGCATAATTAGACTAAAACTTAGGCTAGGCGCAAACTTAAGATTGAGATGCGTCCGTAAATTATTTCAGTTTCTTGTTACATTTTAAAGTTCAATATAATTATGTATCGTAATTTAGATAGATATATCTATATGGGTATATATGTATTATGTCTTCAACCCGCATTTTAAAGCTCCAGGCCAACTGTGGCCGCCGTGTCATAGGGCAGCAACACATCCACATTATCTCTCACAACGCCCACACGACGATCGTGTGTGATCCTGTGATTGCGCAGCTTATATGCCTGCGGGAAACCCTTGCCGCAAATTTCGCAACTGTGGAAAGTCGAAAATAAATTATCAACGAGCAAGGATACTATTTAAACTAACAACTTACACGTGCGGCTTCTCGCCAGTGTGTATCATCTTGTGGAATTTCAGCGTGTTGGTATAAGTGAAGGTCTTGTGGCATACATCGCACTCATATGGACGCTCGTTGGTGTGTATGCTGCAAGGATTAATACAAGAGTTAGTAAACAAAAGGAAACAGTTATCAGTGCTGCGCCGAAGATTAAATACCCTTGATACCCGTCTCTTTCCCAAAAAATGTTAGACTCATTAAAATATAGAAGGCATTATTGGTAATTAGAGTTTTTTGAAATAATTTGTTTGCATTATGCATCAGAGCTGTAAAAGAATGATAAAATTTTTAACTCCTTATGAATAAGCAATGTGACTACAATCCTTTTACTAAGAAAGTAATTAAATTGTATTTTGATTTCTTGATTTCAACCATGAAATCAAATTCTTATGCAATACTTTATTTATGTAAATGGAATGAATTCATTAAATTTCAAATAAAATCGCTTTCATAATGCCGGAATTCCAAATTTTGTAAGCAAAAAACATTTTTGATTTTACGGATATCTTAACCAAGCTCAACAGCTACAAGTTTTATTGTACACTATATAGTATAGATAAATTTGATCCAAATATAATCTATAATATAACTTGCAGTTTCTGAGTTCGGTTAAGATACCGGTGAAAAATGTTGTTTGGCATACGAAAACCTATTTAATAGCTATGGCAGCTATAAAACATAAACTTAATTAAATCTGACATTTTTATATTAACTAACGTTAATAACGTTTAACGTTTGGCTGAGATATTTTGAAAAACAAAAGATTTTTTCATACAACTTGTCTTTCTACCAATTGTTCATAGTCCAATGTACTATCTACTACCTATGCTACGTGGTTTTGGAATTGTCGACCAATCGTTCCTATGTCAGTTCTATGTTTTTGTAATCCGATCCAGCCAGTTACAACATATTTAGTGTCAAGATAGCATTAAAACTGAAGGATTAGTCGATTTGGCTATCGACGAAACGTCTCGTTTCTACATTTCGTGAAAGAATTATATTACCATCAGCAACATTATCATTATTTTCAGCTAATTTCGCAGTGTAAACAAACAAAAATCACAACATAATTAAAAGAGGAATACTTGCTCGGGTAAAAAATAAACAGTCTGCTTTTTTAACTAAACAAAAGGGTAACTATCAAAAAAAAAATCGGCGGAAAATGGAAAAAAAAATAATTACTCAAAGTATGACGAACCTAAACTTCAAACCCTATATTTCTGTCAAAAAAGAAAACAAACAAAAACTAAAATTTAAGGTTTGTTTTCTCAATATGGTAGTATATGTTTTAGTTTCTTTCGGGTTGGTATGTCACAAATACCACGCGATCTCCCCCTCACAAAGGTTGGAGATCAAATAAACTTATTTAGCAGCCGCTACGCCGACAAACTTTTGGTCCATCCCAACGCTGCCGCCAGGGCCCTGGCTGATCCTGATCGAGAGAGACGTCTCCGAAGTGCACCTCAGCGACCTACCGACCCGACGAATCCCATAACCCAATCTTAATGTTGTTCTTGATCTCATGATCATTGTAAATATTACATAAGCTACTTAAATTGTAACTATAATTTTTGTCCGTAATCTTCCGCTTGATAGAGATCAGAAGGCACTGATCAATTCCAGCAATAAATTTAAATTTTAAAAAAAGTTTCTTTCGGGACAAACAAACTAAATGAATGATTATGACAGACACAGTTTGTTCAGATTGATTAGTCGTCGTTTGATCTGAACGATTCGAAACAACTCTTAAAAACGTAGCTACTCACCGATGATGCTTATTGCGGGTGGACAAATCCGCAAAGGCAGCAGGGCAATAGCTACACTTGTAGGGCCGATTGCCCGTGTGCGTGTTCATGTGGCGTGCCAGTTGCTGAGCCTGGGCGAAGCAGTGTCCGCAGATTCTGCAAAGACATAAGATGATGAAGTTGGATTCAAGCTGGGCAAAGTATATACGGTACTTACTCGCATTCATGTGGCTTGACACCGGAATGCACTTTGATGTGCTCGGTGAGGCGACTCTGCGATGGATACATGTTGCCGCAAATGTCGCAAATATATTTGAATTCCTTTTTGTCGCCGACAAGGATTTTGTGGCCGCCTTTGGTCTTTATCCCTTGAGCCTTGCGCACAATCGTTTCACCAAAGGTGATGCTCTCGTCGGGATTGAGTATGATGTTTGTAGTGGTCACGTTACAGTTCTCTCGCTTAATCTTTGCCACTGCCGATTTGCTAGTAGTTGCTTTGCGTGCATTGACACGACGCTTGGCGCCAGCACGTGTGGCAACGCTACGTGATTTGACTGGCAAAAACTCTTCATCGGATGAACGCGGCAGCTCAATTTCATCTTCATGTGCACTTTCTGTAAGCTGATCCTGATCCAATTGCTCAAGATACTCAATGTCTGCCGATAGACCCGAAATTGAATGTGCTCCAATATCGTCTTCGCCCTCAACATCCTCGCCGTTTCCCTCCTCGTAGTTGGTTGGCTGTTCAGTGACAATGTCGCCATCGTAAGCTTCGTACACATCGTACAGCTCCTCGATTATGCCATCCTCTTCCACCTGTTCACTTTTTACATGCAACAGCCTTTCCTTGTTATCTTCCATTTCATCATCGTTGTTCTCTTCACTCCCAGCGAGACCATGTGCCTCGACTAGTTCTGAGCTGGCTGGCTCGCTGTTAAGGTCCAACATATTGGCATCCTCCTCCGACAACTGCTGCTCCACCACAACAGGCGCTATAAACTGCCTCAAATGTTTATAGGAGCGCTGACAAATGCGTCGAAACTTAAATGCAATATGTAAATTTTTTAAGCATTTTTCGCATATCTTATCCGGATAATGATCAAATTTCTTGATCTGCAAATATAACGCAATTACGTGAATATTAAAGATTTATGTATTTATGTACTGTTAGCAATCTTACGGGCACGCCACCGCATTCTAGAATCATGTTGGTTAAATCTTTGGATGCGTCGTCATTGAAAATGCTGCCCATTGCATCTTTGGGCTGTTGGAGGCACACGCGACACACAATCCACTTTTGGGTTGCTGCTCCTGTTGTTGTCGGCATTTTCGAATTTATACTATCGCAAGGAATGTACAAATTGTTAAATTATTGCTAGACGACGCCAGAAGTATTAAAAAAAAGTTAGGCAAAAATCCAAGCTACATATATGCGATGTTGTGTGAATGGCAGCGTTTAAGGTGACCATGACTGCATTCAGTTTGGTATTTTTATGCTAATATTGCAGGCACTTGGTTAAAACTGTAGTTACTCCAATAAATATATGTTAGTAAGCCATTTGATATACGTATTGATTATAACATATGCTAAAAGATCTGAGGTTAAACTTAAGATGCTAGTTCCGACATTTTATTTATGTAGGTATCCTGTGAATATAGGGTTTATTATTAATAAAGGCAATGCATAAACAAACTATTTATATTGAAATTCAATTATCTTATTTAACAACAAGCAGGTATTGTTTGCAATTCGTAAAAAAATTAAATATAAAAGACTAATCAGTTTTAAAATACTAAATACCAAAGAAAATACTGAGCCCCTTGTGCGCGCAACCTGTGAATGGGAACCAGAGCAAGGGACGCTTGCACTATTGCTGTAATTTTATCAATAAAGGCTTTTTTCTTGTAATTTGTATGTTTTGCCCAAATTAGACGCATAAGTTATGAAAACCGAAGTAAGCGAAAAATGGATTGTCTGCCGCGTATGCCTTAGCAATCCAACAGACGGCGAGGATCTATTGCAGGATATATTCAGTCAAAATGCGAACACTCGCCTTGATCAGATGCTGCACATCTGTGCTGGGATTCCCGTGAGTATCATCAACCTAGCACCGAAAATGTCCAACTGCTCACACAATCGAGGCTTACACAGGTCAGCATGGATGACAACTTTCCGGATAAGATGTGCAGCAAATGTGTACGTGCACTGCGGTTGGCGTACAAATTTCGAGTCACCTGCCAGCGATCCCATCAACAGATCACAGACATGCTGTCAACGGAGCTGAACACGTCGTTGGGTGCGGGCGATGAGGAGGAGGACCAGGCCGAGGAATTAGCGCGTGCGTGGGAGGACACAAATCAAATAAATGCGCAAATCAAACTTGAGCGAGACGTAGACGAGGCGTCTTCAGAGTTGGTTACCTTTGTGGTTTCCGGCGACGAAGTGGATGCCGATACTATTGTTTATGATGCCATCAACACGGAGGATGAACAAAATACTGTTGTCTACGATGGTTCAACGGTTGTCGAGGTGGCTGAAGCAGAATTGGAGACGGAAACGGAGGGCGACAACTTTGCTGAATATGAGGAACTGGAGTTTTTAACAACCGATTCACAGGCCCTAACCAGCACAACAGAGCTAACCAAAAGAGGCACCCGGCGTATTGTGTGGACCGAAGAACCAGATGACGATATGACCAATGATATCCTAACTTCCGATGATGAGAGCTATACGCCAGAGGTCAAAACGGAGCCGCGGCTCTTAAATCGTGTGCGACAGCCGCGCAAGGTACAACAAAGACCCAAGGATACCGTGCCCGTAATAGAGGGCATGCATGAGGAGAAGAGAATGGGTCGCAAGCCGCGGGACAAGCACTCCAATTACATATGCGATGTTTGTGGCAATATTTATCCCTCGCAGGCGCGCCTAACCGAGCATATGAAATTCCACAGTGGTGTCAAGCCACACGAGTGCGAGTAAAATTCCCGTCACTAAAATAACTTGTTCTTTTTATAATCTCGATTGCTTGCAGAATTTGTGGTCGGGGTTTTGTGCAGAACCAGCAGCTGGTGCGACATATGAATACGCACACGGGTAATCGGCCCTACAAATGTAATTACTGCCCAGCGGCCTTCGCCGATCGGTCGACTAAGACCAAGCATCATCGGTAAGTTTTCTAAATCCTATATGGTATGCAATACAATTTATTTGTTCTATATGTACGCAGCATCCACACCAAGGAACGTCCATACGAGTGCGATGTGTGCCTTAAAACATTTACATATTCGGACAATTTGAAGTTCCACAAAATGATACATACGGGTGAAAAACCACACGCGTAAGTTTTTTTTGTGTTCCAGTTGATGGATGCTCAACACTTATAATACTAAATTATTATGATGTTCCCTTTGCAGATGCGATCTGTGCGGCAAAGGCTTCGTCAAGGCATACAAGATGCGTCTGCATCGAGCGACGCACGAGAAACGCGGTCCCTGGAAGCCCGTCGATTTGGATATGGAGAGGCAAGAACGTGTTAAAGATGATATGTCCGAGATAGTTATTGGCTTGTTGCCCTCAGCTTAGTCATTGTACAAATTATAATTATAGTCCTAGCTTATACTTAATATGTTTAAGAAAGTTGCGTGCTATTTGTGCTTTGACCTTTAAACGAGTGTAAGTGCACATTATTAATACACAAAAACAAAAACCAAATTATTTCAAAACCAATTAAAAGATGGGCAGTTATATGATATGCATATTATTAGCGTGTTTATCCTTTAAAGCTATGAACTTGTGAATTTGTTTGGTAATTCGTATGTTATGTTAAGGGACAATTGTTTTTAGAAATATTAAAGAACGCATCTCATCAGATCTTTCAATGCATTACAGGTTCCCTATGCAGAAAAACAAGGACTACGTGAAAAACTAAAGTTTATATTAGATTGTTTTCTTGGCTTTTTTAGTGTTGAATAGCACATAGGACTATTTCAACAATACAACATAGACTTTTCATCTACGGTTCATTATACTAATAAGTAAGGGCTAAATTCTTAACTTAAATACATTTACTCCTCTTCCAGTGTAATTAATGTAATGTCCATTTTGTTTGCCCTGTGTGAGCGTTCGTGTGTATTCTTGTGATGCATCTGCGAGAAGCGTCGCCCACAGTACTGACAGCTGAAAGGTCGCTCGCCCGTATGAATCTTGAGATGTACATTAAGCACATTAGAGTAAGCAAATGACTTGCTGCAGTATTTGCATTTGTATGGCCGCTCGTTAGTGTGTATGCTAAATAGAAGTCCTTAATATAAATTCTGTTGAGGATATTTAGTTGCGCGGCTTACCGTTGATGCTTGATACGTGTGGAAGGATCAGCGAAAGAGGAATCACAATAATCACACTTGTACGGGCGTAGTCCAGTGTGTGAGTTCATATGCCGCGCCAGCTGCGGCGTCTGACGGAAGCGCTTGTGACAGATTCTAAAAAATTAACAGGATAAAGTATGTTTTCCATTGTATTAGTTCCTCTGACCAACTTACTCGCACTCGTGCGGCTTGTGCACGCTGTGCACCTTTAGATGTGCCGTTAGTTTCACCTTTTCCGTATAGACATTGCTGCAGATATTGCACACATAGGAGAGGGCCAAAGACTTGGTACCCTCAGTCGTGCTGGGGCTAGATGGAATCACAGCAACAGTTCGGCTAAGACGCTTGAGTTGACGG
The DNA here is from genome assembly GCA_035043065.1 of Hirtodrosophila confusa. Lineage (NCBI taxonomy): Eukaryota > Metazoa > Arthropoda > Insecta > Diptera > Drosophilidae > Hirtodrosophila > Hirtodrosophila confusa. The sequence goes on along the minus strand of JAWNNI010000174.1, from coordinate 106,317 downwards.
GGTACAGTTGTGCGCGCCGGAGTTGAAGGTTTTATTGTAATATCATCATCACTGCAGTGGCTGTTAGTGTTGCTAGCCGTCTCCAGTGTCACTTCATAGGACTCTAAAAACTCGGAAGGGGCTTCGCTGTCGCTGTCGTTCTGAATTTGCATTTGATGCTGCTCCTGGTCGCTTTTCAACTTTTGGAGCTGCTGCTCTGCTTGCTGGCACAGTGTACGGAGTTTTAGCGCAGCGCGCAGCAGTAGAGCGCAGCTGGTGCATATTTTATTAGGCATACAATGATCTTGTGTAAACTACAGGACAAGATTTAGCAGCTGCAAATACCGATTTTCTAAACTTAGTTTCCCCACTTACCAGTACACCTGTGCATTGTTCAATTTGTGCACAAAAATCGGATTCCGTTGGCATAAGAGTCTCAAGCTTGGGATGTAGCAGGCAGATCCTGCAAATTAGCTCCTCGTCCATATTAGTTTAACTTGTTATTGTTGACAATAAGGTAGGTGACGACAGTAGACTACAATTTTGTTGAAAAACGGCCCGTTTATGTTTGGTTAATGCAGTGTGACCGAATCTTGAAAGCTAGTTTTTATACCGTTTGTCTATTTCACGTCACGCATTTCTTCCGTGCCCACAAATTATTTTAGAAACTTTTAAAACAAGAATTGCGGCAAGATTTTTCAGGAAAATATTCAAGATTTTGAACAAATACGAAATTCTGGCATTATCCAATTTCAATTTTCAAAATCTAATCCTTCCGACACACAGCAACCAGGACCATTTTCTTTCTACATATGTTGAATAATTGTAATGTTTATTGTTCGTTAAAACGATAAATATTATAAATATACTCTATTAAACAAAGTGGGATTTCTGATTGTGACTTATGGTTATATATATATATATATATTAATGTTGGGTTTCGCGACATACAGTTATGTGAATTATATTTATTTATTAAGCGGTTTCAACATCAACAGATAAGGGGTCTATGTATATGATGAAAGTTTCATCATGAAGCATTGACCGAATGTGTGACCAGAGTTTTCCGATAATACTCTATCAGCTGGGTGGTCCCTTCACCAACTGGGAAATCATAATTAAATTTTGAGAAACGTCATGAATTCCACTATATATTTTTAAAATTTGAATATACGACTAATCGATATTTTGTAGTCAAACTATCAAATATCAATGTCGTTTATTTCAATACAGCGATGTAACTAAATTGATATTTTTGAATAGATCAATATCGCTAATCATAAATCAAATTAAAAAAGGGAATATACCAATTGCCGAAATTGAAGTTAATTACTTTTATCATGGTGACAACTGAGCTTGTTTTGGATATTGCATCCGTGTGTCGAATTTGTCTACAGGATAGCGATACACACATGGTCTCCATCTATGAGCGTGACATGGAGCACCGAGGCTATTCCATCAGCGAGAAAATTGAAAGCTGCAGCGGCATTAAGGTAAAGCAGGTGATTTGACCAAAAGTCAGCCGATCTGTGAAACTGCTTCTTTCAGATCCTACGCAACTCGGAGCTGCCCACACGCATCTGTCTAAAATGTCGCGCCTTCCTAACTCTGGCCCACAAATTTCGACAGATTTGTCGGCACTCCGATGATTTCCTTCGCGAATACATATGCAAGGAGTTAAAAGAGGAGAGTGAGCAGGAGCAGGAAGTCGCAGAAGCGCATCCCACTCACACATATGAACAGGTAGAAGTGGAGGTGCTGGAGGAGGGCATTTGGTGCAATGACGAACTGATTGAAGAAGTGCCGAATACAGCAGCTCCCGTTCCAGTTGACCCCGTGAGTGTCACAGTCGTGCCAGCTGAAGAGGCAATTCCAACACTCAGTGTCGCTGGCAAGCCGCATGTCTGCGAAATCTGTGGCAATAGCTATCCGCGCAAGAGCACACTGGATACGCACATGCGACGACACAACAATGAGCGGCCGTATGAGTGCGAGTAAGCCATAACATAGCCCATCGTATTCCCAAACTTAAACTGATTATCTTCCACATAGGATCTGCAAAAAGTCTTTCCATGTCAATTATCAGCTAATGCGTCATATACGTCATCACACTGGCGCCCGACCTTACACTTGCCAATATTGTCAGCGCAGTTTCGCGGATCGTACATCTCTGGTAAAGCATGAACGGTATGCGGTATAAATGTAAATAAATCGGCTGTTCTTACATAAGCTTTATTTAACCTTCAGAACGCATCGCAACGAACGTCCCTATGCATGCAACACCTGTGGCAAGACATTTACCTATGCCAGCGTGCTTAAGGTGCACTACAAAACACACACAGGCGAAAAGCCGCATGTTTGCAGACTCTGCAATAAAAGCTTTGCTCGCAATCACAATTTGGTGGCACATCTGCAAACTCAACAGCATATTAACGATCCCCGTACCGCTGCCTATTTACAGACGCTTAAAGCCGTCAACGTATCTACTATGGCAGAGAATGTCTGAAATGTTTTCATGATGATATTGATTATCGATATAAGTTACTACAAATATGTTTGTTTTGATATTCTACGGGATTTCTACCGGTTCCGACAAATTCTTGTGGCTTGCCTATCCGAAAAGCAACAAATTAGGTATACATTTTATATCCCAATACCATATCTAATGCCAACATTTAGGAGCACTCAAACAATCTTGCTAGCGCACAGCCTATCGTCAGACGCTGAGAACAAGATTTCCGGAGGGTATCACTAATTAACTTCCTCCGGCGCTCCAATTGGTGATTTATCCCCTCAAGTACGCCTTTTCAATAAGCAAATAGCACTTAGCTTTTACTACATACCATCTTTCTGCGCAATGTTATTTTTACTTTTTAAACTCATAGGATTTTAATAATAATAATTTAATTTAATTAAATTCAAAGTAATAATTAATACCAATATAAAACTGTAATTCTTTAAATTTAGTACACATTTTCTACTTTCTAGTATTGTACACTAGATATTTGATTTAGTTTATCCAGTGTCTTATATTGAGTTTTTATTTTACACGATATCCTAATTTTGAAAAACTTTTAGTAAAAATAAGGTCTTGTCATAGGCATAAAATTTGATCTGTTTTTATTTCAGCTTATGTATGTATCGATCTTTCCTCAAGCAAGTGACAAGTTTACAACTTTTTACCTGTTGTATGAAAATGCCGAAAAAATTAATTGGAACAGTGCACGGGATTCTGATTGGATTTATGATTATAAGTAGGTGAAGAGGGAGCGAGCTAGGCATACAAAAAGCCCCGTTTAAAACATTAAATAACAAACTGGGCTGGATGATTGAAATTATGGTAGAAATTAGGTAGACAATTAAGACTTTGCACAGCAAAGCCGACGGTAACTCTATTTGCCCACCATGCGTATTTTGTCCTTTAACAAATTGCGCAGCTCGGTGACCATCAGCTCATGTGACTCCTTAAACGTGGCAGACACATCGCCAATTAGCGTCGCCTCCACCTCGGGCTTAAGTGCCATATCCGCCATGAAAGAACTTAGGTCACGAGGCAGTGTGGGCGCTTTCCAGGTGCCTGCATGAAAAACCAAACGTTGAGATTAAATCAGTTTATCTATTGGGTTTCAGCTACTCACGTATGGCTGCATCACAGGCCTGTAGCTTATGCTTCAATTGACGCATCAATTCCAGCACCATTTGACTGCGCTCCTTCTCGCTAATTGGCTGTGGCGTTTCCTGTGCTTTGTTATCACCCGATGGCTTCTTTTTTGTTTTTGTCTTTGCGTTGAACTGTATCTTGTCGTTTAGCACCGATAATAGGAAGGCATAAAGTGAGAGTATCTGTAATTGGCAAAAGATTTTGTACTGGTTGCAATCAACTCATATAATTGTTAACTGACCTCCAAACAGGACGCCACCTTTTGTTGGTGCTCCCGCCGCTTCCAAAGTCCGTCTATGCCATTCCATTCATTGCTTGCCGCTATCGTCTGGACGCACAGCTCCATGACGGAAACCACATTGTCGCTGACCCGCTTGCACTGCGATGCCAGCTGTGCAGCACCACTGTACAGGTCGAGGACCAGTTGAGCCAAATCATCGAAGAAACATTCATAGGGCAGTTCCAGTAGTAGGTGAAGTCGCGTGGGCAGCAAATTGACTAGAAAACGTTGCGAAAGCGGCTTATAGTTCATAAGCCGCAGTCGCTGATGGAGACCCGTCCATGATTCACGTAGTAGCTCTAGTGTGGCCGTATCCTCGCCTGGCGCTGGCGAGGGCGTCTTGGCATTCGACATAGCCAGCTTGGCAATGGGCGGAGCATGATACAAGTCAATGAATGTGGCAAACAAACGGAGTAGCAGTGAACGGAGTTGTAGCACCTCAATCTCTTGATCGTAGGACTCCTTACGCTCAAATTTTGCATCAACCAAATGCAATGGATCCCAGCGTATAATTGCCTCCAGATCACGATTATCGCTCAGCTCGTTCCAGGCAATGCGATCATCAGCTGGCTCAATGCTCATGGCCACATAGGCGGACAGATTTTGCTGTAGATTGCCATAGCAGCTAACTAGATCACATAGCTGCGCCTCCACCGAGCAGGCCACATAGAGCAAACTGTTGGTGAGGCGTTCCTTGAAGTTCATGAACTCCTCCATTTTGGAGAACGTACAGAATCGATATGTCAGCGCTATGTACTCTAGTCGCTCCTTATAGCTGTTCGTGAAGAACTTCAACGTGGCATCGTAGCAATTGCGTACGCCAGCAAAGCGTCCAGAAAGCGGCATCAGATTACAGTGCACATAGCCCATCGAGTCCAGCTGGATTTGCTTAATGTCCAGATAGTCGTACATCTCCTGTGCGCCTAGCATGCAGCCAAACATGTGATAGATTTTCAGGCTCAGCAGCTTAACATGGAAATTGCTGGTGCTATTTCTTAGCACATACTGCAGGAGGCATAGTGCCTCAAACAGCTGATCCGATTTTTGCTCGCGCAACGATATGTCATACATAACGTTGGCCGCCAGCAGCGCGTAGGGATCTGAGGGTCCCATTTCGGTAGACAGCAGCTGTTTGCCGAATGAGCTGTGTCCATGTTCATAGTGTAGCTTTAGTGCCGTATAAAATGCCAAGAGATGATCTACAGCCAATTCAATGTGAGCGCCACACATTCGCGAAACTTGTAGCGCACAAATATGCTTCTGCATATGCTCCTTCTGCAATAGCCACAATGTTATTAAGGATCGATGGAATATATATTGTATTGCTTACATTCTGGGGCAAGGATGTTGAGCTGATTCCGCTCTCAAGGAGTAGCTTGCTGGCTAGCGACTGCCGCTGCTCCATGCTTATGGAAGGCAGAAACAGCGCTATGTCATGGGTGCAACAGGATTTGTCTCCAAAAAGATGGAAGTACTCAATAATCAGCCCGTCAAAGTCGCCAACCAGTTCCTCTGCCGGCAGCTTGTCGGCACGCATGCGCTGGTGCAGCTCCAAGCGTGCTAGATACGGACCGCGCGTTTTGCGCTCCGATGACTCAATGATGTGCAATAGAAAATCGTGGCAAGTGCTAAGCGTATAACCTGACTTGCCGTCCTCTGTGGGCGGCGCATTCAACAGCTTAAAGCAGCTCTGCAGATACTCCTTATAGTAGTCCCAACGGTCGCGACTGGGCGGATGAAAATTTATGAAACTATTAGTTAAATGTATTCATGTTGTACTTACTCGGCCTCTAAGAGCTGTTGGAGCAGCTTATTCAGCTCCTGCCAGTTCTCGAGCTGCTTGAGCAGATCAAACTTCATGCTCACAGGCGCACCAGGGTACAATTTGGCACACAGCTCGCCGGTTAGAAATTCCCAGGCCTCCTGGTACTTGTTTTGCAACTTTAATATATGCAAATACAAAAATGCTTCCTGTTCCGTTTCCAGCTTGCCCTCCTTAATGTGCTTGTCGACCATGCGCTGTGCCAGCGCCAAATACAGCTTACGCTTCTCGGGCACTGACGATTCGGGACCCCGTATGCCCTGAAATACCACGCTAATAACGGACCAGAAGTAATAGGCATTCTTTGGTTGCGCCTTGTACAGCTGCAGAGCAACTGCCTGCTGCGCCTTGTAATCCTCGACGCGCACATGCGAAACAAACAGATGCGCCAGCATCTCCTCGTTACCTGGATTCTGTTTGACTGCGTGCTGATAAAGTTCAACGATCTTGTCCACTGCAATGTTCGAGTGGAATAATTATTTATTTAGTCAATTGGTTTTTTTTAAATTTGGGCTTAGCAATGTTTAGTTTAGCCAAGTTGAAGATTAGAAAAAGTTAGGGATATACAATTACAAATGTTTACAAATTGTACGCTGGTATTACAAGAATATATCTATATCTATATCTATCTATACTATATTATTATTAACCAAGAAATTATAAAGATATAATACAAATATTAGGTGCTTAGGTAAGAACAGGTACACATACATATTTAGAGATCAGTTTGTGCTCTTGGCACGCGCAACACACGCACTTGCTGCCCCCCCCCCCCCCCCCCCCTCCCCCCACCGCACCATTCACCGCCCTCTGTCGATCACATTGAACTGCACAGCTTATTTCTGCGCAAATGAAAGTGAGGGGACAATTTAAATTAGGCAGTCGGGTGCGCGTGCCAAGAAATATACTTATAAATATGAAATAGTGTAGTGTCTAGTTGTGTATGTATCTTACGTTGTTCCATTTCCCGATAGCAGAAGGAGAGCACTTGCAACGTCGCATCGTCCACGGGCTTCTCTACGGCGACAGTCTGTAGACAGCTGTGGCTCTCTTCGTAGCGGCCAAGACGCAACAGCGATAATCCCTGTACATCATGATATATTTCCATAAGACTACAGTCAGTTGATATAAGTTTACAGTCACGCAGCTGCTAGTTTACCTTAAGAGCACGTGCGCAAAGCAAATTTGGATGCTTGCGTAGCAGCTTTTCCGATTCCTGCAGCGCCTTACGATTGTTGCCCACCTCCAGATTGTCTGCCGGAAGAAGCAACATACGTAGAATTGTAGACATAAATAAAAAACCTTAAGATAACTTACCGTAGACCGGACGCAGTCGCCTCTCGAACAACGCCGGGTCCATGCCCTGCTGCTGCTGTGCCATGGTTTTGATTGATATGTACGCTCACCTAACCACACGCTGCCGTTGCTGCTGTTATGCTGCTGCCGTTTCTTTTAACCTAATTACAGCGAGCCCCACAAGCAACGCGCACGCTTCTCTTAGTTTTCTTCTTTTTTATTTTTGTTCCCCCAAATGCCGCTTGAATTAATCCCGGCACGTTTAGTCTGTTGATTTGGGAAGCGCACGAGCTGCTCTAGAAGGGGTTATGGGGGCAGTAGGCATACAGTATACACACACGAAACTTTACTGTAAAAAATTATTAACTAGCAATTTTTTAAATCAAAAAGAATTCACAGCTCTTCTTCATTCGGAAACTAGAGCTGTATAAGTAGCGATAGATAAAAATATGGATTGCCTATCGTTAAACATGCGACAGTTGTGTCTATCGATAGTGAACACGCTGAACAGCTGATCGTACACAGCTGCTACCGATGGCAAAGTCAGCACTCACGAAGTTCGTTTGAACACGTTTGCACTTGCTGTGGTCTCACAAACATATACTACAATTAACAGCTTAGCTTTAGCTAGCATACAATTTAAAGGTAATATATATATGTACATACATTGAGTTTATAGCTATTGTGTGCTTGCAATTGCAAACGATATTTGCGCACTGGCATTTCACGCGTCCATCCCTAGTTGTTGCCCCATCAAAAAACACGCAACGCAAAAATAAAATGCAATTTTATTAGTGCCGCCGCGCATATTACGAAGCCGTTTAAAGTATTAAATTACACAATAAGTTGACTTCTCTTAGTGTTCATATTCTAGTTTAGTATGTAAATTATTGTTTCCAACGCAAAGCAACTGAGCGACACAAAAAAGAAAATTTCTTGATCTTTATGTCCATTTTTGGTGAACAATTTTGCCAAACGAAAATCAGCACAACAGTAGCAAACGCAATGAAATGAAATTGAACTGGCTAGGCGAATACTTGGCCAATATATTCAACTCAAGTGCTATTTACGAGACTATAACGCGCCCAATCTCCGAGATACGCCAAGTGACTCCACAAGCCATCTATTGCCGCATCAAGTCAACATCGGCTGAAGCGCTGGAGCATATACTGATTGCATGTGCGGTATACTTTCTAGTATGCCTGGGCCTCTACAAGCTGACATTCTGGCTATCAGCGTCGGCATCGGGAACGGCATCGGCATCGGCGCCAGTGCCAGGTGCCAACAACAAGGACATCAACAGAAACGGTGACACGGTCAAGAGTGGCTTGCGCAATGTTCTGCAAAGCAGCCTGAGTTTGCGTAGCGTTCGTATGCCAAAGGCTGCGTTAAAGGGTCGCGTCCTTTTTGTCATTGCTCATCCGGATGACGAGTGCATGTTCTTTGGGCCCCTAATCTACTCGCTGACGCAGCGCGATGGCTGTCAGGTGTACGTGCTCTGCCTGTCGAATGGTGAGCGATAACTTTCCCCTTAAATGACTCGATTGATCAATAATCCATTTCAACTATTAGGCAACTATGAGCAGCAGGCGCAAGTGCGACGGGAAGAGCTGTTTCGGGCTTGCAAACGACTGGGCATTGCCGAATCGAATGTTATATTGGTAAACGCCACCAATTTGCCAGACGATCCGAACGTTGAGTGGCGACCGCATGCGGTTGCCAGCTTTATATTGCATACAGTTGAGAGTCTTGATATACAGGCGATATTCACCTTCGATCGCGATGGGGTCAGCTCGCATCCCAATCACTGTGCTGTGTATTATGCGGCCGCTTCTTTGTGTTTAGCCAATTTATTGCCTAAAGGTGAGTCACGGGTTGGCATCAGTAGCAGCAACAACAGCAACGCATTGCAGATGTTAATTGTCATGTTTATTGTAGATGCTTTTGTTGTTGTTGCTAACGTTACGTTTGCTAATTATAGCTTCAATAATTTTTATTATTTTGGTATAATTTTTTATTTTTTATGTGGCCATTGCAGCTTGTAAGTTTTATACACTAGATACAATCAATTTGGTACGAAAATATCTGTCAGTCTTCGATTTGCTGTGCACATGCTTTATGTCCACGCATTGGTATGTATATTAAAAGCATTAGCTTATAGAATAAATTAAAATATAATAATTTGTCACATATTAATAGGTGCATACTCAGCTGGAAGGAGGCGTCCGTTGTCAGAAGTGCCATGATGGAACATCAATCACAAATGAAATGGTTCCGTTGGTTGTATATTTATACATCGCGCTATATGTTCATCAATTCAATGCGCGAAATAAACCTTTCGGATGTCGAGCTGGAAATGCAAATTCATGATCATTAGAAATGGCGAGAATTTCGATATTGTTTTTAAAGTTAAATGAATGTATTGTGAAGAAAACACCAAAAGACAAGCTACCTTCATAAATGAACGCTTGACCAAAGCGTCAAGTTTCTTTTTGACACTGACGATTCTACTATATTATATATGTTACAAATACCATAAATTACTTTATAGCGTAAGCGTTTGGATCTAGCCAAATTCAACTGCTTTTTTGTACACGCGCAAAAAGTAGTTGAACATTTTATGTGAAATACCAACCAGGGAACAAGAACTACATGTATAACCAGACATAGAAACCAAATGCAGTCCAGTAATTAGTCACACACGGCACTCGTACATACCTACATACATATCTTTGCATATTGATTAGTTAGCTCTTAATTTTTTATTGTTTATACTCAATATCCTAGCTAGCAATGTTCCAAATGTTGCAATAAACTCAACGTCCAATGCGTAAGAAATGAAACTCTGATGCTAATAATTATGTTATGTTTGATTATAATTATTATGATTAGTTTATGATTTGGTGTGTTCATTGATTACTTCCTTAGCATACAATTTAATGCACGACTCTCAATTTAGTTTTTGCGTATGTAAATTTGTAAAATAGTTTGTTGTAAGCAGCGAAGTACAATAATTTTTATAATGTATAACTTACGAACAGGTCGTTAAATAGTCTATAATGAGAGAGATTCATAGATGCTGAGAAACATGTTAAATATTGAACAAAGATTGTGTATTTTTAACTTGCATAATTTGTAAAATCTAAAAACGCACTTTTCGATTAAAATGCGTAGCTATTTCTGTTGTAACATTGAAAACTTGTTGATTACATTTTTTTTAAAATATATTTATTACAGGCTATTTCGTCTTGTACACAGCATAATCGGCTACTTAACTGGAAATTTTTTTTATTAATCACTACTGATCTTCATACGATTTAATTTGTTTTTAATCTGTCCTCTGATGTTAAACTCCTCTGTGCTGTTAACGATTATCTTGCGCAGCCCAACGTTTGATTCGTGCTGTGCACACTTGAACGCGTCCTCCAACTTGCTCCATGGAAAGGTTTTCGCAATGAACTTCTGCATTGGGGCGCGACCTGATTTCATTAGTTGTATTGCCGTTGGATACCTTTAAGTAAGTCAATTAAACTCCACTTACAAGTATAGATGAATGTGCAACCACTTACATGTTGGCAGAACGAAAACTTGGTATTAGGCGTATGTTCTTCATGAGTACGTCCAGGGCATTGAAACTGGCACATTCTGACTCACACTCGGCCAGCACACAGACACTACATGGCTGCAAGGCCATCACAGCCAGATTCATGGTCATCGGCGTGATGGCGCAGTTGATGGCACAGTTGGGCCACTCTTTAAACTTGCTGTAAATGGCTTCCAGCACCTCACCGAACAGGGCGTTCGTGTCAAAGTGTATGGTGTTGAAGCCAAAGTCCCGATTGATCGTCTCCAATGAGGTGCCCATGGTGCCGGCAATTGTCACCTTTTTGGCACCAATTGCTGTAGCGCACATAGCCGCCGATACAGCGGTGGGAGTGGAGCCAATTATTAGAAGATTGCTGGTGGGTGTAATAATTGCCTTGAAGCATGCCTGGCAGCCCATTGCTAGCGTTTGGGTTAGTGTGCCCTCCTCCATGCTGATGCTATCGGGTAGTCGATGACACAGGTCTGCTGGATGCGACTGATGACTAGCCAAAAAGCCGTTATAGACCAAATCAGCGCATATGTTGTATAGGCCCTTCTTGCAGAAGTCACAAATGCCACAGGATAGCGCCGATTCCATGACAACACGATCACCCACATGCAAATGGTGTATACTGCTTCCCACTTGCTCCACGAAGCCCGTAGCATCGTGACCTAGCGTCATGCCCTCCAGATCCCGATTGGCATTTTCATAGACGTGTATGTCTGAGCCCGTCAAAGCTATGGAACCTGTACGTATAAGCACATCTGTGGGAAGAGTGTAAACAGTCTGTTGTATATTCCACGATGACCTACTCACCAAATTGCTTGAGAACGGGCCGAGGCTGGTGCACTTTACATATCTGGTAGGAAGCTGGTATCCTTATGACCTCCATTGAGGTGGAGCAATCGTCTTCAGGATAATATATGTTTGTAGTTGCCTCACTTACGCGGGACATGTAGCGCTTTCTGCTATGCGACAAATCGCTGTGCATGCGTATTTGGTTGAGAATGAATGAACCCGTGGTTAGGAGATTATTTCTTTCTACCTTAGAAACACAAGTAGGAGCTTAGTTAGCTTTAGAATTATACGGTTTTAATGCCGCTATACGCACCTTTACTTTTCTTACCCTTCTTGCCTTTGCCTTTCTTTCCTTTTTTGCACATGGCCGGACGCTTCTTCTTCTTATCAGCCTTCTTGAACTTGGTCGGCTTTCTAGTTTTCTTTTGGCATTTCTTTCTAGGGAACTTTACCGTGTCGCATTTTCCTTTACAAAATGCCTTGGGGCATTCATCGGCGCTGGCTGTGGCATAGCAATCGGTTCGCAGACCATCACGCTTCTTCGACTTCTTACGATTACGCGGCCCTTTTGTAATAAGTGCATTGCATTTGCTGTCTTCCTTTTTGCTTTTCTTACCCTTCTTGCTTTTTTTGCTCTTCCTGCCCTTCTTGGCATAGTGACGTTCCACTTGGACACGTTGGTTCTGTGTATTTAACCCCCAAGCGCACATCTGCGTTTTGGAGGGTACGCCGCTGTAATGACGACGTACCAGGGTTGAGTAGACTGCGAACCTGGCAGGCGATGGTTGGTAAGCAGTTGTCAGGGGGCAAGTGGAAAATGACGCTTTCATCGCAGGCTCACCGCCTGCTACTAGGAGTCGCTTGTCCAATTTATTGGACATCCCCTGCTCTGAGAACACTTTCGTCATGTGGCTGAATGTCGAAAGAAAGCGTTTGCGTGGTAAGAAGCTGCCATTGTGGAAGATAGAGCCGTTGGAATGATAAAATTTAGATACTGGACTTGTAAATGTCGAATAGTTCTTTTTGCAAGGATCCTTCTTCTTATCCTTCTTGAATTTAGCGCAAGGATCCTTCTTATCCTTCTTCTTTGATGCGCAAGGATCCTTCTTCTTCTTTGATGCGCAAGGATCCTTCTTCTTCTTTGATGCGCAAGGATCCTTCTTCTTCTTTGATGCGCAAGGATCCTTCTTCTTCTTTGATGCGCAAGGATCCTTCTTCTTCTTTGATGCGCAAGGATCCTTCTTCTTCTTTGATGCGCAAGGATCCTTTTTCTTCTTTGATGCGCAAGGATCCTTCTTCTTCTTTGATGCGCAAGGGTCCTTCTTTTGTCCCCCTTTCCTTTCTTGAACTTGGCACAAGGGTCCTTTTTCTTTTGTCCCCCTTTCCTTTCTTGAACTTGGCGCAAGGATCCTTCTTCTTTTTGTCCCCCCTTTCCTTTCGTGGCGCAAGGATCCTTCTTTTTTGTCCCCCTTTCCTTTCTTGAACTTGGCGCAAGGATCGTTCTTCTTTTTGTCCCCCCTTTCCTTTCTTGAATTTTGCACAGGGATCCTTTTTCTTTTTCTTGTCTTTACCCCCTTTAGCACATGGATCTTTCTTACCGCTAGACTTTTTGGCCAGGGCCGTTATTTCAGTTGTTTTCGCCGCCTTCTTTTTGGTACCCTTTTTCTTCGGACGTTTACACGGATCTTCCTTGCACGGATCATCTAGTGGACACTTTTTGGGGCACTTCTTTTTCGGCTTGACTATCGGATACTTGCAGCCGTCCTTCAAAGACGGACTAATGATTTCATGCTCGTACGTGTCTGGCACAGCCACAGAGCCCATGGTAGATTCCTTAGTATCAGGATTAAGCAATGTCGCACTCTCCTCGATTACTTTGGGACGCTCATGTACCATTTTCATGCGCTTCTGTGCCTGATGGCGCTTCAGTGCCATGCGCGCCTGTGCCGATACTTTACTACCTCCATATTTGGTCACATCCACGTTGGGCGTGGACTGAGAATCGGCGGGCAAAGCAACGGCTTGGCTTTGGGGCTGATTCTCGGTAGAATTGGTAATTAAGTCCGACGAAAATCCTTTTTGCAGCGCGGTACTGCAAATGTTGGCGGCAATAGAAGTCACCGTGTCATTGTATTCAGGTAGATGCTCCTCGGAGAGCTGATCCAGATTGAGCTTTTCGGCATTTATTTCAACAGTGCCCTTGATCAGTGCATTAAATCGAAGGGGCACTGTATGCTCAGGTACATTGGCTGGATCCACCTCGACCTTTGTTTCCAAGAAGACCATCGCATTTTCGCCCAAGCTTGGTATCACTTTCGCTTGAGCTGTGTTATCACCATGCAGGATAGCATCCCGCACATTGGTCATATCCATTTCGAATGACAACTGCATTGATGAGATGGCCATATCACTTAAGCGCTTACTTAGACTATACGGCACATCAATGCTTATTTGTTCCACCTGTGCCTCTGGATCCAAATTTTTACCCTTAATCTCGGTTAAGTTGCTGGCGCAAATCTGTGTTTCCTTTGGATCACCAAGGGGCAGAGAACCAGGCGTTGTCTGCGGGGTAGTGTTGGGCACAGTGTTCGGATTCAAGGGCGTGGTGCTAGGTGCATTCGGCATATTCGGTGTGTACGGAGATGGAGTCATTGGGGCCACATCCGATTGTGTGGCAATCGCCAAGTCGCCACCTAGTGCTGTAACAGATGCCTTTTGCAGCTCATGCTCTGCATTTTTAGCTCCACTTGCTGCTGGAATGGCTACAGCATCGATACCGTGTTGCTTATAGTTCTCCCAGAAATTGATTCCCTCCACATTGGGTACAGGTTCCTCGATCGCAGGCACTTCGCTACTGCTACCCTCATCGCTAATACTGCTGATAAAGGCCTCGATATCATGAGAATGTTTACGCAATTGATTGATGGCCTGTAGCGTATTCTTCAAGGTCTCGCTGTCCTGATTCGCCAAATCCAGCGGCACAATAACTATCTTCATTTGGTTGGCATCGTTGGCCTCTGGTACTATAATGCCAACTGGCACTACGTTATGTGCATCAATGCTCTCGTTAGGTGTTCCACTAAAGCTGACGCGCTTGCGCAGCATATCCACATTGGTATTGAAGGTGAATACGTTGGATGAACGCTGCGAGTAGAACTGGACATGTGTCATCGTTGGCATGGTTGGCAGTAGCTCCGCCAGCAGCGGTGGCTGCCAGCAGACGCAGTTTGAACAGATCTTCTTCCATTGCTTACAGCTGCCATGGAGCAAGCGATGTGGTCGGCAGATTGGTGCATGATAGCTTAAACATCGAGAGATCTGAGAGAGATATGTCGCCATGCGATTAAAATTATTTTTTTATTTTGGCAAAAGAATTTAGAAAATTTTAACTGTAAATTTTGAAAAAATTCTCGATTTAAAATACTGGACAATTTTTCAGTTTTCCAAAAATGGGAGTAATTAAAAACTATACATTCCGGCCGACGAATGGAAGACGAATAAAATGTTTTTCATTTGACAAAGCTAAAACAAAATTTTTGAATGGTTTATCAAAGCCTACTGTGCGAAAATATAAGTAGAGAAATATTTATATAAAAAAAAACAGATTTTCCCCATTTTTGCATCAATGAGCTCGAGCCCTAACCGCGAAAATATAGGCGACTAGTTTCGAATTTCTCTTTTTGATGAAAAATGGTAGTAACAATCAGATTTAATTATAGGGATATTTAAAAAAAATCGCCTTTTGCGTGCACTTATCCAAAAATTCATAGAGAAACACTATAATGCACTACGACCCTCTGGTAGATTAAAAGCGTTCTTGAACAATTCCGGTACATTTAATAATCGGCAGTGTACGGACCACATTACCCTTGTTAATAAATTTAAACTAAAAGATTGGTCCAAATGAATCGGTTCAGAACCGAAGCACTGTACGATTAACATCTACACAGTGACCCTAAGATGCGGCTCAGCTGCCGTACTAATTCAGCATCTTCCATGAGGTCTTTGCCATAAGGAAGGCGGTTGAGGATTCCTGGAACATCTCCTTTGCACATGCCCAGTGCTCATAAGCAGACTGAACTCCCGCACCTTCACCCCCCTGGAGATGGTATCGAAGACACCGCTGAAACAATTCCTAAAGCTCGCGAGGTTTCAATAGGACCAGATGGTCCTAGTGAGGCCGCTCTTTGGAAAGTGACATAGTACTATATTATACACCGATATGAAAACAAAAAAAAAACTACTATATCTGGAGTTGTACGTCGCGGTATGTGATCCTCAATATCACCCAAGTATAATATTAATAATTATAATTATTGTAGTACTTACATGTAAAAAATGCGACATACTTCCAAATAGTCGCATATTTCGAGCGATAACTTATTTCGCAATAATGCTAGTGTATTTAAATATAAAAACTGTATGATTGAAATAATTAAACATTTACAAAAAATTTGGAAAATTTACTTTAAACTTTACGTCTATAAGACTTCAAAACGGTTTCGTGTTTCATTAGAACATTAGAAAAAAATTTAGAATTTCGATTTTATTATCCCAGTACTATTATTTTTGTGTGTACTCGGTGAGCTGTGTGTTAAGACTAAATATTATTTTTATCAAGATGCTAGAACCTAAAGCATATAGCCTACTTTGATGTTTCAATTTCAAATACATATAAACAAACTCAATTCAATTGGTATATTCTACTAAATTGTCAATACCAACAGATATATTCATTTCAAATCTGCATGAGCAACTCATGAGAGCTTAAATCAGTTCTCGAATAAACTCGAATTTGCTTTTCAGCTCTCTAAAACAAATTAAATATATATTTGGTACAAACATTGCCTGTACACTTGCCGCATATTAATTAAATATTTATTGGTTACCTTCGAATTCAACGTTGTGTTTTGGACTACCCAATCACTCACCCAGTCAGTCAGTACTCAGTACTCAGTTGTCGTTGAACGGGCTTCGAGTACTTGGCTCTGTACAAGTTCGATTTGTGCGCGGTTTCAATTTTAATCCGAGTCATACAAGTACATATATCATTGACAATGTCACGATTGTCTAGTTCCACATATAGTTCCATATGTTTTTTGGTGTTTCTGCATGTAAGCGCGAAAAATATTGGTTAAATAAAGAAGAAGAATACAAGAAGGTCTTATACTCGTAGAGTATTGAATTCAGTAATCCTTGCCAAGGCCAGTTAGCAGTTTAAATTAGTTGCTATATCCTTCAAATTTGTTTATAAGTATGAATTTTCTTATTTTATTTAATATCTGTTGGACAATAGTACATTCTTCGTATTCAATCTCACCGGAATATTATTAGTGAGTCCTAAAGGCTTCGAAGTTGCTTGGCGCCCTGCCAACACTTAAAATTTTAAACTAAGGTTGTGAAAACACTTAACCCACAAAAAATATGAACCTGTGAACTTATTTTCTTTGATCTACGGAAACTTTTAACGAGATGCTTACGAGATGCCTAAAGATTTGTTGCATCTCTTGGTGTGACCAATAAAAACTGTGAAAATATTACAATGCCAAAATATAAATTCAGGGAACATTGGTTAAATTGGGGAATGGGAATTTTGAGAGCGGTGTAGTGTTTGGAATATACAACCATTCTGCATCGGCCCGGAGGTTTAAAAACCCCCGCGGGATTCACTTCCCGATTCCATCTGTAGTACATATATTCAACTACATACATAGTTGGTTTCAATTTCATTAGTCGATTAGTCATTTCGAACATTTATATATTATGTCTTTAAGCACTTAGCTTAACTTGGAGCTCACAAAATTCATGAAATTAACTATCACTTTTAAAGACCTTCAAGGTTTTTGTAGGACATAATAGAAGCATTACAATGTTTCTAGGCGACTCGTCGCCATCTCATTAAGGCTCGTCGCGTGTTTCGAATATGTACGATAGCTGCAGCATATAGAATGCCTAATTATAATTCAATAACTGCTTATGGCCACTAATTGATCTTGAAGTAATAATTCACATTTTCCATTTCTATGCAGTTCGTGTGGGTGCTTTTGCTGACGACAACACGTGGAGCAACGGCTAAGCCAACCGAGAACAGCCTGGCAACAGAGATACCCACCTCCACCGCCAGCAACGAGAAAACACATATATTGAGCTTGACTCAAAAGGGCAGTCCACACCCGGTATTTGATTCTAGGCGCAATAAAGCCAAGGACATAAATTCCGAAGGTGTGCAACAGATTTTTAGAGCCCTGTTGCAGTTGCCAGGCCAAAGAAACAATAGCCTGAACACGGACGATGCGCCGGTTAGCGATCGCAATACGCTAGACGATGAGCTCAGCCTGGAAGAGACGGTCAGTGAACAGCATGAGAGCTCCACGGAAACGCCGGATGCGTGGCATCGCATCAAGTTAGCCATACCCGTGTTGGAGCCGGTCAAGCATTTGATAAATGCTGTGGGCGGTGGGGGTGTCAATGACACACATGTGCGGACCAATTCACATCGATTGGTGGGCCACAGCGGTGTGCATCATGCGGGGCATCACAATAATTTATCGCCAGCCATTGAGACGGAGGAGGATCGCGAGGAGGCCATCGATAGCACGGGCTTTGATTTGCTAGAATCCTTAGGCACGGCGGGCACTGTGATTTGGGGCATGCTGCAGAATTTGCGTAAATTGTTTGCGGCCAGTGCAGGCAATGCAAGCACCGCCTTCTCCGGCGGCGGTGGTATGGGTGGTGGTGCTGCCGCAGGTAATTCAACCTAGTTGGACTAGAACTGGGACTGGTCTTGTGTTCTGTGATTAATATTAGCGCTTAGCTTGGGGCTTTTAATGTTCTTTATAATACTAATAAAATATACGACAAAATTTAATTAAATCAAATAACAAAAATCATGAATTCAGTCAAAAGTGGCTGGTAAATTCGGGCAGCTGCTTCTGGCGCCAGCGCAGGTTGAGCTGCGCCTGCTCCAAGGCGCGGCCCAAGCTGCGCGCTGAGCTCTTCTGTAGCTCCTTGTGGGAATCTATGAACCCTCGCAACTGCGTATAGTCCTGTGTGCTGCTTATGTGCTGAGCAATCTGGATGAGCAGCCCGACCAGTTCGCGTGTACTGGGTGAATAGCTAAGGGCGTGTTCAAAATTTAATTAGTTGAAGGTTTGCATAATTTGATGTACTTACAACTTCTGCAACAGCTCGTATTTGCGTATGTAGAAGTTCTTGGCTATGTGAAAGCCCACATGGTTGCGTATAATGGCACCAAAGATCTGCGATGCATCCTGCTTACGTATGGGTGATTTCTTGCCGAATATCAATCTCAGATAACGTTTGATTAGGCACACATCGTGGGTACAACTGAGAGCCAGTTGGATCAGCCGCTGCTCACTGGCCACTGTGGTGTTGCGGTAGCGGTGCCACAAGAAGATCCAATCGTCTGCATCGCCGTCCCGCATAGCTGTGCAGTAAACCACTGAGCGTAGATTTTTTGGCACCGGATTTTTGTCATCCGGATTGTTTGAGATGAACCAGCGTTGATAGTACTTTAAGGCTTGCTGTACGCAATCATCCTGATGTAAGTGACACGCCCATCTATTGATCAATGTCTTGTGCGCCACATGGTGACTTCCTTGGGAATCTTCATTCATGCCCTCCAGATGACAGTAGATGGGATCCAGCAGATCTTCCATAAAGCGCTGTGTTAAAAGTATGGTTAGAGCTAGAGTTCAAGCTATAAACCCCATCGCTATATCTTAAGACCACCTCACTTTACTAACCCTAAACTCCTTATATTCAGAAGTTTGTCGGATGATGCGATCTATGGCCGCTAGATGATCCAAGGCTGCACGCCAGGGCATATAGCTGGGCTCCTGGTTCAAGTATCCCAACAGATCCAGGGCCAGTGTATAGCATAAGTGACCACTCCAAGCCAGAGCAAGGGAATCGTCTATCAACTGTGCCCGGTTCATTACATGAATGCGCTTAAAATCTTTGCTTTTCAGACACTTGATGATAAGCTCCCAGTTTGTGATGTCATAGTTAACGCGATACGGTGTCGCCAGTTGCATATTCAGGATTAACCACTCATCGTTGCCGGGTAGATCCTGCAGCTCAAGCTTGCCGCTCTCATGATATTCGCTGCAGCGTAACCAGCCACGTGGCTCGGTGGCTATAAAGTTGGGAAGATTTTGTGTAGCAAAGGTAATTGGCACATACCAGCAGGAGTCCAATTCAAGTGAATGCGTCACTTTATTTAAGGGAAGTGGCATGTCATGTATGAGGAATCGCTCCTGGCTGATAGATGCGGAATTTATACCATAATGACGTTGCACAGTTATCAAAGGAATGCCTTTTTGCAGCGTCCATGTGTCCATCACGGTTTGCACATCCAAGTTCTGGGGAATGCTGCCAGATTGATGGGCCGCCTCCGTTAGCGCCAGCCACAAATCTTCTTGCCTCGCATTGCCATAGGCGTGCTTATTCAGATAACAGTTTATGCCCTTGCGAAAGGCTACATCGCCTATGAACATGTGCATCATGCGTATGATAACGGCGCCCTTACGATAAGTAATGGAGTCAAAGAGCTCGGCAATTTGACTGGCCCTGCTCACCGGCTGGTGGATGGGCCTGGTGTGGCAGGAGGCATCCGTATTGAGTACGGCCAGCACGTTGTCTATGGACTCTTCATCATAGGCATGCCAATCGCTGCACACCTTCTCCATGCCCAGCGTGGCCACATAGGTGGCAAAGCCTTCGTTCAGCCACAGATCGTTCCACCATTCCATTGTCACCAGATTACCAAACCATTGATGCGCCAGCTCGTGTGCTATTATGTTCGCCACATGCTGCTTATCCGCCTGCGATGAATCCTTTTCGGCATAGAACAACGATGCCTCACGGTACGTGATCAAGCCCCAGTTTTCCATAGCGCCCGCACTAAAGTCTGGCACTGCCAGCTGATCCATTTTGGGCATCGGATACTGAATGTCAAAGATGTTCTCATAGTATGCCATTATGTGTGGTCCAATTTGCGCGGCATATCCACATTGTTCAATGGCCGATGCTCTTGCCCAAGTGGTAAACTGCAATGCCCGTTCGAATTGATTATTATGCCGGGAGACATAGCTTTCAAAGTCATTGATGCTGTAGGCCACCAGATAGGTGGACATGAGTTCCGTTTGCTTAAATATGCTCCATACCCAGTTATCGCGTCTGCATCTATAAATCTTAAAATTGGTTGTGACTTCGCATTTCTTAAACTAAGTTAATAATCGTGTAAGGCACGTTTTCTCAATGTTTCTGCCACTTTTTCATGTAGTTTGCAAGGCACTTCATTAATGTACAGTGAAAGTGTTTTAAAATTCTCCGGGCAATAATATACATATGGGTTTTCTATTTGTAACTAAAGATCGGCTCACAATTGACAGTTAAATATGAATTCAAACCGCTCTGCCAACTCGTGAACAAAGTACTGGCGACTTATTGACGTGGCGTTGCCAATTTAACCGATTAAAAACGTATCTCGCTTACAATTGCCTTGAACTTTATCAGAAACATGAGAAAATGCGACTTGGCACAACACATAAGGTGTTTATCGTGTTGGATCACAATTAAGTGTTCTTTAGATTAACTAACTTCTACTGTACTCACATGGGTATTTGTTCAATAATAGGCATGTTGCTGAGCGCATTGTACTGACTATGATGACCCAGTGTAATGTTAAAGGTCGCCTTCAAGCCAGGCTCATCAAAGCAGGGAAATGCCGCTCGGGCGTCCGCGGGCTCGAATTGCGTCACGGACATGAACCTGTGGGTTTATTGTTTATATAAATATGACACATACATATATTTGTCCTATCAAGGAAAAATTGAAATAATTGCTCTGTTTTATACCGAGGATATTATAATTTTGAATGTGTATCGAATTGAAAGAGACTTTTCTGATCCCACAAAGTATTTATATTCTAGACTCTAGATTCTAGAGCTATCGTGATTTAACTGGGTAAATGTGTTTCCCTGGCAGGCAGTACGTATGTCGGAACTCACCGGATCAGGCCACTATATCGTATAGTTGCCATATAAGCAATCAGTCATGTATATAGCTTCGGCAACCGGAAGATAGCTGTTCTATCTCGTTCATTTATTTTTGTTAATTAAAGAATAAATAAAATAACAAATAAAAACAAAAAGTCACCACACTGCCCTTTGCCTTTTTCCTTCATTTGCACAAATTTCCGCCCGTAGGGTGTAGAATACAAAACAAACCCCGTCTTAGTGTGTACTTTCGCCATAACTGGAAACTACTGTGAACATTTCAATGTTCTAGCTATCTACATACATATCTCCCTAATGATGCTGCTTGCTAGCTGAAAATAATAACAAAGACTCTGCTTTATACTCTGCTTCCAAAAAATTTTCCGACAATCTTTCTTGAAGCAACCAAATTTGGTACACATGATGGTATAATCCCTTGACTGATAATTGTTTAGATTATTGCTGTATGAAATCTATGTATGTATACTCTTATAAAATTCTTTGCCCAGGCTGACTGATTATCACCGGACAGGGTGATCGGTAAAAGATGCACAGTTGAATTTCTTAACAGTTGTTTCCGGTATAATAATACCAAATTGAGCTGTAAGACGGGATTTTGAAAAATTACCACTCAAAAGGTGGAAGATTGATGAAAAAGTGTTTAAAGTAACAACTTTTTAATACTTCTCATACAGTTTACACAAAATTTAAGCCCCATACCGCTAGTTTGTATGGCAGAAAATATAATTTGATCGTATAAGAAGCAAAGAAAAATGGAATACGACGCATTCCAGTAAAAATCATCCTACATGGTCGGAAAACGGGGTTCAAGATGATTTAAGGTGAAGATAATTAACGATCAGGGCGAGGCTCTAGAGCAGAACGAAGTCGGCGAGATATGCATCTATAGTGGTCAGTATTGGGCCGGTTACTATAGAAATCCAAAGGAGTCGCACAATATACGTGACTCAGATTTGTGGTTTCATTCTGGCGACTTGGGCTATTTTGATGAGGACGGCTTTCTCTACATAGTGGAGCGCAAAAAAGACATGCTTAAGTATCAAAATATCATGTATTACCCACACGAAATCGAGGATGTCATATCTCAGATGCCAGACGTGGTAGATGTCTGTGTCTTTGGCGTCTGGAATCCAATTTGCGGCGACGAGGCCGCGGCTGCCGTGGTCAAGAAGCACGGCTCGGATATAGGCGCCCAGGATGTGGTGGACTACGTGCAGGAGCACATTAATGCCAATTACAAGCATTTGCATGGCGGTGCCCTTATCATGGAGAATCTGAAGACCAGTCCCAATGGCAAAATGAATCGCCGGGCCACAAAGGACTATTTTCTTGACGTCAAGGATAGAAGTTAACTGTGAACACGACTTCGTTGAAGATGATATAGGTGCATATAATACAATAATAACTATTTAATGCAATAAATCAAATGATTATTTTCTAAAACAGGGAGATTTAAAATTTTGAAATTTTGTAACCTTCACATTTGTTTATAGTCCGTTTGATCAGACTGCCCAATGGCTTTAGTGGCTACGTATCGACTTAAGCTGGTTTTCATCAAGTGTAGGGTGCAGGGAGGTGTAGTACAGTTACTGATACGCAATTAAAAAGTTAATTTTTGTTTAAATTCAATACCATGACGTCGATTGGAATTGGGGATTTTAGTATACTTTAAAGGACAACAGATTTTGATATATTGCCTAAATTACAAGCGTACCCAAGAGTACCATACAATATAATATATGTACAAATAATATCGTGGATTTCTCCACGAAATTCATATGGACGGAAGACAAACGGACAGGGCCAGATCGACTCGTCTGTTGGTACTGATCAAGAATATATATTTATGTATGGGAACGTTGATGCTACCGTCTGCCTGTTACATACTTTTGCATAGCTTAAATATTCCTCTTATCACATTCTTATTTTGATTGTATAAGTTAATTTGAATTTAGTCTCCAATAAAGACTTACCACATAAGGTAAGTCAAAATTATAACAGAATTACAAGTAAACCGTGCAACGCATTACTAGCTCATGGGAATTATCTATGTTAAACATTAACTCACTTAATTTGGCTGCCGTTATCTTGGTACGCGCTGACATAGTAGCCGGACATGATTCGTTCCAGTCTCGCCCAGAACTGCATGCGAAGCAAATACCGTCGTCCTGGCCGTAGAGGTGTATCCAAATGTATGATATAGAAATCATAATTGGGATTGCGCTCCACCCGTTGAATTTTAATATACTTGTTGCAATTGTTTTGCTGCAGGAACGTGGCACTTGATACAATATTCAAACGTGAGCCTGCGTGCAAGGTTATGTTGCTGGTGACGTGGAGAATGCGGAGCTGTACTTGGACTTCGCCGGTAAAGAAAAGGCGGCTTGCGTCTTCCAGATGTGTCATAATGTGCAGGCTATAATGTTGCGGCTGTACAGATCGTGGCAAGCGATAATAATCGAAGCTGGCGTAGCAAAAGGTCACAATAAAGGCGCTTAACAACATAGATATTAGCATTTCAAATTGAAAGTGTAACGATTTTTTCGATTGAAAACTCAGTGCACAGCGTTGCCAGAAAAAATTTGGTTGGTACTCTGTTATTTAACATGACCGCTTGGTTGCACAATGTTGCCACCTTGCATGTCTTAACATACGCTGTTAAGTGTTCTGTTAGTTAACATGGCCCACAGCTGTGCGTGTTTCAATTAAAACAAGTTGGCAGCCCTAACAACTATTTTGTGACGTCACACACACATATTTGTTTTCTCTTTGGTCAGTTTATCCGCCGCTGCTGTTGAAAACGGACGTGCTAAGCGGTTCTGCGTAACTCACTGTAAACAAATATTTAAACATTAACACGAAAAACTCTAAATAATTAAACAAATAGCATAACAATTGAGTGTTTCAGGTGCCGCGCGTGTTGTAAAGTTAACGCGTGTGTGTTTTTGGCAAAATTGATGCCTTTGTTGCTCGTGCTGTGGCGCGTTTTGTCCGTGCGAATGTGTACAACAAAGAAGAATGCGCTAAATGAGCGTGGAAGCGCTGAGCACTCACAAGAAATGTAAATAAATAAAGCAGCGTTGTCTGCTAATTGTTAACAATTATAAAGCAGTGCCCGCCAGGCCCAAAGTAAGTGAATTCCAAGCACTTTAACTAATGCAATTGGCCAGTAATGGGGCAATTTGGCGTAAAACAATGTTGCAACATGAAATGCGAACAGCTGTTTTTGTGTCTCTGTTTTATCAGCTATTTTGTTTTTGTTGTGTTCGCCTAGCCTCCCCTGTGCGTACATGTGCGAGTTGTGTTGTAATGTTTATAATTTGTTTAATTGTGTTTTGTTTCTATTGCATTTTGTTTTGTTTATTGTGGCTGCCATCAATGAGCACAGCGTGCGCCACTTTTGACGTCAGCCGACAGCAGACGTATGCTGCCAACGCCGCAGCGACTGCGGCGTCAGCAGATCCAACTAGTTCAAATGTTGCTAATTTGTTAGCTTAACAAATAAACACGTGCAGCATTACCATATGCCCCATTTGCTGTTTGACTTCATCATTGTCCAATTGGAAACTATGTTGTTGTTCTATTGAATTTGAACTGGCAACTTTAATAAACATGTTGCCAAGACTTGTGTGTAAATGTTGCTTAAGCATGTTGCGTTCATTTTGCCAAGTTTTAAAATAAATGTACCCTTTTTGATTTAAAAGTTCCTATGTATTTATATTTATTTGAATAAAAAGGAAAATAACTACATATTTGAGCTTTCATTTCATTTTTATAAAAATCTTTAAGGCATGAAATAATTTTTGTGGTTCCCTAAATCATGTACAATGTTGAAGGAATTTAAATTTTTTAATTTGCTCGCAAAATAAACAAATATTTGCAAACTAACATTTTCAATTCTTATCAAACATGTTCAGACATTTTCCGGTTTCCACATTCGACCAGATTTTGCTACTGCGGTCTAGTTTAGATAACATTACAGGAAACTATTTGGATGTAGTTTGTATTTTTTTCACCCGATCCTATGGCAGCCATGTGATATAGTGTTCGGATTTTGACCAAATCTAGTCAGATTGTAAAAACTCTTCAGAGATATGGTTTAAGTGGATCTGTGCCAAGTTTCATTACGATAACTTCAAAACTGAGAGACTAGTTTGCATAGAAAACAGACGGACATCGCTATATCGACTCGGCTATTGATGCTGATTTAGAATATATATACTTTGTTGGGTCGGCAATGTCTCCTTCAATGCGTCACACATTTCGAGACAAATTTATAATACCATCTGCTAGGATATAAAAATACAATATAAGGCAAATCGCCTGCCAAAAGTGACAATCGGAACCGCT
This sequence comes from Hirtodrosophila confusa, assembly GCA_035043065.1. Taxonomy (NCBI): domain Eukaryota; kingdom Metazoa; phylum Arthropoda; class Insecta; order Diptera; family Drosophilidae; genus Hirtodrosophila; species Hirtodrosophila confusa. The sequence continues at coordinate 80,502 of JAWNNI010000174.1, read as the reverse complement.
CTGATTGTTTAAATACGGTACCAACTCATAATAATAATGTACCATTTTTGGTACATTTGTACCAACATTTCTTTTAAGCTTTAAGGAGACTGGCAACTCACTTGATATACTTTTTGTTAACTTTGCAATGTGTTTATTGGCACAACGGCAACAATAACAAGCAAACAGAGACGCATACGCACACACACACACACACACATTTAACATTAGCGGAAATTGAGAGCGGCCCACAGATGCGATGACGTCGCCTGGGCGTCAAACAGACTGCCCCAGCCAGTTGGCAGCCCCAGACAGTTGGCAGCCTCAGCCGGCTACTGTTTAATAGTTTTTATTTATCATTTGTTTTGTGCCAATTTTTGATTTATGTTCATTATCTATGTTCAGATTGCGGGGTTTCAGCCTGTTCAAAACTGCCTACACACAAGTAAAAGTTTCTTGTTTTGTTTATCTGTTTATTTGACCAAGTTGCGTTTGTTTTTACTATAACAAATTCAGTTTGTTGTTTTAACAAATTGTAGAGTGTTGCTGCAGAAGCTTTCAAAGCTCTTCACATGGCGGGTTTATATTTTACTTTCCTAACGGATGACTTTCAAAGTTTATGAGCTTATGATACTTGTACGTTAACGAAGAGGTTATTGTTTTTCCGAATCCGCCCTATCCAGATCCCATCAATCAGTTGTATCAAAGTTTGATTGTAAATTTATATATATTTTTTTTAAATTTGCTTATGTGTGTATGTCCGGCGGGATTTTATTCTACGCTCATCTAGAGTCTTTATAATGAAAACTATCCTGTTTCTGGCTCGCTTTTAGTTTATAGTCATAAATTAAGAAAGATCTGCTTTGTTCCCACAGAAATAACATTGGACCTTAAATTAACAAGTGTCATAACCCCCATAAATTAGAGTTATAGCCTCAATGTGCTTATCAGTCAGCTGAAAGCCTGTTTATATTTAATTTTATTTATATCTTATCAGCTACTGTCCGACACAAATTTAAACACGCAAGGGAGAGTGTTCAAGATAGACAAGACGGATCTGTATAAAAATGTTAAGAAATCTCGGTACACCCCTAAATAGCAAAGCTTTTTGCTAATTAAAATGTAAACGACACGAACTTATTTGAGCTGTTATACTCAAAATGATCTGTTATGTTATGGGACTTTCATTTAATTACTGTCCAGAGCAGGACGCATCATAAACCCCATAAACGACTTTGTTGAAATTTTAAATAACATTGTATTTAAATCTGTATTTCATTTTCTCAAAATTCCATTTTTGATGCGCGTTTTGTTAATGTTAAGTGTTCTGGATGGAACTCAGTTGAGCAGTTATTCTCTTAATGGTCTGCTATGTTAAAGATTTACAGTGTGCAGTTTACGTTTTCTCGCAAAAAATAAAAACTTTTTATTTAAAATAGCATTTAATTTTGAATAAATTAAGATCTTTTTTTAGAAAGCAATATCTAGTTTCAAATTGTATTTCAGTTAAATTCTAAAAACTGGAATTCACAAATCCATATAAATGATTTGTAGAGTTCACTTTAGATTGCCTCTAGTAACTCGTAAGACTCGTTTATATAATTGATTAGTTTTTTTTTGTTTTATTATTTATTCAACTGTTTCCAGATAAGAACAGACAAATTGTTATGTGCTATATGCCTAATCTAAGTCGGTCATAAGTCAGAATTATTGTATATAATAGTATAGTATATGTCGTTTAAATAGTTTGGATTCTGTTTTATATTAAAACTAATTAAATATTTCTTCTTTTTACAGATGAATTACGACTTTTGATGTCTCACAAAGCGAACGATAGGTGTCGCTCTCTATTATTACTGTGCTTGGTTATTGTTATCGGACAATGACCGTGTGGCAATTTGTTGGCGTTACGTGAATTTTCGAACGGTTCGGTCTCGATGCCGGGTGGACTACAAGATTCCAAATTTGATTGTTAATTAAAGTGTGGCCCTATGGAACATGCCCGTGGATATGCATAAGAACGTCTCCGTACAAGTTGATAGTGATTTTGCTTTATTACTACCAAGCGGTGTTTATGAAATCAAGAAAATGGAACCACGCTCCAAAATACGAACAATCATTGTATTTTGCCTCTTTCTAGCCATTGCTGGCATCATTGGATTCGGCTACTTTTGTCAAGATCAGGTAAGCGTTAGCGTCATATCGATATCAATTATAATCGATAACCATTGTTATTATCGCCACCAATCGAATTCATTTCTGTGAAGTAAAGCAATAAATTTCTCTCTTTTTGCTTTTTGTTCTGTTGCTTGGCGCCAATGCAAATAAGGTACCATTTGTTAAATTTCATAATTTATATTGCTGTTTGCATTTAATTAACATTTATTTTTGTCCCATCGAATCGAATCTTGGAATTTTTGGATGTCCCAAAACTCGTTTAGCTAAAGCACAAATTTATTAGCTTGTGTTTCTCTAGCGGATTACAAGCTGTTCATAATGTACACACAGATCACAAACAATTCTCACATTTTGGTAGCTTTTATTAAGCAAAACATTTTCTTGTTTACGTCAATATGTTTTTGTTTTTAATGTTTCGGAAAGTATTGGCGCCGTTAACTTTAAATTGTTTAGATATTTATGCAAGGCACAAGAGGTGCTAGAAAAATGCCTCCTTAATAGTGAAATAAATCACTTACTGCCAGCTATTTTTATTGCATTTCACTTCATGTAAATTTATTAAATTTCGACAGTAAATTGTGTAATTTGCTTGCAATATTATGATCTCAAAACTTGTATACAACAATTATAATTTTGTATGTAATAGTTAAATTGTGGGGAACTAGTTATTAAATCAGCTTTCCTTTTAATTCATTTTCAATTCCGTTTAAATTGCTTGCTATAAATTACAGAATATATTACGTTTTTATTAACCTCGCATAGGGTATTATAATTTTCGAAGGGTATTATAATGCTCGAAAGAGCACTTGGACGATCGGTCGAGAATTGTGTTTTGTAGTTTTCTATACCAAAATTGACAAATTCTACGTTTTATTATTCACAATATCGACATGATGAATTATTTTCAAAACACGATTACTATATAGTTATTAAAATTTTCGGCTGCAAATTGAGTTTTTTTTTGAAAAACTTATTTGTTTCATATATGTATGTTTCATATATATTCATGGAAGCTATTTTATTAGCATATCTGCCAGGGTATTTATTCTTCGGCAGGCAAATTTAAAATGATGTCTTGTTGCTTTAATTATAAAATAATCTTGTAATGAACTTTTGACATGACAACGTGAATTGATAAGCTTTAAATATGTCGAGAGCACTCAAAAAATGACGGATTTAATGAGTGAGGCGCAGAGTGCAGCTACGTCTGTCTGTCCATAAAAATGTATCCCAAACATTTCGGTATTCCAAGCAGCGCATTTAACGGCACCCCTGGGATGCATAAACCCTGAACTCACTGGGCTATCGGTAGCTTTACGGCTAAATAAATATACAGATGCCCGTGTCTATATGTAAATGTATCAATTAATCGTCGCGCCAAGTCGTCTCTAATATTAGCGCCTATAAATTCATTAGACGAGCTCATAAATTTAGAAATGCTTGCGCTCGTTTTATGAACTGCAATTTCATTAAAATTGACGCACGTCAAATTTTGTATTTTGTATAATATATACTAAAAATTGTGTTTCTTGGGTTGACTTAAACATACCCGTACGGATTCAATAAATATTTGAAAAAAGGTGATTACTAAAATATAGAAAATACAAGTAAGAATGCTATAGTCGAGTATACCCGACTACTAAACTCCCTGTACCCAGGTCAAAAATTTCCGATCGTATCTATGTACACTTACACATACACAAAAGACGCACACACACGAACGACACTCAAGCGCAGCGCAAGCGAGGCATTTTAAGTTGTGGCTGTGCTTCTTCCCCCGCGATGAAGCACTGAATCTTCTTTCGTGAATAACTTCCGTGTTTATTATCCGATCGACTTGAAATTTGGGCAATAGATTAAGAGTGGCCAAAGTACTATACATGCCAAATCCCAAATCTATATCTTGAAAATTGTTACTGTAAAACGGTTTTTATCAAATTGCGGGGGAACGGGGGAGATATCGCAAATATAAAATAAACTTGACCTGCTCCCGCTATACACGAACGTACATTCCAAATTTGGTGTCTCTAGCTCTTCTAGTTGCTGACATCCTTGCGTTCATACATACGGACAGACAGACGGACATGGCCAAATCGAAATCTCTTTTGATACTGATCAAGAATATATATACTTTATAGGGTCGGAGATGTCTCGTTCTGCCTGTTACATACTTTTGCACAAATCCAATCCAATAAATAGAAATCATCGATAGAGTTAATTACTTGATGCTTGATACATTTTTCTTGCTGAGTGCAATGATACATTTTCTTTTATATAGTAATAAATTTGGAAACACGGATTTTTCAAATCTGTCAAGCAAAATCAAAGGGAAGCGCGAAATAAATGATTGTTTCAACTTGACAATTAGAGGGAAACATTGCCAAATGGCCGATCATAAGTACGGAGTAAAGTGTATTATTCTAATTCTATGATGCATTTTTAGGATACCGATTAATCAAATTTGGTGTTTCGTAATAAGAAATCAAAGCAGGCAGCAGGCACTAGCATGTATCATTGATCAAATTCTCATAAGTTTTATTTTTTATGCTATTTTCTATTTTGCTTTTTATTAAAAAAAAGTGTAATAATATTGTTGAATTAGAAAGCAGAGATCAATAAATCTTAAGACATGTTAGTGTTGTAAGCATTCTGCCCTTTACCAATAAATGTTTTTGAAAATCAAAGAGTGATTTCTAAAGGTAATCGGCCCTGTTCCCATTTCCGATTCCGATGAAATCTATTCGAACTAAAATTGTTAGCTGTTCTGAATTCCTAGACCTGATTTAAAATTTGATAGGAAGATATAAGGAAATAAGTAAAAACGATCTGTATTTTTTATATGATATTTCAATCAAATACATTTGGAATAAAAAGTACGCGGGAATGAGATCATACCTGATATGAATGTACTTAAATATAATTTTAATTTTTTAGCTTAAAATTGTTTTTGAACAATGCAACTGATTATCGTGTCTTTTGAATAGATTCATAAAAAAAGCTTAATATGCCTCATTATCCCAAAAATACTCTAATAAAAATAAGCAATCGTCTGTCTACCCAAATATTTATATATAATATATAATATACAAATTAGCCGGTCAGCGGTGGGCGTATGTTGCTCAAAAGAGCTCAAAGTCAAATAAAATGGCAAATTTATTTAAAAATAAATTGATTTTGCTCGACACATCAATTGGTCCACATTGAGTGCTTATCAGCACGATCCATTTTCATTTTCTATATGCAAACAAATTGAGCTATTGTATGATATTTTTAATTTAGCTAATTTGCTGTCGTGCTCTGCACACCACGCTCCTTTCAATAGATATGGATACACATATAGATACTCCAACACTCATAAGCGGTATTCATAGTACTCGTTGCAAATTGAAATAGTGCACAAAGTGACATTAATTATGCACAGCTGCCAGTTGGGGCAACTCGCGATCTTGAATGTGAATAGTCGTATATGCTATATGCGTATATAAATTCTGTGGTGGTTTCTATCGAGACAACATGCCAGACAGCATGGAGCACCACTGAGCACGGACCACGCCCAGCTGTTGTGGTGGTGTTTGGGAAATAGTTTGTTTCAAAAATAGCTTAATTAGTGACGCGTTACGACAAATGAAAAGTGTAGCGAAATAAATGAATATCATGCATTGCGTGGGCGTTCCGTTGCGTTGCGTGTTAAACAAGAGCGACACAAGATTCCATCATCACACTATGCAGATTTATTTTTGGTCTAACAACTGTGTTGAGATACATTCGTTACCTTGGATTAGAGATGTTTAACGCTAACACTAAGCGAGCATTTAGTTTTGTGATGATATATTCGATCCAAAATTTATAAATACATTAGATAAATCTTAATTTGGGGCGTTGTTTGCTATGGATGATTAAGGCTAAACAGACTTAATCAAACACATTAAAACAAAAACGTATAATTATAAGTTCTCTTTAGACGAATAACAATTATATAAAATCTTTACTACTTTCAGTGAATATCAATAACGTTGAACGAGTAATCAAAGATGCAAAAATGTCGTTAGTTTAAAGTGCAAAAATGCTAACCCTTTCGATTGTTTCGATAGTTCTTGCCCACACCATCGATAGTACCATGAAAGTATAAATTTGAAAATTGCGAAAATATAATAAAATCTGTTGAAAACTGCACATAAATTTTGTCCACTCACTTTGATTATATTTGGTGTCGATTTAGAGTAAATAGCGGTGTGTAAATATATGTATGATAAAATAGCGCGATAGTGGGAAATCAATCAATCGTGCTTCTTTTTATAAAATAAATAAATATAGTATTTCTGTTTAAATTGGCTTATTGCTATCGTGCTATTAGAACAGCTTGATCAAATTGGTTAGACATACAAGGAGACTATATCCAATTTTTAACATAAAAAAAATTAGCTTGCTTTAAAACACATTACATTACATTATTTAAAATATTCGGAACATAGTGCCGGAAAATAAAAAAACATGGATATCATCGATAACACTATTGAAAGCTATAAAATGCATTCTGTTTGTAACTTAACTAACCTCTTTCTTTCTGTTAGAGCTAACATACTCATAGTAAGTTAACATTGACTTACATTCGAACTGTAATTTGACTATATGTAGCTCTAACAGAAATATACTTATTGGTTGTGTTTTAGTCATGTAAACCGCAGCAAGTACTTATAACGAATAATTTTAAGACGAGTCGGAAAACTGTAACAGTTCTGTTGAATATTTTATTTTGGAAATGTTTCTCATTCAAGTTTCACGTTCTTCATTCTCGCAAATCATGATCTGACTATGTTAACTCTAACAGAAACTTGAGCTCCTCTGTTAACTCTTTAGTTACGTTAACAGCAATAAATATTGCTTGCTTAAGATAATGCTAGTCGAAGAGTATTTCGTTTACAGTAAGTAGAAAGTAACTTACTCAATAGTTACATACAATTCATCCATAAGTGTATTTCTGTATTTCTGCATTTTCTTTTAAATAATACTGTCAATTAACACGTTTTCTACGCCCTACTGCTTATAAAAATCATAATGCCCAGCTGGTGTTTTTCTTATAGCGCAACAAAAATGTGTTAAACTTATCAGACACTAAACCAACAAACAAAATTGAGCACTTTTACTCTGAATATTCATTAGCTCGATGCCATAACTTGAGCTGCTCTTTTATTAACATATTTCTATTTATTCAAATTTTGACTAGGTAAACGTCAGGCGAGCAAATAAAGGAAAATAAAAAAAGAAGTTCAGCCGCTGTATATTTTTATTTCGTCTTGATAAAAACTCATTAATTAAATGCGGCTGTTGTTGTTATTTTTGCCGTTGTTTGAGTTGTTTTCATTGTAAATTTATATGATTACTTTGGGGAGTGGAGAACCGAGTGGTGAGCTAAATGTAAAAATATCGAAAGCACTCATTGCGTAACAAGCCAAAGGTAAACAATGATAAATTACAATAATGCAAATGTATCTTAACTATTTAATTGAGTTTCCTTTGCTCGCTGAACGTTTTTATTTATGCTCGTAACTTGAATTGATTTATTTATTTGGTGTGGTTTATGGACGTTTAGCTTTTTTTTTTGTTTTTGCCGTTCCATATAAAATATGGCAACCGTTTTCGTAATTTTTGACCAATTTCACGGACGCACCTAATGAAATGTTAAACTACAAAAATTTATGACTTTGTTGTTTTTAGTACGTTGGCCTGTAATAAAACTTTTGGTGGTTTTTCTTTAAATATGCGTGCGCATGTGTCCACAATGTAAATGCTTTGTTTTTTGTTTTGCTTTTTTTCAACATCTTTCCGGCTAAAACAAAGTTTTTTTTATCGTCTTAACATACATACATACTAGAATCTAGACATGAGCCATATTATTGTACCAGTGACTGCGACGCTGTGACTGACAAACATCATGGCAGACTGTGAGTGAATATCGAGAGTGATAGGTCCGCAGTCACAGTCCAGATTTAAACAGTCACAGCTCTGACATTAACAGTCGGAGTCATCATGCTACCAGCTGTTAATGTTAACATGTTAAAAGTTAACATTAACAGTGCCATAACGATATTAACAGTAACAGTAAATATAAGTATTTAACATAAATGAATAACAATGCTAATGTTACTATTTGTAAATCGTGCTTTGAAGCTTGGAAACAGTGAAATTTTATATAAGGAGCATACTTGAAAATAACAGTTACTTGAAAGTAACAGTCACTGTTGTCACGGTGATTGAAACATATCAATATCCCTCATCTCTAACAGAAATGTATATACATTGAAGTTTATGGTCTGAACTTTCTGTAGGCGAATGTGTGTTTATGGGGCGCTACATCAACGAACAGATTCCAATATTTATTACAAATTTATTGCTCTATTAGAACTGCAAGCACTTGTCCTTGTATATAGCTAAAAATACGCAACTGGATTGAGTTTGATCATAAAATCAACTACGACAGCGGCAGCCAATGAACTTAATGTTTTGGTTTCTTCATCTCTTAGGTATTTTATAAGCATAGATTTGGTTTATGATCGTGCCACTTTATGACCGTGTTACATTTGTCTTTTGAGCTGTTTATTTATCAACTTTTGTACCAAGGTGCGCCTGACTTTAATCAATTTAATGTTGTGCCGAACTAGCATATCGGTGTGATATGTCCCCACAATGTAAACAGAGCCGTTAATGGCGGAAACTGTAACTATAATGTGGAGAGTATATAGATGGTTTTGACCTCTTGTCTTGTTTTAATAAATAATAATTAAAATCACTAGTCAGACTTGAACTGCATGTTAAAACAATATTTTAAACAAGATTTATCTGTATTTAACCTTAAGAGACAGTTTCTGATGAAATAAAAACCGGAACCCTGTTGTGCTTGGAATGGCTCAATTACCTTATACCTATAACCGCCAGTTCATTTGTTTAAATTCTGTTTCTAATGAAATTCAAATGACTTTCTAGTGGGATTCTTTGATTTATCACTTGTTTTGTAAGCAACAACACAGAAAGTCAAACGATAATCGTTTGTAAATGTTATATTAGAAGATACGAGTATCTCAAGCTTATAAACTTGGGCATGCAGCTAGCAGCTAGCAGCTAGCAGCTAACTTATAATTCACAGCTAGTTTGCATGTGGTTGAGGTTAATTGCTGGAATTCGAACATGCAATAATTAACACTCTTTCAACCACGCTCGGTTACTTCTCTGTCCATGCAATTATCATCAATATTCCGTACATGTGATATCTTTATTATCATCCTAACGACCCGTAACGTAAAACCAGTGGCTCAAACCGAACAAAAACAAAAACTATCAAGTCGAAACCAATTAAACTATCAGCAAATCTGAAATATGTACAAAACGAGCACATGCCAAGAAATGTGCAAAGCAAAAGAAGCCGGCAAAAGTGCGGGGTGCGGGTAAACGAGCAAAGATGGACTGAAGGGACGGCGCACATGTCATAAGCCAAGAGACGCGTGTCTGCGGCACTTTAATGTGGTACCAACGGATCTAACAATGGGGCACATGAATTTCAGATTAGTGCTGCGGCATCTGCGGTTTTTTTTAAGAGGCAAAACCCAAATCCCAAAGACAATGGGGGGCTCAAAATGATTTTCAAAAAGTATCAGCGTGCATTATTCACGCCTGTTTGAAGTTAATTCGTGCACAAAAGATCGCTGATGGGGACCAAGAGAGATAGCGAGAAACCGAGAAAGCGAGAGAGGTAGAGCGATAAATAGATATTTCCCATTTCGTTCTTACTTTGATCTTAATTCATAATATTGTCTGGCACAAATTAGCCAACTGGCCAAACGTCCCGCTTACGACCATGTCCAGGCCTCAGTTTTTTGAACATTTTTTTGATAAAAGTTTTCTGATAGCCTCAGACAGTTTGTTTGTTGCTGCTTTTAAGGCTGGGCCCGTGTCTGGTGCATGTACGAAAACAGGTTTTAGTTTATCTGTCAGGTAATAATTATGGGTAGTGTGTGTGTCTCAAATACCCTGCACAAATAGATTATAAACACTTTGATATGAAGTTCAAAACGCCTAAATTGCCAAATTCTCTGATTTCTAGAAAGATAAGTTTATATAGTTTTCTCTTGAACAAACTAACAAAGACAGGATTATAACTTAAAGGTATATTACCATTTGTGTGTTGATTAAACGCTTTATTTACTTTATTTTATTTCTTAATAATTGGAATTTTAATTGTAATTTTGCATCGCATTGCTTGCATTGCTAATTTGCAGTGTTTTTCATGTGAATAAAATCTGTAGAAAATCAATCAATTTTTCAAGATAAAATAAGTTTTCCAAGTCATCAACTTATCTAACATCTTTAATACCGAAATTGTAGACTTTTCTAAGCTTATTCTAAGTACATTTGTAAGTATGTTGGAATATAGCTGATATTTCTTTGTTGAGGGTATTAAATGGGCGCCGAATCAGATTTGTTTTGTTGTTTTATTATTGAATGTCTGTCGGTCTCATGTTTTGAAAGCAATGTAAGCTGATAGCCATTTATGAGCTTAAATGGCAATGCAGGTAGATGCCTTTTTTATGCCTTTGGGGCAGTTCATCAAAGAGGATCAAACGCTTGGCAGCGGCATCATCTACATAACAGTTTAACCTGGCTAAATGGCAAACGGCCTGCTCAACTGATACTTGGATATGAGAGAAGTTAAGAGCATCAGTTACTCTCAAAGGTGGCTGCCTAATGGATTTTTCTAATTGGTTGGCATTAGGTTTCTATTTTAATCAATTTGATATATGATATGTTTATTTTTGCAATCAATTTTTTCCTTGTGTGGTCCGTAGCAAAGTTGTCTTTATAATATAATATATACGCTTGAATTTTCAGCAATTATTTATTATTTGAAGTGCGTGCTTAATTTGCCAGTTGAATTTCATTTCGTATGCAGCATCAGTATTATTTTGGCATTTTGCATGAATAATATGTGTTTGTAACTAATAAGCCATCCAAAATTGAATTTGGCATTGTGCATTTTGCTGGCATATGCAGCAGCTGTGCGTGCTTTTCCATTTCCAATTCCATTTCCACATCCAAATGCATATCCATTCATTTTCACAGTATGCATTAATGTGCAAAATTGTTATGCTGGCATTTGCCAATTTTACAAATTCAATTGAAAATGCTTTAAAAAATGCAATTAGCGTTTTGTAATTCTAATTGGAGCTATTTTATTGTAGTTTTTGTTATTGCTGTCGCAGCATCAGCTGCATTTAAGCCATGGCTAATTAAACTAATTTTTAGACACAAATTCAATAGCGTTGGCCGCTTTATATTTTAGTAAATGGTTTACCAAATAAACGTAGGTGTGCTAGAAAAGTATTTGCAATTTTTAGAATGGCTAAAACATATACAAGAGTTATAGAACTTGGATGGTTGTAAAACTTGATTAGTTTTAAGAAACTTGCGTCGGCTTTTATCGTTGAAATTTGGCATAGTTTACAACACTGATATGAAATCTCGACTCATCAGCGTGCTTTACAACACTCATTAGAAATCTCTCTCGCTTTCTTGCAAGTTTATGTGTGAGTTGCACGATACGGGGCACATGAAAAATTGCGCGCTGGATATGTTCGTTTTTTTACTGTGCAATATGAAAGTTGCACAAAGGAATTGCTTAATTTAAAGACCGCTTTAGGCACCACATTAACTCATATTTATAAGCCAAATAAACTATAATGATATCAAACTTTTGCATCGCCTCGTAACGGCATTTAAAAATGAAGCAAATTGTGCAATGAGCATCCAATTAAAACTTTTTCGCACAATTGCAAGTCACCCAACACTAAGTCGGGATAACAATGAGTTAGTTCTGTGGTCGAATAGACCACAACTCTTAACAATAGGGACAACAAAAATTCTATGAATAACTTTACGCTGTCGCCTATCTAACGAGCTGCAAAAATGTGAGCGTATTATGTGATATGGGAGAAGGGATAGGATAAAGGATTTCCGCTTGGTTGCTTGAAATATGAGCACATTTTGACAATAATGCTATTCACTTTTGTGAGCACTATAGAGAAATGCCTCTCGCTATTTATTATGCAGTGGAAAATGTGTTATATTTCTTGTAGACGCCACTGGCACTCAACTCCCAGCATGATAATCATCCGAACGCATATGAGGATGATAATTACAATGAGCCCCCAAAGTTGTCTACAAGTAGTGCTAAATATAGCCAAACCAATGTGACAATGTGAGAGGCGTGTTTGGATTTCGCAATTGCATTACGAATGCGAACTACACATAATACTCGTACAATTTTATGGTTATGGTTTTTGCTGCCGCTCTTAAGTAGAAGATGAAGAAGTTTTTCGGGATATCGTCTTACGAGGCGTCGCGACGCGATGCGACATTGAATGAATGTCTTACGAATAAGGCTTATGGCTCATGTCTGCGCTTTAAATCTCATCCCCCGCTCGCTCATGCTGCACAATACATCAGGGCCTAACATTGTTTTGCACTTGGCTGACAGCACTGCTGCCTCAAGTATTTTCCAGTTTGCTCACGTATTAATTGCTCGAGTGGAAACGACGACAACAACAGCAAAACAGCAAAACAGCTAAAAAGAAAAATAAAATAGGGAGAAAACAGAAAAGTTATCGACCGAAACATGTTTTGTTTTTGATGTTTCTCTCTCTCTCGCTCTGCCTCCCTTTGCCTGGTCAGTCGTCTAAAAATGATGAAAATATTAACAAAATGTTTGGCCCGCCACTTGCATGCTGATATCCTTAATGGATTTTTGTATTTTCGGATATTTTCTTGATTTATGAATGGTCCTTTATTTAGATGCAACGTCAAGAATTATTTTTAGTACGGGCAATGAATGATTAATTTGGAGTCCTTATAGCGTTGCAAATCAATTTCAATTCGTGATTTTTACTTTGGTATGCAACATGTACAATGCTTTGATAGAAATATGATCGAAAAGGATTGTTGATCAAAATTTTCAATATAATCCTTCCTGTTTCCCATTTCAGTTGCTTGTAACTCAAGATGTTTTTCTCCCTTTCTCTAGCAATTTTTATTTTAGTCGAATCATATTCTGGACTTTTTAAAGTTCTACCACGGCATTTACCAGACCGCCCGCGCTGATGTCTGCGCCTTAACCTCACATTAGTCTCCCAGCCTTCCTGCCATGTCCATCAGCGCAGACATTGGAGTCGTGAACTGCATATGAAACACGCGCAGGGGCTTATATTTAAAATCGAGGCACTTTATGAATGCAGATTGCATATAAAGTTCGGTCTGTGTTGGGGGCAATTGCAGAAGTAGCCACTGAAATTCATCACGGAAGTAGTAAATAATGATCCCAGACATATCGGACGTGCAGGCAGACAGTGCAAATGTCATACTAGTGTGAACCGATGCAAGTACTGACAATGTACATATATGAGCATATTTATAGCATTAACCCATTAATGCCGCACAATGAAAGAGATGGTAGATGCTGAAAGGAAATCTGTTACAGTTCAATAGCTACTTGTCTTTCATCTAGACCGACAGGCCGCAAACAGCTCGCCAAGTGGCAGGCATCAACACGGCGGCACAGTGGCCAGCAATTCATCATTACAACAATAGAGAAGCAACAGCATAGCAGAGAAACTTCTCAAACGCATTTCAACGCCCTATTATATATCACTTGGAGTGGCTCCAAATGCCACACATTTGTTTAAAACACAACAAAATCTGTGGAATACGAGTATGTTGGAAAAATGTGTTTGCATATTTAGCATTTGCCTCTCAAGTGCCCAAGCTCAATGACGACAAGAAAAAGCAGAAATCTTCGGGTGCCGAAGAATAAATACCCTAGCCGAATTACTGCCAATATAAAAGAATAAGAAATAACAGCTATGTTTGCGGTGCCGAAGATATTTCGCCTTGCAGAAAAGGTTTTCAAAAATAACTAATTTTTCTTATATAGTTATCCAATTTGATCAAATTTTTCAAAATTGCGTTTGTCTGAGATATCTTAACATTTTTAATTTCTTTACCGCTTGTTCCTTAGGTAACTAGTAAAAGTTATAGTATTCTGATTTCTATCATATTTAATTTATACAACAATATTAATCTCAGATATGGAAAGTTTGGAGTCGTTCCTATGGAAGCTATATGTTATAGTGATTCGATCTGGCGGGATCTGGTTATTTTAAACTCACAGACGGACAACACTAGATTGACTCGGCTATGCTTACATGCTTCGATATGTTACACACTTCATGACAGAAGGATAATGCCATCTTCAGTGTATATAAACCAGCAACAAATGCAGATCCGCATGGAAAACTCTTCAACCCTCCCCCACAACATCTCAACTTAAATTGAATTTGCTGCTCTGGCCTGGGCATGGGTCTGGGTCTGGTCTGGGTCGGGTCTACACCAACGATTGATAATGTTTATGTTGATGTAAAATAATATCCCCGGCTTGTTTGTGATCATGTTGAACACATGTTGACAAAGTGTGAGCACAGAACTGCCACCCGGTCTGTGGCATCCAAGTGCAACTAAAACCAAACGGAAGCCAGTTTTTCCTCCTTTCTTTCACTTATCTTTGAGTGCAATTTCATGGGAATCCAAAGACCAAAGAGCTTCCAAACTTATAGATTTTCGTTCGAATTATACTTAAAAATATTTTTAAATTAAATGTTTTAATACGAGTATAATTGTATAAATGTTTGTCTGTTTCTTAAAGCACATAATTGATTTCAATTTAAAATATTAAAGCAAATGCCATGAAAATCCATTAAGTTATGATATAACTATGTATAGCATTTTTTGCTTTAGGAAAACATATTTTAAGCAAATACATCTTCAAGCACTTTATAGTCCCGCGCCAATAACAACAGACCATGGCTCTTTCAACACAAAGGCGATTCATTCAGTTTACAATATGTTGTTCTATAGACGTCGCTTTATTATTATTATTATTATCAGTGGATTCACTTGAAGGCCAACAAACAAGATTCATAATGAGCCACGCAGTAGCCACTCGGGGTTGTCTTGGGGGTCGTCATTGTTTGTGGCTGAAATATGTAATGTAAAGTATGTAGTTAGTATAAGAAATAATTTAAAACAGACTTGAATAAGAAGACTAAATTTAACCTTGTATCTGAAATATGTAAAGGCTGCTTAATAGAGTTACAAGTATAATGCTTTTCAATCATAATATCAAAGTGATTTGTATACTCTGTACACAAAAAATTACTGAATTGGTTAAGATGGTGTTTGTCTGCTCTCAGCGACTGGAACAGAATTATCTTATACTCTACCCAGCACAAATTTATTGCTAGGTATCTGCTAGTCTAGTTTTTTTGACAAGATCATGTATGTTTGCTTCAAACATTTGTATTCCCTGTATCTATAAAATGGTTAGGAAGGGGGTATTGAATGCAACAGGCAGAGGAGACCCTATAAAGTATATATATCCTTGATCAGTATCAATTGCCGAGTCGAACTGGCTCTGTCCGTCAATCTCAGCAACTATAATAGCTAGCTACACCAAATTTGGAATGCAGGTTCCTAAATACCGCAGATTTCAAATATTCTTCCGCCCCCCGCACTTCGATAAAAACAATCTATAAAGACAATTATAATGATATTGTCTTGGGATTTGACATGTAGAATACTTGGGTCACTCTTAATCTACTGTGAAAATTTAATAATAATAATATAATAAATTTAATCGATCGGATAATATAATAACAAACCGGATTCAGTACTGCAAATTGGAGGTAAAGCAGCAGCGCAGCCGCTTTTGTGTATGTGTAAGTGTACGAAGATTTGTTTGAAAGTTTTGGACCTGTGTATAGGGAGTCTCGGAGTCTTGTTTGTACTATTTCGTTGACAAAATGAATCAAATTCATGTAAGAATAAATAAGTACAACTTAATGGAGTGTGGACATTCAAACATACTATTAAATAGCATAACAAATTGATTCAGCCCATTTATTATTTTGGTCCATTTGTTAAGCTGTGCGATTAGGTAGACCTTGCGACTTATAGCGTACAATATGTATATAATTTGAGATATATTCTTATTTATTAGCTAGAGATCTGACGAAACCACTATGATGCTCTATTCGCATTTGAGTATTGATGTATTAGTTATTATAAGCCTTCTCTTGGTGCTAACAGCCAATGATGTTATTTCGCAAGGTAAGCACTTCAGCTGGATACCAGATAGGATACAGCCTCTATTCTTTTAGGTTGCAAGAGAAACGAGGTATCCAGATGCAAATGTTTTGAAAGTTCGTGCTATCAGTTGCTGTATGATGGTGAAAGATGTCCTGCCAGATGCAAAATGGGTTGCGTCTGCAAAATTGGATATGTACGTCATAAGGGCAAGTGCGTATTAAAGCAAAAATGCTGTATGGCAACTGCATGCATATCGGAGAAGGAGACCATTATAAGAAAGGTGCGAGTGACTATGGCTCCGATTACCTTCCGATGATCTAAGCTCCTCCGGAAGATCGCTGCGCAGTTGAGATTGAAGATTGTAGAATCAGTTGTTTGCTGTCCGACTTTCGACTTTAGGGGACCACAGCATTCTTAAAATATATAATGCACATTTGAGCGTATTATAAAAGTAAAAATATTTTTACACTAAACTCTCATTATATAAGGCTTAAGGGTACTGTCGTAAATTTGGTAATTCGACTTATTTTTACTTAAAGTGATTATCTGTTACATTTTTGCCTGGATTACAATTTCAATAATGTAAACTTGAGATGAGATGGGATCTGGATGGAAAACTTACCGGAACCGAGAAATTCTTAGGGATCCTGCGGGACCGAAATTTCGATCGGTGTCTGATATTTAATCAGTTTATTGATATTACAAAAATTCGGGTTGGATCCGTGAAAGACGGGATCGGGATTGATGAAAACCAGAATCAAATCTCTAATTCAAGCGGCTATTCCAGTATTTTAAATACTTCAAATAAAATACTCTCAAGCTTATTATTTGGTTAAAGAACTTCGATATATATGCTTAAAGTCATCAATAGCGGTAAATTTAGTAAGATAAATATCTACCTGAATCTTGACACTGGGCCTAACTATTATTTCTCAATCTTCATTGCATTTTGCAATACCCAGATGTATAACAAATTGATTTATTTAATGGATTTTTCATGCAAGTTATTCGCAATAAGCGTTAAGTAAATCTTATACATTTGTAGTAATTTCTTGGCTAAAATTAGTTATCAGACGATATCAGAAAGATGACATATTTGAGACTCAAGGCATTGCTGATTATATGCCTTCTATTGGTGGTACTAGGACCCAACGCGGTTATTTCATACACACGTAGGCATTTCAACGTCCTTGAATAGTTTGATACGTCATTGGGCTGACTTTCTGTTCTTCCAGCTTGCAGCAGACATGAATCTTATGGCTGCCAGCTCTGCTTTGAGCCGTCATGCGACCAGTTTCTATATGATGGTGAGAGATGTCCCCACAAGTGCAAAATGTACTGTAACTGTGATTTGGGATTTGTACGTAAAATGGGCATGTGTGTGAAAAAGGAGAAATGCTGTGCGAAAGGTACATGCGTGACGAAAAAGGAGAAAATAATGATGGATGCAAGAAAGAAGGTTGGCCAACAGCCTATTACCTGACAACGCATAAAGGATTGAGCCAAGCTCAACTCAAACTAAACATAAAGAAATAAATGTGTACAAATCGATACTTTTGTTACAACTTATATTGATTTACCTTAGTGCCTCTAAAAATACACACAATATCTCGTTCTTGTATTTCGTCTTTCGAATATTCTTGTGTGTATCTTACTCGTACTCTTGTTATATCAAACCTATTGATTGAACATCGTTCAATCGATTGTATAAACGATAAATATGAATGGTTTGCCATCATGTGCTGGTGTCTTTTTTTATTGATGTCCTTTGGTTATTGTCCAACATTCTTTTTACCTCCTCAGTTTCTATCTTCCCCCCACCAACCTCTTGTAATTTTGTATGTTCAGATAAGAGCTATTCATACATAGCTGTCACTATGTGTAGTATGAATACTTAAATCTTTGTCAAGTATCGATATTTGTTTGTTTGAATCAATATTTTAAGCGATTGATAAACAATAGATAGTTCATTATAGTTTTATTACTTTATAAAAGTTTATTGATTGAGCGCAAACCGTAGTTGTTTAAACAGTTTATTTTTGGTTTAGTAATACTATCGGTAATATATTTTTTTATTTTTATTTTTTTAAATATAAGACATTTGTTACTGCGAATATCGATATTCTTGCAACTCTAGTTCGGATCATTTTAACTCTAAAAAGAGTCGATCGATTATTAAATTGTTTTCCTTAAATTTATATTTTTGAATGCGAGACAAAAAACTATTTAAGTCTTCGAAACATCGATTACTTTTTTTTATTTTTTATTTTATTAAACTAAAAACCAATTATTAAGTTTTTGATAAGTCGGCAATCGCACTAATCGATTATTTCTGAATTATTTACACCCCTAGTATATATTCTACTATTATGCTAGCAAGCAATACTTTGAGTTCTTTTGCAATAAAATGCTCTGTAGTGTAGAAAGGCAACTGTAAATTTGGATAAAAGCCACAAAAAAAAGAAAAGAAATGTAGGTCTTGTTGAACTCCAGAACATCGATCAAGGGAAAATAATGGGAAACATGCGGAATCTGAAATGAGATTTCGAAAAGAATAGAATATAAAATCAATGGCTGCCATCTTGACACTTTCAGGTAAACCTCGGCGAAAGTATCGCTGAGTGGTTGCACTGCTAAAAATACATACATACTTACACAGCCAACAAAAATCAATGAAACAAAGCAACTAAGCCGCGCCAGGATACTACGTGCGGATTGTAAACCAGGCCGAGATGCGACAACGGCCCAAACAATGGCCACGTACTAGGCAGGCAGGCAGGCAGACAGCTCTTATCAATGGCATCAAAACCAGTCCCACTTTTGGGCCGAGTCTTCAGACCAGGTGCCAATGTCTTGACAGCTCTATGACCAAAATGTGTTAATAGAAATTGACATTGTTGTTGTTGTTGTTTTAGTTATTGCTAGCCTAATACTGTGAAAACAGGAAATCAAAGCGTGACTGAAATTTATAAACGCTTTTTCAGTCGACAACATTTTCCGCTTAGAATTATGCCTACCAGCCACTCTCCCCAAACAATTCATTGTTAAGTTTCGAGTGTTGCTGTTGTAAATTAAAATTGTTAATTTCATTGAAGCCATCTAATTGTGTGTCGACTTTAGCATACGAAATTTTGTTTTATTCACTTGTTGGTATTTGAAATACCTGAGTAGTTTTTATTAGAAGTGCGCTTCAGGTAACTTGTACTGAGAGGCGCCATTTAAAGTCCTAAGTACACCAAACTATTTTTTCTACAATAAAATTTAATTGTTTTTTATTTTTATTTTGAAAGTTTGAAATCATTTCATTTCTAGCTTATTGTGTTTTGTCATTCATTGCTCAATCCCTAAGCGATTCCATACAATTTGCCCATTCAGTTTTAAGTATTCCCACATACCAAAAGACAGCACTTTTTTTTATACATCTCCACTGCCCTCCGCCTGTCTATTTTAGAGCGCGACGAAAGTGCATTGACATTGCCCTATTGCAAAATTCATTGGCAGGCCATGCCAATTTTAATTCTTTTTTCGTTTTTTTTTCTATCTTTCGCTGGGTGAAATACCCTGTAAGCAGGCAACAAGAGGCAGCTTTAATTATCTATCGTAAGATTCTTTCCAATGTTTTTTTATTATAATAGTTAATTTAATGCATTAGGTATTCATTTTATTACATTTTATAAAATTGGTTGAAACTATCGGGCATTGTGCATTGTTTTTTATAATGCTAAGAAGTATGTTTTTTGAGATACTTTGAAGTATCTTACTTTAATTAAATTCCTGAAAAAATTCAATTTGTGCAACAATATTCTATATTAACTGAAGTTTTCCTAACTGCATCCTAATGGTTTCAATTTACAAGTATCTTGGAAAAATTACATAATTAAATATGACGCTTAAAAAACTATATTCTCGCGGAAAGCTAAAACTAACAACTGCCTTATTATTATTATTATAATTTTTTTTTTGGTTAAAAAATTTGTATATATTTTTTATTAAACGAGTATCTGCTACCTATCTTATTCAGGAGAATTGATTTAACAGCTTGCTGTTTACTGTGACTTTGAAGTTTGAAATTTCATTCAAAATTTGAAGAACTAAAATTAATCATTAAGTATCAGCAGATTAGTAAAAGTACAAAGTAAATACCTTCAAAGTTAGGTATTTCTTCAGTAAACTCAATTCAGTCAGCGAAAATCAGTCAGCGATTAGTTCTGCTGAACGAGCTCAAGCAAAAAATTAAATGTTACATGATTGCAATTTAAATTTAAGATCTAGGGACAACAAATAATAACAAATATTAGCCACTAAGGATGCTATAGCTGTTTAGCTTTAGCGCCCAAGTTAAACAACAAGTATAGGGTATCTATAGTTTGGCACTGCATAAGTTCATTCGCTTGTTTTAACCCGCATTCGCTCTCAAGTGACGACAAACGGCTGAATGGCAAATGCCAAGCGTAGACAGGGCCCAGAGACAGACCATTGTTCCTCTAACTGCCTCAAATGCCGCGTGACGCATGGAAATGTTTAAATTTGTTGTATATATGTACATATTACGTTGTATATATTCTTGTCTTCACTAGGCTTTGCATATCTCCTGAGGGGTCTTGACGCCTCGTTGGTCGCACATTTGTCCAGTTTAAGAGAGCACAACAACAACTAGATTAATGTTCATGTGACAATTGCTTTGTATTGCATTTGTATATTCTATGCAATACAAGGGGCCATAATGTTTCGAGGCTACTGCGCTTTGAATGCAATTTTTCTAATTCATGTCGCCATTTGAATTGTAAAGTACTTGGCCGGGGGTAACAAAGTGTCAAATAAGCCAATTTGCCGTCGCCAACTAGTTTCAAAAGTCTAGTTTGAAATCTTAATTCGTAATAAAGAAATTCTAAGAAAGTTACAAACATAAAGTGTTGATGGATTTAAAAAGACATTAGACAAACTATACAACAGATTAGTGATAACCAATAACTAAATCATTGAATTTAAAGTTTTTTAACCGTTCAAGTAATAATCCTATAAATTCTACGAACTTTTGAGGATTCAAGGATTATATTTAAAGAAGTATTTGAGATAGTATGCTTAAACTAAGTATGTCGGGTATTAAGAAGACTTTAAGTTCATTAGGAAATAAATGACTGGAAATATGAAAAAAGCTTTTTTGAAAATTGTTGTATCACATCGCTGATATCTGATATATGACGCAAGAAGTACCGCAATATTGCACATAAGTATGAGTTATATGAGCTCGATAATTGCATAAAAGTATCAGCAGATAAAGTCTTGTAAAATATGGGAGGTTAGCCCATTTCCAACATAATATACATTTGTGTCAAACATGTACGAGAGATGATATGCGATATAAAGATATGCATGCCTTCAAGAAGTCGACGCATAATTTCAATTATGCCACTTTTTATGCCTTAAATCAACTTCACACGTCATTTAAGTAAATTTATTTTGCCTGTCGCATTAAACGAGTGTCATTTCCATTCGAATTTTGTATTATTGAAATGCCGATTATCTTAATCTAACACTTAAACATTCATCAATCAAGCGCCTAATGCCACTTCAATGTGGCCCGTCAGCGTCGCTGGGCCCCAAGAGACCCAAACGGAGCAATCCGAGTGGGTTGGAGATTGTGGGGGGCATTGTTCTTCTGCTACTTTTTGTCGTTGTTGTTGTTGCTCTTGTTGTTTTTGTTGCGCCTGGCAGGCTGGCAGGCAGGCCTCATAATGTTGACGTTTGTCAACATTAACTACACTTAATTCAAAATGTCAGCACTCATACACTAACCACACACACACACACACACACACTTACACTCACCACACACACACGCATGCCTAAATTGTGTGCGTCTGTACATTATTCCAAGTTGCAAAACTTTTTGTCGCCAGTTTAGTGCACGTCCAGTCCCGAAGCGATCGGTCACACGTTCTCTCTCCTGACTTTTTATACCCTGTATACACACAAAGAGTCGATAGGGTATCCCAAAGATTTGCTACTTTTCCAATGGTCAGAGGGAGTTAATTACCCATCTGTAGAATCTCAGAGACTAAAATTCTAGGAACTCCAAATTTGGCATGTACTTGTAGATTCTCGATTGCCATACGCAGGCCATATTTATTTATAGTTATTGGATTTACCGTCACTCACCCCCGTAAATCCATAAAAATGAATATTATTTTACACTTAGAAGCTAGCAAAATTCAACAGCGCTTTAATGTGTATAGAATTGTTTGTTCTACATATGGCATAAGCCAATAAAATAGTTTACTGAGAAAAAATAATAAATTGCTTAACTTATTTCATTTTAGTTTATGAAAGAATAGATTATGCATGAACTCTTACAAAAATCAGCAGAAAATGTTATTGCCATGATGCGAATATCAGAACTATACGTTTAGAAACCTGCAATTTCTTGTTAAAATATGTTGTTCGTTAAGTAAGTAAGCAGGTAAATATTTTAAAGTGCCTTTTGAAAGTAACACTGCACATAAGCTTAAAATAATTTAGTATGAT
Organism: Hirtodrosophila confusa; assembly: GCA_035043065.1. Classification (NCBI taxonomy): domain Eukaryota; kingdom Metazoa; phylum Arthropoda; class Insecta; order Diptera; family Drosophilidae; genus Hirtodrosophila; species Hirtodrosophila confusa. Next base: position 57,636 of record JAWNNI010000174.1, on the reverse strand, counting down.
TACAAATATGAGTTGACATATAACATTTGAAACTCGAACCCTCGTACAGGGTATCCGCTAATCGAGCACTCTCGCTTAAAGACTTCTGACTTGTTTTTCTATGGTGCTGCATAAATTACGCAATAAAAATGTCCCAACAATTGAAAAGTTACTGTGCGTTAAACTGCATAAACTGCAACAATTACAGGCAGGCAATTGTAATGTGCGCACTTTGCAGCATTTTCTGTTGCAATTAATGACAAGTTGGCTTCCTAGTTATTTTTTTGAACCCCTTTGTAAAGATGATTAGAACTTTTATAAAGCGAGTGGAGCGCATTCAATTTGGTCTTTATAACCATCGAGTGCAAGTTGTGCAGTTGCATTTTGCATTTGAATTCTGCGGGCCCCTCCACTCTGTCGGTCGGGCCTTTAATTGCCGATAAGAACTGTAATTGCCGCCTTGTTTATTTACAGTTTGAGAAGTGTTAAAGTGCAGCTGGCACTCCTTGCAGCCAGTTCAAGTACTGCCCAGGAATGAGTCCAAGGCAGCCTTCGGTCTAGAAAACGTAGTTTATATTGTTTATACAACTTTATTGAGATGTTTAAGGGAGATTCGTGCCGAAACGAGACTGGGTTGTCCTATATGAGTTGGGTTTTCTTTGAATAACAGTTATATAGTTGTTCGATCTTATTCAAATTGATGTTTCTCTTAATTTATTATGCAGCTGTAGTGGCTTACAAAGAGCATCAGGTTTTTAAATGAGTATCGCATAATATTATATAATATTGATTGCAATATTTATACTCGTTTTCAGCTAGAGTCACCAAATTTGACATTCACACTAATGTTGTCGCCCTGCGTAATAACACAAAAAAATAGTGCAGCCTGACACCCCCTCCCCGCAATGAGCAACATCTATATCTCCCACACCTGTATAGGTAGAGTCACCAAATTTGGTACACAGACTACTGTTGACTCCCTTGACAGATTTAACAAAAATAATTTTTGTCCTCCCACCCACTCCCCCGCAAATGAAGAAAATGTATCTCTCAAACACCTGTTTGGGTTGATTCACCAAATTTAAAATACAGACTACTGTGTTTTCTCACTTTCCGAAAATTACAAATAACCAAATTATACCGGACTTGCAAACGAGTATTCTGCTGTCGGGTACGTCCGACTGCAAAGTTCTTACTTGTTTTATGCTAAGGATATTTTATATTTACATATCTTTAGTCATAACAAATTTGTTCATTCTGATGAGAGTTCACTTTTTCAAGCGTGTACTGTATTAATAGTCGGAAATTTGTGACCTGGGTACAGGGAGTTTTGTAGTCGGGTATACTCGACCATAGCAATCTTACTTGTTTTTATTTATTTCTATGAGAAACTAACTACCTTTAATAACCATTGTCCAAGAAAATGTCTAAGAAAAATTCACCAATCTAAATTTATTTAGTCATGTTCATTTGTGTCCACAAGAGTCATAAGTATATCATACAATATAATTAATTTTAAATTCTAATTCGAAGTGCATATGAGACTTAATACAAATTCATTTCACTTAATTTATTGGCATAGGTTGTTAGATATACATATGTCTGCTATTTTTCCAGACGTGGTTAACAAACACTGATATTATTAGCATTTAATATGTTATTCTTAAGAAGTTTATTTGTGCATTGTTTAATTTTTCCAGTTTATTACATTTTCTCGTTCCGGTTATCACCTTGTGTCCCTTTCATTTTCTGACAGCTTCGTAACTTGTGGCTCTGCCAGTTTCATGGCTAAAATGCTGATAAAATCTGTCGGCATTCCGGTACTTTTGGAATCTGTCAGATGTGGAAATCTGGGCTACTGACTAAATTAGCCAAATGCCACAACCTATAGGGCCATATTTTAGCTGAAATCACGTTGAAAATGTGTGCTTGCTTCAACTGGAATTTGCTGAAACGAAAGTTTCTATGATGCCTATCAGAGTGGAGCGCCAGGCAGGACTATAAAATTATATCCGGCTTTATGCGTCGAGAAAAAATTTTAAGGCCATTTTTGGCGTAATTTTTCTCTCTCTAGTGCTCCGCCGTAAACCAGGCGTAGGCTATTAATTTTATGACTCCATGGAAGGGGCTGACTAAAAGCACAAAGACAGAAAAGAGACGAGTCATGTAGGCGGCTGCGGAGAGCGGTCGGGGCAGGTGAAATTCTATTGGCGCCCAGCCAAGGTAGGCGATTTTAATAAAATTTTCCTACCACTTACTTGGCCTGGCTTTTCATAATGTGGATTTTATGCTGATTCAATGTTTTGTGCTCGATATGCCTCAGATTGAAGCGGGGCGTTAAATTAACAGTTACCCTACGCCAACCCACCCCCTTAAGGTCCATTACAAGAGTGATTAAATATGTTACAGTCTGCGGTTCAATGTGCTGTTTTCTTATCAATATGCTGTAGAAATGTTGGGATTGAAAGAGTGCTTCACTTTCAGCATAAATCGCTTGGCGTTATGCGATACTCTATATTGCCATATTAGCTCGCGAGCTTTTTACATTCGCCTTAACAAAGTTATGAATATTGATAAGCTGCTGCATAATTTGGACGCTTTGTGCTGGAATTCTAATAAAAGCCCGGCCAAGATTGAGTTTGGCTCAATCCCATTTGGGATTACACGCTCTCATATATACACACATATACACACACACATATAAAACTACATACATAATTGCCTCTGCCCTGGCGCAATTGCCTCGCCATCGTCTGGGGAGCCCTACCAAAAATTGTGTTTAATGTGCAGTCGTAGAAAATTAGTTTAATGCTCAGGCAGAAAGGGAGGGTAACAGGCAGGCAGGCGGGCAGGCGGGCAGGCAGGCAGACAGGGAGGCAAGGGCGAATGCTTGAACTTTTCAAAAGGAACCTTAACAGAAGATAAAGGTCGTGTCTTAGCAAATTATAGCGTTGTATGGTTTAATTGAATTACCTGCCACGTGGCATTGATAAGAAAAGGTGCGCCTTAATTTTGCAATTTTTAGCTTTAATCATAGCCAAATAAAGCTGCTGTTATGAGCCATAACTGGGTTAGCAAAATATGCTTTTTATAGCCAAAAGATCTGAGAAAATGTTGAAAATTGCAGTAAGGAGCTTTTCGATATTCTGCAAGATAATAACCATTGACGCTTACGCTATTTATATCGGCTTTATATGCTACTGATACTACCGTTGCAGCCATTAGTTTTTGTGTCTAAAAATCAGCAAACCAAACAAACTTTAAAAATTTGTTGGAAATTTTTAGCAATTTTGGGCAATAAGTTAATGGAAATTAATGTTAATTTGATTGCTAGTAAAATGTATATTAAACGCAAAGTTGAAGTGAAATACCAAGTGAAAACTCATTATTTTGAATCAGCTTTCATTTATTTTTTCATCTATTAACAATTTGCTTTAGCCAAAATGCACAAAGAAATTCTGTGAAATTTGAGATGGTTTTCTCAATTGCATACCCAACAGGCGCACACAAAACTTAGTTCTCTTTACGACCCAGTGCATTTCTGCAGACAACGCCACGCAAACCAAGCCCCCCACGCCCCTCTGACTGGCTTGTTGCCACAATGTTTCATTTTGAATAATTTCCATTAACTTAAATACGCGCGCTCTCCCTTGCCCTGCGTTGCCAGTTTTTGTTGCTGAGCAAATTAAAAAAAAATGCAGAAAAAACCGAAATGCGAATGAAAATATATATGAAAATGTATACGGAGTAATAACCGGAAACCATGACCTCCATTTGCAGCTGAAAAAGAAATTCTTCGTTTTGGCCAAAAAATAAAAAAAAGTGCATATGGAAAAGCGGCAACATGATGCCTCGAATGAAAATCAAGCCTTCCAACTAGTCCAGTGCGTACATGTGTCGAGATGTAGGTCAAAATGTGTGTGTTTGAACAAACAATGCACATATTCAGTTGCATAAAAGTACTTAAAGAAGAAGAAGAAAAGAAATGCGGGTGTTGTTGCCAAAGTCAACATGCACTTGCACACACACACACACACACACACACAAGCACACACAGTTTACACATACGCCGCATATGCCCGTATTCGTGTCTTCAGCCATACCCAAAGCCCATTACCCAAAGTGTGGCTCGTTGTTAACGCCTTGCCAGCACACATACATTAGCATGTATTTGGTTTATTCAGTTCTTCGCTTGAGTTTTTGGGAAAAAGAGTGTATGGGGCTTGTGCAAGGTCCGCCCGTCTGTTTGTCCGTATCAGCGCAGCTAAAGCAACGAAACTTAGCAAGGATGTTTGTATATGCGAGTAAATACCCTATACAGAAAATTAAAAGATTTTTTTACCACCCCACTACCGAAAATCTACTGTCGACGAGTCTCTAGTTTTACTTCTAACACTGGGATTTAGTCCTCCAAGTTCATCGTTCACATTATTGATGCGATTGCCAATTAGATATCGGGAATATCATAAGTATCGATACGAATAGCGATATATCGATGAAAATATTGATAGTATCTAGCAAATATCAATAGAATATCGGTAAAAATATTGACAATATTGATAAGAATATCGATGTATCGATAGTATCTAGGCAAATATCAATAGAATATCGGTAAAATATTGATAATATTGATATGAATATCGATGTATCAATAGTATCTATGAAAATATCAATAGAATATCTGTGAAAATATTGAAATATTGATAAGAATATCAATATATCGATAGTATCTATGAAAACATCAGTAGTATCGATAAGAATATTGATGGTACGAAAGAAGATTCAGTGCTGCAGCAAGGGGAAGAAGAAGCACAGTCACAACTTAAAATGCCTGGCTTGCGCTGTGGCTCGTGCGTGTGCGTATCTGTGTATGTATGTGTAAGTTAACGAAGATGCGATCGGAAATTTTTGACCTGGGTACAGGGAGTTTCGTAGTCGGGTATACTCGACTATAGCATTCTTACTTGTTTTTTTTTAATTATTTGAAATAATTATATTTTCTCTTATAAGGTATCTCTGTATTCAACATATTATTTGCTTAATTTTCTACTTAGTCAGGCTGGATTGAAGTAACTTTCATTTAAACTAGCATTAAATTCGCCTGTCATTGAAAAATTATTCAATTCATTAGCTCAAGGGCATTTTCAAAGCTGAAAATGTAAGGAAAATGCTTTTCTATCAAAATTTACTCAATATTAAAACGATTATCTGTTGGTATATTTAAACTTCTCACCGCCCACTTCTACGAATGATCGGAACTTTCTGCTTAATCACTTTCTTTTGAAAAATGTATTGCTCAGTCCGCTTTTGTATTCAGTATAATTTATAAGTTATATATCTACATATTTTATTTTACTATCAGGACACTTACTGGGGACACCAGCCACATACTATGTCGAGCAGTTTATATATAGCTAATATTATAATTAAAGCAGATAGACTGGGTAACTGTAGTTCAGCGAAAAAATACAGTAATTATGCAAATTGCCACTAGCAGCCTTAATTAGTGCTACGTATTCTCATATAGAAAGTTATACTTAGTTTGTAAAACAATTTAAATGTGGCAACATTTTAACTTTTATAAAAACGAAAACAAATACCAGTTCATATGAATATATGTATGTATGTATGTATGTAATATGTATGACCTGGTCATTATTACAATTTCAGCAATTGCACCCCACTTTGCTCAAAAATAATTCACATGACCACTGGGTAACAAAGGGCGACTTAAACTGCCATGGAAACTCAACAAATAAAGCCAAATAAAATACAAGTAAATCGTTACGGTTGGAGACTTTTGACTGCTTAATACTCTGTAACCATTTTCCTGTTTTTGGTAGATCAACAGTAGTTCTCATATTAAATTTGGTGACTCTAGCTTAAACATTGTTCAAATAAAAACAGGCCTTTTCTTTTCAATTTTATAGACTTTTGTTTATTTTTATGTTTTACGACAGTCGAAAGTCGGCAGCATCGATACTAACGTTTCTTATGACTGTATTTTCCTAAGAAATTTCCATATCAGTTTTCGATCTGGATAATAAATAACATACAGCGCAGATATACTTATGTTAAAAATAAAGTTATCTCTTTGTTATTATCCGATCGACTTGAAATTTGGACAGTAGATTAAGAGGGACTAAAGTACTGGACATGCCAAATCTTAAAGCTATATCTTGAAAATTGTAACTGTTAAACGGTTTTTATCGAATAGCGGGGGAACGGGGGGAGATATCTCAAATCTAAAATAAACTTGACCTGCTCCCGCTATACACGAACCTACATTCCAAATTTGGTGTCTCTAGCTCTTATAGTTGCTGAGATCCTTGCGTTCATACATACGGACAGACAGACGGACAGACGGACGGACGGACAGACGGACAGACGGACAGACGGACAGACAGACGGACATGGCCAAATCGAAATCTCTTTTGATACTGATCAAGAATATATATACTTTATAGGGTCGGAGATGTCTCCTTCTGCCTGTTACATACTTTTGCACAAATCCAATACCCCCTTTTTACCCATTTTATGGGTACAGGGAGTAAAAATCGGAACAAATACAAAAGTAGTTTTCAAAGCTATTAAAGGTACAGTTCGCTGTAGTAATTTAGAAACAAAGTTGTGGGAAATATAAAAGCAGCATTACTAGAAATATCCAAGTAAAGAAACGAGTAAGGCTTGTATTTTGAAAATATTAAATAAATACGTGGCATGAAATCTTTTAAACAAAAACCATATGGTATTAAATTATTTAATGCTACCTAATTTAATAGTATATGTATGTACACACTTCAACTAAAAACTGCCAACCTAAACAGAAAGACAGATGCTGCAATTTCATGATCATATTGGCCAACAACTTTATTTTTCTGTTTCTTATATATGTATTTGTTTTAAAGTTTTTACTCCCTGTACCCATAAAATGGGTAAAAGGGAAGGCAGAAGGAGACATCTCCGACCCTATAAAGTATATATATTCTTGATCAGTATCAAAAGAGATTTCGATTTGGCAATGTCCGTCTGTCTGTCCGTCTGTCCGTCCGTCCGTCTGTCCGTCCGTATGTATGAACGCAAGGATTTCAGCAACTAGAAGAGCTAGAGACACCAAATTTGGAATGTACATTCGTGTATAGCGGGAGCAGGTCAAGTTTGTTTTAGATTTGAGAAAAAACCGTTTTAAAGTGACAATTTTCAAGATATAGATTTGGGATTTCGCATGTATAGTATTTCGACCACTCTTAATCTATTGCCCAAATTTCAAGTCGATCGGATAATAAACACGGCAGTTATTAACGAAAAAAGATTCAGTGCTTCAGTACGTAGATGCGATCGGAAATTTTTGCGCTGGGTACAGGGAGTTTCGTAGTCGGGTATACTCGACTATAGCATTCTTACTTGTTTCATTTTGCATTTGGTGTGTCAGCTGCGGCACCAACAGAACAGGCAGAAACGCTGCCACATTGTCGCCAATAATTCAGCGGCGGCGTCACTGCCATAAATGAAATGATTTATTAACAACTCGAGCGGTGAGTGTGCGACCCGTTGAAGGCAGTACCGAACCGTACCGTACCGAACCGTACCGATCCAGTCCGATACGACCACATAAAAGCCGCCTTCTCAACGGGAACTCCACGCGCACTGCAATTGGTTCATTTCGATTATTTTTATTGGTTAGTTGGCCTTTTTATCAATTGGCAGCCACATATGTTGGGGCTTATCTTATGCGTGAGATAAATTATCATTTGCAATCAGATTCGCTTTTAATATTATCGCATGAAACATATTTTGTACGCTGTCATCAGTGAAGAAATTATAATAAATAATAGCAACAAATTAAATTAATGACACTGTCGCGACATTCTGAGGCGGACTTTTCTGTTGTTGTGATTCAAAACGTCAGCCAGATAAATAGTGACGTTTTTTTTTGTGTTCTTGTTGTTTGTTTGTCAGGTTTATTTCTCTTTTTATTTACATATATTTTTTTGCATATGCTTAACACATTTTTCACAATTGGCTGATTATGGCGTGTTGTTATTATGTTGACTGATGTTTGAGATTTTCTAGCAGCTTTTATTTGATTTTAATGAATTCCACGCAACTTGAACGAAAACGAAGCTGCGACAGACGACAATTGGCGCCAGCATAAATTATGCCAAAGTTTAGCTTTTGTCTGTCATTGTTTCTGGCAGTTAATGCATAGAGTTTGTATTATGTATGGAATATTTCATCATTTATTGTCTGGCAGCAACGGCAATTGTACGTTTCAGACTTAATAGATGTGCCATTATGAATACATATAATATTCTTGAATGCATAATGAAATGCAGGCTTGAACCAACAAAATGCTGTTTAAGCTAGAGAAACTTAATAGTTTATTGTGCCAAATATAAATAAAAACAAAAAAGGACGGCTATCTTTGGCGTGCCGAAGCTACATACATACATATATACCCAATCAGGAATTAATTACAAACTGATTGCTCCTATGGGGGCCATGTGGTCCGATTTTGATCAAATTATAGGAAACTATTGGAAGCATAATAAAACTCTCAAACAAAAAGTTTGATATAGTGATATAGCGGTCCGATTTTGACCAAATTTGGTCAGATTTTATAAACTCTCTAGATACTCTGTTTGCGAAAGATTGGTAAGGATACCTTTATAAGCAAAAAGTTTTTTATACAAAAACAGTTGTCGATCAATCATTCTTATGACAGCTATATTTTATAGTGGTACGATTCGGCCGGTTCCGACATATGTACTGCCTGCATCAAAAAGAAGGGTCTGTGCCAAGTTTCATTACCATAGCCTTAAAACTGGGAGACTAGTTCGCATAGAATCAGACGGACATCGGTTTATCGATTCGGCTATTGATGTTGATTTAGAATATATGTTTGTACGTATGTATATGTATACTTTATTGGGTTAGAAACGTCTCCCTCAATGCAATACACATTTCGAGACAAAACTATAAGACCCTCTGCTACTTTTCTTTAATGAGTAACAATTCTTGATTCCTTGGAAAATCAATTGGTTCCTTTTTAATATACTTTCTGCAAAACCCATAATTACTTGTCAAGTTATTCAACCTTAAAATACCTGCTATTCTTCATACTTCTTATGTTGTATTCAGTATAATGAGTTTTAAGAAGTTATTAAATTTCAATACATAATTGCAAGCCCACCTCCAAGATTATGTATATGTTTCATATAAAGGCATACAATTTTGTTTTGTTGTAAGCTTCTTAGAAACCCAAGGAAAGTTGAAAAACCCTTTTATGCACCGACGCACAAAACTTTCAGGCCATTTGACAAAAACAACGGCGCAGGCTCAGACCTAAGCAGTCCAAGCCCAAAGAAAGAAAAAACATAAAACTTTGTTACCTTAAGTTTTTAAGTACTTTGGAAAGTTGCAGCCCTGGTTGGTCAGCTAGCTGGCCAGCAATTTTTGCACACTCAAATAAACAGCACTGAAATAAAACTAATTGCTAATCGAGCATTAGAACGTAATGTGGGCGTGGATACCTGAAAGGGTTGCCTTTAAGCCTAATGAGACTCCTGTATAACGACAGCCGTTACGTAAGAGCGCCTTACGTAGCAGAGCTACGTAATTATCCTGTTAAGCTGGGCGAGACAAGCGGTCGGGTACAATCTGAATCACCAACTTGTTTTTAGCCAAGTTCTGTGCCTTTTTGCCTATTGTTTTCATTATGAGGCTGCCTTGCTGGCCTGGTCTACTTTAGCATTTCGTTGTTGTCGTTCGGCTTCCGTAATGCCAGGCATTTTGTTGCTGCGGTTTTCCCGGCTGTTGTTTCTTGTTAAGTATACAACTCGTTATTTTTGTTACGTTTTCGTTTTTCTTCTAATTTAATTTGCGGTCAACCGACATGGAGCGGTACAAAAAAAGAGGAAAGCAGGAAACATAAAGTAGCTGCACTCTGTGGCACTTCTTCCATCCGCACCTCAGTTACGTTTAAGGACATTAAGGGGCAGCTTAATTTGTGCCGGGCCTACCTTTATAAATATAACCCAACAAGCAGCAGAAGTAAAATGTGCTCTAGTCGAGAGTTCTTGACAAAGAAATACCCCGTAAGCAGTTCTGACATATCCTAAAAAAAGCGTACTTCTATAGTCATTCGAGCACATTGTATACATAAAATACCCTAAATTGATTAAAATCATTTTTAACAAGTAGGAATGCTATAGTCGAGTATACCCGACTACGAAACTCCCTGTACCCAGGTCCAAAATTTCCGATCGCATTTTCGTAAACTTACACATACACAAGGACGCACACACACGAGCCACAGCGCAAGCGAGGCATTTTAAATGGTGGCTGTGCTTCATCTTCCCCTCGCTCTTTCTAACTTCCGTGTTTATTATACGATCCACTTGAAATTTGGACAGTAGATTAGGAGGGACACAAGTATTGTACATGCTTAATCTTAAAGCTTATCTTGAAAATGATTACTGTAAAACGAGAAAACGAAGCGGGATTTGCGGGGGAACGGGGGAGATATTTGAAATACAGGAACCTACATTCCAAATTTGGTGTCTCTAGCTCTTATAGTTGCTGAGATCGACGCTTTTATCCGGATAGACGGATAGACAGACGGACATGGCCAAATCAAAATCTCTTTTGATACTGATCAAGAATATATATACTTTATAGGGTCGGAGATGTCTCCTTCTGCCTGTTAAATACATTTGCACAGATTTGGTACCCCCTTTTTAACCATTTTATGGGTACAGGGAGTAAAAATACATTTTGCAGAACCTTGTAATATCAGCTCTACCACTACTATAGCAAATAGGGTATAGGAATTTGGGCAAGTGCGTTGACTTGGCACGTGCCTAGAGCCCAAAAACGTCAACGAACGATCCGCAGTTTCTTTGTGTTTACTTTGACACTCTTTTATGGGTATTTGATGTGGGAGTTGCCATCTTGCCAGTTTTGCAATTACGTTTTAATTTGAACCGGCGACCTAAGCGTCTGATACGTAAATTTACTTAGTGCGAGCCGTAATGAGTGGCGCCCCCTGGCGTTTGTGTTACAAACGTGCCAAACGTTTTAGCGCCTGCCCCAATATTGAGCGTTGTCCTGCGACCGTGGTTTAGGGCTCCTGCCTCCTGTTTCTGTTTTAATAGGCTTTTGTGCGGCTTTCGTTTTACTTGTCCTTTGGGTGGACAGTTGCACAGCTCGCATTTTCTGTTTTCTTTTTTATTCTTTGTTTTTTGTATTTTTTTTTCCTTTTTATGTTACATATTTTTTGCTTATACAAACAAAATTTTTTTAACAAGTTCTTTTATCTATTTTTCGCTTTCGTTGCAGGTAAGCGCAAGCGTTTGAAAAAATTGAAGTGCCCGTTTCTTTGAATCTCTTTTTGCTTTGTGAGCAAACATTTGGTACATTTTGACCAAGGGAGGAGCGGTATGTAGCTCTAGGGTCCAGCTTACTGCCGCTGTAGAGGCAATAATAATAGCAAGAGTGGGCTCAAAATTGAAGCTGATGCTGGAAAAAATTAAAATGGCTGAAACGATTGCTCTCGGTTTGTCCTTTAGATTGATTTGACATTTATTTCTATTTATTTCTAATAATATTTTTGTTTTCAAAATTTGCACAAGCCTTAAGGTTAAAAATAAATATATGAAGATATTTATCAATCATTTATTGGCATCAAGCCTACATCAATTTTTCGCTACGTTTTCTGTGGCAGTTGTCAACAAAAGTTATGGAATCGAGGAACTTCTAAAGCTCGAAACTCCATATTTAAAGGTCCTTGATAAACTTATCTTTATCAAACACAACACACATTGTTTGTTATCCAGATATTAATGCCGATAGTTTCTGGACACACCATCGATCGTATCGCGATTTAAAAGCAAATAATAAATAAAGTTTAAAATTAAATGAAATTAAACTAATTTACAAATATATTTTTGTTTAATTTGTGCCTACAATATCATATTACCAAGAAAATTATCCATGGTTTTTCAGATCTAAAAGATATGTAGATACTTATCATTCATATGTTAAAATAGTCTTATTTGTTTTATAGCGTCAGCTATTTTGAAAGTGCGAGAATTTCATTCTATTAATATAATTAATACCCACTGCGACCCCTCCTTGAAAATCAATCAATTTGAATGGCATCTCCTAATGTTCAATGAAAAACTAAATTAATTGAATTCCTTTTCCAAGTTGATAACCCAAACATTAATAACATGAAGTGATAACAAACAAGCAACACATAATACACACCCCCACACATAGACACACACACACACACACACCCTTACATCCCCACACACACGGAGACTATAGCATCACACTCCTGAAGCGATCAGGCCAAGCATAAAATCAATTTAGCGAGCATTGCATTTCATATAAACAGCGTTGACTTTTCAAATAAAACGACAAAGTCAAAGTCAAACAATTTGATATAAACACACACACACACACATACACATATATATGTATATATGTATATATATATATATACACCCCACTTATTTGCCCAATTAGAACATTAAACGTAATGCCAACACGATTGCAATTAATTACCAAAGAAATTAAATTTCATGTTCAACACGTAGCGGCAAATATTAAGCTGGCCGTGGCCAAAAGCGAAGCCGGCGACATGTCTGCCATTATATGCACAGACACACACAGACATAGCCACGTTAATGACGCCACATGGCATCAGGTTGAATCGTGTCCAGCATAAGCCCACCCCCCTCCAATACTCCACGAACAAACCACGACTACAACAACGCGCTGCACTTAACATGAGCCACGTTTTATGGCGCTCTTTTATTTTTCTCGCGCTTTATCTAAAGCGACAGCAAAAAAAAAGTTTTTATATGCTTTGACTGTTTGACAGGAAAGCCGCCATCCCCACTACCTCCCCCTTTCATTCGCTGAACCTTCCAAAAAAAAAAGCATTGGGGGCATGAAATGTGCCATGCCAACTTCATAGTCAATTTTTTGCCATTAAAAGTAATTAAGTGTGTGTGTATGAGATCAGAATAGATACCAGTGGCTTTGTTAAGAGGTTATAACTGAACAAGTAGTATGGATTGGGTCAGATCCTGTCATTTCAATGTACAAGTATATAAAACAATATTTGGCATCGATTGATTAAAGCTCATTTAGATATTCAAAGTAACTAAAGATTAAATATTTTTGGTCTATTATAATATAGTATAGTAATAGAGTTTTCGTTTATAATCTGTGTAGTATTCAGTTACATTTTTGAAGTTTAAATAAGTAAAACTAATACGCGTATTCGTACAACTATTTCTACTGATTCTAAATGTAAACAATCGATGGTATTTTTGAAACTGGTCTCCTCTTATTAACTATTAACGCGTTATATACTATTTATATCTACACCTATTAAAATCTGTGTATTCTAAACATAAATAAAGTCATATTTCAAATTATAATTTATGTTAATTGATTAATTAAGGTACACAAATTCTATAGTTCATAAAATGTATGCGGGAATTCCTGCAACTTCTTTTACTGGATGGTATTTTACAAACTATTATTAATTATATTAATAATATTAATATTATAATATTATTATATTATATTATAATATTAATAATATTAATTAATTATTAAAAAAACAAGTAAGTCGAGTATACCCGACTACAACCCCTTTAGTTGTGTAAATTTTTTTGTGATGCATACTATAATTCTCAACTAGTTAAAGCTTCGGTTGCCTAAAGTAGATACAAGATTCTCACAGTGTCGAGCGTCACATTATTCATATTTCTTTTTATAGCTCTTGTGGCTGAATATTGCGAATGTGTTTGTGTAAGTGTACGCAGATGCGATCAGATATTTGTGACCTGGGTACCGAGAGTTTTGTAGTCTGGTATAGTCGACTATAGCATCCTTACTTGCTTAATATAGCAATAATATTTATATTTTATTCAAAAATGATTTGAAGTTTCATTACACATTTTGTATACTTGTTTAGTTTATGCTATTTCTATAGTATATACTTAGTATATACTATTTCTATAGTACTATATAGTACATACAATTTCTCTAAATATTTTACTCATTCAGATTATTATTATTTTTTCTTTCTCGAAATATAGTGTTTATTTTCCAGCCTCTGGCGGGCCTGTTGCGGGCCTGTTGCTCTAATTGATTTTACTTTGTGTACTTGTGCGTATACTCGCACATACATATGTATGTGTGTAAGTATGTATGTATGTGTCATTAATTAATACATATTGTGTCCACTTACCTAACAGCAAACTACTTACAGCTAAGGGCCTCCGGCCACGCCCACAATTGTGCGTAATTGGGCAGCGGTGGCTACTTTGCTCTTAATGCGATTACGCCGATTATCATTAATATTAGTTTGTGTGTGCGGTTTCCGAGTTTCAATGACGTAAATTTGTGAACTTCCGAGACGGGGCGGCGCAAGGCGTGTTGGGTGGGGTGTACGTGCAAGTAAATTGTAGGTATGCAAGTGTTTGATCGTTGGGTGTGCGTGTCAAGTATCAGTTAAATATATGTATATTCAACTTACGTTCAGGCACAAAAGGTTTTTGGGTACTGATTACTTGAAAATTTCCTAAGGTAAATAATTCAATATGAATAATCTTCATATGTAATTAAATATTCAGTATAATTCAGAACCAACGAAGTGCTTATGTATAAAATATTAAATGGTACTATCCCGTTGTTGGTTTTGTCCTTCCGTGTTAATCATTTCATTTTACCACTAATTTTGCGGCCATGACGATGGAATTTTAAAAATCGATGTCCACCACTCTTAATTATAATTTGTGGAAAACTAATGAAATGTAAACCCATCGCAGGCAAGTCAATAAATTTGTATGCCAGATGTTTTCACAAATTTTCCGAGCGTTGGATATATTTGCCTAAAATCAATGAAGCATCTGTTGAAGTTTTTTAGGTGTAGAGCTTTGAAAATGAGTTTATAGCTCATCGGAAGAAAGTTACACTTTCGCCTTATTTTCCACCATTTGCCAGTATTTTCCGAAATTGGTAAGTCATGTGTCGAATTATTAGATCATTCAGCATTAGATCTGTAAACATAATTATGAGATGGTGTGATAAATGAAAATGTTTCACTTAACAGTAACCAATTTTCTCCACTTGTGGGGTGGAGTTTTCCATGCTCACTTTCATCGTAAATGGGAATTGCTTCCAGCTTCTACTTCGTACTGTTTGGTCTATACTTTAATTCCCCACAAGCCAGTGGAACAAGCTCTTTGATAATAATTAAAATACAATTCTTAATTTATGTTCAAAAGCTAAATTAATATTGTTGTAGTATTCTGGTGAAGTTTTAAGATCTATTTTATGAAATCAACATCCAATAAGCCGCAAATTACTTTGGCATTTCATATTCCAGCTCGTAGCACTCACATTTCATAGGTTGGGCGCATTTCAACAGATTAATTTTCAAATGCCAAACTGAAATTCTTTGAAATTTTCTACTCAATGGGATAATTGAATGGGCAACTCAGAAAGCAAAGTCAGCTGCCAGTCCACCTAGTATGTATGTACATGGCAAGGGGTCACATCTTTTGACAGGCTTTGAAACCCATTTACAGTTCATTTACTAATGAGCCAATGACGCATTTATGGGCACACGCGCCATCCAAAGCATTTCAAGGATTTTCACTACTCCCATCCCTAAGGGGTGGTGCTTTGTATCGAATGTCGAAGGTTTGACAGGTCAGACCGCTCAAAAGGCATGGATTGAAAGGAGTGTGGACTTGTCGACAACAAAATGAAATGTTGGCACGTTTTGTATTTTGCGAGTGTGTGCAAAGTTTCTATTCCTGCAAGTTTGCTATAGTCACATTTGCCAGGTGTTTCTGGAATATTAACTAAGGTCCATGTCAAAATGAATTTTGTTTGACGTTACGTGCACTTACAATTTTGTCAATAACTGTAAGAAATGCAGCCATATATTGTTGGATGGATAAAACTTGAGAAGCGATGGAAATACTTATGTTATGATTGTAATCAGATACATTTATTTAAATAGATTAGTGGCAGTTTTCTATAAATAACATGACTGCAATAGGAGCATTACATAACATAACAGACTACATAAATGTTACTGTTAAAGCTTACGGAGCTAAATAGTTTAACAGAAATTAAAAGAATGAGCTTCTTAAGTTATAAATTTCTATGAAAATCTTAATTCTGCCTTAAATGAACTAAATAAAGACAAATTATAATTGAAATTCCCTTAAAGTTTTGCTTTTAACAGCGCAGGGGCATTTACTAAGCATGGCTGACATAATTTCTAATTATAATAATTATTATCCTGTCCATGAATAACCCTTAAGCTTTTACTTGTATTTGAATGCCTAACAACAAGGCAACAAGAGCTTTTATGTTAATTGCATTAAATTTTCAATCAAATTAATTGAACAACTTTTCAACCTCCCATTTTGTTTTTGCCCTGCGGAAGGGCCTCAACTTTTGCGCTTTTTCTGAACAACAAACAAGTGTTTCTGTGTGTAATTGAGGCAAAGATGAGTGTTGATTTATAAAATCACGTTAACTGCTTAAATGTTTATTTCTGTTTTTCTCTTTTGCATATATTTTATTGCACTCCAAGCAAAACATTTTAAAACAAATAATTTAATAATATGAATGGGAAATAATTAAATAAACGAACATAATTTTGAGTTTGAGCAATTTATGTATTTTTGTAGTATTGTCAATTGAATTTATTTTATGTAACAAGCGCACTTTATGACTTAAAAATAACACACACACAAACACACACACATGCACACCCAAAAGGGTTAAATGGCGCAGGTGTGCAACTGACAGCTGTATGAAAGTGCAGAAAAACAATAACAAGAACAAGAACAGCAGCCAAACAAGCCAAAAACAACGTGAAATGAAATGCGGCAATAGCAGCAGCCAAAAAGCACACAAATTCGCGCTTAAATCATGTGCAAACGCTTTGAGCAAAAATTGGCTGCTATTTTTTCCCCCATTTTTTTTGCCGTGTGTTGTGGAGACAGCCCAAGGAAGCACAAAAAAAGCAAGTAAGAATGCTATAGTCGAGTATACCCGACTACGAAACTCCCTGTACCCAGGTCTAAAACATTCAATCACATCTACGTCCACTTACACATACACAAAGACGCACGCACACAGGCGGCAAAAGCGACAGCGCAAGCGAGGCATTTTAATTGGTGGCTGTGCTTCCCCTTCCCCCTCTCGCTGCATTTCTGAATATTCTTTCGTGAATAACTTCCGTGTTTATTATCCGATCGACTTGAAATTTGGACAGTAGATCAAGAGAGACTAAAGTATTGTACATGCCAAATCTTAAAGCTGTATCTTGAATGTTACTGTAAAACGGTTTTTATCGATTTGCGGGGGAACGGGGGAGATATCTGAAATATGAAACAAACTTGATCTGCGTATGGTATACAGGAACCTACATTTCAAATTTGGTGTCTCTAGCTCTTGTAGTTGCTGAGATCGACGCGTTCGTCCGGACAGACGGACAGACAGACGGACATGGCCAAATCGAAATCTCTTTTGACACTGATCAAGAATATATATACTTTATAGGGTCGGAGATGTCTCCTTCTGCCTGTTACATACTTTTGCACAAATCCAATACCCCCTTTTTACCCATTTTATGGGTACAGGGAGTAAAAATGGCCAACAAGTTTGTGCCTGACAAAGGTAGCGACACTGCGTGTGTGTGAGGTAGAGAAAAATAGTGAAAAGGCCAAACGAGTGAAAATACGCTCAGGTTAGTTAAATTTTTGCGTATACGAGATATGTTTTAAAGTTTGGCCGGCTAGAACGAAAAGTTTTGTCATTGGACAAGTTTTTGGCTTTTAAAGATTGTTGCCTACATTGTGGGGCGGCCGGCAAATGGCAGCGATTTGATATTAGAAAAATATATGCAAATTTAATAAAGCTATAAATAATAATATAAAAAGTTTGAAATTATAAAAGTCTCCATATGTTTCATAGATATTAAAAAAGTTTGTTTCTTGTGACAAACAAAAAGTCATTTAGATACGCAGGTCCCACATCTGGCATAAAAAAACGTATTTAAATTTATAAAATATATATAAAGTTTCATACATGTTCTTTAAATGTTTCGATAGAAAGTGAAATAATATTTGTTAAAAGCATATTATTTAATGTTTCAGACTGCTAACTAAATCTTATTTGCCGCTTTATAACGCACATTACTTACGTCGAGCTTAAGCTGAAATATTTATTGAAATTCATGCACGTCATTTATATTTTGTAGGAAACTGAATGTAAAATACGAAGCCCAAAGTATATGAGTACAATTCTAACTAATGTGCATATGCCTAGACTGTTATGCCCTTGCAAAGGATACTACAATTCAGTCACAAGATGTGTAATGCATTAAAGAGAACGCTTTTGACCCTATTAAGCATTTATATTTTTGATTAGCCAAGTCGATATCTATATCTAAATCTAAATACCTTTAAAAATGAGTTGTTGTGTGAAAAAGTCTTTGTTTTACTCCCTGTACCCATAAAATGGGTAAAAAGAGATACTAACTGTGTGCAAGTGTATGTAACAGCCAGAAGGAGACATCTCCGACCCTATAAAGTATATATATTCTTGATCAGTATCAGAAGAGATTTCGATTTGGCCACGTCCGTCTGTCTGTCCGTCCGTCTGTCCGTCCGTCCGTCCGTCCGTCCGTCTGTATGAACGCGTCAATCTCAGCAACTATAAGAGCTAGATACACCAAATTTGGTATGTAGGTTCCTGTATACCATACGCAGATCAGGTTTGTTTCCAATTTCAGATATCTCCCCCGTTCCCTCGCAATTCGATAAAAACGTTTAACATCAACAATTTTAAAAATATAGTTTTAGGATTTGGCATGTATATTACTTTGGTCACTCCTAATCTACTGTTCAAATTTCAAAATAAACATGAAAGTTATTCAACAAACAAGATTCAGTACTGCAGCGCGGGCGAAGAATAATAATAGATTGGGATTTTCTGTCCAAGATATGGCAATAAAACTCACGAACTGAAAGTGTCGTTATAATGTTTAGATATTAGCTAAGCAAAGTTACAATCGAAATGCCATAGAAACAATTGTAAAAAAGGGTTGTTAGAAAGACTATTTTGTTTTTACATATATTTCAAATAATGTTTATACATAACATAATACTTATACCAATATTGTAATGTTGATTGTATTATTAATTAAATTCTACAAAAAAAAACAACATATATTTAATCAAAGTATGCAACTGCGCCTTATAATAAACCTTATATGAGTTGTAAAAATTTAATGAAAATTGGACCATTACATCATGAACGATTGGTCGAAAATATATTCTATACACAATATAAATATATCTTTGGCACCCGAAAATGTCTGTTCTTTCTGGCTTAAAATAAACTGAGTGGCATAGTTGTTCTTGTCAGATTTAAAAACTTAAGAGGCGTGGCGGGCTTTATGTACAATGCAATTAAAGTCATTTATTCAATGTGTTTGGGCGTAGTCAACTAACCTGCACATTAATAACTGTCCAGGCAACCAGAAGCCAGACAATAAATTTCGCACTTCGTAAAGGCTGAGAGACATTCAACAAAATAATTACCAGCATATTTCGAATGTCTTACCAGCGGCAGTGGAGACACATTTATCTTAACAGTCAGGGCTAGACACGGAGGGAGAGAGAGAGAGGGAGAGCTAGATAGAGTGAGTGAGAGCATATCATAACTAATATGCCCAACAGTCATTTATAAGCCCGGGGCATCAAGTACCCGCATATACCGCTGGCAGTCCTTTGGGGGTTTTTTCTTCTTCTATATGAGTGTGTCCTGTAACTTGACTTAAACTTGTTATTTAACACTTTTTGGGCCAAAAATAAAAAGCGAAAAAGTCAACGCCCAGTGGGTGTGGCAGCTGCTTGCAACAAAATCATTGAAATTCACTCACACACACACACCCACTTGAGACAGCGTCTAGAACTACTTGGCAAACAGGAGGTTGTGAAAGGACCTGCTGCTTGAAGTGCAAATGTTTAGTTGACGCATAGTTTAGTCAGTTCTCAGTGTGTAAATGTATATTCTTAGTTGTGTGTGCACACACGTATTTAGTAATTAATTACACTTGTCACACACTCGCATACACATTTACGGCATATTGTTAGACTCATTCTCAGTGCGGACTTGTAGCTCAGTTTGACATGCGATTATGCGCTTTTAGCCCCACACATGTTGGCAAATTGTTAGGTTGCCAGCTATGCACAGCGCACTAATGAGAGCTGACTAACACCACACAGGTGGGGCAAACAGTTCAAGCATCTCCTGTTTGTCCACCCGATGCACAAGGACATGTTTTATAATTGGTTGTACTTTCGGTTAATGCGTAAATTGGATGTGCACTTCTGTAATCTAAAGCGATTTGTTCTTTTGACAGTGCTATGTATGGGTAACTAATTTGATTTCAGTTTACTTAAAGAATTGTAGTAAAGGAATAATTAAACAAGTATGCGTAAGGAGAATTTGAAGATGTAAATATATAAGAAATCCCTCCGCACACAAAAATAATATTGTTTATTTTTTCTTATTGTAATATTATTTTTTGTTTGTCGTCCTTGCTGTAGTATAAAATATGTACCAATAAATTACTATGATATTTCTTGATGCTCGAATTTGGACACTTTCAATTACTCAATTACAATTTTAAAAGCACATTAAATACGTCATTCAAACTTCACACTAATTATTCAATCCAATCTAATTAAACATTTCCTTAAAAAACACTTAATGAGCTTAAAAATTCATTCTTGCCAACATCGTTTTTCGTAAATCATGCTAACAAGCTGCGCTTTAAGCCTTACAAAGCTGCTACAATTACATAGCTAATACGGTTAACATGGTGAAATAAGTGAGCCAAGGCGTATGCCTTGTACTCGTCTTTCTGCTCCCCCGATTGTACCATTTTCCGCAGAATGAAACACAATCAGATTACGCAAGAGAAAGCGTAAGCGGAAAAGTGCAATGCAAAGAAAAGTTTTCATTTTCCGCACGCGCAGCAGGTTTAATCCGCTTTTAATTGCTTCAGATCCAATTGGCGACCTACATACATAGCAACCTGTCAGGTGGCTATAAAACAGATGAATAATCAGAGGAGTACAATTGGGTCAGTTAACTTTTGTTTAGCATTTTTTTACACCCTGTACCCATAAAATGGGAAAACGGGGGTACTAAGACTCTGCAAATGTATTTAACAGATAGAAGTAGACAACTCCGACCTAATAAGTACTTAAAAGTATTCTTTAGTCTGTTAGTTACTTCTTACTTAACACAGATGACAAAATCGGATGATAAATGAGTTCTTGCATGAAAATCTTTTTTGCTTATACAGATATTTCAATAAAACTCAGCAATTGTGTTATTTATTACACATTATATGGCTTTTCTTAAATTTCATCAAAATCTGATGATTTTATCTTATAGCTGCCAAAAACAATGGGTCGAAAAGTGAAATTTAGATTGACAAATTTTTGAAAGAGTATATAGCTTTGGGTCCAGAGGATTTGTTCTTGCTATACTCTGTCCAAAAATCTTTGCAACATGTGTTATGTTTTCGTCTGTACGAACACCCTTTTCCGTAAAAAATAAGAAAAATATATCAGTCGGACAACAGAGCATCTGCAACGTTCTTAGTTTTCGAATTTTTCGTTTATGATGGTAAAGATCCTGTCGCTCAGCATGTAAGGCTTTCCAGAAACTTAGCTAGAAAATCGATGCATGAAATTGCATTGAAATTGCGTGTGTCAAGTCTTCGAATATTGATTTGTATTAAACTCAGTTCAAGTTAACTACTTGCGTATGCGTTATATTTATTGGCTGTCAGACTACGCATTGGCCACATGCAGCTTTTCGAAAATTGAATTTTCATGCCGAACGTTTGGTTTTTTAAGCCTGTCAAAGTACTTTTTGCGCAAAAATATGCTTGATTGAAAGAGCTACAATATTATAATAAGACCCCTACAAGTTGTGCCAGCCCAGAAAATACAATTTGAAACCCAAGTGTCAGTTGGTTTTTGTGCTCTTACACAGAGTCTGAGATGCTCCCAAGCATTCTGGCAGCCCGACTGCCTGCACTTGACATTTAGCGCATTCAAAAGGTGTCCAGTATTTGTAACTGTCTTCCTTGGCATTATTTCTTACCTTTTGTTGTCGCCAGCAGCCGCGAACTGATGGTCCTGCATCCTGCCACGACAACGTGCTTTAAATGTAATTGTGTTTTGACATTTACAACAGCGAACCAAACAATTCATTGGAGTTGCTTCCTGAACAGAAAATTATCACAACAACATTATATATTTTACACAAGTTGTAGTCAAAGCAAAGAAGCCTTATCATATTTTGATAAATGTCGAAATACGAGAAATAATGAATGCTTTTTTTTAAATACTGAAATATTTTAATATTAAATTTGTTTGATGCATTTCAATAATATACACCATCTAATATTTACATGTAATATTTTCTAACGTGATTCTCGCGCAATTTTCACAATATTACATGAATATATTACTTTGCGTTCAATCTATTGTGCAACAAATTTAACGATTGCCGCAGGAAGGCTACATTCCAAATTTGGTATCTCTAGTTCTTCTGGTCACTGAGATCGACGTGGCCAAATCGACTTGTCTATTGATATTGATCAAGAATATAAATATATACTTTCTAGGATCGGAGCTGTTTGCTTCTGTCTGTTCATACATTTCCACATATTCGCAATCCCCTTATTACCCATAGTATGTGTAGAGGGAGCGAAAAATCAATATTCTTTGCCAATAGTTGAAGTGAACCCTCTTAGTTTTTATTAGTTCACTCAATCGAGCAGGGAGAACATAAGAACTCATATTTCATGCTCCACTAAAGTCCTTAAACATAATAAAAAATGTATCATAAAATTTGTAAGTACTTCCGAACAATGTACATAGAGGCCATCAACTATAGAATTATAGCTTATAATATTTGCATAGTCTTAAGTAGAGTGCACGATGATCCATACAAACATCTTCACTTAACAAAAGTTTCCTGGTAATTATTGAAAAGTTTTATTTTATTTCATCTTTGGGGTTTCTCTTGCATTTTGTGCGTTCCTAGAAGTTATGTGGCAGCATTAAGTAAACGCCGAGCGCAATGTTTATGCATTTATAATACATAATGTGGCAGAGTGCAGCTGGGAGGCAGAACACGCACAAAAGTATGAAACAAAGTTATGCAAAGTGCACGAGCAGAACAGCAGACAAGAAAGTAAAGCGTTTGCCACTTGAAAAATGCCGCAAATTCTGTAAAAGCGTTCAACGTCGCGTCGGTGGGAAGGCGAAGAAAAATGTCGCACATTGTAATGGGTTAAGGATGCAAGGACCAAAGCTAGCAAGATGGTAAAATAGCAAAGTGGAAGCTGCATCGGGTAATGGCGTCTGCAACAGGATGCAGGTTAAGTTCCTGACGCCAGTGCCACATAAAGTGGCAAAAGTTATGAGCAAAATGTGGTCGCAAGTGGGTTGCCAAGTGTCAACTTGTTTGATTTACTTAGCCTGGTGAAAATAATCAACATGAAAATATGAAACCTAACGAGACTCCTATGGCAATTTCTCATGCAGCAATCAGTGCCTCATTACATGCAACCCCATGAGTTCTTGACTGACTTGGCTAACATGGCTAACACAACTACTTGGCCAACTGGTTGCCTTGGCTGCTGCTGCACAACTACTGACGTATATCAGCTTCCGGTGCATAACATGCTGACGTGTTTCCGGCACACGCAAAAGCAACGTTCGCATATATTTCATGTGATTTATGATCTCTCACGTTTACTTTTCTTTTTTGCAAAGTTTTTTTTTATGTAGCATACTTATTTGTTTGCACGAAAAATAACTTTGTGAAGCGTTCTTGCATTAAATTGGCATTCAGCTCTTGGCTAGGGGCACAAACTTTAGCGCTGCTGTCAACGTGGCGTATGAGTTATGGCTGGGACAAAAAGTAAATTGCATAAGCTAATCCGGGATAGATTCGCCACTGGCGCACATTGTTTTCGGTTAATTTTCATTGTGCGTCGTAATTACTTTTCTTCGAAATTAATTTGAGCGATTCGCCGGGACAGCAACAACTTAATATATCAACTGAACGCCCACAACGAAAGTCAGCGCCTTGATTTTCCGCTTAACTAATTTCAACTTTCGCTTTTCTTGGCCTAACTGCTAGCAGTTTTGTATATACATATATATATTTCTTTCTTCTTGTTTTTTTAGCCCAAAGTTTTGGGCAAGTTTACTCGCGACTGCGTTTTCGCTTCCTTGAAAAATTAGTATTTGTCGTCCTTGGTTGCCCCGGCTCTGAGTTTATCTACAATTCCATTCGCTGTGCAGCTTTGGGCAGCAACAATTTGTTTTACGCCTGGCAACGCTTTTTACACTTGATAAGAAAAACTTTCCCATTGGCCGCAATTTTTCAACGTCTCGTTGCGAAAGTTGTGGTAAAAGTTTCCTTTCATTTTACTTTGTTCTGTAGTTTTATTTTTATGCGCTCCTAATAAAATACTAACGTTAATTGTATTGCGTGCCCAGACTCTATTTTAACTAATTTTATATCTATTTTTTCTATATATTTTCAGGTATGCAATGGAAAAATATGATGGCATAACTTGTAAAGCAAACAGTTAGAAAATAATCTTACATTAAATAACAATTCAGGGACCTTAACGGTCATCAGTAATATTTTATAAATTACTTGCTCTTTTTTTACTCCCTGTACCCATAAAATGGGTAAAAAGGGGGTATTACATCTGTGCAAAAGTATGTAACAGGCAGAAGGAGACATCTCCGACCCTATAAAGTATATATATTCTTGATCAGTATCAAAAGAGATTTCGATTTGGCCATGTCCGTCTGTCTATCCGTCTGTCCGTCTGTCCGTCTGTCTGTCCGTATGTATGAACGCAAGGATCTCAGCAACTATAATAGCTAGAGACACCAAATTTTGAATGTAGCTTCGTGTATAGCGGGAGCAGGTCAAGTTTATTTTGGATCCGAGATATTCCCCACCATTGCCCCGCTATTCAATAAAAACGTTTTACAGCCACAGTTTTATAGATATAGCTTTGGGATTTGGCATGTATAATACATTGGTCATTCTTGATATACTGTCCAAATTTCAAGTCGATCGGATAATAAACACGGAAGTTATTCAACAAACAAGATTCAGTACTGCAGGCTTGGCAAGCAGCAACATGAAGGCTTCAGCATATGTATGTACATATGGGCGAGCGAGCGCGAAGCGCGTGCATTTTCTATTAAGTACTTACAATTGGCCTCTTCGATAAAATATCGATAAGTATCAGCTCTTCGATTAGTCTCGCTCATCTCTGAATTGTGCTGCTAGTATTTCTTTCACTCTACCGTCGTTCGTCATCGTCATCGTTCGTCATCGAGTTCCGATTTTGATAAATTTGCGATTTTCAACGTTTAACTAATACAACTCTGGGTACAGGGAGTCTCGTAGTCGAGTGTACTCGACTAAAACATTCTTACTTGTTATTATTATTGAATTTAATTTTTTGCTAAATAAAACATTTTTTTTCGGTTTTTATTTAAAATTTGCTCTAAAATTAGTGCTTAAATTTTGATTTTCGTTTGTTGTTCAGAAATAAAATTGATGCCGTGGTTTTACTCCCTGTACCCATAAAATGGGTAAAAAGGGGGTATTGGATTTGTGCAAAAGTATGTAACAGGCAGAAGGAGACATCTCCGACCCTATAAAGTATATATATTCTTGATCAGTATCAAAAGAGATTTCGATTTGGCCATGTCCGTCTGTCTGTCCGTCTGTCCGTCTGTCCGTCCGTCCGTCTGTCCGTCTGTCTGTCCGTATGTATGAACGCAAGGATCTCAGCAACTATAAGAGCTAGAGACACCAAATTTGGAATGTAGGTTCGTGTATAGCGGGAGCAGGTCAAGTTTATTTTAGATTTGAGATATCTCCCCCGTTCCCCCGCTATTCGATAAAAACCGTTTTACAGTTACAATTTTCAAGATATAGCTTTAAGATTTGGCATGTCCAGTACTTTAGTCCCTCTTAATCTACTGTCCAAATTTCAAGTCGATCGGATAATAAACACCTAAGTTATTCACGAAAGAAGATTCAGTGCTGCAGCAAGGGGAAGAAGAAGCACAGTCACAACTTAAAATGCCTGGCTTGCGCTGTGGCTCGTGCGTGTGCGTATCTGTGTATGTATGTGTAAGTTAACGAAGATGCGATCGGAAATTTTTGACCTGGGTACAGGGAGTTTCGTAGTCGGGTATACTCGACTATAGCATTCTTACTTGTTTTTTTTGGAACGAGACAATAATTTTTTCTTCATTTTCTTGTTTCACAATTTTATTTGAAATTCAGCCTGCTCAATAGGCAATGATAATCAGCAAGTCTGGCCATTTTCTTAACACAACGAAACGCAAAACAAGTATCATTTTTTTGATAAGTAGATTGGTGATTTGTCCAGAAATTGCAACTACCTCTGAAAGACAATACAATGCAGTCCTTTTGAAAGCACTCAGGACTCAGCTATATCATTAATAAATCACATTGCCGCATTAATGCGCAACTGCGAGGCAGAGCAAAAGTTGATTTCTTGGCTGCATTTTTCTAGCTCATTGTTTAACTTTTTTCTTGGATTTATTTTGTTTTGTTTTTTGGCTTTTGTCTGCGTTTGCTGCCTTGCTCGTTGCCTGCCTTCTGCTGCAGGTAGAACGTTGAAATTGAATATTTGCCAGCTTCAAATATCTATAGAATGTGAATGAATTCAAGCATTTGCTGAATAAAGTTCTGAAGCCATTGAATTTGTTAGCTTGATGCTCTTGAATATTCGTAGCCTTAAAAACTCCAACTAATTGCATGCAATTGCAAATATTTAAAGCAAAAGTTTGTAAAAACAATGAACGAAAATAAAATGGGTGCTGTAATTAAAAGTTTGCATAGCAACTTTACTCTGTTGCGCTTTTAAAAAAAAGGACAAAAAAAAAGAAGTGCTCTTCAAAAATCAAATAACTGGTTAGAAATTTCTTCGCTGTAAAACAAAAACTTCAAGTAAATATTTGTATGGCTCGACAAGGAGCCGGAGGATTCAACATAATGCTGTTGATGATGATGGCGCTGATGAAACTGATGACAGGCAACAATGTGAGTGGGCTTATGTGTGTGTTGGTGTGTGTGTTGGTGTGTGTGTTTAAGCGCTGTCAGCACATTTGTGTTTGTTTTTCCTAGTCCTGGTCCTTGGGGGGATGAGACTTCAATGTAGACGTCTTTAGCGTGGGGGCTTTGGCAATTAATTAAACCCTTTGCGGATGTCCTGCATAAATTATCAATTTAAAAAAACCACGCAACAAAATATTGTTTCAAGTGCAAATTGGCCGCATGAATATTTCAAAATAAGCCGCAAAAGAAACTCAAATATTGCGCAAAACTTGTACACTTTATTTTGAAATGCAAGCTCATGCGACTTGGCACGCATGCCACATGCCGCTTGCCACTAGCCACCAGCTCTTTTTTATGTCTTAATTGCCCCGTTGTATAGCTCCATTTAGTCGTTGTTGCTTTTGGCCATTTTTCCCCGATTTTGGGACGAGTCTTCTTTGTCCTTCATTCGTTCTTTTTGCTTTTTTGTGTTTTATGCTCGTTGGTGCGCGACGGCATTTAAAATATGCACGGCATTTGACATTTTAATCAACCATGCCGTCCTGGAGGGCAGGATGGAGGTTTTTGGCGCCGGAAGAAACGAACCAAAGCGTGGCGAGGCGCAAAGCAACAAATGTTAAGCAAAAGTGCAAGGAGCAAATGTTTAAAGAGCAAACAGATAGAAGGCAGGCCAGCCAGAAGGAAGCGGCGCGACTGGCAAAAGGAAAAAAAACTTGGAAAACTTGCGGAAATTCCTTAATGAATACAAATGCGCTTGGCTGCTGTTTGGTGCCAAGAGGTTGCCGACAGACTCCTTGCCGGAAATACTGTTGAAATGCTGGAACTACTGCCTCTGTGCCAGAAGTGCGGAGCATCGATGCGGTCAACTTTGAAATTTAGAGTTTTCGCCGTTGCATTTCATTTTAGGGTAATTCCTAATGCAATTTCGATGTTTAACACATCAATTGTATCCCTCAAGAGTTTTTAAGAGCTAAGCGTATATTGTTATCAGCTTAGACGGGTATCTAACGGATACTTTTTGAGTGCCACACAGAGTTAGAAGGTGTAATAAGTGAATGAAATGTGGTTCTGAAATTCCGACCACATCTGATTAATTTGTGTTATATTTGGATCTAGCCCTTAACCCAACATAGGTGTTATTTATTTCTCATTGCAATTAAGAAAATTCATTAGCTTGCCTAGGAAATGAGCTTAAAACTTTTTCAGCCGGCTTTTAGCCGAACCTAAACCACCTTTCAGTTCATCAAATATTTTCACCATACTTATATCCTGTATATTTACTTATGTCTAACTACAGAAATCTAGTCCAATTTAATTATCGTACCTACAAAATTTCATGAATGATGGTGGCAAACCACTTTTGAACTTTTCCTGAACCGATCTTAAGCCGTGTAATAACATTTACTATTTTAAGCATATTCTAAGCTTGATTTTGATTTTTCATGCACTTTCAAACCGGTTCGCTAACCATTACATCTTTAACTAGCGAGTTGAACGCTCCATAAGACCCGAAGCAACTTAAATGTATACAATCGCATCTATATCTATTGTCGCTGCTTCAGACTTTCACTTGAGGATTCTCAAAGGACATTCAATTGTAACTAATTCGTTCAAGTATTCAACATAAATACAACGTCTTTAATCGAAATGGTTGCTCAGAGGAATTCAATGTACGAATGTTTATTACATTTTCAAAGAAATTTTTAAAGTAACGTTTAATAACTGTCGAATAATAAATTCAACACATTTCCTTAGCCAGCTGATAAATTCAAAAGTTTGTCCAAAAGTTTGTGAGCTCAATATTTCAATTGGTTTTAATGCATTTTATGGCTGGATGTCCTTGACCATTTTGGCATTGGCCAACGACTTTGATTATGGCCAAGTCGACGAACTTAAGTGCTGACAATGGCTTTGTCAAGTACATATTGAAAATGTGTCTATAAGCCCACTACAAGGATAAGTAGTTCGTATATATATATCGAGTGTATGGCCCTGAAAGTGACATTGAGCCAAGGCCATGATGCCGATAGCTTTTGGTACTTATATCTCTTATTTATTGATTTTGCTGTAAGTAGCCGTAGAAAGACATAAATGTGTTCCATTTGGTGCTGCAAAATGTCTGTTGCTCAGTCAATTAGCGATATGGAAATTAAATTATGAATAATTTGGCAAAACTCACTGCACAATTTGTGTGAAATGGGACATGTGACAAGTCTGCTTCCAGCTGCTTTTATAGATTAGACCCGCTAATTGAATCCAAACAGTGTGTGCAGCTGCTCGAAACAGATAAATGACTGACATTAACATTGTTCAGGCATTAAATGCGCTGCGTCTAATTAAAAGCGCATCAAAATGCGGCGCCTGTGCGTATGCAACACTTTTGCAATTATCAGCAACGTGCGGCATACGGCGCGTATACGCAACACAATTAACGTCAACTTCTAACCACACAAAAGTCAGCAAAAGTTGCAACTTGGATTGGCACTATTCGCATCTAAAACTAAAGTTTTTGCCATAACTAAGTAGTTTTAAAACACACATAAAAGGGTATAATGGCAGAAAAAGGCGACTTCAATTATAAGCATATATATTCTTGATCAGAAGTCTTTATAGCCGTCTTTAAATGTCTCTCTCTCTCGTTCCACTTACCTTAGCCAAATATTTTATACATGACTGAAGGGTATTTCACTGTCGAGCACTTTCGTCTAGACCCATTCATGCCTGTTTTCGCTTTAGAAACGTTTGTCACTCAACGTTAAATGTCGCGGTCGTTATGGTCACCATCAGCATTGCTGCTCCTGTTACTCCTGTAACTCCTGTCGCTTTCGCTCCTGCACATAAATCACGTGGCGACATGTGACAGGTTTTGGCTGGTTGCCCGTACGCTGCTTGACTTGTCACTTGCTGACATTTGCGGCCTGACACTTGACATTTGCCAGTGCAGTTTTTGTGGCCTCTTTGCTGCACAGCCGTATCCTTAGCTCCGCTTTCTTGCCAACTCCGACAGCCATAGTTTGATTCGCAGCGACACAAAATATGAGCACTCGTCATTGGTTTGGACAGGCACACAATGCACATCGTCAGTCCAAACAGAGCCAGATGTTGGTTGCGAGTGCTGAGTTATGAAATTGCGTTAGCATGGATTTATGTATAAATTGTAGGGACACAGAAGCTATAAACGAAGAATATCAAGCAGTGACATAAGCTGGCAACCAGTAAACGGGAAAAAGTGGCTTAAAAAATGGGAATTAACTTATTAAAATAAATAAGAAAAATATTAAAATATTACATTATTCTAAAATACTTCATTATTGACAAAAAAAATAAAAAAATAATTGAAGTAATCGACAAATATCATAAAAAATAAATAAATAATAAAAATAAAAGTAATAAATAGCTTACTTATCTTAATAATAAGTAATTGAAAAAAATCATACATAATTTACAGTAATAATAAATATATAACAATATTATTAAATAATATTATTAGAAATCAATATGAACATAATTTATTTATCAGAAATAGTTGAGTGTTATGATCTAATTTGTTGAATTCTCTCATCATTTTATATGATTAATATAAATATCTTAACAAAATATATTGTTTTATTAGAAAATCATTGATTTATCGCCTTATAATTCCATTTGATTACATTTAATAAGACCTTTTCTACCAGAACGGCTAATTAAATGAGAATTGATACATTAGAATACATTAAATGTCAGTCGTGCAATCTGATTAAGCGATAAATTGAATATTTCAATAGTTTAATTAATTGACTCAATCAGGCCGCAGCTTAGATATAAAATTGTTTTCCACAGATGCCCAAACATACACACACACCACTTATAAGGACATATATTGATTACTCAGTATACAACCCGAATTCCAACCGCAATTTCAAATATACCAGAGCATGATTAATTATGCACATATTTGGCTATAATTAAAATCAGCTATAAATATGCCAGGTGCCGCTGGAAACCACAATTTGTTTATTTGCCAAGCAATTTCATAACAGGATATATTATTATTATTATAAATTATACGTGAGAAAATGCCATTAGAGAATTTAATAACAACAAATTTTGTTGATATAAATAAAAGAAAAGCAAATGTCATTATACCGAAATAAAACACGTGGTAACTGGTTAGCAGCTAGTAACAAAATACTGGAGGACGAATGAGGATATTAAGAATAGCTGAAAGAACATTTGAGTTATCAGGGCCTGTAAGTAGTAAAATGGGAAGATACTGACCACAAATTGCTTTATCAAAGTGTACAAATTAAGCGTATTCACCACATGTGGTTAAACAGCTTAACGGATTATAGGTTAACTGGTTCCTTGAGATTGCGCCGACAACTACTGGGGCTTAAAGACATCGATTATTCGATAATAAATGATATCACTACAAATACTTCAATCGATGTTGTTATCCAACTATTTCTTAAACCAATCACACAAAAATGTTTGGATTTCCCATAACCTACTATTATAATAATACAGATAATATATATGTATATACCTAAAAGCAGTATCCAATTTTAAAATCACTAAATAATTTGATACACGCTGAATACCGATCATAAAGCGTATAAAAGAGAAATTACTTAATGGTTTTCTTTAAATTTATCGGTTTTGGAAATGCTTGTTATACCCTAGCAAGGTATTATAATTTTGTCTCGAAATGTGTAATAAACTGAAGGAGACATTTCCGACCCAACAAAGTATATATATTCTGAATCAGCTTGAATGGCCGAGTCGATATAGCCATGTCCGTCTGTCCGTCTGTTTCTATGCGAACTAGTCTCTCAGTTTTAAAGCTATCGTAATGAAACTTGGCACAGACCCTTCTTTTTGCTGCAGGCAGTACATATGTCAGAACCGGCCGGATCAGACCACTATAACATATAGCTGCCATATGAATGATCGATCGACAATTATGTTTTGTGTAAAAAACTTTTTTGTTTATTAGTGTATCCTTACTAAACTTTTCCAAGCCGAGTCTCTAGCGAGTTTATACAATCTGGCCAAATTTGGTCAAAATCAGACCACTATATCACTACATCAAACTAAGTGAGACTTTTATAATACTTCAAATAGTTTCCTGTAATTTGATCAAAATCGGACTACATGGCTCCCATAGGAGCAATCACACAAAAATGAGTTTTGTATAAAAAACATTGCTTCTAGGGTATATAGTTTCGGCACCCGAAGATAGCCGTTCTTTTATGTTTTAATGAATATAATCCTGTCCGTTTAAAACAACGCTTCAGCGATATTTTCGACTGGATTAACCAAAATACCTTCGATTAAATGCAGAATATTCGTAATGCAACACGTATTTATAATTTTGTCTTTTTTTGCGTTTGGTTTTGTGTTTGCGGTTTCATAAAAATGAATTAAAACTTTGCGATTGTAAAGAGGACACACAATCGAATTAACGGCCACCAGGGCTTAAATTTAATTTATGCTGTCCTCTCCCTAGGGAACTGGGTGTATAAGCCCAAACATAAACATAAATGGTTACCAATGAACAAACAGCAAGAACCACTACAATGAAGAGGCAACAATTAAAGTCAGCAATTTTTGTGGCCATCGGCCTGGCCAATACAAATACATGCCAATGCGACATGTGGACACTGTGGCATTCATAGCCATTGCACATTCTGGGCTAAATGCCTTGTGGTGAACCACAAACGTGTCCGCTGTCCAGTGGCCAGCAGTTGGGCCACCAAAGCCGAGCTAATCAAATAAAATATGAATTCAAAGCACAATTTGCCCACACATGATGAACCTGTGTAGCGCCATGTGGCGTATGTGGAATGTGCAAATGCCAATGCTTCGCTGTAATATCTGCAATATAGTATATGTGGCTGCATTGCATATGCATTAGCGTTCGTGGCTTTTGGTTGAGGTACATTGCACATTCCGCATTACGCACACTTCCCGTGTGCTGCCTGTATAATTCAACAATTAGCACAAGCTTACACAGCTCATTAATTTTATTCGAAACGTTAATAGCAGCAGCAGCAAACCAATTAATTAACAATTAGCAGCGTAGTTAAATATATATAATACTGCTATTTATAAAACTAGGCACGAAAAGTATTAAAAGACGAAAACACTAATTAAATAGTTAAGGTCCATATGTGAATTTATTTTTATGTTGGTTTTATCACTAGCATTAACTTAATCGTAATATCGTTGCTTAGTGATTTTGTTACTTTTTGTCATTTTAACCGTTTTTAAAGCAGTCTAAAAGTGAACGTTTGTAAGTTTATTGATAATCTTAGGATTATACTTCTAATACCTTTTATACGGAGTACTGTATCTTAGATCTGTAGTTTCTATTACTAAATACACACCACTTGGCAGCTACTGTACATTTTTGGAGGTGTGACTTATCAATAAAACACATAAATATATTTATTAGTATATTAAATTTCTATGAAGCTTTTATCTTTGTTAATTTTTATTCATTTTTCATTTTTGTTACATTTATACTGTGATTGCATTGAAAAATCTTCCTTTTGAATTGTTTCCTTATATCCTATGTCATTTTGTTCGCTTTGAAACCAATTTTTTGCTAGCCAGAAGGGATAGCATCATGAAATTTGTATCTATCTATATATAAAAGAGTTCGTCCTGACTGACTGATTGGCTGATGCTGAAATTTTTACAGTATGTTCCATATATTTATAATAACCCACCCACAAGCGTGGAAATTCGCGAAAAACTGTCCCATGCAACTTTTTTGTTTACCAATCAAACATGAAACTCATTTTGCAAGATCTATACGAAAAATGATTTGACACATACTTCACCGATTCGGAAAATCCACCCTCGTGGGAGGAAGAATGAGGTTTCAAAGTTGTAAGGGCGAAAGTCCAATTTTAGTCCGATCTGGCTCAAACTCATTATCAAAGCTCTACACATTAAATAATTCGATACGTGTCTCACCCATTTTGGAAAATTAATCAGCATGGTCGGAAAATTGGTGGAAAACTCTGGAATTCGACATTTTTAATTTTCAAGAGATTGGCTTCAAACTCATTTTTAACGTTCTACACAACAACAATATTTTGAAAAATCTACCCTCATGGAGGAAAAGTTATGGTACGTTTTTTGTGTATCTCTTACGATTGCATTTTAATCGAAAAGTTTCGCCGGGCAACGCTGGGATATCACCAGCTAGTTTTATATAAATGACTTAAGGCTTATCTTAACTTTTTTTCAAAAGTTCCTAAGCGTTGTCACTCATTCCCTTAGTTGCTGTAGTTGTTAAGTGCACACCAATTAGCACGCAATGGATACTTTTAGAGGACGCAGACTACAACAATAAAACAGAAAATTCGCGCAATTGACTATTGCAAAAACACACACACGTACACACGCACACATTGAAAACGCACTTAGATGGCAGACAAACAAGCACTTTGAGCCAATTCAATAAAAGCTTGAAACAGGATTTAGGACCCTTACCCTTTACCCTCAATCTACCAAATACCTCTCTCTTTGTATTCAAGTAATTCGCCTGGCCCTGCCCCAAAATTCGAGTTGACAATTGCGCTGTGTAGCTTTTGTACTGCATAATGTGGCTAAGTCTTTGTGGTTCGATACGGGGGAGGTTTTTATTGTGTTGCAATGTGTAGCATAGTTTTAATCCATACTCGATTCGACTGCGTGCCTGTTTCTGTAGTGTAGTGTAATTGCACTCAGAAAAAGTGTTGACCCGGATAAACATTAAATGATTTTTGTTGTACATTTTAAATTTGGACATTTCTTCGTTTTTGAATGTTCTTTAATTTATTTTGAACAAATCTTGATTTCAAAATTCACAAATCGAAACTTGAATTTGTATAAAAATCAAGGTTCAAGTATAAGGTACTGATTAAGATGATGAGACAATTTTCAAATTATGTATATCATGAAATATTCTCAAAACGGTATTGAAAATCAAATAATGTTACGGTAAATTCTTGAAAACATACAATTTTTTTTGTAATGTTATAGAAATTATATTGATTCAATCGACTATAAGTATTAAGAATGCCAAAAATATAGATAAGTCGATTATAATTGGTTTTTAAAGTACGATTTTTATGGGATTGCGAAGGTTCTTTGATCAACCAAGCAAAAATATTTCAAAGAACGTATACTAATAAGTATGTACATAAAAAGTTATAATACATGTACATAACTGGAAAATTTAAAATACTTAGAATATTTGAATAGACAGTTAATTTAGTTCAACTCAAGCTTGCTTCAATGTTGGATACAAAATAATTAAATGATTTAATTATTTAAATCGAACTTTGTTCTTTTAAGGTGTGTAGAAAAATGTTTTCTGTCCTCAAAATCTCGATTAATAAGTTGTTTGGTCAAATTTATCGAAAATAATCGGTTGATATTATAAAAATTAGGAAATCTCACAAATCGATTATTCCAGAATGCATCACAATCCAAACAAATGTCGAGATGAAATCAATTCCGTTTCGGATTTACTCCGGACTAGCAGGGTTTTGTCCCTAGACTAATTTTCGCGAAATGTCGCGAGTGAAAAGTTTTTAGAAACGCAACGTATTGTCAATTTTGATTTATTTCTTTGAGTGTAATTGCACTCGCTTGTCTCTTTCGATTTTGGGTACTGTGTACGAGTATGCCGCCTGTCTGTTGCCAATGCAAATAGATTAGCCTAATTAAATAGTTTTACGCTTAGTGCTGCATACTTTTCCAGTTGCCTCTTTGCCAACCAAATGAGCGCAAAATTGGTTGTGCAATTGCACAGACAGACTTCTGCTTACATGCTGTTACCCGAATTCAGCCTTGGGTTGTGCAGTAATTGCTGTCCCTCAGTTTGCCAGGGCTGGGGCTCATTTGAAATTCCAACTAAATGGAATTCGTTAGAGCTGTGCGACAGTTCGGGGTTATGCAGAAGCTTACAATGTATAGATTGCTGTTCCAGTTTTTCCTTGCATTCGAGTGCTCATCCAACTGGGTTAATGAAAAA
Organism: Hirtodrosophila confusa; assembly: GCA_035043065.1. Lineage (NCBI taxonomy): Eukaryota > Metazoa > Arthropoda > Insecta > Diptera > Drosophilidae > Hirtodrosophila > Hirtodrosophila confusa. Next base: position 21,362 of record JAWNNI010000174.1, on the reverse strand, counting down.
GCTGACAAATTTAGTCTTGTGAAAATGGCAAATGCTGTTTTTGGCACATCCAAATTTGAGAAATATCAGATTTTTTGTTATGCCAAGCGTCGTCTGTAAGCGGGCTACGATACACATGCAAACTGCTCATTTGACAGCACTTAGCCATAAGAACCGCACACACATACACACACACACACACAAAGTGCATGGGAAGGACAACACAGAGCAGACATTTTATGGTGTTGTAACCGCAACTCACACACACAACACACCACACACACAGTCGCATAAATTACAGCATTTTGTGGGCAGCAACATAACTAACAGTAATTAGCTACTTTATGTGACAGTCACACACACACACACACACACACACACACACATGTATTTATATAGGTTGGTTTTTCCAGCCTGCAGGCTTGCGGAGTACCCTCAATTTATGTTTTCAAATTTTCTGTTTGACTCGCTCTGTGGTCAATTGGGAATTGCAATTAACGCGTTGCTTTATTTTTATTGGCTCTTGTGTGTTATAGTTTTTCCCCAATACACTTCACAAATCGCCTCACTTATTTTCCCATAATAATAATAAATTGGGACACTTTGTGTTTTGGCAGTTCCGTGTTTGTTTGTCCTTTAGCTGTTTTCAGCACTCAGTTGTCCTCGGAGCACCTTTTTATCTTTGTATGTTGTATGTTGTGTTTTTTCTGTTTTCCTTTTGTGCTCATAAATTTTGTATGCTGCATAAACTGTCAGCAAATGCAAATTGCAATCGGATTTTATTGTGTTGGCCAAAAGAAATAAATAAATTGATGTGTAAGCAAATCGGAATTGAGTGGAATCTTAACTTATTTAGCTTAAATAAAACATTCGTTGTAATGCATTTGGTTGGAATTCTGGCAAAGAATACTATACTTTCAGTTAAATATATTTCAACTGAAACAATAAGAAGTCTCTAACCTCATCACTCATTTTGCTTTTTTCTTCAATAAATGAAATTTTTCTGCCAAAAGATTTGTGTGCACAAAGCAATAAGTACGGTGAATTAAAATGCAATCCGGATTAATAATTCTTAACTTTGAACTTTAAATATGAGCATTAAGATCTACGATAACGAACTGATAGGATTGTGTGTCTATTGTGACAGAGATACCGCAGTAAGTTGGCAGGACTTGCCAAAAATGTGGCCACACTGATAAATACACATTAATGTTCGTTTACGAACATTGTACGGGGCTGCCACATCTTCATAAGTAAGGTAACGCAATGTGGCTACACTGAAGCTTTATTCTTCTTGCCAATATTTAGAACTTATTAGTTTTCTTTACCTTCACATTATTTGGATTGACACCCTTCATCGTTATTATCAGAAATTAATTAAGTTTTCCTCACGTTCCTCTAGTATCATTTGGAACACAAAATAAATCGAAAAGTTAAAATACTGAGACAGCCATATTTTTCTCCCTAATAATAGTCACTATTTTTGACAAAAAGATTCCTGAAACGAAGAGAAACTAAATCAAGTATAAAGTTTGTGAGAAAACTATGTTCTTAACTAACAGAAGTCACTTTTTATAAATTGTTACCAGATACCGTAAGCTATATATTTGCAGTAGATATAATTAAAGGGAATGCCAAACCCACTGGATAATTTCAAATGAACTCACTGCTCATATAGCGCTCTGTCCAATTTTCCCACGTCAATTTAATGAATTTAGTTGCATGTGCAGAGTGCTAAATAGTTCCCACTGGTGTCTGCCATTTTATTAACTGAAATGAGCATCAAATGAAGTGACCGTAGAATGCGCATTGTTGTTGTTACAATGGGCAATTCCAAATGAACTTCAAACTGTCAGGCTGCATGCGGAACGTGCGCAAGTTTATAATTAAAACAAAATATTTTAGTTTGCAGCAGATTCTACAACATTTAATTGCAAAAGCCAGTGTACAACAAAACTGCAAAATGCTCGCAGGCTAACCGCACACATGCAGACATCAAGACAGATGAACAGAGGGACTGAGTACATGAGGCCGGAAGCCACTGGAAGGCCAGACACACCAGACACGAGCCACCAAAAGCCCCGCCCCCACTATTGCCTCAGACACCTTTGGGTGTATTTATATACTGTTTCCCAGAATGCCTGAAATGAGTATATTCGGCTTGTGAGAATAGTTTCTTAAATAACTTCTGTAGTTATTAGGAGGCGAGTCTCGAAAATTTGTAACTAATTTGAATTGCGCATGGTATTCAGAAACCTACATTCCAAATTTGGTTTCGTATATTTTAATTTTATTTATTGATGTAAAATTCACAGCGCAGGCACCTGTGTTTTAATAACAAATATTATTCAATGTTTTCATATGCGCATATGCAAATGAATAAATGCATAGGAAGGCAGCACTGCATATTATGCACATATTTTTGAAAAACATTAACCTAAAGTGCATTGCTAGAATTTCAGTAAGTTTGCATTTTCGTGAACATGAAAAAGGGAAATTTAGCTTGAGCAAAATGAGCAAAATATTTATAGCTAGAGTCATCAAATTTTATATGAAGTCATCTAATGAGATTTTAACAGATTTGACATTTTCTTTTAAGCCGTCTTAATTTCGCTGTCCCTTGTAGACGTACTAGAAACTTCATATCTCCCTATATGCACTACTGGTTATGCTTTACACAATCCTTTTCGTGTACTATGCACACAATACAATTCTGCTTTTCATGGACAATCTCATCCTTTTATTAAGCTTCTAAATCCCAGCTGTTAGATCCCAGCCGTGAGAAGCGGCAGAGCTTTCCGTCGTGGCTAATAATCTCTCCCCATCGGGTCGGAGATTTCCCACTCTATGTCCCACTCTATTTCCCACTCTATGACTACATTATTCTTATTCTTATCCTATCCTCACCCTTTCCTCCTTCTTTCCTAAATGAAATCTCCAACCAACCCAGCTGTGAGTTGGGGCATAGCTTGCTGGACCGGCTACTAAAACTTCCCCCGCCGGGTTGGAGATTGCATTCCAATTCTTTTTCTTTAGTTGTATGCCTTAAATTAACCTTAAATTATATAAGTTGTTTCTTTAACTAACTCTTTACCATCTTGCTATAGGCTCTAATAACGCCACCGGCAATTCTTAGCTATGACTGGGGGCATAGCTAGCCGAACTGACTCCCCCCAACATGTTGGTGTCGTTATTAGATTCAATTGTAATTGAACAGAGTATACTGCAGTCGGCAACTAAGGAGTGCTGGTTTTTTATACGCTTCTTCAGCAGGCAGGTGGCAACTTGTGGCCCTCGTTTTGCGTCCATTGTGCGAATGTGTTGGCGGTGCAATTTCTTTTTAAAAGTTATCACTTTCCGTGTGGCGAACTCAACGTGCAATTTCTTGGCTAAAAAAGAGGAATATAAATAGCTCATGAGCAGCGCAGTTGAGGAATTTAATGTATTCTGAACAATGCTATATAGACAGGTATATAATATATCTCTCTGTGTGTGTGTTTGTGTGTCTGTTGGTGGTGGTTTATACCCAAGTCATCTGTGTCCGCCCCATAGACAGCGAATTATTAGATATAAAATTTAGCATTTTAATGGCATCATTTGCGTTATCTTTGAAGAAGCATTGTGCCTGATTTTTTATTTATTCCTTGAATATTTGCAATATTTTCATTTGCATTTAAATTTGTTTGCTTTTTATGTTCAAAATTTCTTAGTTGTGGCCATGACATGTTTATGATCTTAAACTGTCATTTACATAAAATGCTGTCTATGTGGAAATATGCAATATGAGATATGAGTCGAATGTCGAAATGAACGATGTAAGCTAGTAAATAAGTATAGGCGAGATAACACTGCGCTAAACTTACCAAAACTTAATCAGCTTGTCTGGTAAACAAACTTTTTTTTTATGACTTTGCTCAGAACAACTTAAAATTCATAAAAGTTTCTTATACAAAATCTTCATTTCGAACTGTAGCTCCTATGATATAGTAATGCGCTCTGGATGGTTCTCACAGGTATACTGCGTGCATAAAAAAAGGTTGAGTGTCATTAGCATTAGTTTCATTTGAAACAGAAAGATCGACTTGGCTCTTATGTTGATTAAAAATACAGAGTATGTATATACTTTCGTTTTATTTTGGTCTCGTTCTGAAATCTATCGAGGATACCTATTTATTCCGATAATTTGTAAAATGTTTATGTATATTTTAATGTTGTGACCTAGTTGCACATTAAAGGGATTATTAAACAAATGAAACTAGTAAGTTAAGTTTCTTAGGCTCTCAAGTTTTTCGCTACTTATAAAACCCGCTTGCAATCAGATGCGTCATGAATCAAGCAAATTAATTGACTGACAGTAATTTGCTTTTAGCTTCGAGTGTTTGTTGGCTGGACGGCAGCTTTTTAATTCAATATGTCAAAAGCGTCGTCGGGCACCACTGGAGCCACTAGGACACAACTGGAGCCCCGCTAGCAAGAGGGTGGACAGAGAGATCCTCGGTTAGCACCCGATGGCAGCTATGATAGACGCAGTCAACAGCTGCCCGTCAAAGTAGGCGCGTTGAGCTCGCCTTTTGGGTGGCTGGTCGTCAAACTGTCAGTCGGGCAGACAGTTTAGAGATGCAGGCAAGCGGCTGCTTAGTTAGTTAGTTGGGATTGCCACAAAGCCATTCGAGTCAGGCATGGCCCGAAGCGCATACACAGCAACTTGTCTGCTTGTGCAGCGTAAATATACAAAAAGGTGCAGTTGAAGTTGAAGTTTAATTAAATTGTTGCATGACTCTGGATAAGAGGCACAGCTGGCACGGCTGGCACAGGCGGGTGTTAGTTTTTAAATGTAGCATTTATTTGAATATTTAATTAATAGCTCTATGAAGATAGAGAGATGTGAACTAAGTTTAAATTACGTTAGGCATTTAACTTAATTTATGACTACAACGTGTCATAAATTGAATTTTATTTTAACTATGCTGCTGATAATTGGGATTGGCATCAATTTGCAATATTAATTTACAATTTAAAGTACATTAATTATAGTTTAATTGATATTTATAACAACAACAAAAACAAAATAAGCTCACAAATATTTGGCTAAATATTTGACAATTTTTTGGCATTAAATAAAACGTTCTCCGACTGTTTTATAGTTTAGTTTAATGAAATTTAATTTGGTTTTTAATTTGACTTAAATATATTCATGCATTTTAATTATGATATATGAAATAATAAAAAATTTGCAATATATTATATATATATTTTTTATTTAAAAAGAACGTTGTTATGTTGTTGCAATGTATTCAATAGTTTTATTTAAAAATAATGTACAAATTTAATATGTTAAAATTTGTATATATATTTATAAAATTGTTGCAATTATGCGACAAAATATTTCATATACTCACATACATTTTAGCCAGCTTGCCGCCTCCTTCTGCAGTCCTAATTTTATACAGCTACCACACAATATGCAAAACATTAACACAATGCGACATAATTTGTATAAATCGCAGACAAAAGGCAAACAATTTGCCCATTGCAATGCAGATTTAAATTTATGTGCCGCACTGCATTGCGGCGCTGCGAAGTCGAGAACATTTCATAAAATATGCAGCAAGGCACTGATATTAAATCATTATCAGCTGTGGCAGCAACAACAATAATAGGAAACAACAGTCTGCATGACAGCTACAAACATTTTACAAGCAATTCAACGCAAGAGACAAGCACCAAAGCAAATGATGCAGCAAAATCTGGCGTCAAGGGGAAGCAAAGCGACAACGTGATGTAATGGAGTAAGGGGCAGGAGCAGGAGCAGGAGCAGCAGAAGGAGCAAATGCTGAAGGAAATGGGAAGTAGTATGACTCGTTCCACTGGCAGCGATAAAGTTGTCATAGTGTGAAACAAACAATTCATCAGCGTCAATGTGATAAATTATATTTCCACCGCAGAGAAATTGCATGAAATTTTTATCCGGGCATCGTTACGAACGAACATGATAAATTACTTGATTCAATTGAATTATAAACAACAAAATGGGCAGACATCAAGCATACGCACTGTAAACAGCAACGTTACGTATACGGCAGCGTCAATTGAAATAAATGCGTAATTTGCGGCATGTGGCAAGAAACTTTTGAACAACATCCAAGTTGGTATTTGAAAGCAACCTAAATTTGCTACTCTCCGCCAGTTTTATACAATTAAAATGGTCAACAAAGCAAATTAACGCAACAACAAATACCAAACGCCAAAAAATAAAAAGAAAACAAAATGTGAATGCTTTTTCCGTTCGTGGATTTGCTTTGTGACCGTGCCAATTAGATTATGTTGCGGCCTTGTGTCCTTGCTCCTTGGGTGTTGTTTATGTAACTGAGGTTCGTTTTAATGGCATTTTTCCTGCTGCTGCTTCTCTTGGTATTTCTTATGATTTTTTTGGTTTCTTTTTCCTTTTTTTTTAAAAATAAAATGCCCTGTTGTGGTTTCCTGGCACCACTGAAATGGTAGCCTAATGCGCATCAGCTCAGCTTAAATCTAAGAATTTAATTTGACGCATAAATTTCATTGACTGGCCCATTTATTTATTTATCGCCTCAGTTTTATGTGGCACTTAAGGGATTTGTAATTTGTAAGCCTGCCATCTATATTAAGTAGGTGGTTAGTAAGAGTCCTAATACTCGACGGGTTGGGTAATTGGCTCTGAAAGTATATGTCTGACGTATGTTTTTATGAAAGATATTTTAATTGGACTAACCAACGTGGTTGAAATCATCATTATGTGCAACTTTATTGACAAACAATTGCAATCATCACGTTTAAGAAATTATTCATTTGATGCATACGTCAATGTTTTGTTTCTCGGAATACTCTCACGCTTACTCTCTCGAGAGCACTTAGTTTTTGTTTCGTTCTTGTGTGACATTTGCTAACGGTTTGCTTGCTCTTTCTGGTACTTGCTCTCTTGAGAGCATTTGATTTTTAATTCTCTTTGTATCGCATTCGTCAACAGTTTACGGGCATGCTTTCGCACTTTTTCTCTTTCTTACTCTGGTATTCGTAAACGCTTGACTGGCTTGCATTAATTTATAGTAAAAGCTTATCTTATAAGTTTGGGTGAAGCTTCTTAATACAACTACTTTAATTCTTAAATATGTACTCCCGCTATTGTTAATGTTGCACAGATTTTGAAAATAAAAATAACAATAAATCTTAAGCATCGTTTATTTTATACATTATTGAAAGCACACCCCACAACCTGAATTTGTCAGCCGTTTCAGGCCTTTTTACCATTTTTCCATTGGCTTCGCCAATCTTGGAAACTTCAATCATGCATACATTTTTATTGCCAGGCATTAAAACATATGCTGGCAGCAACACACGCCCCTCATATTTATGATATGCCCGTTGACTGCTTGTGATATAGTCCTTGTGCTTGTGCTTGTCCTTGTTGTTGTCAGTGCTCCTGTGGCTGCTGGTGTTTTCGTTAGACTTGTCTGTCTGCCATGTCAGTGGACTCGCCCCTCTAGCCTCCGCTCGAGGCGTCATTGTCAATGTTTTTGTGCATAGTTCCTGTTGTTTGTTGTAGCAACTGCTGTTCCTGGTTAAAGGAGGGACATACACACACATGCAGACAGAGGGGTAGGTGTGTGTAGATTGAAATTTATGCGCGTTGATAACAGACACCCCCTCCCAAAATTGTAGACAAAAATTGATATTTTATGGTTATGAATTATTGCCAGCGATTATCTTGAATAAAAATTGTGGATAAAAAGGATTTTGAACAAAAAAGTAAAAAGGCAAGAGTGGCGAAAAAAACCACGTCAATTTCGTAAAAGCAATGGCAATTTAAAATATTTCATATAAATTGCATATACTAGATTCTCTCAATATGGCATAGGTGCTTACAAGCTCATGCACAATAGCAATTTGTGTGGAAAAAATCCTGCAATTGAGTTCCGTTTGAAAAGTTTTTTGAAATTCAATACACAGACAGCGAACAATTGTCATACAACACTGTATTGGAATATTCAAATATTATTGTTGCATGCAAAATTGATTAGAATGGATTTTGTATAGACAAACAAGCTCAAACAATACAAAATATTTATATTTACAATATGCAGTTTTTATGTGATGTGGAAACTATAGCTGTTGAAATTGTATGCAATTTTTATACTCTTCTCTCAATGGGAAAAAGAATATTTTGGGTTGTGCAATGCCAATCCGTGTGAACCAAATTTAGTTCGTTTAAGCCAGAACACACTCTCTAATATTTACGTATTATATTTTGCAACATGACCCTTGTTCAACTGTCAAAATGTTAAACGCAAATATTACTCTGCGTTCAATCTACCGCGCAATAAATTATTTTGTCTTAGCAGCTCAAAAGTTGTGCGTTTACAACACTGTCTGACAGCAGACTGGGAACAGAGTATACAGCAGTCGAAATATTATTCTTATTGCCTTACATTACATTTGCCAGGGCAAGTTTTAAAATTTTTATACAGGTTTTTAAACTTTAAAAACTTTCATAAAATTCCAAAGTTTACATCATTTTTATAGCATACTTATTGATTAATTGTGCTACTTTTATCAGTTAACTCATTTAAAGTAGGTTTTTTAAGATCCATACGTTGGTTAGTTTGTAGAGCCAATTTTTCCCTTGTTCGACTGTCCCTGCAGTTTTTGTGCTTAGATATTTTTCATAGATTTATGGACATATGGACATATATTATCAGTTAATTGTGTGGATGATGTTGATTCACATAGAACATAATAATACCCCTGCTTACAGTCTTTCATAAAGCTGATAATCTTCATGGCATATGCCCATAAGTATTGGGCAGATATTGTTATAGCTCTGACCTCTTTGTTTTGGGAATCAATAAATTTCTGAGCCTGAAGAGCCTCTTGCCCCTTTGTGGGTCTCTTCTAGGGCTCTCACAGCATGCTCTCTGGACCATTTTTGTTCAGGATCTTTGAAATGAAGCCAACTGCTGTGCAGCACCACTAGACGCCGGCACTAGAGCCATGTGCCAAAAGGATTGTCGTTCACTTTCCACCCAAGAGTGCAGCAATTGCGGCCTGCCATTTGATGCTGAACCCTTGGCTTCAACAGTAGGGAACTTGACATGGTCACACGCAGTGCCACATCATTGGCTCTTCATAATGGATTCCTATGCACTAACCTATCCAGTTCAATTGTCGGGCCGGGTATGCTGTAAATGATATGTGGTTAAACAATGTATGGGGGCACAAGCATTAGACTGACAGGCAATACGCTGATGAAGCAGCTGCAGCTGCGACACTGACAGCTCTGACAGCATGCAAAGTGCATATATGTAAGTGTTGGAGATGAGCGATGTTAGAATTACTGTCGACAATCAGTGACTGTGACTATGTTCTACATATGGTAAAATCGCACATTTTTCAAATTTCAATAAGCTTACAACTTTATGTATTACCTTTAAAACATAGTTACATTTAAGTAATTTTCATCAACAGAGCGCGTTTAATATGAACATGGTCTGTGTCTGTTAAAACTGTCTGTTAAAATGAATACTGCGCTGTTAATGTTAACAGTAAGAAATATCAAGGCTTTGAGTGTTAATATACTGTTATACTGTTATATACTGTTACTGCTAATATCAGATCTGTGACTTGGACCTGTTCAGTCACAATGCGACACGATATTCCTCAGTCACGGTGACTCAGTCGCAATTACGATAATATTGCTCATGTCTAGTACGTAAGTATGTACGAATAGATCAGGGTAAACTCGAAACATAGAGAGGCGGGGAGAGATGCCTGGAACTTAACTGGCTACACAGTTGAGCGCATTTTACTGCAGAAATTGCGCTTCTTGTATTTCCCCCCCACCATCTTAGTGCCACTGCAGCGCGACATGTACTCAAGTCCTGACTGAAGTTTCCCCAGCCTGGCCCCAGCATAGTCAAGTGTTCCGTTCACTTCCTGCTCGCGCCTTTACTTGCCGGTGTATGTGTGTGTGAGAGTGTGTATAGGTGGCAGTGGCATGAAGTGTCTGACTTTCATGTGCGCAGCTGCCGACAGTTGACATGTGGCGCTCAACATCATCCCGCAACGACGAGCCTGTAATGCTTATTCATGCCTCATAACCATGCCCACAATTCAGCCATATTCTGTAATGGCGTTGGCTCCTTGAAATTATTGTGCCATGTGCGTAGGTGTCCTGGCATAACATACAGTTACATTTATTATACCCTCCACGTGAGTTGTCTTACAACGCTGGCAACTTTGTACCTCAAAATAATGCTTTTTGTAATCTACACAAATAACCACCAATAGATAACTATCTGCAACTTAATCAACTACTGAATATTTTCTGAAATCTTCGTCGATAAGATTCGAAATATGACGGAAAAAATATACTGTTAACAAAGAATAAATGAGTTGCTCCAAAGGATAATATATAGCATAACGAATATCCACTACATTCCGATGTTTTATCTTGTTTTACTTGTGCATATGGAGCAGTAGTGGTTCCAGCTTACTTTACAAGGTACTATTGTCCAGATCTAGTCCCAATAATTTCTAACAAAAAATGATTATTAAATTTCTTAGATAAATATATAGACGTACATAAGAATTTTGCAGTGTGTCTGGTTTGAAGGGTATCTAAAATTGGGTGTTTCTAGGTTGCCTTTTTCCTTTCCTGATTTTAATAGCCAACGCTTTGTAGCTCGCCTCTTTTGGCGGCATTCAATTTATTTCTGCATAAACATTTTATACACTCGTTGACGGCGACTGTTTGCCGTTGTTGTTGTTGTTGTTGTTGTTGTTGTTACAGACTGGCTTTTGAATTTTTTATATGCATGTAGAATACAATAATAATTCATTCTCAAAACACACACATACTCGTACATACAAGCCTTTGTAAACAATAATTGCTTTCATATCGCAGTATTTTTGGTCTGCGACTTTGTGTTGTGATTTGTTGAATGCTGTGATTTAATTTTAAATGAGTTTTTGATTTATGCATTAGACACATAATTGCAACAGCTTTTCTTGGGCTTTCTCTACCTTTGTCCCTTTTTTATCCTTGTCTCTTGGCAGAGGATTCCGGCTGACATTTTATGTGCATAATTTAATGTTCAGCGTGATTTATGGCGACTTTGTTGTATAAAGGTTTTAAATTTGCCTGCAAGTGGCGGATTTTGGTTGAATATTTGAGGATTAACTTGGCATTTGTTTATTTAAACAAAGTTGAGAGCCGCCCGAATAGTTCTCTATTCTGAAATTCAATTTTAATTTCATTTTGATACTTAATCAATTACCACTGAATTTAACTATAAATAGTAATTACAAAATATATAATTCTAAATAATTGAAGTGCAATTTTAAATTACAGATTTAATTTAACGATTGTTAATAGCAAATTTCATCAATGTGGGTTGCTCGAGCACACATAATCCTATTAAAATGTGCAAAGGCTGAACAATTTGAGACCTTCAACTTACATAATCCTAGCTAAAGTACTTGCCCAAGACTGAGAGGCGTCCCAAAAGCAATTAAACTAAAAGCATTTGAGTGCACCGACAATCAAAATTTAAATATTCATATTTTCAATTGGAGTGTGGTTGGAAAAGGCAGCTCTGATTTGCATATTAAGGAGTCACATTTGGGATTCAGCTCCAAATGGGCTCCTGTTATTGAGCGTTTAGTGCGTGTGCCATTTTATGCGCAATGGCGTGCAAAGCGAACAAAATATTGCGTATACGTACGAGTAGTCGCCTCCTTTATTTTATTTTTATTGTTTTTGGTTGGCAGTAAATATTATGAGTATTGGGATTGAACTCTTATCGGAATCATGTGCGTGCTTCATTGAACAAAACTAAAGTGAAGCATAAATAATAATAAAATGGTAAAATTGTATATTCCATTAAATGCCTACATGAAAGCGGCCAAAAAGGTTAGCAATTTATGAGCTTGACCGCCGGCTGCAAAGTGATTTTGGATTATGACATTTGACACATAAAGTTTTTATGACTCGATTCACAAATGGTCTGCAGTCGATCAGATTGGTTCATTCCCGTGCTCGGCATTACAAATTGCAGGCATGGGTCAAGGGTCAGCTGGCCATAAAGCAATTTCTACGCCAGCATTTTCCTATCTCATTTCCCTGTGTATGGCATAATTTCCCTTGATTTTCTGCGCCAACCGAGGCCCCCGCTGCTTGAAGTGCTTATACACTTATTGCTATTTTGCATACACAAACATAAATACGTTTAGCCGGCATCTTGGCAAAGCTACAATCCAAAATGTATCTACTAGCACATGGTATCAATATTTCTGTACCAGTTTTGAGTGCTTGCTCTGCAGCAATGCCCCTCAACTGGGTCACGTATGAGCTACCCATCTGCCAGTTGCCAGTTGCCACCTGGCTCCTTCCACCTTCCCCCTTTTACTACAACAGGCTCAAATTTATGCTGCATACTTTTTGGCTGAAGTGTGTTCGTGTGTGTGTGTGTGTGTGTGTGTGTGTGTGTGTGTGTGTGTGTGTGTGTAGCTTCGTTTTTCTTGTTCATTGATTCGAACGTTTCTCATGCGCTTTGCTGGCATGTTTTCCATTTTATTTCTATTTTTCTCCATTTCTTTTTGCCAGCGATGCTGCAACGATAAAAATTCAATTTTGCTTATAAGCAAACACCCAAAGCTGGCTGCACTTACTTATTTCTCAAATGAATCCTGTCACTCCTGCCACACATTAGTCTATGAGTTGCCTCGCAATTTGTCCTGTCTGCTGCAAGTCGCAAGTGATTTATGTTTGTTGAATAAAATCCAATAAAGTAAAAGCCAAAATAGCAGAGCAGTGGGAATATCCTTGCTCAAATCCTCTAACTTACTGATCTTACTTTCGAATGATCTACGTTAGTATTGTGATATATCGACTGATCACGTCTGATCTGTTCTGACAAACATGTCTACTGTATCTAAGTCCGAACACCTTTGATCAAAATTAATGATACAAATTGGCTAAAAATATGGCATTAATATGAACGATATATGAGAGATCATCGAGAGAGTCGAAATACTAAAAGTGGTATGCCAGAATCTCATATTAACTATGCCACATTGAGTTCAAAAAGATATAAGAATGAAGTCGAATTAAAAGAATAAGTCCCACAAAATCGTTATAATATTATAATGACCACTGCTTATGTACACATGTGAACAAAATATACTCAGAGCATTTCAAGCCAGAGCAACTGTAAAATCTATTTAATAATTTCATTAAATATGCAACAATTTATTTGATGTAAAATGTGTCGCATTAATTAACACGTTAATTTCAATTCGAATGGAACGATAGTACGATATTCAAACACAAAATAAGCCTTTCCATTGAACTGATTTACGTCGCGTTAACAACACAACAACATTTATAAATTACACATTACACATTCAGACGTGATAAAAAGCGTCATTAATATTATTAATTATAAATGTGAATAAATACAGCAGTGTGAAATATAATTATTGATGGGCAATGCACTTTAACATATGCACAAAATTGGCCATAATTTATAATTGCACAAACACAATAACTGCGCGTGCCACAATTAAATAAATATTACCTAGTAGAAGTACAAAAAGTGTATAATGAATAACAACAAATAAATAACAAGGACAAGGCAAGCAGAAAGAAAACTATGACCTTAAGGCTCTTTTTCAAAGTGTTTAAAGTGCCACTAGAATAATGTGTCAATAATGTGCGATTATATCGAATACAATCAACCTGAACCCACACAAGCACACATACATTGCTGTGACCCCTGTGGATAGGAAAAGGCAAGCAAAATATCGGAGCACTTTGGGTGAAAGGGGCTTTTGAAGTTCATAAAAAGCAGGCGCCTCTTGTTGGGGAAACTTGAATGTGCGCAAAGTGCGGCGCTGCCTTTTTGTATTACTTACTACCCTACTTCGGCATTATGAAGGACTTATTATTTATAATAATTGAACATAAGATGTCTACATTCTAAGTTTTTTGTAAGTTTTGTTGGTTATTCCAATATGGAGCCATTGTTTGGCATTGTAAATTTCTTACAGAATTTATATCTACGATTTATAAGCTGTCAAAATGTGAATAACACAAAGACTTAATATGCCTTGCATGTATAAGTATTAGTTGGAGTGTAAATGTATTAGGGCGCTTTTGCCTGAAAAGCTTACGGCGCACTGGAGGGTGGGATCTTAAAAGCTTTGTTTTAAGCTTAGGCCTCGTGCGTGTGTTGAGTATATAAACATAAAGCTGAGGTTTGGCTTTGGCATGAAACTCATGATGAAGGTTTTATTGAATGCATTCAAGAATTAGCATAGTTCATAGTCCATGCCATTGATAATAGACTATTTATTTGAAATCTTGCGATTGGTTTTGATATAAACTGATTTAAAACTTATATCTTATATTATTTTTACTTGCTGCTCATTTCAAGTATGTACCTTAATACCTATTCGTACTTATATTTTCCAGCTAAAAGTCACGTATTTATTTTATATTTCTTTTGGGTGCAAAGAGAAAAAGAAGAAAATCAATTGCGCGCAAATTGAGTAAATGTCATTTAGACTTCCGTTTCCGCCGGCGCAAGAACCTTGACAAACAATTGTCAAACACGCACACATAGCATGCCACACTGACACACACTCGTGTGACACTCAAGCCAGAAGTGCGACAATGTGGCATATGATCCCGACAGGCTCAGGCACTTGCATAAATATATAAGTAGACAATTTTAGAGGCATTATATATGCCAAACCACTGCTCGTATACTGTTCTGTGTGTGTGTGTGTGTGTGTGTGTGGTGTGCTGTGCGAGTGTGTGCGCAACCACTTTAAACACAATCTAATGTCAACAAGACAGATGGAGAAAGAGACACATACTCCATCTAAAAACAGCGAGAGAGAGCGAGAAAGGGGCAAAAACATCATACTGCATATGTATGCCAACTTCGACTTATAAATGTGGTTTAACTTCCATTGGCTTGCTGTAAGCACTACTATGTGGTGCCAAGTGCTCAGCTGTGGTATGATTCGAGGTTTCCCGGCTTGTGCGTATCAATGAAGTTGTTAGTCGAGTGCCTCTTCCTGTCTGTGCCTGCTCGTTTGCCCTCTCCATCTCAGGCCTCACTCCTTATGTGTGTGTGCCTGTCGTTGACTTTATTGGATTATCAGGCAAATTTTATAGTATTCCATTATTTCTTTACTCGCATATTGAGTTTGCTTGCTTGTTGTTAACTTAAATGTTTTTGCCCGAATGACTTTTTCCAGCATATTTATTTGCGTATTGGTTATAAAATAAATGGGGTGTTACATGTGATTGGATCTTAGCTTTCTATTGAATTGACAAGCGTTATAGCAAATAACTAACATGATGGGGAAGAAAAACTTACAGGTAACATTTGAATATACGAGTTTAAGTTACTTGGGATGCATAAAACTTCTTAAAATAGTGTAATATCGTACATTTTAAGATACTTTTGGTACATTAATAATAATTCAATATATTTTGGTTGATTTGTCATTAACTAATTATAAATAAAACTGAAACTCAAAATGAATCATAATTGTGAGTAAATATACGAAAAATGAAGAGAATGATCATTATCATGTAATTTTAATAATTAAACATATAACCGTTACAAAGCTCGAATAATTGAGTCTGTTTGTTAATTGAAATAAATCGTTAAAATTGCAATTTCTTAAACTGTTTTATAAATATTTTACTAGGGCATTGTCTGAATTTAAAATGCATCAGATATTAGAAGCCCAATATGGGATGCCCTTCGATGATGCAAGAGCTCTCGGATTAGAATGAGGTCACATAGCTGAAATCTTTTGCATAGCAGCACTAAATTCAATCCACATACTCGAACAGAAATAAATTTTTAAATACATTGATCAGCAGAGACCATTAAAAATGTAAACTACCGAGCTCATACGAAATGATTTTGCCTAAAAATTCCAAATTCCCATTAGCCTTTAGCAAATGTGGGCGGGATGTGCCCAGCTGCGTTGCCCCGCGTGTGGCACATGGGGCATAGTTTTCTATGCCAAAAAAAGGAGGGGGGAGAAAACAATACAAAACAATTGACGTTGTACAATGCGACAGAAGGATGAGCACACATTTCGTGCAGATTCACACGTAGCCCGGGGTAAATACCGGCAACACACACACACACACACACACACACACACACACACACACACACACACACACACACACACAACAGAGACACACCAGGGCACAACTAGAACAGACAGGGGAGAAGGCTTTCCCAAAAGCTTCGTTTTAATTGTTGAACCACAAAAGTGCTTACATTTAGCTGCAGGGGCCCCAGCTGCAAGAGGAGCTTGCCATGTTACATAAAAATACACAGATAGGAAAATGGGCGCACATTTCTATTCGGGATGCAGTTTATTTGCCTAACCCACATACAAGTCTGCACTCTGCAATTTGCAGTCTAGAGGCGCCTTTAACTTAAGCTGCATTCTAATTTAGACACCAATTTTCCAGCTACAAACGGCAAAAGACATAAATAAATAAATTCCAAATTAAAAACGAAAGCAAACACTAAATCTGACTAGGGCTCTTTGAAATTGTATGTGCCTGCAGGCAAACCCTGCACCTGCAATCCCCCAAAGGTGCACTCCACTTACTCCACTGGGCGGTGCTAAATCACTGGAAAAACAGCATAGACAACACGGCCAGCATGCAAATCAGTTCAAATGCGCAAAACCTGTAACGGCACAAAGATAAATTCCCAATCGAATTTGGTAGCAAAGTCCCAAAGGTGCGACAGACAAATAAAGTTTTGGGCCAAAGTCACAAGTGCAGCGGAAAAGGCGATTTCCGATAACAAGTTCAGCTAAGGATAAATTTGGTTTAAGGACTTAACATATACTATCTCCTATCTCTAAAAACTGTAATGATTACAAATCTTCTTGGACCATTTCATACTTATTATATTTAGGAATCTTAAAAGCTCAATGTTGTCTTACATATCTTAATTTCGAGCTTGAATAGATAAAAAGAAAGGTGACGCAATCATATTTAAAATGTTATATGCATTTGTTTGAATTTCTAACAATTCTAGATGTAATATTCATTTATTAATAGTAATTTTTCAGTTAATTATAGGGAAAGAAAGACTTTCAACTCTGGGTTAAAACATTAATTGTTGTTTTGTTATGTTATGTATAATGAAGTATCGATTGAGGCAGCCAAGAGCGCTTAATTGATAGTATCGATAGTGTTATCGATAGTTTTGCAGCAGTGAGGCAGCCAAGAGTGCATTATTGTTTTGTACTCAAAAACGAACGATTCAAGTTATTTATTGAGTTAAAAGCCTGAGCGATTCTATAAGCTTCTATATAGTAAGTTGGCAGATCTAATTTTAATTTCTCTATTAGAAACTCAGCATTCCTCTGTTTCTCGCTTTATCTAACAAGTTGGCAGCACTGCTGTGCCTGTTTAGTTGTCACAACATCCATTTTATGTTTTGTGTGGCCGCATAAACTGTTGTAAATCTGAGCTTTCGACTTGTCACGTATTTGAAACGAACTTAAGAACAGCTCAAGTTGACAGCCCCACATTTACTGCGCTGCACACGAATTGGCAGCACTGCTGGAGCAATTGACTTTTCACATAACTCTGAGTTTACGATTTGTTTGCACCGCATAAACGTGGCAACTCCCAAAATTGCAATTGAGGGGCTGCGAAGGAAGCTGCATGCAAATGTTGCAGCACTTGCCGCAATAAATTTGAACGTTTGCACGTTGCAGGTGACTTTTTGCGTACGACGCTCGTTTTATTTGTGCTAACAATTTTAGCTGGCACTCCCACCACTTTTAATGTTTTTTTTTGTTTTGTTCTTTTGCCCTCCCGTTTTTTGTTGCCTTGGCAATTTGCTGCTCAATTGAACCCAGCGCCAACAAACTGCGCACGGATTGCGCACGGTGAATGGCTTTCCTAGCAGCTCGTCTGGCTGCCTGTTTTGCATAAGTTTGACAGTTTGCAGCGTGTGTTGCATGTTTGTAAGCTGCTGCAGTGCACAGCTGCTAACGAAGTCATTCAGCGTTTGTGGCAACGTGCCGGCCCCAACCAAGCGGGGCCAAAGAAATCAGCCAACAAAATTTGGTTGCCACTGCAACGCGTCACGAATCGGCGTTCATTATGTTTGCCGTGTGCGGCAAAGCCAACTGCATGTCATCTGTCGGTTTTATCTGTGCCCATTGCAGCCTCTCTCATATATAGTAATGGGATGTGTGTGGTGCTGAAGTTACTGCCGGATTTGATTTATGCTGCCAATCAGACATTTTGCTTGTGGTTGGCCTTCGTGCAGCTCAGCTGCACATAGCATTTGATTTGTTACTCATACGCCACGTAAACAACGTTGCAAATGTGCTTTTGTGGAAATGTATGCATGTGTGCGTGTGCGTGTGCGTGTGTCTGTGCTGTCCTGTACAGCTAAATCGTTTTCTACCTCAAAATGTACTGCATGGCAATGACATAAACCAGAAATTTGCTGAACTGCAAAGCTGAAATGCAGTCGATAACACAAAATACCTTCTGACAGCTCTTGAGTACTGCCAAATGTAATACAATTCAATGGCTTTCAGTTCATTGTGATAGATTGTTGCTCTTGCTTTGATTTCATGCTATTGTCCCTCCTAGGAGCTAATTAGACTAGGTAAAAGCGGCACCTGACATTTGTACTGACTGCAATACAGTTCTAAAGGTTTGGATACAACTATGAAAGGCATGACTGGTATTCGAACCTGAAGCTGTCTTTAAGGAGCTAACACATTACATTACATTTTTATTTTTGAAACACAATTTATTCATTCGTAGCTTATTCAAACTGCCTGAATCAATGTAACATAACATACCATAATGGTAATAACAGCGTTCCATTCACTAACAGCTGTTAAACAACATACAATTTAGCTGTGTGTTTAGTAGAGTGTAATACACAAAAAGTTCGCATTCTGTATCTATGTTCTGGTATTCTTCATCTACATTTTCTGTTTAATGATAAAATAAATGGCTGTATTTTGTAGCAACTTTTCAGTTTTAAATTTCCTTTTAAAAATACAAAAACTGTAAAGATGTTAAGCTAGGCACTTTTACCTCTCACAAATTACAAGCACATAAAGTTAAGTCGAGTCCATATTTCAACATTTGACTGGCCAAAACTGGCAAGCCAACCAAGTTCTATGGACGATAGCGGAAAAGGCATCCTTTTGCTCAGCATTTTCATTTTGCTTGCCAAGATTTTTTCAACTCTATTTGCCACCTTTACATTGGGCAGCAAAAAGGTATTAGATTAGCCCAATGCGCTCCATTGAGGAGCATTATCATTGGCAGCAGATTTCCAAGGCGCATTAAAGTATTACATTTTTCACCATATTCTATCCAACTGAATTTGTTGTGTGTATTTTGCTTTGGTTTCTTGTTTTGCTAACTTGCGGCATGCGGAATGCGGCATGCGGCGCATTTTGATTAAGTATATATGTATGTGTATAATACACACAAAGGTATATATATAATATATATACGCTATTTGTAGATAATTCGAGTGGCATCTGTCACGTTTACTCGCATGGACGCGCGTGTGATGAATACTTGGCAATTAGGAGGCCTGGTTTGGCTGAAGTCCTTTCATGTTGACACAGCAACAGCCAGGATGAAATCGTTTAGGACAACGTTGTCGTCAATTCCGGCTATTGCTAAATTTCGCATTCTAATAGCAAGGCAGTGAGCGGGAAGGAAACAACATCCTCGCATAAATATTTTATTTATTTGCTTTGCTGATTTTCGTAATTTTTGTGTGTGTTTTTATCCCGTCAACTACGTGCTGGAAATGCTTAAATGGCTAAACAGTTTTTAGTTGACATATTGTAGACAAAAGGGCAAAGAGTGCAATTGATGTAAATTTGTGCAATTTTGGGCCAAATTAGCTGACATATGTGGGACATTGATTAAAGGCTATGTGAAAGGAATTTTGTGTATGCAATTGTTAAAATTACAGGCGCTACAAATAAACAGTAGTAGTCACATGAATACAATTTGAAACCTACAGGAGTCATCCTGGACATAAACATAAATAAATAAATGTTTAAACAGTTTTAAATAATTCAAGTAAAAGAAATTAAAATGTTTTGCTATGAAAAATTAACAATTAAAGTTTGGAAGTCTGAAATTAAATGCAATTAATTAATATTACTTTTATTACAAAGATATTCCAGGCACGTTTTTTGGTTGAATACTTCGTCTATTTTGTTGAATCTTATAAAACGTCGGTTACTTATTCTTTAGCGTAAATTTAACATTACTTAATACAAAATAAACAAGATATTCAGTTGATTTGAACAAATACATTGCCACAATTCCAACACTATTGCCATTAGTTATACAAAACCCTAATAGTCACTTGAAAAGTTGAGATTGCTTTAGGGCACTTCAATAAACAATGAACTTTAACTAACAGTTAGCTAAAAGCGACGTTACTTGGACATTGAAAAATCGCCTCTTAATACAAGAAAAGGAAATAACAAGTAAGAATGCTATAGTCGAGTATACCCGACTACGAAACTGCCTTTACCCAGGTCTAAAACATCCAATCACATCTACGTCCACTTGCACATACATACACACATACACAAAGACGTACGCACACAGGCGGTAAAAGCGACAGCGCAAGCGAGGCATTTTAATTGGTGGCTGTGCTTCTTCTTCCCCCTCTCGCTGCATTACTGAAACTTGTTTCGTGAATAACTTCCATGTTTATTATCCGATCGACTTGAAATTTGGACAGTAGATTAAGAGAGGCTAAAGTATTGCACATGCCAAATCTTAAAGCTACATCTTGAATATGGTTACTGTAAAACGGTTTTAATCGATTTGCGGGGGAACGGGGGAGATATCTGAAATATGAAACAAACTTGATCTGCGTATGGTATACAGGAACCTACATTCCAAATTTGGTGTCTCTAGCTCTTATAGTTGCTGAGATCCTTGCGTTCATACATACGGACGGACAGACAGACGGACATGGCCAAATCGAAATCTCTTTTGATACTGATTAAGAATATATATACTTTATAGGGTCGGAGATGTCTCCTTCTGTCTGTTACATACATTTGCACAGATGTAATACCCCCTTTTACCCATTTTATGGGTACAGGGAGTAAAAAGAAACCAGATATTTAAATATATATTTTAAATGCAGTATATTTTATAATGCAGTCAGTTAGGAATTATTTAAAATAGTTGATATAATTAGCTAACTAACCGCTAACACCACTAAGCTGAAGGCCCCGCTGCTATTGCTTTGTTAATTTAATAAGTA